>JAZKJV010003308.1:0-624974 GCA_037367405.1 Ottelia alismoides
TTCTTATGTAGTTACAATGTGATAACCAATGCTTGCCCTGTTTATTGCAAACAATCTGCATTTCATGAATGAACGAAGTACATTGAAGTAGACTGCCATTATACAAAAGATATGATCCAGAAGGGCTTGATTTCCGCCTGTCATGTCAGTTCAGGAGATCAAACTGCTGATATCTTCACTAAGCCATTGCTCAGAGGACCGTTCCAGAAATGTTCATCCAAGTTGAGCATGATCGACATCTATGCTCCATCTTGAGGGGGAGTGTAGAAATATTTCTTTACCATTTCATTATTCTTCTTTACATTTTGTTCTCCTATGTAATTTATCCATAGACCTCTCTATATAAGAGAGCCTAGGGTTCCAAGGAATAAACATATGTTCTATTTTTTCCCAACATACACTATAGCTGATGAAACAGTCAAAATTGAATTGATCATGGGAGCTATTCATCGAGCAATAAGAGAGATTGTCGAAAGGTGGAACGTAAACTAAGAATCTACATAGTGCTCCCAATTAAAGTAAGGAAAAAACTGGACATTCGGTTTTAGTGTTCTCAAGATCATAAATGCCATATAAAGAGATGTAGAGTTTAAAAAACTAAAAAAAACTACAGATGCTTCTTGGGGCCCAATGCACAGCGTCAGTGACTGCTCACCTCAATGTGACTTCTAGAGAGATAAATCCACCCCGCAAAACACATCGTTGTTTTGTTTCTCTTCTAGCACAATACAAGGCCTTCCTACTGCCTAATAGTTCGGATTGCTAAGATCACACCTCACGACCTTACCAAAACTATCTTGCTAGGCTTGTCATCCTATTTTAACTCCTTTGCATTACCATGACTTCACTAGGATGTGAAAAAATACCCTGAATATTGTCTCAATCATTCAGTCTTTAATTGGAGCTAAACATCTCTCCTTGGTGCAATCATAGAGTCAATTAAGTGTTTTCATTTGTTTTGTAGAGTTTTAAATATCATTTAGTTTGGTTCATATATTCTTTATGCAAGTTTTTTACCTGTACTTTGTTATTGATTGTCTATCTAATTGATTCGTTGTCTCCATTCAGATCTATTTTGGGCCATTATGATCATAGACCAAAAATAACTAAGATCCCTTCGGCTAGTCTCATTCCAACACTTCTTGAACCTTCATCGCCCTCTTTTGACCGGTTTAACATCCCAAATCTTGTATTTTCTGGCCAAACTATCTTAAGCAAATTTCTCTCATCTTATCCTCTATTGGGAGTGACACCGGCTTTTATTCTAATCACATCATTCCGAATCCGATCCTTTCGTGTATGACAAATCCATCTTAGCATTTTCATTTCTACTACTGTCATTCTCTACACATGTCTATAGTTCACATGCCAAGATTCAGATCCGTAGATCATAACATGTCTCACAGCTGCTACGTAATGTTTTCTTTTGATTTTCAATGGAGTTTTTCTATCGAATACAATAGTGGAGGCTTGTTGGTTGATGAGACTAGATATGGAGTAAATGAGAAGCTTGAGGTCTAGAGACATGCATTGAAGACTAAATGATCTCGTATAAATAGGGCTAAGACTGAATATATGGAGTGCACTTTTGATGGGAACAATGTGAAGGAATCGAGGTGAAGATTGATGATGATAACATTCAGACTTGAGATTCTTTTAGATACTTGGGATCTATTTTGCAACATGATGGGGAAATTGATGGAGATGTTACTAATCGAATAAAAACAGGTTGGCTAAAGTGGAGAGGAGCATCTATTGTTCTCTGTGATAAGAGAATTCTTTGAAAAATCAAAGGGAAGTTTTACAAAGCAACCATGAACCATGGACATGTGCAGAGATTGGCAGTAACAGAAATGAAAATGCTAAGGTAGATGTGTGGACACACACACGTAAAGATTGGATTTCGAATAATGCAATCAGAAGGGAAGTTGGTGTAGCTCTGATCGAGGATAAGATGCAAGAAAATCACTTAAGGTGATTTGACCATTTGCAAGGAGGTCAGCCAATGCACCGGTGAGGAGAAGCGAGTTTTGGATGTTGAGTCGGTTAAGAGAAGTCGAGGAAGGCCCAAGAAGTGTTGGAATGGGAATATACGAAGGTATCTTAGTTTCTGGATTTAAACCTGAGAATGACCCAAGATAGATCTGAATGGAGGAAAAGAATCCATGTAGCTGGCCCTACTTAATGTGGGAAAAGGCTTTGTTATTGTTATTGTATAGAATGGTGGAGGCTCCTCCTCACTTTAGCCAACCCGCATTTATTCTATGAGTAGCATCTGCATTGATTTCCCCATCATGTTGCAAAAGTGATTCCATGTATCTAAGACAATCTTTCTTTTAATTGTTATTATCTCCAATCTTCACCTCGATTCCTTTACTACTACTTCCATCAAATGTGCACTCAATATTTTCAGTATTAACCCTACTTATACGAAATCATTTAGTCTCTAAGGCATATTCTAAACCTCAAGCTTCACACTTATTCCATATCTATTCTCGTCAATCAACACAATATCATCGACAAACAACATACACCAAGGTATATCATCCTGAATGTGATTAGTCAACTCATCCATAATCAAAGTTAAAAGGAATGGACTCAAAGCTGACCTTGGTGCAGACCGACGCTGATGTCAAAATAGAAAGTCTTCCCTGATTGGATCCCTACACAAGATGAAGTCTTATCAGGCATATCTATCAGAGTATTTTCTGTTGTACAAACTTTAGTTTATAGTTTAAGGATGTATATAATTGTTTCAGGAACCCTAACCTCCCTTTTATATAAGGGAGAGCTATTCAATGAGAACAACATAACAATTTTATCCTATTTTGGAAAATCTAAGATGGTATCAGAGCCCTAAGAGGGGTTCCCTCTCTAAGGGTGCGTTTGGTTGGGGGTTACCCCCCACTTTGGGTGGGTAACCCCCCCAAAACCCCCCACTTTTAACCTATTAGTGGGGTCCACTCCCTTCCCATCAAAAATATTATATATTATACCATCATATCATCTAAAAATCATAAAATACACAACTTATACTCACTATTCCAAACTTCAATACAATCTCATCACAACAACCACCCACTTATTCAAATTTCAATACAATCATATCATAATAACTACCAACTTTTTCAAATTCCAATACAATCACATCATACAAACCCTCTCAACCCTTAACCCACCAACCAAACACACTAACACAAAATCGGGTTATCCAGGGGTGGATAACCCACGAACCAAACGCACCCTAAGGGTCCCATGACCTAACTCCATCAAGCGCTTCCAGTGCCTCTAAAGCCTCCGTCATCACACCTCCAACGCCTCCTCCAGCTCCTCCAGCGCCTCCGTCAACACCTCCAGCGGGCTTCGTCGGTAGCTCCAACTCCGCCACGACGACCTCCAAGCTCCATCAGCACCTCCAACCCCGCTCCAGCGACACTCCAACGGCTTCCAGCCCTTACGAGTGCTACTACAAGCATCTCCAACGAATTTCAACCCTTCCATCTCCATATCTAAAGAGCTCCAGTCGATTCCAGACCTCCAAGTTGGGTACTTTTTTACTATATGAACGTTGCTATCGTTGTTATTTGCGCTCTATAGTGATTTCTACTTAAAGGGGTCGTCATGATCTATATTGCATGATTTGAGATTAGTTTTGTTGAGATTATCTCATGTTGCTTCTGTTGTGATTGTTGTGTTGATCATATATATGTTTTGAAAACATGTCTGAGGTAGTGGATTTATCTATCCACGAAGGGAAATGAAGAACCCCTATGTCCTATTTTGGTAACAACACCAAATTAGACATTGACATAAAAGTCGGTAGACTAGTCGAGCCAGGCAAGGGGGGTAGCCAACTCGACTAGGCCTAGTCTGCCATTAGTTGGTCAACTCGACTAATCGGGCAAACTACTCGGTCGTCTTTTGCATAGAATTTTTATTTTTTTAAATTTTGTTTTTTAAAAAAGCAAAGTTATTCTAATATGCTTAGTGTTATATTTAAAGTCAATTACTTTCATTATGATACTATGGAAAATGCATAAATCTATGCAAATATATAAGAATATATGTATAAAAAATTATTTATATATATAAAATAATTTCGATTAGTCGCCTGATTGCTGGTTATCATTAGTCAGTGAATCCGTCGACAGAGTACCGTCCCAATTTTTGCAACTTTGAAATTAGATTGTACGAATTATGTGCTTGGTCCTAGTCCCTTCTAAATCTAATAGACGGGCATGACAAGGAACACGTCATCACCAAGGAGGAACCAACTGAGAAGGTCGACACGAATGCAACATGAAAGAAGGATAATGCTATGGTCAATGAATGAATTATGAGTCTATGCATCTCAAGTATTGCAAATGATATTGTGCATTACAAGACAACTAAATGCATGTGGGTCAGTCTTCTCAAGACGTACTCGAAAAGGAAGAATTATGCCAAGATCCTTCCGACATATGTTGATATGTCTCAACTGAAGAAAAGTAGTCATCCTCTTGCTTAGTTTTATTTGGCATTGAATTTTGGGTTCCGGAGATTAAACTCATACATGCCCATTTGTACCTGTCCTACACAGATTACCTTCAGGAATCAACTGATGGTTGGACTTTTCCTTAAAGGGTTAGACCCTATAAATGAAGCCACTAGAGTACATATGATCACTGCATCTGAGATTCCATCTATTGAAGAAGCCTTCAGCAGATTTAACAGGTTGTCTATATCTCTTCCAGTAGAGATTTGGGTTGAGACCCCATCAGCTATGGCCATAACATTGTTAGAAAATAGCAAGTGGAAGCGAAAATGATAAACATAGCATAATGATAGAAATATAAAACATGGAAGATTTGATTTTTTACGTAGAACCCTACTCCCTAAGGAGCAGGATGAAACTATGGAAGAAGCCCTCAAAAGGGCATGTTATGCATTGCACTTTCCTCAACTGGATACATGGATGTGGGGGTTATATATAGCCCCCACTGAGTCTCCACATCTCCAAACTGGTAGATGTGGGACTAAACTCATGGATGGGGTAAATGGATCCTGGAGGTATCCATTTATCCATCTACAATTCAATAGACGCTCAACCAAATACTCCAACACTCCCCCTCAAGCTGGAGCATGCAATGCTCAGCTTGGACAAACCGAAAGAAACTCAACTCAACGCTACAAGACACTACGGACAATATCAACCAACGCATACAACTGCTGCTATCGAGGACGTTGCTTCTCATGTCGTGCAGGTGAGGAGGAGGAACGGGCTGGAGTGTGAGTCTGCTGAATCTCCTCATCGGAGAGCATGTGCTCTGTACTGCGCCTGTCAGAGTCACTGCAATTGAAAATGAGTCTCCTCATCGGAGTACTCTGGCCCGCCACAACATGTGGACAACTGCTCCATCTCTGAAAAGGACCAAACTGGAAATGGTCCTGGAAGTGCAATCCTCGTTGGTGTCCACGGTCGCTGGAGAATGGAATCTGAAAGAAGTCTCCTCGTCGGAGAACTAGGTCTCTCCCATCTGGCACAAAGAATGGTACTCTACTCTGGAGTCCCTATGATACGACATGAAAACCCTTGCCAACATGGCATAGGGAATGGTCATCTACTCTAGAGTCCCTATGGCTCACATGAAAACTCTAGCCGAACAACAAGAAAAGATGATGGGGACCACACCAAAAGATGGCCAACATCTGCACATCTGAAAAGACCGCATACTCGTGCGTGTCTGAAACTGACTCGGAATCTGACGTCGAGTCTGACAAAATATCTGTATAGTCTGAAAATCAGATGGTCTGGAGAATCTGAATATGAAGAAGACATGTGACTCTACATAATACTCCCCTTTCTCCCATACTTGTCGAAAAATGACAATCGACGACCAAGTTGGGAGAAGACAATAATCTGGGGGTAAACAAAACCAAACAAGCCGACCTCAAAATATTTTTTTCTTCGGCTTTAAATCATATTTTTTTCTCTGTCTAATTCAATCCCTTTTTTAATAGCCGTCACATTTTTTTGATTTTTTTATTTTTTAAGCCGTTCAATATTTTTTCGACCTTTCATCATTTTTTTAAATGCGTACGACTTTTCTTTTCCTTTTTTTTGTACGCGCCTCTTTTTTTTCCTTTTTTTTAACAAAATCTCGTGATCTACTTTTGGGTCTGGAAGTAATAACCACCCCTCATTTCTCTCTATCTCTCTACATTCTCTCTCTTTTTTTCATTCACGGCTCAGTTGGCCAACAATATTTTAATTTTTAAACGAACATGGGCTCTCACTGTTAGGGTTCCTAATTGGAACCCCGTCTAAACCCTGCCGCCCACGATGGGACCTCTGGAGAGGGAGCGCCGCCATCGCGCGAGAGAGGACGCCGCCATGGGGCTTGCCGTAGAGAAGGGCATCACCGTTCGGGGAGGTCGCGCGAGCTTGAAGCGGGAGGGGCGCAAGGCAGGAGCGGCACCTAGGGCTGTCTAGCTGTCGCTAGAGGCTGATGTTCCCCCTGTCGCAGGCCCACCCCAACATATGACGCATAAAGGACTGGAGCTGCGCGAGGATGTGCCTTGGTTCTTCTCGACATGACCCCGCTGGGTGCGCGCAAGATCAGCGCGCGAAGAGTGGGGCTGCGCGGAGCATATCGCCGCTGGGGATGAGGAGCGCCTGCGCGTGGCGTCTTGGGCGATCGGGGAAGCAGGAAAAGGAGGTCGCCACCGACGAGTTCGCAAGCCACAGCCTGGGTGCGATGGGGTTCCCTCGCCTGGGGAGGAGGGCGCTGCTGGAGCCTTCAGAGTTGCCGCCTGCCGGCTTGGAGGGTACGCGCGTGAAGAGGAGGTGCACGGTCTGGTGGCGCCTTGCGGAAGGAGGTGAGGGCCTATTGGAGACCACATCGTGCACTGCATCCTCTCGCCAGGGCTTGCACTTCTGGAAGTCAGGCCCAACCCGCAATACTCTTCCGCCCCATGATGAAAAGATGATGGATCTTCGTCGCTAAAGGATCACCATGAACTGTAGATCTAGGGTTTCAGAAAACCCTAGAGATCTTGGAAAAATCTTACATAACATGAACATTATTCTCCAAAATAATCCTCAAGAACAGTAGAATCGAAATCTCGAATAAAAATAAATCTACAGAACAAATCCTGAGAATCGAACCGCTCTGATACCATGTTAGAAAATAGGAAACGGAAGCGAAAATGATAAACATAGCATAATGATAGAAAGATAAGACATGGAAGATTTGATTTTTTTTGTGGAACCCTACTCCCTAAGGAGCAGAATGAAACCACGGGAGAAGCCCTCAAAGGGGCATGTTATGCATTGTACTTTCTCAACTGGATACATGGGTGTGGGGGTCTATATATAGCCCCCACTGAGTCTCCACATCTCCAAACTGGTAGATGTGGGATTAAACTCATGGATGGGGTAAATGGATCCTGGAGGTATCCATTTACCCATCTACAATTCAATAGACGCTCAACCAAATACTCCAACAACCATCAGTCCGGAATCGAGGGATTTTCTTTAGAGACCAGGGATATGGTCGTGATTTCAGGTATGGAAAGCCCTCCTGCCCTTATGACCGTATTGAACATACCGATGACCGATCTTGGGGGAAGCATGGAAGACCCCTGATGGCTCATCAGGCCATCTTAGCGTAGGACATCTCGTTGAGTATATCCAGAGCAGAATATGATGATATGATGCAGCGGTTGAGCCAGCATTGTGTTGCATTGCAACCATCTTCGTCGGGAGCAGAAACTACCATGGGCACTACCTCCACTGATTCTGGAACCTTTGCTGATCCCTAAGGTATACCTACATTGTGCTATGCTTATAAGATTATATCTAGTTCTTCTGATTGGTTGGTAGATTCAGATGCATCACAACACATCGGTGGCAAGAAAAACCAATTCTCTACACTTCGAGAGGTTGCACTAGGCTGTAGCATTCAATGTTTGAAAAATGGAAGGCAGAATGCGACATTTTACCTGGAGGAGAGGTGAGGCGAGGCGTAGCCTCAAGACGATCGAGGCATAAGCCTCAGTTTCTATAGGAAAATAATTAGAAAAAGTACAATAAATATTGTTGAGATATTAGTTATCTTTGATAATGTTTATGTAATTTCTATTTTCTTTGTCTTCTTCATGTAATTTGCCCAACATGTTTCTCTCCTATATAAGAAAACCCTAGGGCCTCGTCAATATGCAATTCATTTTTTTCTCTCCATATGGTATCAGAGCGACGGTCCTAAACCGGAGTTCTCGTACCCACTGGGCCCTAACCCTACTCTTTCGTCTCCACGCCGCCATCGCCACCATTCCTCTCTCTACACCACCGTAGCCACAACGATATTCCACATCCGCAACGGCCTGCTGCATCGCTAGCGGCCTTCCGTATTGTTGCGGCGGCCTCCTGCACCACTGCAACGGCCTGTTGCACCGTCATATTGGCTAGACTCGTTGCTGCAGCAGCCCACAACACTGTTGCTGCACTTTTGTGCCGCCGTCGTGCACCTGCTACGCGTCACGTGTCTCCGTACACCTTTACGATCCCTTTACATGTCGTAAACAGTCCCCATGGTCGATACATCTCCTCTTTGATGCCAAACTGTGGTCTGAAACAGTCTGATTTTAATCGGAAAACGTGATTTCAGACATTTATGTCACGTTTTTAGGCCCTAGCGTAGATCAGGAATGGATGAGGATTGTTGTATGAGTCTACATGTACAAACAATCCTCTATATGATTGTGTAGACTCGCTCAGATCAGTCTACTTCTCAGTCGAGTTCTGTTTTCGACCGTCTATGATGTCAGAGAACAAGGGTGATATCTTTTCTTCATCCAGTGCCTTAAAGGGCTCGGTTTCCATTATAACGATGGATGGGACCAACTATGAGTTGTAGTTCATGTAGTTTCTCACCCTCATGCAGTGCAACAATAAGGAGCACATTCTGACTAAGCCGGAGCTGACATATAAGACTGGGGCAGTGCTTCGTGGAAGCAAGCTAACACATATGTATGTATTTGGCTCCGGTTTGTAACACATGCATTTGAGTATATAAATAAATGTGTATACTTAATAGTTACTGGATATGTGTTAAAATAAAAAAATAGCTTTTATTTTAAGTGTCTTAAAAGAAATATCATTTTATATATCATGTATGCATCAACTCTGGTATTTTTTATATTTATTTATTTTCAAAATAAAATGAGGAAACTACATGTACCTCGCATATGCTTCTGCATACCGCTTAATCACTATTCAATGACTTGTCCAAAAGCATACTATAGAAAACGAGAATGTGCAAGCGTAACGAGAGATAAGAATAAAGAATGATAAGAACATCGGATTTTACATGGAATCCTACTCCGTAAGAAGCAGGATGAAACCACGAGAGAAGGCCTCTCAAGGGCCAGATTCTCTGTTATTTTTCTCTCACAAAGATTCCAGGTTGTGTGGGGCGTCTTATATAGTCCCACCAGTAAGACCAAGTCCCACTCACATACGGTGTGATACTAAACATATGGATGTGGTAACTGGACCATAGAGGGATCCAATTACACATCTGTGAACGCATACTCTAAGATATTCACATATTGCTTTCCTGGATTTAGGATATAGCGACAACTTGATGGTTATTAGGTAGGTCGGGAGAAAAGGGTTTATAAGTTAAGAAAGTCGTTAGTCAATTTGATTTTGTTTCAAATAAATTGGATACTTGCATATATCGTGAAGAGTTAAAGCAAGTTTGCGATAATGTCATTGTATATGGATGGCATTCTACTCGAGGGTAATGACAGAGCAAATGTTGGATGAAACTAAAGAAAATTTAAACCATTGAAGGACATGGACGAAGTATCCTATTTTTTTAGGAATTCAAATTACAAGGAACAGAGATTCAAGGACATCGACTCTTAGTCAAGAGAAATGACTTGCATATTATATTGAAGGGATTTGGTATGCAGAATAACACTCCAGGTCCTACTCCATTTGTGATCGGAATAAGACTCAAAAAGAGTCAATATCCTGCAGAGGAGCAGAAATCTTTCAATGTTCGGAAGGATGTGCACTCGACCTGAATTGGCTTATCCAATTAGCCTAATTAGTAGATATCAAAATAATCCTGACCCAACACATTGGAAAGATGTAAGGAGGATTTTTTTGATATCTGAAAGGAACTGTACATCTGAAATCAATGTATAAGCAGAATCACTTGAGGTAGTAGGATACTCCAATGCTGATTTTTGGAGAGGATATTGATGATATGAAATCTACATCGAGTTACCTTTTGATATTTAGTGAAGCGACAGTTTCTTAGTGCAAGAAGAAACAAAGATGTGTATCTAGGCATACAAAGGAGGCATAATACATTGCATGTAATATGACCACCCCACTCATATTGTTTGGATTAAACGCTTTCTGGATAAATCATGTTGTTTGGATCGAAGGACCAATTAAAATATATTGTGACAATCAAGTTGCAATAAGCTTAATCAAGAAGGGGGTTATAGTTCTAGAGGACCAATTGAAATATATCGTGATAATCAAGTTGCAATAAGCATGTTAAGTTTTAATATCACTAAATACAAGATATAGCTGCAAAATAAGAAATTATGGTAACTTACATATCTACAAGTGACATGGTAGATGATTTTTGTAAGGGAATAGTAGCATGTACATACATTGAACATGTTGGTTTAATGAGACTCGGGAACGCGCAAGTCAAGGAAGATGTTTTCATGAATAATGATGCACATTGATGACATCTTCATATGTACACTATAGGAACAGTAGGTGCGTGTGTCAATCTCCAGGAGGGGAAACACGTCTCAATCGAACGAATTACCTTGCATAAGGAGCCCTCTCTCGACCCATCTCTCTCTCTCTCTCTCTCTAAATCTTGAGCCGAACGAATTACCTTGCATAAGGAGCCCTCTCTCGACCCATCTCTCTCTCTCTCTCTCTCTAAATCTTGAGCCGACGGCATACCTCATTCCTTCAACAGGGAACGCTTGATATCATCACTTAATATTTTGACTTTATTTCCATGTCATATCCATCCCTGATCCTTGATGTGATGTCTATAAAAAATAAAAAATGGTTAGATATATGATGGGACAAATATGAGAAGCAGGGTCGAATAATAATAGTATATGCAATGAATGAACTTTGTCTGTAGTTCTATAGTTCAATCCATATAACGAGTAAGATGGAGTGGTTTTTGCAATGCAGGTGTTACTGCCTAAGCTCTCTGGTACTTGGTTGTTTTTGTACTTGTGATGTTCCTCATTGTGGCCATCTTGTGGTCTTGTGACAGAATTTTTCCATATGAACTTTGACCATCTAGAAAATTTGGAGCTCGAAATCAGGTCATTTTCATGTCATGCTCTTTTGGTTAGAACTTTGTTTGGAACGATTCTTCGGAAGTGTAGTAGATTCTGAATGTCTACTGAGTTCCGGTACCTTTTCTTTTCCTTTTCCAGGAAAAGGATAAACTCTTTTACCCAATCTTTAATTGATTTCTTCCTATACAAGTACAAAAAGAATGCCATAACTTCATTCTTCCATATGCAGTTGTATAGATGCCTTCTCATCGTAACTTCGTTCTTCCATACACCAAAAATTTGTTTAGTGCATGAATCAGCAATGATTAATAACTACTTTTCTCTATTAAATTGAACCGTGACTCAGATTTTGTTCCCAGTTACAATCACGGTTGCATCACATGATACAACTGGTGGGATGGAGACTAAAATATTAGAAGCTGCAAGAATAGCCAAGCTCGGCATCGATGTCTACATTACAAAGGTCGGCAAACATTAAATTGCAAAGAACTACAGGAGTGCGTATACCTATGTCAGTGACTAATCTGCACGGTGCATCATTTTACAGACTGGAACAGATCACTCCCTGAGGGCTCTTAGGGGAGAAATTAAGGGCAGAATTCCTGACGATTGGCTCGGAACTGTTGTTCGATTGTCCAAGTGAAAGGATGCTAGCATATTTCTAACGGAATTCTTACTATTTAGCAACTTCTAAACTGGTATAAAATGTGAAAGGTCACAACATTTCTCAGCAGATCTTGGAACAGTTTTGTCGGCGCCTGATTCTCTTCTTCTGGTAGCAAAAAGGGCTGCTTATATGAGGGTGGTTGGTATGAAGAGACCTTGGATGTTGGTGGAAACCAATCAAGGAAATGTGGATGAGGTGCTTCTGCTCGGACAAGTTCATCTTCCGTCGAGTTAACTTAACTGAAAGTTAAGGAATGTGTTGTTGAAATATTTATCCCGTTTTTTTTCTGCGGTTTACCATACTTTGTCATGCGCATTTTATGAAAATGTGACTCGCCTAGGAGAATCCAGCCTCCGGTTGATATTGTTGTGGATTCTTACTTTTGCCTTGGACTTTCAAATAATGTGACAGAGTGTCTTACATAACTTTGGTGCCTTTTTATCTCTGATTTACCTGGCTAGGAGTTGGTCTTGGGTGGTTTTTAGTTTTGCTTTGGAGTGCCACTCATCCTCTCAAAGGACTGGTTATCCATTTTGTGACTTGATAGTTGATACTTATTGCAAGTTTAAGATGGATAAATTCTTTCACGTGAAGTTTCTATAAACATGGTTGAGGGCAGTTGTTGGTTCAAAAGCTTGAGTCAGGTTTTCTATTTAATGCCAAAGTTGCCCTTGCTTGTTCATAGGGATAGCATAACCTTCAAGATTGAAGAGAGCAAAATAAAACTAGCAAGAAGTGAAAACTAGTTTATGTTGTATAGCTTGTAAAGTGCGGGAGACCAGTCAACAAAATCACATTTTGAGAAATTTGGATCAGTTTCAAAAAAGCATGTTTCCTTGGGATGAAAACAGTCGGATATGGATACAAATATAGGTATTATCATATCCTCATCATTTTTACAATATGGTTACGAATATTACGAATATCACATGAATGCGTAAAATGTAAAATCATATTCTCAAAATACGGATACAAATGCAAAACAAATATAGATAATTCGGTTACAGATATTTGACAAACGAGTACAAATTAACATACGAATATTATACATGTCCAAATTTACTTAAATGCAATAAGCATTTTAAGTTCATAATAATTTTAATATATAAAAGTATATTAAATATTTTAATTATGAATATGTGCATAAAAAATAACTTAATAATAACAGAAAATACAAAGATATAACTAAATAATAAAGAAAGCTTACGAAACTTACTTTTTTGTGTACCATGTAAGTATTAGTATCATCTAAAATTTAAACATTCGTATTTGTATCCATATTCATATTCTTCAAAAAATAATAAATATTCGTATTCGTATCCTCAAAATTTTGAACATTCGTATTCACATCTGTATTCGTCAAAATTGAGACTATTGTATTCGTATTCGGCGAGTGTTGAGCATTTGTGTTCGCAATCGCATTTGTATTGGTCAGATATGAGATAATGGCATCCATATCCTCTATCTGACGAATACGGATGAACGGATACGAATATATTTGTATTCATTCTCATCCCAAATTTATGAATTGTATAAACAGGGTTTAATATTTGTACATAATTGGTATAATTATGCGTCTTATAAAAAGTCCAATCACATTTAATAAAGGAGTAGTGACAGTTGTGCCTCGAGCCTAATAGATAGCTGAGAGCCCTTATGACTGCTATTTGTACAAACCCCAATATCCCAACATTAATTAACCCTTCAAAACACCACTGACTGAGCGACTCATAGGGCATGTTTGGTTGCCAGGGTATATCGGAGTACCCTGGCATACCCCTAGCTCCAATCCTGCATTTTTGGATTAGGATTACTTGTATTGACTTACAATTTCTTTGGTTCAATGATTTTTAACTACGTTCAAGTACACTTATTAACATAAACAATATATTATAATCATTGAAAAAAGTAAATATAACACATAATCAATGTCACATCACATCACAATTATAATTTCAACCCTCCAAACAACTGCTATTCATGGGAGGATACCCCAACTCAGCCCAACCCAGTAACCAAACAAGCCCATAGGGTCCGCTTGGTTGATGGTGTATACCAGGTAAACCAGCATGCCCTTGGCTCCAACCCTCCCAACTTGGGCTGGATTACTTGTATTTACCCTTCAATTTTTTTTGGTATAATATTTTTTAAACTATGTTCAAATAAAATTATTAACATAAAAAATATATTATAATCATTAAAAAAATTAATATAACATATAATCAATATTACATCACATCACAATTATCATTCCAACCCTCCAAACAGCTACTATTCACAGGAGAATATTCTAACCCAACCCGACCCAATCCAGTTAGCAAACAAACCCATAGGCTCAATTGAAAGAGCCAATCGAAGTGCTTTCAGTTGATGCCATCAATCGAGTCAACAAAGCTCAAATTCATAACCAAATCAATGCTTGAAGATGGTCATTTTCTTACGTTTAATATAACTGTTTCACATTTTTTGAAAGGATATAGTTGTTACACATAATAAAGCTTATCCTGAAGTGCTGCTTTTTCTATTATACTCTATCTGTATTTAAGGATATGACGACCCTTTTTTAATATCCATCCGTTCGTATCCCTCGTGTGTTTCCGAATTTTACAATAGATTAAAAAAAGTGCCTATATCTGTAAGGGGGATTATGTAGCTAAGTAGTAAGGAAATTGTGTTGATAACCTTTTAAGATGAGCAAAAGCATCCTCGATACATGTGCAAGTTGTTTCTCAAGACAGATGAGTGACTGTGAGGTGATGAACGTGTACATCGAGATGAGATGAGTTGTAAGTCACACAAATCGGCATTTTACAACATTTACCAAGATAACGATGAGTTGCACAAGTATATTAATGTATTTTACATAAGAATTACTATATTTTATATGTTTATATAAGCATGGACTCATTTTTTTAATCCAAGTGTTAATATTCAGTTGAATAGCCTATATTTGTTTTTGTTTCAGGGCTACCCAACTTATACCAGCTAAAAAACACTTTCAAATGAAGTACAAGAATACAACTGGAATTAATCTGCTATCAAAAACGTATACATCTTGATTTTTAAAGTCGTAACTAAGCCGCAATTCATCAAAGGAACCACGATGAAGGAAACATTCATCCATACCATCTAAGTTTAGAAACGTCGCCATCTTGACTGAAGCTTCACGGATATTAAGTTGCCTGCAGTGTATCCATTCGTTTGGACTGAACAAACACTATCCGTGCAATGTAAGAACATACGATCACTGCACAAAGCAACAAATCTTTGTATCTGAAACTCAAATCAGTCAGTTCGGAGCAATACTCGGCCACGATCAACTTGATCTTGTATCTGCTTCTTGCATGATCTAGCTCCTTAATATTGTAAAAAAGGGGAAACAATATGATAGATACCAGTAGAAACTTCTGCTCTGGAAATCAACACCTGAATGAATAGCATGCCTCGACTGTGCAATACCATTCAGTCGCCGATAGCACTGTTTTTCATGAAGGTTTACATTATCAACAACACCTCAAAATTTATCGGAAGTTAGTTCTTCTAAAGCTAATGCTAAATAATTAGTTAAGAATATATTACCTGATATGATGCTGAATACTGCAGAGAAGGTGAAGCAAATTTATGTGGTGCAGGGCCTCAGCTGACCGGGTTCATCAAACTTTCGAAGAAGCTCAAGAGACTGATAATAAAGGTTGAGATCAATGCCATCTACGTTTCTCCCAATGCGTGCTTGGAGAATAACTTGAAAACATGGAAGAACAATATATTAACGGAAGGATATGGGAAAAATCCTTAAGCGTATCACGGAAGCATGAGGATCGCATCGTATGCGATCAGGAGCGACTAGTCGTACTAGTCGCTCAAGGCAGCGGAATTTAAAATTTTCAACGATGAAACCACATGATCCAAGAACAATTCTCAGATCGTTTCATCTAAATCATAATTAGGTATTAAAGTTACCTCTTGAAGCGTGGTTGCGATCGGGTCTCTAAACGAAGAGATCTTCTGTCTCAAGTCCGATCCAACGGAGGAGACGCTTGCGAGCACGTTGATGAGACATGTGCTCCTCACAATCCATGTTGATGATCCAAACGGTGAATCTCCTGATCTCGTCACACGAGATCCGACGGCTTCTTCACGAGCGAGACACACCAAAGGAGACGGAGATCCACGAGAAAACAATCCGACAACATAATGATGCTGCTGCGGCGATGGTGACTCTCTTTAGGACTTCATGATGGACGACCACAATGAGAGCGGGGGGGGGGGGGGAGACTTGACGTGTAGAGAGAAAGAGAGAGAGAGCATTAGTTTGATGTATTTCGAAGAGCAAGGGGTCCCTCTTCTTATATAGGGTTTTGGAAGTCCAATGATCTCAATCTATGGACACACAAAATCAATAGATGAGATTGATTTGTGTTTCTTTCAATGGCCATGATGTTGTAAAAACATAACAACAATTAATTTAATCAAATTAATATATATTGACAAATCAATATAAATTAATTTCAAATCAATTGACTAGTCTTGGAGATATGAGAAGATTGACCATATCCCCTAAAAAGGGGAGACGACCACCCTTTTGAGATGGAACGGTGCTATATCCTCAATATCTCATGAGATGTCATTATCTCAGGAGATCTCATTGTATCATGAGATTTCATTATCTCATGATATCTCCAAGATTTACAACAACATTTGTTGTAAATAATTTCACAAAATTAATTCATAATTTCCTTGTGAATATTGCAACCATACCATTGGGAAAATATGAATCACATTTACATCCCAAAATGAAATGTAAATTATATTTTCAATTAATTATCCAATGTGAATCCAATTCACATCAATAATTAATCAACAAATATAAATCACAATAGGTTCTCTCTAATATATTATAAATCACATTTATAATATGTCTGATTAATATGGATAGTGCTATCCACATTATTCATATCCATGATAATTAAATTGTATTTAATCATCTTGGATCTCTATTCTCATGTGCTCAAATAATATGAATCACAATCACATTATTCGCATCTTGATAATTAAATCACATTTAGTTATCTCAAATAATCTCTCTTTATAATATAAATCAAATTCATATTATTCACGATAATTAAATCACATTTAATTATCCATTTCTCAATACTCGGATACATATATCAACAATGAAATTATCCTGAACTCTTTCATGGATAATGCGCTTTATCCTCGGATACTTAAAGATAAGGACATAACGATTATATTGTTCCACTTATAATGACTTGGATATTAAGATCAAATCTAAAATCCATATCTTGTGGACCTCTCAAAGATGCTTGATTAAATCAGGGCAACAGATCTAATCTTCTCATTACATCTGAATCACATTCAGATCATTATCCAACACTGTGATCAAGATTAGATCACTTCTCTATTGAGAGGAGTCACTAAAATCCGAACGTGCTTTATCACTCCCTCGGAATGGAAGCGTCATGGTTATGCAATCGTTTATGATCACATCACCCTCAGGTATTCTTAATACCTATACATCCTGCATACTGGAAGACCCAGAATAAACCCAAAGTATTAGATCAATTTTACACTGTCTACTTTAGGGATTTATCATTAAGTTTTTCATTTGACTATTGGAGCTGGTATCGATCATATACTTTTCAAAAGCATATATCATACCCAGGTGTTGATCATATACTTTCCAAAAGCATATATCAAACATACAAATTCAATCAAGCTTCCAAAGTGAGATGACCGTGCATGGAATTTGATCCTTCCCAATATCGCATGAGTGAGTTCATGTCTTCCGGTTTAGTAATGAACATGTATGATTCATTTGAGAGACCGCATTACATATGTGCCCTTGCATGCACACCAGCGTGCCGATGTATAGATCTTGGTTAGGTTATCAACCTACTGATCCGTCAAATGTACGTACTCATACATATAGTAACACATCTGTCTCCAGTCAGAGGATACATGCTTATATCATGACAACATACAACATAGGACTTTGGTTATCTCGATCTCGTTAAGTCAACTCTTTAACCTAACTTATCTAACACCTCCAAATCTCTATTCCTATGCAGATGACCTGCATCAAGAGGTTAGTTAGATATCATCTTTTAGAAAAAGATTGACATCTCCTTTCAGACTGGATATCATCTCTTAATAATCATTTGATGGTGCTTGATGAGTCCTCAATCTAACTCTTTAGATATTCATCCAAACACCAGCCTCTATGATTCAATAATTGAATCAACAGCTGTATGAACATCAAGATGGATATGGTACATAACCCTAGTCGTACTAAGGGACCTATTGTGTAAGTTAGTTATTCTTCATTTCAGATCAGGGAATGATATTTGCAATAACATTTATTGCATAATGGCTCACCGTGGGCTCGCATGTCCAACAATCTCCCACTAGTCCAAAGATTCATTAATGAACTAATCTTTAAACCCGCACTCATGTGACAATCATAGGCTATTTAGAAAAATAGCTAGGTAAGCTGATCTGTCACTCTGTTCCCAAGAGACTACACCAAGTACTTTTACGGTACTTGCATATCTCCTAGTAATAGTGCTCATATCCAATGCGAATGTTGCATATTATGCAACCAATACTCAATATTGTCAATTATAGTGTCCTTGACACCACGGCTCAATAGTTATTATAACCAGTATTTCCATTATCCTTATCAGAACATCCTTATTCTTGGAGATCTCTATCTCTTAAGGTATCTGCAGTTAAGACCATTTAGATCACTATCTATAAAGTCTTATATTCTTGAATATAAGACTTTGAGATCGCTATCTCTAAGTCTTGCCATCTTTGAAGATATCATTATTATTACAATCAAGTGATTTATTTCCATACTAGGATTAATAACGGTTTACTACTTCCACTACATGGCAAACATCTGGCTTTTGTACACATCTAGCATACACCGAGCTTCTTGTAACTGATGCACAAGGGCAAGCAATTTTTAGCATTCAACTCCTCAACTCCTTAAGGTGCTATCCCTTTATAAAGGTCAGTACCATATCTTGAGCAAATAAGCCTTTCTTGGAATTTTCCAGAAAATAGAACATGTCCAAGGTGTACTACTAATGTGACGGTCCCAATACCATCTTCTCTTTGCTTCTGAACAACTTCAGAACTAAGATCTAAGGGGTTTCCTTGAGATCATATCTCAAGGCATGGAATATTCAGTCTATAAAACACTTATTATTATCCTTAACTCGTTCTAAATGATTAGGATATCATCTACATTTAGCATGATGAACACAATGGTAATTCCACTAAGCTTCACATGGTTCATCAAGATTCTATCTGAAATCATAATATTTATAATTTCATCAAATCTAATGTTCCAACTACAAGAAACTTATTTGAGTCCATAGATGGACTTCTTTAGCTTGCACACCTTGTATTCCTCATCCTTGAAGCCATGGGGCTACTTCATATGAAAATCCTCATAGAGGTATTCATAGAGAAATGCAACCTTGACTCACATCTTGTAGATGTCAAATTCAAGTTGTGTAGCTATAGTTAATAATATTCTGATGGTTTTAAGCATGATCACTAGAAAGCAATTCTCATTGCAAGTGATGTCTTCTTTTTGTGTGTATCTTGAAGATACGAACCATGCTTTGAAGGTCCCTACTTTCTCATCAGATTCCCTCTTTCTCTTGAAGATCTGTATACACCTAACAGGTCATACCCTTATAGGTGAATCCTCGAGGATCCATATACAACACTTTTATATGAAGTCTACTTCAGACTTTATTGCAAACATCCATCTTTCCATGTCATGATCTTCAGAAGCTTCGCCACATGTTGTCCGATCATTGTCAGACTTAACTGACACATGGAGTATATCCTCAAACTCATTTGAAGAGGTATTATTATTTCATCTTTAATTGTTCTTTTAGTTTCCGATTTCATAAGCCTCATTATCTTCTCAAGACTAAATGAGTTCATTCACTTCATTTTCATCTTGATTCTCAAGAGAGTCATCTTCTAATAATCATATCTTTAGAGATGAAATCTTTTAAGAATCTCAAGATCATAAAGTAGGTATCCAATACCATTCTTTATTTTCTAATGAAGTAGAATTTTCTTGTGCTAGATTCCAGCTTACTTGCATCCATGATAAAGTGAAGGACCAAGCCACCTTAAATCCTCAAGTGTCCAACACTAGGCTACGTTCCAAACCATAGCTTATGAGGGTTCTTGGGTTTAGATGCATGGAATATTATTAGGGATATATATTATAGTATCTACTACATATATACCTGGAAACTAGGGGGTATTATGCTAAGATTCATCATTGATCAAATCATGTCACACATGATCCAATTGTATCTACCTACAACTCTATTGAGTTTAGGTGTATTAGGAAGATATTCATATCTCTATAAGGTATTCTTTGAATTCATCTAATATGTACAAACAATCTAGGTTAGATCAAATTCATTTCATCTTTCTTCAAACTTTGATTCTAAACCAAAATTGTGAAATCTTTGAACATTTCAAAGGTTTCTAAGGTGAATGGCAGAAATCCCATGTCACAAATAATCATCGAATGATATCACATATCATTAATGTTCATTATGCTATAGATGATCCAAATACATCAATATGTTTGAGATCTTGAATACCTTGACATATTATACCATTATCAAAGAAGGGTATATTGGATATTTTACTTTGAGTACAATATTCACAAGCATGTAAGATTTGAAATTTCAAACAATCTAAAGTTTCATCTCTTACTAGTCTATTCATCAATAGACAAATGTCCAAGGCTTGATGTCGGATCATTGTCAAATGATCTTCATCTCCCTATTGATCTTTTAGGGTCTAATTTTCAGTATTCAATGTTAATGAACCATTCATTAATTTTCTAATTTAGTGGAGTCCTCCAGATATTAGATTATTATCTGATATATATCCATCATAACTCTTTATGATTGGTCTATTTCAAAAATTATATTTATTCCCAACATTTAGAAATAAACAATGAGTGTATTCTAATATCTAGGCCATTGAGACATTCTCTAAGACTAAGGGCTCTCCCATTGAAAACATGAAGTCTATTTATACAATAGAGGTTGTTGCAACCATTGCATCAATATCCATGGATGACTATTAAAACTTAAGATCAAGTTTTGTAGTCTTCTAATACACATGCAACCAATTGCAAGTGTTATTAGAAGAATGAGATACAATTATTAGACTTTGATCTCATCAAATAAGAAAGTCAATTTCAATGAGTATATGTAGATGTTAAATATTTTGATGCACTATCCGGATCCTTCTCTAAGGATCCTAGATAGACTTGATAGTTATACTATCAACACGTCAGCTTATTGCAGTATTGGCATTTATCCAACTCTTTGGATGTCATATGGAAATTACAGAAGTACAATCAACTCCTTAACTTTCCTTCTTGCTTGGGTCAGACCCATGCTTCCACTGCGCTCCCTTTATCTAAAAACAACCATTTCTTAAGACAAAGGATCTCTTATGTTGAATTCAAAAAGATTTCAATATAAGAGTACTTCAACATTTATATATGCTTCATTCAATTCACACAATATGAATATTATGAAGCTTCATGAAATTCTAGAGTATATATAGTAGAATGATGACACTCATCATATCTACGTTCATCTTAACTTAAAAAGACATTGGTTCAGGTAGGTACTCAAACATTTTAAATACATCATCTCTTATAGAGCCGCCATTCTGCATGATGAAGCGAACCATGTCATTCATGATTAAATGTCGAGAGTACATATGTATGCCACAACATCTTCTTCGATTTTTATACAGATTATTTGACAATTACGGTCGTCATCGGCATGTCACTTCTAAAGTACATTCGATGAGAGATCAAGACTGTAGAGACATACAAACCTTAGGTTGCTTTATTATTGTCTATTTATTTGTCATTCCTCATTATTACGAGAAAACTTGCACATTGCATTCACATACAATGTGTGTCCAACTGCAAGTACAATATCTTGATGATGGATCCAATCCATGATATGTTACTAGTTATTATTGAGTATAGTATTGATGGGTTTAATGAAGGGTTATCTGAAATAAGAAATTTGCATAATATATATATATATATAAATATATATATTTTACTTTGATTTAGGAATTTTTATATCAAAGTTGTTTTACATTGTCAATACTGAAAGTTCATTCCCTTAATCACTTTCAATGTAAGAGATAAACTTACCATTATATCTCAAGCAAGATATGGGATCTCCTTTCTTATCTTTGTCACATCCCAATAGTATGAAAATATGTAACTTGGATAAAAAAGAAGCGGGAACACATTCCGTCTTGCAAGTCCAACTTGCATTCTCGATTCGGTCTTTAACACCGGGCCCACCACTGATGAATCCCTGATTCTCACTCTTTATTCTTTTATTTTAGCTATTTATCTTGGCAAAGCATGATGTAAATAGATGTAAACCAACAAGTTAGCTTTATGCATGCATTTGTTAATAATGCATAATTAGCATGTCTTTGTGCAAAAATAAAAGAATAAAGGAAAAGAAAAAGGAAGGAGGTATTTAGAATAAATACAGAGTGACCTGAACCCCAAGAGAAGGTCAAGCGTTGACCTGATCGCCAAAAAAAAGTAGAGAGAGATAGGGCCTACTCTACATTGTATATATTATTGGTGTAAATAAATAATTATTGTTGACCAAATCAAAATAAAATGATCTTTTCACATCCTTATATATAGTCCTAAAAATAAAACAAATATCAGAAAAATAAAATAAAAATAAAAATAATATCCTCTCCTTTGCACAAATTACATGTATATATCCTTCACTCTCTATTTAATAGATACATGTAAATAAATAATAAAAATAAAATAAAAATTATTTTTGACTCCTAAAAACATGTTGTAAATAAGTAAAATATAAAATTTAGGTATTTATATAAAAAACAAAATAAAATAATTACACAAAATACATAGGTATATTATACCTGTATATAATACATTATACTGTATTAAGATTAATTTTTTTCATAAAAATAAATAAAAATCATAGAAAAAAAGTTTAAAAAATAACAAATATTTTTTATTTTATACACTTTTTGATTTAAAATCATTTATTATTTTTTACTGAATTTGTAAGTATTTTGTACATTCGAATTATCTGGTTGGTCCACGTCATTTTGTTGACTCGGGTCAACGCCCTCCTCCATGCTTGACCCGACCTGACCCCCTTCACCGGATCGATTTCTCCCAGTTTTTTCAGTCTGGTCATGCCAACCCTCGCCCCAATTCTTTACCCGTGGCTTCTCCTTGGATCCAAGACCTTTGCAGATCCCTAGGAAGGCACCAATCTTCCTAGGATTGTGTGCCTTCGCCCGAGTTTTCTAGCCTCCTAGGAATACTACAAAGCATCTCTTTCGCCACCACAGAGTTGAGCTCATGCCTCACACCTCCCTTCAGCCTTAGCCACCTCCGGTTGAGTGACAGCTTCCAGAGGGACCCTTCGGATCGGAGTTTGGAGGAGCATCCACGTTGCTCATCCTCGTGGCTGGCGTGCACCGTTGCGATAAGCCTCCCAGCCTTCCACAGCTTGGTCGAGGCAACTACCTCACCGACCACCTTCGCCTGAAGCTCCAAAGTTTGTCTAGAACCTCAGGTACCATGTATGTCCCTTCCATTCCTTTGATTTGATTCATCCACTTCATTTACCTTCGCCGCACGTTCATCTGCTCCGACCAGCGGATTGGAGCCTCACCCTTCACATCCATCCATTCCGATCGACTTTATGCTTCGCCATCCATCTTCCCCCACAACCTAATCACCCTTAGAATCGACCATCGGGTCAAGATTGAGATCCAGATCTCCCCTATCACCTCCGTCGGAGACCGAACCACGCCCCCTTGTCGCTTCTTTCCATTTCTGCTCAAATAACCCGACCGGAGATTCGCCCCGAGTCAAGCTTTCCTCCACAAATGTTTGCGCGTGCAAGGACTCCACCCCCAGTCTTTAGAGGGTCTGTTGGAGTAGCTCCAGGTCCACCTTCACCGCCACGTACATTAGGCCAGCAGCTCTCCTATCAGACCCGTCCAGTCGACGCGGGGGAACTCCACGATCGTTCTTGACCCTTCCGATCGATCATGGGAGCCGAGGATACCATCCTAGGCTCTGGTGAAGATCACTGGGGCTTTGTTCTTCCAGGTCCTCTCTCCACCGTTGGATTGGCCCACCTCTGCTAGATCACATCCTAGCCTCCAACCGGAGCAGCCTTAGGACCGTTAGATCTGATACCTGACGCATCTGCGCCCCACGTCCCTGACATTCTCTGGGGCGTCAGATATGACATAGCAAGAAATCCGCACCGCACGTTCAACCGTCCACCAGAACTAGCCACACGTCCTCCACGTGCACCGCACGTGCCCTGCGAGGGTATATTGCATTCCTTTCCCTACAGTTTTCATGCTTTATTTTCTAGTTTATTAAATAAAGTTGTAGTTTGAACTTTTTGTAAACCAGCCCTTATGTTTCCAGTATTTACACTTTAGTCCTTCAAGTTTTGATACACATGCATGCTCATGTGCTTTTGTGGTATTTTTGCAAAAACTATCCTGCACTTTTTGATGGTTAATGATTGAATGAAATATTTCCTTTATCTGCATTTATGCCCCTATGCGTGGTGATTTGAGCATGCATTAATTCTGTGGGCTTTTTGCGCTGGCGCCCCTAGACTTTGTGCACGTGTTATTGTTTATTCTGGAAACTCTAGGATATTTGCAGATAGGTCCCTACAACTTGTGTGCCTTGTTTTCAGATCAAATAATTATTGAATCTACTCCAAAAATTCCCCAAAAATTACCATTGGCTCCTACTAATTTTTAATATTTTTGGTAATTTTTGTGTCTCGATTTGATTTTATTTGATATTTTCTAAAAATAAAAAACCCTTAAAAACGTATCTGACTATTTTATAAAATATCAAAAAATATAAAAATACCCTAAAAATTCCATAAAAATTCATGTGTGTTTATTTTAGTTTATTTTCACTTCAGTGCCATTTTTGTTCCATTATCGTTTATAAAACCCCTAAAAATCACAAAAGATTAAAAACCTTATAAAAATTATTAAAAATTCTAAAAAAACAAAAAAACGAGATTTTAGTTTCTGTAATTAGATCTCTTTATTTACTTTATCATAAAAATCACAATTAGGACTTTTGGGTAATTTTAGCATTTTAATTTTGCCTTTTGGTCAGGGTTGAACAATGTGTTTCTGTTTTGTATTTGTTTTATTTTTATAAAATCATAAAAAAATTGAAAAATATCATAAAATCACAAAAAACACTTGCGTAGTTTGAAAATAGAAAAATATAAAAATATTTTTATTTCTAATTTCTGAGCATTTTTAACCTTAATAAAAATTGTTTAAATTTACTTTTCTTTATCTTTTTATTTGTTTCCTTATTAGAAACTTATAAAAAATGCAAATTAAAAACCACAAAAAGATACCTTTTATTTTCTGATTCTCGAGTACTTTGTAGGCTTTGCTCGTGCTCCTTGTGTTCGACCATGGTCTCTATACCAGGTTAAATAAATAGCGGAGATCACAACATTAGATTTCGTGCTTGATTATTTTACTCTGTGGTCTTATATTTTTTTCTTGATTGATCGTGCCTTGCGATTCGGGTCGCAACGACCCTTAGATAATACTTAACCCGAGTTGCTCCGGTCGTTCATCAGAATGGCACCGTTGCCGGGGAGCACGGCTTAGTAGTCAGTTTTCAGTTTTCCTTTCTTTCTCTATTTGCTTTCTTTTTATTCATTTTTATCATCTATCTCTTATAATTATTTCCTGACTTAATTATGTCTCACTTTCTGTACGAGGGACCGCTCGAGGACTCTACAGCTTTCGGTTGGAGTACCCGCACCCGAAGAGGAGCAAGAGGACAGGAGGAGCTTAGTTATATAGGATAGAGTAGCTTTTACTTTTTAGCACATTTTAGTAGTATTGTAATAATATAGGGACTTCAGACTTGCTTGGATACTCTGGACACTTGGCATATATCGAGGTCTGTTTCGTCGAGCACCGGTGTGCTCGGGGGACCTCACCATGATTTTCGCCGGTTTTGATTTTCTCGCCTGTTATTTTCTTAGATTTTCGAAGAATTTGGACCTTAGATTTAGAAATTTCCTTGATTGTGACATAACTGATTAAGGCCCAATCCCTAATTATTTGCATGCACCTATAGTTTGTAATTGTACCTAATTAATAAAATTTAATAAATATTTAACTTGGTTGCTTGAGAGGTCACGTGCCGCTAGAGGCCGTATACAGTGTGTGCAGGATCCGTTGTGGTGGACACCGATCGACATCAGAGATCGGACTCCGACCTCTCTCTCTGACCAGTTAACTACAGTTCTTCGGGATTGGAAATTGCCCATCTAAGGTCGTTTTCTTCTTGCAACATTTAATTTAGTTTTATTTCTATCTTTAAATTTATGCGTGGATCACCCTACATGTAGAGTGCTGGAGTTAGGTACGCATCTCTTACTTTGCATGCATCATCGTGTTTGATCGTGCATCGGCTTTTTCGACTTCTCCCCTCGTTTTTGGACTTTAAATAATCAGGAGATCAAAAAATTCATTAGGTGTTTTGTTTGCTTATTGAAAAATACCTAAAAAGAGATAATCATAAAATTTGAATTGTTAAACAAACTTGACCCTAAAAGACACTCGGCATAAAAATCTGTCTTGGGAGAGCAATCCCCTCATTATTTGGTCTTCTTGCAGGAGAGAGTGACTCGCACACTATGCTAGAGCCATACCTGAACTCTTGTTAGACTACTGGTCTTGGGGTTAGTCGTTCTCCAGTGAGGATCGCTCCGATCTTTGGTAAAGCGGGTCGTGATATCCTTAACAGAGCGAGTTGATCGGATAGCCGTTAAATGGTCCGCAACTTGTACTGGCTAGGAAAGATCTAGCTTTGGGATTGGGCCAGTCTCCTGAGAGCATCAGATTCCTACCAGCTCGCTTAATCACCCTGCTAGATTGAATTATCACCTAAATAAAATTGGCAAGATAAATGACCGAATCTTCACGGTCATCAGCTCCGCGTTTCGTAGGTGAATTGGGAGTTTGATTGCTGATCTTGTTTGTTTCCAAATCTCATCTGTCTTTTCTCTACATCACGATGATGAGCCGGAGGTCCCTTAGGCAGCCCTTGTCTACACCGCATTCGAGCACTCCATCCCATTCATCTAGGCTGGTTCCTGAGAGCCTAGACTCGCTCTCCGAACCCGAGTTCGATTCCACCCTATTCCCCCTCGATCACTCTTCTTCTAGTCCCGAGGTGCCAGAGCAGAGACCAGCATAGATTTTCATTCATTTGACGGCACCTGAGTTCGGGTCTTTTGCCTTTGCAGAGATCCAAGAGATGGCCAGCAACGAGGAGCGCACCGATGGATAGCCCAGACCACCACTTATGTTTTAGATCAGGGCACCATCAACAACACACTGTTGGCCTCCCTGGAGATGATGCAGAGATAGATCAGAGACCGGGGGGCCTTCATGGCAGACATGTGCAGAGAAATGGCACAGATGCGAGCTGATCGAGGAGAGTCGAACAGAGCCAGTGGTGGAGAGATACCAGAGCTTGGAGGAGGAGATGGACCACATCCAGAGGAGACACGGGAGCCAGACCAACCAGCTAGGCCGATGAGAGAGTTGCACAACCCTGGCATAACTATCACACATCGTTGGATTCAGCTTCCAGCGATTCTGGGATATTTCAAGCTCCCCCCTCAGACTATTCAGTTGTTGCCCAAGTTCCATAGGCTTGACACCAAGGAACCGCATCTTAATTTGCGAGAATTTGAGATGATCTGCAAAACAATCCACCACAGATACGTGGACGAGGACACCATCAAGATGATGTCTTTTTCATTCTCCCTGGTCGACAAAGCAGCCTACTGGCTGAAACATTTAGGGAGATACGTCACTTTGTGGGAACAGCTCCAGGCCGAGTACTTAAACAAGTACTATCCACTCGACCGGACAAATGCAGCTCAAGCTTTAATTAACAACTTCTCCATGATCCCCAACGAGCGATTCCATGAGGCTTGGGATCGATTCCGTGAGATCATTGATCGGTGTCCACATCATGATATTTCCAAGCCAAATCTGGTACAGAGTTTCTTTTGTGGGCTGACACCGGAGCTGTAGGGGCTTGTGAACGCTTCTTGTGGGGGCTCCTATTTTTCGACAGACGAAGACCAGGTCTGGACCATATATGAGGAGGCAGCCGAGAACTACACAGTGATGTCCCAGACCCGTCTCTATATTCAGGGAAAACCCTCGCCCCATGCCGTGTCCTATCAGAGGATAGCATGAGTCATTGTAGGTCCATCCATCTCTTCAGCAGCCGTAGCACAGGCAGAGTCATCGGCCGCTGATATGGGCATCATCAGTGAGAAGCTGGACCGCGTCGAGATTATCGAGAAGGAGCAGTGTCAGGGCATGACTCAAATTGATCAGTTGGCACAGACATTGAGTGGCCTGAAAACCCAGATCATGTGTCTCCAAGAGGCACAGACGGCTTCTCAGCCTCCCGTCTCATGTTACGGGCTGACCCTAGCAGCAACAGCTCGACACAGCACTCCGCCCAGTACAAATAGGTTCACCACATCCAGGCAGAACCGTTCCAGCAGCCTTAGCACCAGTACCTTCAACCATTACCATCTTAGGACACTCAGATGGTGGTGTACCAAAAGGATCAGCCACTGGCAGTCCTTCCTCCACCCCCCTCGAGAAGGAGCCGTTGATGGAAGTCAACGTGATTTGGTACGACCGATAGCAGCCCTGGATCCCGCCGTGATCATCTCATATTCAGGTAGTCGACCGGAGGTTCCTCATCCCATCAGCAGCCTCCAGCTCAAGGTGGACAGTTCAGCTAGCCTCAGCAGCAGCAGTTTCCTCACCATACACAACAACAGCATTACCAGTCGGGTCCTCATCCTTACCAGCAAGGACAACCGTCGAGGCAGCACCAGCAACAACCTCAACAGTATTCTCAGCTTCCTCCTCTTCCTTCCCAGCAACAGTCTCACTTTTAGAGAGGTAACCCATCCAATTCTCATGGGCCAGCCTATGAGAACCTATCACTCGATGATCTAGCCTGCCTACTTTCCGACCAGCAGGCCACATTCAGGCAGGAGATGGACAAGTTCCACCAGGAGATGAGGGAGATCATCAAAGGAAAGATCTTCATACCCGCTCAAATCGAGCCCAACCCGAATAACTTAAAAAGAAAATTTGAGCAGGTATAGTTCACAGATATTACCACTCCTAGTGATTTATTGGGTGACATTGCTTCATATATATTTGGTGCTGACTTTGTTATACTTAGGAGCAGCAAGATGCCAGTCGATGGCGCCTCGTCTGAGTGAAAACACCACGAGGATGCAAGGGCTCCAGAAGAGGAAGATAGTGGTGCTGATACCGCTCAGGATGATGATGACGGTGGTGCTAACGCCACCAAGGATGTTGATCCAGCCGACGACACAGAGACTGTCGCATCCCCAGATGTAGAGGGTGGTACTAATGCCACTAGAGATCTAGATGTTGAGCCAGAGTGCGGTGCTGAGGTCGCAGTTCCTGATGTTGTGGGTGGTACTGAGGCCCCCCCTTCTATTCCAGTAGTGTTTCCTCCAGTTTTTGTACCCCGGGACTTTACAGAAAATACTAAAAAAATAATAAAGGAAAGGTTTCTTCATCTTCGAGTCCATATGTGATGCATGATAATACTTATATGGATTCTATTCCTTCTCAGTAGCAGGAACCCATTCCTAGCCCTCTATCTGAGGAGGGCCCAACCATCCCCTTCCCTCAGGCACTTCGCTTGGCGAAGGGGAAGAAAATAGAGAATCCAAAAAAAACACATCAGTTAGAGTTCATCTAGAAGATGGTTGATAGATTTCAGATTCAGTTGACTCTACAGGAGGCACTTGAGCACATTCCTCTCTTTCAGAAGAACTTGAGAGAGAAGACCACCGTCTGTAGGAAGAAGAACCATAATGCAAAAATCCATGTGCTCACTCGTGCCACCTGCTTTGCAATCCAGAACCGTATGCCAGCCAAGAGACCAGATGCAGGAGCTCCCTATGTCAGATGCCATATTTATGAGCAGAGGTTTGATCAGACTCTATTAGACAACGACTCTTCCATTAACCTTATTCCGGCAGCCTTGCTCGATCGATTCGAGTTTGGCTCTCTTCGATAGAGTAGGACAGTCCTTCAGTTTGCTGATAGATCTGTCAAGAGGTCGAAGGGGTTGTTGAAGGATGTGGTCGTCATAATTTAGGGCCTGAAATTCCTCGTGGACTTCGTAGTGTTGGACATGGAGATCCCTGAGTCTCTGACCGATACCCCCATCATTCTAGGACGTCCATTCCTGGCCACAGCCAAGGCGGTGTCCGATCATGATAGTGGGAAGGTATACTTTCACGTTGAGGGCGAGAGTATACAAATAGAGACGATCGACGAGAGTAGAGCATGAGACTCAGCTTGCTCAGAGCAGTGTAGTGATATAGAACAGAGGACAGAGGCAGAGCGGGATGTCCACAGGAGTGCGACTTTGTGATCACTAAGGATGAAGCCGCTTGATCTGATCTCTTTTCACGAGCCCTTCTCTCACCTTCAGATACTGCATATTCACAGATCCCAACAAAGAAGAGTTTGGAGAGCACACTCTTGGTAGAGGACACATTTGGGGCTAAGGACCGTGTTCATGACAGCGAGACAGAGTACATTTCTTGTGATTCAGATTCAAATCCCTCAGATTCAGACATAGATTGGACCGAATTTGATGAGTCGTTACCTTGTCTGATTCCAACAAAGCCATCAGCTAGGTTGGAGACTGAGCCAACACATGCAGATTTGGTCGCATTCACTCATACATTTCAGTAGTTAGATTTGCCAGCTCCTAGTTGTCTAGAACTGAAGCCTTTGCCGCAGTCACTGAAGTATAGATTCCTTACGGTTGAGCATGAGATGTACCCAGTCATTATCTCAGTAGATTTGGCTGGAGAGCAAGGATATCGTTTGATGGAGATTCTTGAAAAGATCCACAAAGCAATAGGATGGAGCGTAGCTGATCTCCAGAGGATAAGTCCAGCCCTGTATTCCCATCATATCTATCTCGAAGAGGATGCCAAGCCATCGCGTGATTTCCAGCGAAGGCTGAACCTGAATCTTCGAGAGGTAGTCATGAAGGAAATATCGAAATGGTGGAACATCGATTTTATCTACCCCATCTCCGACTCCAAGTGGGTTAGTCAATTACATGTGGTGCCAAGAAGACGAGAATCACTACAGTTGTGAGGGAGTATGGAGAGGAGATAGCTATCTGGGTACCCATTTCTTAGAGGGTCTGTGTGGACTACAGACGATTGAATCAGGCCACCAAGAAGGATCATTTCCCGCTGCCTTTTATTGATCAGATTATAGAGAGGCTAGCTGGAAAGAGTCACTACTGCTTTCTTGATGGGTACTCCAGCTACAACCAGGAGGCCATTGCACACGAAGACCAGGACAAGACGACATTCACCTGTCTGTGTGCGACTTATGCTTTCAGGCGGATGCCCTTTGGTCTATGTTACGCCCCGACGACATTCCAAAGGTGCATGTTGTCCATTTTCTCAGACATGGTGGGTGACTGTTTAGAGGTCTTCATGGATGAATTTTTGGTCTATGGTGATGGGTTTGAATCCTTGTCTTGACTGCCTAGACCGCATCCTTCAGCACTGCATTGAGGTTCATCTTGTTTTATCCTGGGAGAAGAGTCACTTCATGGTGACTCAAGGGACGGTGCTTGGTCATATCATTTTGAACAGGGGCATGGAGGTTGATCCGACCAAGGTGGATATCATCAGGAAACTCAATCCACCGTCCAACCTGCGACAGTTACGGTCTTTTCTGGGGCATGTCAGTTCTACCGACGGTTCATTCATGATTTCTGCAGGATTGCCCGACCGTTGACTAATTTGCTGACAAAAGACACCGAGTTCATTGTAGATGATAAATGTCTTGCATCATTTGAGACTCTCAAGGATCTAGTTGTCGAGGCTCCTGTCCTTCAACCTCATGATTGGTCTCTCCCATTCGAGATCATAACGGATGCCTCTGATTTTGTCGTAGGGGCCATGCTAGGACAGAGGAGGGATGGCATACCATTGGCATTCACTACGCTAGTCGTACATTGGATGCTGTGCAACGGAATTACACCGTCACGGAGAAAGAGAGGCTAGCTGTAGTCTTTGCCTTGGACAAATTTCGATCATATATTTAGGATCCAAAGTGACTATCTTTACTGATCATACTGCCATCAGGTACCTCATGGCAAAGAAAGATTCCAAAGCGAGACTGACTAGATGGATCCTTCTACTCCAAGAGTTTGATATTGAGATTAAGGATAAACATGGAGTCAAGAATGTAGTGGTAGATCATCTCTCCCAATTAGAGAATCTTGAGGAATCTGAGCAGACTGATCCCATTTCAGAGACCTCCCAGATGAGGCAGTCCTTGCTATTGCCTCGCTCCCGTGGTATGCTGACATTATGAACTATCTTGTTGCCAAGAAAGTTCCACAAGGTTGGCCCAGGCAGCGACTTGAGACCTTCCTTGCGAAGGCCAAGTCTTACCATTGGGAGGATCCCATCCTCTATCATGAAGGAGGGGATAGTGTATGGCGTCGGTGCATTCCTCAGGAGGAGCACCATAGCGTCCTCACATACTGCCACAACTAGGAGGAGAACAACACATAAAGTGCTCCAATCCGACCTATGGTGGCCTACTCTCTTCAAGGATTCTGATGAATTCGTGAAGAGGTGTACTGAATGTCAGAGGATGGGCACTTGTGGACAACGTAATATGATGTCGATGCAGCCATTCACTTATGTGAAGTTTTTGAAGCATAGGCATCGATTTCATGGGTCCATTCCCTAAGAGTCAGGGATTCGAGTACATTATGTTGGCTGTTGATTATGTGAGTCGTTAGGCTGAGGTCATTCTTGCCCGAACCACAGTTGTTAAGACTGTTTGCAAATTTATGGTCAGCGCCTCAAATGATATCTAGATTATGAGCCGTTGATCGTCGACGTCGCCTCGATTCATTTTGCATGAGATGTGGTCTTTGACTCACATTAGTTGCATCTCGTGCCTGATTATCACTGTCTTCCGCCTTGTATAGATCCGGATGTCCATATCATCCCATTCTTTAGTCTAACCCCCATCTGCATCTTGTGATTATGCTATACTTAGAGTACACTTTACCCTAAGCATAAGGGGTTGTCAGATTCGCGATTATTCTTTTGATTCATTTTACCTATTGTTTTGCTGCCTATACTTAGGGATATATTACCCTAAGTATAGGGGAGGTCAACCCTGTACATCCTTTCACTCGGTTTACCCTTTATGTATAGTCTGCTATACTTAGGATTACTTGATCCGAAGTATAGGGGGAAACACCGAACCCTCTTCATTCCATTCTTTGATTAATCATTGTAGTATAGCATTCCTTTTCACTTCCCTATACTAAGCACAAGTTATGTCTTCTTCTTCATCGTTTTTTGTTCACTCTGAGGACATCGTTCTAGCTAAGTATAGGGGGTGTCGTATATATTACATATATACTTTAGCCATAACTCGTACTTTATGTGAGTGTGTTAATAAATAAGATGGCTAAAAATCAATTACTAAAAATCGTAAAAAATTTTAAAAAAATTTTCTTGTACATAAAATTTTTTCTTGCACATATATAGCTATTTATAAAAACTATTTTTGTACAAATGTTTGTAAAAATGTTTTGTTTGTAAAAAGTTTGTAAATATTTTTGGTATCAAAACTAAGTATATAGTACAAAATTTTTGTAAAATGTTTGAAAAATAAAAGTTTGCAAAAGCCCTTGTGTAAATATTTGTAAATAGTTTGCAAAAACTTCTGCATTCATTCATGCATTCAAACATTTTCAAAAAAATGCACATTTTCAAGAATTTTGCATAAACAGATTTTTGTATATACTTGTACATTTTTCTGAATCATAGTTGATATTTAAACTAGCCTGGAATTTAATTGTAAAATGGAGTTTGGTTAAGACCTTAATCCACCTAATTTTAAGAGGAACCTTATAGGATTTAGGGTTGAGACTTTGCAGGTCCATTAAAGACTTAATTCTTTGAGTCCACTAGGCTATGATCACACGTCATCTTGATGAGCCTAAGTAGAACATTTAACAACGCACACATGACTCTCACAGACAATAGTTTTACTTGCACCAGCACTTTACTCATAGCTCTCTATGGATGAGGTGGTGAGGAGGTAGTTTCCTTTGGATGGGGGTAGCATACGAGGGTAGTACTTCTAGGCGGAACCTCTCGTCTTCTTTTAGGGAAGGAAGTGTGCCTCAACTTGGTCTGGCGGTGTTGAGGTCTAAAGACAGGAGTTGTGGGTTGCAATAATGCTTCAAAAGATGGATAGTCTACTGGATCAAGAGGAAAAAGTCCTTATATGTATATGCTGCACTATGTAGATATATTGTACATATGCACATAAAAAAATGTATAAAAGAAAGAAAAACTCCAAAAAAGTGGTGGGTTTGATAGAAAATGAAATACTTGTCGGAGTGAATATAGCCAAATAAAGCAAAGCTTGTGTCACATCTTCTCATCTCATGAAGCTTGCAGCAGGGACACTTAGCTACACTGGTTGGGCTCCCAGGATATGTGGCTACACTGGCCACGGTCCATTCTCTTCTTTCCCCTCTTTGTGAACCGGTTGAATTTGAACTTAGAAGGGAATACCCCGCTCCTTGAGGAAAGAGCTTCCAGACTAGGGTATTAGAGTTACCTTGTTGAGGGAGGTTGTTACCTTGTCATTTCTGAGGTGGGGAGCTACTTATCACTTACACAGTATAAGAAAAGATTCATGGTCATTAGAGTTTGTGTATATAGACTTGTTCTGATTGGATTATTGAGGAGTCTTGACCATAGATTAGTGGAACTTAGAGGCTGTTGAGTCTTAAACCTAGGTCCAAATAAGGTTCTGATAAACTAATAATCGAAAGGTCTGACTAAGCTCCGTACTCCAATTTAGTAAAGACAAGTTTAATAATCAACCTTGATTCTCCTTTTTCTTTTCTTCTCCTTTTTCACTTCTTTGTCAAATAAGTGTTTGCTAAGGGACTAACAAAGGTAAAGTATAGGGGGGTGATGAATCCCTTATTCTCACTCTTTATTCTTTTATTTTAGCTATTTATCTTGGCAAAGCATCATGTAAATAGATGTAAATACAATAAGTTAGCATTATGCATGCATTTGTTAATATTGCATAAGTAGCATGTATTTGTGCAAAAATAAAGAATAAAGGAAAAGAAAAAGGAAGGAGGTATTTAGAATAAATACAGAGTGACCCGAACCCCAAGAGAAGTTAAAGTGTTGACTTGATCACCAAATAAAAATAAGTAGAGAGAGATAGGGCCTACTCTATATTATACATATTATTGGTGTAAATAAATATTTATTGTTAACCAAATCAAAATAAAATGATCTTTTCACCTCCTTGTATATAGTCCTAAAAATAAAATAAAAATCAGAAAAATATAAAATAAAAAAATCCTCTCTCCTTTGCACAAAATACATGTATATATCCTTCACTCTCTATTTAATAGGTACATGTAAATAAATAATAAAACTAAAATAAAATTTATTTTTGACTCCTAAAAACATGTTGTAAATAAATAAAATATAAAATTTGGGTATTTACATAAAAATAACAAAATAAAAATAATTGAATAAAATGCATAGGTATATTATACCTGTATATAATACATTATACTGTATAAAGATTAATTTATTTTTCATAAAAAATCACAAAAAAATAGTTTGAAAAATAATAAATATTTTTTATTTTATACACTTTTTGATTTAATATCATTTATTATTTTTTACTGAATTTGTAAGTATTTTGTACATTCAAATTATCTGATTGGTCCACGTCATTTTGTTGACTCGGGTCAACGGCCTCTTCAAGGCTTGACCTGACCCAACCCCCTTCGCGGGATCGATTTCTCTCAGTTTTCCCAGTCAGGTCATGCCAACCCTCACCCCGATTCTTTGCCCATAGCTTCTCCTTGGATCCAAGACCTTCGCAGATCCCTAGGAAGGCACGGATCTTCCTAGGGTTGTGTGCCTTCGCACGAGTTTTCCAACCTCCTGGGAATCCTATAAAGCATCTCTTTCGCCACCACAGAGCAGAGCTCGTGCCTCGCGCCTCCCTTCAGCCTAAGTCACCTCAGCTTGAGTGACAGCTTCCAGAGGGACCCTTCGGATCGGAGTTTGGAGGAGCATCCACGTTGCTTAGCCTCGTGGACGGCGTCCGCCGTCGTGATAAGCCTCCCGGCCTTCCACAGCTTGGTCGATGCTACTACCTCGCTAACCACCATCGCCTGAAGCTCCAAAGTTCGTTTAGAACCTCAGGTACCCTGTATGTCCCTTCCATTTCTTCGATTCGATTCATCCACTTCATTTACCTCCGTCGCAAGTTCATCTGCCTCCGACCAGCAGGTCGGAGCCTCGCCCTTCACATCCACCCATTCCGATCGACTTTACGCTTCACGATCCATCTTCCCCCACAACCTGATCACCCTTAGGATCGACCATCAGGTCGAGATTAAGGTCCGAATCTCCCCTATCACCTCCGCCGGAGATCGAACCATGCCCCCATGTCGCTTCTTTCCATTTCTGCTCAAATAATTCCGACCGGAGCTTCGTCCCAAGTCAAGCTTTCCTCCGCAGGTGTTCACGCGTGCAAGGACTCCACTCCTAGTCTTCAGAGGGTCTGCTAGAGTAGCTCCAGGTCCACCTTCACCGCCACGTACATCCGGCCATCAGCTCCCCATCGGACCCGTCCAGTCGACGCGGGGGACCTGCACGATCGTTCTTGACCCTTCTGATCGATCATGGGAGCCGAGGATACCATCCTAGGCTCTGGTAAAGATCGTCGGGGCCTTGTTCTTCTAGGTCCTCTCTCCATCGTTTGATTGGCCCACCTCTGCTAGTTCGCATCCTAGCCGCCAACTAGAGCAGCCTTAGGATCGTTAGATTTGATGCCTGACACATCTGCACCCCACATCCCCGACATTCTCTGGGGCGTCAGATCTGACACAGTAGGAAATGCGCACCGCACGTTCTACCGTCCACCAGAGCTCTCCACACGTCCTCCACGCGCACCGCACGTGCCCTTCGAGGGTATATTGCATTCCTTTACATGCTGATTTCATGCTTTATTTTCTAATTTATTAAATAAAGTTGTAATTTAAACTTTTGGCATATCAGACCTTATGTTTCCAGTATTTGCACTTTAGTCCTTCGAGTCTACGCACACGTGCATGCTCACGTGCATTTGTGGTGTTTTTTGCAAAAACTATCCTACACTTTTTCATGGTTAATGATTGAATGAAATATTTCCTTTATTTGCATTTATGCCCCTATACGTGGTGATTTGAGCATGCACTAATTTCATGGTTTTTTTACGCTGGTGCCCCTGGACTTTGTGCACGTGTTATTGTTTAGTCTGGAAACTTTAGGATATTCGCAGATAGGTCCCTACAGCTTGTGTATCTTTTTTTCAGATCAAATAATTATTGAATCTATTCCAAAAATTCTCAAAAAACTACCATTGGCTCCTGCTATTGTGTAATATTTTCGGTAATTTCTGTGACTCAATTTGATTTTATCTTATATTTTTTAAAAATAATAAACCCTTAAAAACGTCTCTGTCCATTTTATAAAATACCAAAAAATATAAAAATACCCTAAAAATTCCATAAAAATTCATGTGTATTTGTTTTAGTTTATTTTCACTTTAATACCATTTTTGTTCCATTATCTTTTGTAAAACCCCTAAAATCACAAAAGAATAAAAATATTTATAAAAATCATTAAAAATTCTAAAAAAAATAAAAAAAATGAGATTTCAGTTTCTTTAATTAGGCCTCTTTATTTACTTTATCATAAAAATCACAACCAGGACTTTTGGGCAATTTTATCATTTTAATTTCGCCTTTTGGTTAGGGCTGAACAGTGTGTTTCTATTTTGTATTTGTTTTATTTTTATAAAATCATAAAAATCTGAAAAATATCGTAAAATCACAAAAAACACTTGCATATTTTAAAATATAAAAATATTTTTATTTCTAATTTCTGAGTATTTTTAGCCTTAATAAAAACTATTTAAATTTGATTTTCTTTATCATTTTATCTATTTCCTTATTAGAAAATTATAAAAAAATTGCAAATTAAAAATCACAAAAAGATGCCTTTTATTTTCTTATTCTCGACTACTTTATAGGCTTTGCTCGAGCTCCTTGTGTTCGACCCTGGTCGCTATACCAGGTTAAATAAATAGTGGAGACCGCTACATTAGATTTCGTGCTTGATTGTTTTACTCTGTGGTCTTATATTTTTTTCTTGATTGACGGTGCCTTGCGATTCGGGTCGCAACGACCCTTAGATAGTAGTTAACCCGAGTTGCTCCGGTCGTTCGTCGACCACCTAGGGGTGGACCAGCGTTTAGTGCAAGGGGGCACATACCCCCCCTACATTGGTGAAACCCTTGAAACTGCCTTCGTATGGTGCTGCCCCCTCAATGGGATTGCCATTTGCGCCCCCATACATGGACTCCGGATGTATGCCAAATGAATCTGTGATTCATCACTCTTAAAGTTGAAAATAGAGACTTATTCCTGAGTATTTAGTAGCATATTTCCCTTTATCTTGCATAAATAGCATTCATACATGCATCCATAATTCATGCATTTTAGCATTCATAATTGCATTAAATAAAAAGCGAATTCATCTATAAAATTCACTTGTAAAATACTCACCAATAATTCACCTAATTATCTGTATTTTATACCACCTCCAAAAATCAATAAAACCTTCTTTATACTGTGTATATTACTAGTTAATAATATAAGGAAAAAGGCCAAAAATTCTTAGCTTGTAAATTATCCAATAAAAATCCCTAACCTAGTTTTAGACCTTAGACCTTAGAATGCACATATCTCTCTCATACAAACTCCGAATTAGTACTACTCACTTCAAATTAATACACACTCAGAGACCTTTAAAATGGGACCAATTTTATTCAAATCGGAGCTCGTATGCAAAACATGGGTTTTTGGGCCCCTTTGTGTACTATATGTATGTATATTTGTACCCTTGTATTTTTGTATCATATTTAACCTCATCTCCGTTTTTTATCAACATGAAACTTGTAGATCTCATCGAGATCTACAACTTTCATGTTTTGAGTTTTTCCAAATTCGGCTCCTTCTCTCTCTAATTTCCATTTTCTTTCAGCCATTTAGAGCTGGACACGTGGCTCCCTCTAATTGCGCAATGCTGCCCGCTCCATTGCGCGTCACACATCCCGTTTCCACTGTCGTTCGATTCTTCTTCCTCTCTCCCCATCTCCACCATTCATCTCACCTTTAACCACCGTCGCCTGATCTACCCACGGATCTCATCTGGACCGCCTGCCAACGCCGTGCTCTTAGCATGCCACGTGGCGTGTCCGAAGCCCTTCAATCGAATCGCCCTAGATCTAATCCAAAGCGTCAACCCACGCGTCCACCAGGGCCGTTGGATCTCACGATCCAACGGTCCAGGCTTCGTCTTCCACCTCCCGTAGCCTCCACCCGATCCCCGTGCCTCGCTGACCACCTTCCCCCTTCTAATTTTAGCCGCTCCGTCTCGCTCCATCTCCACGACCTAACACCGGGCACACGTAGCTCTCATATCCCCTACCCTCGCGCAACACCTAGCCACGACCACCCTCCTCTCCTCTGGTCGACATCTACCCACAAAGCCTACGACTCCATCACTTGTACCTCGCCATCTCCCGACCATAAATAAGCCGCACCCGCCCCGAATCTTCTTCGTCCACCTTCACGAGGGGTAAGGCCCAACCCTCCTCCTCCCTGTGACAGGGGGAGGAGCTAGGATCGAGCGACGACGACCCCAAAACCCCCGGTGAGACCTGCAGCTGCCCACTTGCGTTGCGGTGGTTCCGCCCCGCCCATGCTTGCTGGACCGACCGACCATCACGTACGACGACCTCGGGGTTCTCCAAGGACCTCAAGCCCATGCCTCCGACCCGCCATTCGCCAGGTAAGCTCCTTCATTCTCCTCTGCATTTTTCTTTTGTTGCTCTCCTAATCAATTCACCTCCATCCGACATCTTCATGGTCACCTGAGCCCCCCACGAGATCCACCTATCATCAGACATCTTCGCCAGCCATTTGATCACCCTCCTCCTCCGTCAAAACCTTCACCATCCCAAGCTTTCTCCTCCGCCGGAGGCGGAGGAGGACCCACTAAGGGCTCCACTTCTTCGTCTCCCTCAGCCCTCCGTTCACCTCAGCTCACACGCACACACGCCTCGACTATCATCTAACCACTCTTGCATGTCTAAAAACTCCATTGGCCGGACCTTGGGCGGAGCCAAGTTCTAGAGCTCCGCCTCTGGTGAACACGCATCGACAGCGAACTCCAGGCACCCCCGCATCTTCTCCGAGCTTAGATCTTCATCGCCAGGCATCCAACGTTCTTCCTCGACCTTCACCAAGCACATAGAGGTGCGGAGGAGCTCCAGGCCTCACGTCGGAGCTCCAATCGTGCTGCCACCTTGCGAGGAAAAAAGAGGTGCATATGCCATTGGATCTCGCCCTCCGGCGGAGATCTAACGGCCCAGGAGCAACCACATCGTCTTCCCGGAGCGCGGAGGCTCGGTGGGACCGAGCCTCACCCGAGGCATCCTCGAGCCGCCACGTGGCCCGAGCCACCTGCTACGGCCGTCCGACCCTGCGCAGAACCTTGCCCCCACCCGAGCCTGGAATCACGTGCCTCAAGCACGCGAGGGTTGGGCTTTTTGCATCGGCACCCTCGTGACTTTATCATATTGCATCCAGGTCCTTCCAGCCATGTACCGACACGTGCATCGGGGATATTTTACAAATATACCCTCGTGGATTTCAATAATTGCAAAAATTCCCTTGTACATGTGGGTAATTTACAGGGAAGGTCCCAAACTTTCTTTTATTTGCATTTTAGTCCCTCCCAGGGACCTATTTGCTATTTATGTTTTCATGTTTTCTTGCATTTATGCCCCTGGTTTCACTTGTGTATATCTTGAGCATCCTAGCTTCGATGGAGTCGATTTCAGTGGCATTTTGAAGCTCATTTTATTGTCTTCTTGATGGCATACTTGTATTTCAGATTAACACTACGAGTTTTATTGTATTATTTTATTGGGTAAGTGTCTCGAGTATAATGATTCATATGTCTGATTTTTACGTCAGTGAAAGTATCTTCATTATTTGACCATGATTTGACTTCTAATTAAATGGCTCAAGTATTCTTGTAATTCGATCATATTTTCGTTGCATTTCATCAAATCTCTTTGCATGATTAAAAATCAAGTAAAATTTTTTTTGCACGTTTCATGATGCATATTGTGTTTTCGTCTTCATATGTGTTTTCTTTAACCTGCGTTTATCCAACAATTAGTTAAATTAAGCTAAGTCCAAATATCACAAGAGAAGCGCATGTCCCCGAGTTCGACCTTGGTTACTTACCAAGTAAAATATAAATATGACCATTTGATTTCCTTGACATACTAATTTAGATGGTTTTTGACGAACCGAATCTAGCCCGACTGCAATGACCACTGAATGTTAATTCCACACTATTAAAGGGCATGATTTTCGATTTGTCAAATGGCGCTGTTTCCGGGGACACGGCTCATTTCTTGTATTATTTGAATTTTTATCTATTTTATTAAGTGTTCCTTTTATATAGGTCAATTTGTTCATTCATCTTGCATCGTAAAATTTTTTCTTTTCGGTTGATATCTAACCTTTGCTTTTGTGACAAGGGCCCTTGATTGCGAGGAGCAGGTGCTTCCCCGTTGCGAGGAGCCGCAAAAGCACTCTTGGAGCAAATTGAAAAAAAATGTGTTATTTTGCATATAATTTCCATCATGTAATAATCGTCTTTACAGCGGTCTTCGATCGAAGACTCGTGCTTGTAAATGAACGAATATATGTGGTTGTGTGGGGATCGTCCCCACTTGGGTGTCGACCTAGGATCAAGCACGTGACTCTTCGAGCTTCTTTCATCGTTTCAATTTCATGTGCTTATTCATCGGTAGGACACACTTTAAATAAAGACGCATATAGCATCGCCTCACTTAGCCAAATTTTCAAGATGTTCTTCCCCACTAATAGAAGCATGTTAGGTGCGGATTTCAATTGACTTGCATACATTATCTTGGTTTTCAAAACAGTTTAAGTTTTTAAGTTTTTTCGCCAAGGCACTGCATGTTTTCTCGCTTAGCCTAGATCATGGTTTTTATTGATTACATGTTTTTTCTTCATTTCCCCTCCTTGCTTGATCACCTAGGTTAATGGAAAATGGGAATGAACGGTAGACGATGATTGCTTGATTTATGTGCTCACCTTAATTCAATGAGAACCTTACGCAAAATAATTGGGACTGTTAATTGCAAGTCAACTTAAAATGGAGTAAAATATTATTTTGGGAGAGCAACACCCTCCTTTACGCAGCTGGTTTAACTTAACATTTTTCACGTAAAGATAGAACATGTTAATCACCAATAAAAGTGACAAGATAAATTAACCAACATCTGTTGGTTCCATGTGTGAATTGGTTGCATGCTTGTTTGAGCCATGTTTGCTCCGACACCCTCCCCAGAGCCTTAGATACTCTATTGATCTCCGAAGATTCATCCACTCATTTGTATATCCATCCGTCTTCTTCGTTCACCTCGGATCTCTCCTTGCATCAAATCTCAATCTTTATGCTTAGGCTACTCTCAACCTAAGTATAGGGGGGACTCGAGCCCCTGTGATTTTCTCTGCTCATCTTTCCTTGCCTTTATACTTAGGTTATTTCTAACCTAAGTATAGGGGGAGCCCTCCTTAGTTCTCATATATTTCTCTATATTTAAATAGACCTATGGACTTGTATCATCTAGTGCTATGAGGACATAGCAAGGTTTAAGTATAAGGGGGTATACCATGTATACAATATATGTACTTTAGTTATAATATGAAAAAATTTGAAAAAAATTCTTTGAACTAAGTAGGATGTCTATATTATGTTACACTATTTTTATAAAAAATATTTTTGAAAATGATTTGAAAATTGAGTTTCTCTTATTTTGAAAAATCTTTTGAAAATGTTTTGAAAATCTTTATTTGTGTGACTTAGTATTGAAAACTCTTTTCAAGGAAAGTTGAGTCTAACCTGTGTTCTAACCTTTTATTAAAAATTCCATAAAAATAAGGAAATTCAAAGTCCTTTAAGAGTCATTAGTGACTAACTTAGCCCAAATAAGTAGTTGCGTTCAGTGAGCGTTCGCCCTTAGCAGAGTGGGTGGTTTAGAAAAGGACATCGCGTAAGGCCCCGTCCTCAAGCAACGAGCCCCGGCCTGTACTTACACCCATACTGGCTGAATGCAGATGCATCTACTTAATTGAGTTTAGGCAGTCATAATATCTCTTAAAAAAATAAAAAAATAAAATAAAATAAAATAAATGGAAAAAATCAAAGGCTTCTTATTTTACTCTTGCACATCATCTCTGCATATGAAAAGAAAAGAAAGAAAAAGAGTCTTGCATTTTCATTCATCTACATAGCATGTCATCTACATCTCATCTGCATATCTTGCATACGCAAGGTGAAAAGCTAGTGGGTTCTGAACCAAGTTATGAGTAGATGTTGAGGAAGGTCTTGATTTGACCTTAATCCACCTAATTTCAGAGGAACCTTATGGGAGCTGGAGTTAAATTTTCTCAGGTCAAGTGACTTATTTTTTGAGCAAGTCTATGTTCACATGTCATCTTAATCAGTCTAAGTAGAATATCTCGTGCACACGCATGATTCTTTTAGATAATGACCTAACTTGGACAAGCACTATGCACGTAGCTCTTCATTGATGAGGTAGTGAGGAGGTAGAATCCTTTAGCTTGGAGTAGCACACGGGTGGAAACATCCGTTCTCCTCTAGGGAGGGTAGTGCATCTCAACCTAGTATGGTGGTGTTGACATCTAAGCACAGGAAGCTGTGGGTTGCAACAATGCTTCAAAAGAGGGATAGTCTACTGGCTCAAGAGGAAAAACTCCTGATGTACATGCTGCACCTTGTATATAGTTCGAAAAAAATGCAAAAACTCCAAAAAAAATCAGACAGGTCCAAGTGAAAATAAAATACATGTTGGAGTATGTATATTAGCAAAGAAATGCAGCTGAATGACTTGGCTACATTGGTCGGGCATCCGGGGATAGGTAGCTACACTGTCTACTGTCCATTCTTTTCTCTACCCCCTCCTTCTGAGCTGGTCGCACTTGAACTTAGAAGGGAATACCCCGCTCCTCGAGGAAAGAGTTACTGGACCGGGTTATTTGAGTTACCTTGTTAGAGGAGGTTGTTTCTGAGACATTTCTGATGTGGAGAGTTACATTTCACTTACACCGTACAAGTAAGAATCATAGTCATCAAAAATTTGCGTATGAGGATTTGTTCTGACCAGACTATTGAGGAGTCTTGAATATAAGACTTGCGGAACTTGAAGTCTGTTAGGTCTTAAGTTCAGGTCCCAATAAGGTTCCGTCACATAGTTAATCCAAAGGTCGAGTCGAGCTCCATTATCAACTTTTGTTCATGACCTTGGTATGGAACCCAAAATAATTTCACTCTTGCATTCCATGTAGTTGCTCGGGGACGAGTAAGGTTTAAGTATAGGAGGTTGATGAATCTGTGATTCATCACTCTTAAAGTTGAAAATAGAGACTTGTTCCCGAGTATTTAGCAGCATATTTCCCTTTATCTTGCATAAATAACATTCATACATGCATCCATAATTCATGCATTTTAGCATTCATAATCGCATTAAATAAGAAGCCAACTCATCTATAAAATTCACTTGTAAAATACTCACCAATAATTCACCTAATTATCTGTATTTTATACCACCTCCAAAAATCAATAAAACCTTCCTTATACTGTGTATATTACTAGTTAATAATATAAGGAAAAAGGCCAAAAATTCTTAGCTTGTAAATTACCCAATAAAAATCCCAAACCCAGTTGGAGACCTTAGACCTTAGAATGCACATATCTCTCTCATACAAACTCCGAATTAGGTCTACTCACTTCAGATTAATACACACTCAGTGGCCTTTAAAATGAGACCAATTTCATTCAAATTGGAGCTCGTATGCAAAACTTGGGTTTTTGGGCCCCTTTGTGTACTATATGTATGTATATTTGCACCCTTGTATTTTTGTATAATATTTAATCTCATCTCTGTTTTTGTCATACATAAAACTTATAGATCTCATTGAGATCTACAACTTTCATGCTTTGAGTTTTTTCAAATTCCGCCTCCTTCTCTCTCTTATTTCCCATTTTCTTTCAACCATTCAGAACATGCCACATGGCGCCCTTTGATTGCGCCACGCGGCCTGCTCCATTGCGTGCCACGCGTCCCGTTTCCACGGTCGTTCGATTCTTATTCCTCTCTCCCCACCTCCACCATTCATCTCACCTTTAACCACCGTCGCCCGATCTACCCATGGATCTCATCTGGACCGCCCGCCAGCGTCGCGCTCTTAGCATGCCACGTGGCGTGTCCGAAGCCCTTTGATCGAATCGCCCTAGATCTAATCCAAAGCATCCACCCGCGCCTCCACCAGGACCGTTAGATCTCGCGATCCAATGGTCCAAGCTTCGTCTTCTACCTCCCGCAAACTCCTCCCGAGCCCCGCGCCTCGCTGACCACCTCCCCCCTTCTAATTTTAGCCACTCCGTCTCGCTCCATCTCCACGACCTAACGCCGGGCACACGTAGCCCTCACATCCCCTACCCTCGCGCAACACCTAGCCACGACCACCCTCCTCTCCTCCGGTCGGCATCTACCCACGAAGACCACGACTCCATCACATGTACCTCTTAATCTCCCGACCATAAATAAGCCGCCTGCGCCCCGAATCTTCTTCGTCCACCTTCACAAGGGGTAAGGCCCAGCCCTCCTTCTCCTCCCTGTGACAGGGGGAGGAGTTAGGATCGAGCAACGACGACCCCAAACCCCCGGTGAGACCCGCAGCTGCCCAGTTGCATCGCGGTAGCTCCGCCCGCCCGAGCTCGCTGGACCGGCCGACCATCACGTACGACGACCCCAGGGTTCTCCAAGGACCTCAAGCCCAGGCCTCCGACCTGCCATTCACCAGGTAAGCTCCTTCAATCTCCTCTGCATTTTTCTTCTGTTGCTCTCCTAATTAATTCGCCTCCATCCGACATCTTCATGGTCACATGAGCCCCCATGAGATCCACCTATCATCGGACATTTTCGCCAGCCATTTGATCACCCTCCTCCTCCGTCAAAACCTTCACCATCCCAAGCTTTCTCCTCCGCCGGAGGCGGAGGAGGACCCACTAAGGGCTCCACTTCTTCGTCTCCCATAGCCCTCCGTTCACCTCAGCTCGCATGCACACACGCCTCGGCTATCATCTAACCACTCTTGCAGGTCTAAAAATGCCATTGGCCGGACCTCGGGCGGAGCCAAGTTCTAGAGCTCCGCCTCCGGCAAACACGCATCGACAACGAACTCCAGGCACCCCTGCATCTTCTCCGAGCTTAGATCTTCATCGCCAGGCATCCAGCGTTCTTCCTTGACCTTCACCGAGCACAGAGAGGTGTAGAGGAGCTCCAGGCCTCACGCCGGAGCTCCAATCGTGCCACCACCCTGCGGGGAAGAATGAGGTGCAGATGCCGTTGGATCTCGCCCTCCGGTGGAGATCTAACAGCTAGGAGCAGCCACGTCATCTTCCCGGAGCGCGGAGGCTCGGTGGGACCGAGCCTCACCTGAGGCATCCTTGAGCCGCCACGTGGCCCGAGCCACCTGCTACGACCGTCCGACCCTGCGTCGAACCTCGCCCCCACCCGAGCCTGGACTCACGTGGCTCAAGCACGTGAGGGTTGGGCTTTTTGCATCGCACCCTTGCAACTTTCTCATATTGCATCCAGTCCTTCAAGCCATGTGCCGACCACGTGAATAGGGGATATTTTATAAATATACTCTCGTGGATTTTAATAATTGCAAAAATGCCCCTGTGCGTGTGGGTAATTTACAGGGAAGATTCCAAACTTTCTTTTATTTGCATTTTAGTCCCTCCCATGGACCTGTTTGCTATTTATGTTTTCATGTTTTCTTGCATTTATGCCCTTGGCTTCACTTGTGTATATCTTGAGCATCTTAGCTCCGATTGAGTCGATTTCAGTGGCGTTTTGAAGCTCATTTTATTGTCTTCTTGATGGCATATTTGTATTTCAGACTTGACACTGCGAGTTTTATTGTATTATTTTATTGGGTAAGTGTCTTGAGTATAATGATTTATATGCCTGATTTTTACGTCAGTGAAAGTATCTTCATTATTTGACTCTGATTTGACTTCTGATTAAATGGCTCAAGTATTCTTGTAATTCGGGCATATTTTCATTGCATTTCATTACATCTCTTTGCATGATTAAAAATCAAGTAAAAAAATTTGCACGTTTCATGATGCATATTGTGTTCTCGTCTTCATATGTGTTTTCTTTAACCTGCGTTTATCCAACATTTAGTTAAATTAAGATAAGTCCAAATATCACAAGAGAAGCATGTGTCCCTGAGTTCGACCTTGGTTACTTACCAAGTAAAATATAAATATGACCATTTGATTTCCTTGACATACCAAATTAGATGGTTTTTGACTAACCGAATCCAGCCCGACTACAATGACCACTGAGTGTTAATTCCACACTATTAAAGGGTAGGATTTTCGGTTTGTCAGCCATCCCTCCTCATGACTTGCCTCTCACCTTGTGCTCCGGCTCCTCACGCTTTGACTCATCACACTACACACCCTCCTTCCTCACAATGGATCTCCCCCCAAAGGAGTATTCCTATGTAGTCTCAACCTCATCCAATACATCCTCGTCCACTTTTGGAACGTGATTTAAGTTGGCCAAGCCTATAAGAAGTGAGTCGAATCTCACTTTTGTTCATCTAAACCCTCAAATCTCACTTGGCCTCATCTCAGAATCCCTCTTTTTCTCCCCCTCTATTACAGGTACAAGGTGTTTTGTCTGACAATGTACGACATGGAAGTAATAATTATGTCAATCTATTTGAGTAGGTCTTGATGAGGTCCCCTTGACGATCCTTGAGCCCTAACTAAAGATCGGTCGATCGAAAGATCTGTTCTTGATGTATGATTTTGTTGTTGATCACATAGGGAACACCAAAATTCATTGGAATTGATGTGGGGTTCTTCGTGAAGCTGTTGGTCGGAGGGATCGATGTGATCTTGAGGTTGTTTTACTTCAAGGGCCACTCCACCGATGATCAGAATAGATTTGGATGGAGTGCGTACGTTCATCTCTTTTCTTTTCTCTTTTGGTATTTTATTTGGTTTAATACTTTTTTATTTATGTGTTCTGTATTGGAATAAGTTTGATTTATTTATGTATTTATTGAATGATATTTATGTGTGAAGTGGATGTGATTGCTTGGGAGGATGACAAACACTGTGCCATTGTTTCCCTCGTGATTCACACGGTGTGGATCAATGATAGGCCAAGTTATTTGAATCAATGACGAGTCAAGTTATTTGAATAATAAGGTATGTCATCTGGTTGATTTTTAAGTCTCAATATTTTTGGTTGTGGTATTTCTATCTGATAAGTTACCTAGATATTACAAGTGCATTTTGGTGATGAGATTTTAGTGTTTAACGAATTCTAAGAATTGTTAATCGTAGAACATTCACATTTGATGTTTATTAATCAATGTATTCAATGACCAATCACATCTGAATCCGTTGGAGTGTAACCATGAATTAAAACAGATCCGTCAAATGTATATTGTATTAAATCTTGTTGTAGTGAACCTAATTCAATTACACAGGGGCATTTGTTATCAAGTAGTCATTTTCCAATAACTATCAAGATATTGTTTTTATTCCCACAAGAATTATACATGTGCTCTATGGTAATTTAGTGGACTAGTGGCCACACATTTTGAAGAGAAATATAGCATCTTAACTTGATTGAGTGGTAATATATTTTGAACATTGCTACTATATACTTTGATAGACACAAGGACTAGTATTGATCACCAAAATACGGAGATGGTGTTGCTGCAAATGATTTTATTATGTCCCGCTTGACTCCTATTTCGATATTTTGACAGCTAAAGGATATTCCTATTTTATTCCCATGTCAATTAAAAATTGATTAGAGGTTATACTTGTGATTGTATTTTAATAACATCAAAAGATCCTTTGAAAAAAAGGGAAGAATGTGCTCCACTTTAAAAATGGTGCTGGTTAGAAACAAATGCCATAAACACCAAGCTTCATTCCTACATTGTCCACATTTCAACTATAATCACTTAATTGTGCCCTACGTAGGTCTAATCCTGAGTCCGCCACTGCCACCACCCTTAAGGTGATGTTGACCTGCCGTTAATTGAATCAACCGTCAACAGGATTAGAACTCACTATCGTCCCAATAATATGAGGACCCGATATTGGGGTCACTACGCATGCGACCTTACTCTTTCGAGAAGCAAAGAGACCGATCCAGACGCGCTTGTATGAAAGAGCTGTCACTTCGGACAGGCATCTCCTACATATAATCCCTGGTGACGGAACCCTTCGCCTTAATGAGAGACCATAAATGCCACCTATGTGATCCTCCATATCATGTTCAAATTCTAATTAATTATTATGAATCATATTCACATAATTAATTCTTCTGAGGGAAATAACAACTCTATTCATAATCGAGTGTTTTAACTTTAATTAGTTTCCAATAATTCTAATAACATTAAATTAATGATCTAATTAATATCCAACAAACATTCTTTATTGTTACTTGAAATATGATATTATCTCAAATATGTATTATTTTAAATTTTAATAATTAGAAAATACATCATGATCTCTCAAGCATTATCCCTTCCCTACCTGTTGTCATGGCCAGTACCGACGAGAGTGGGATAGACTGCTCACGGAGCAACCTGTACCCCAACTCTCCCCGACTAGACACCATATCCGCCCTGGGAAAGGATAATGCCAAATTGATCACTTTATACTTGATATGATAATCGGTTTTTCAACTGAAGTTAAACCATATAATAATAATATTTTTTATTACAACATAAGAACATTTGCTAAACAAATATTCAATCCTATTCAAGCATCAATGTTTGTTGGAAGGTTCATGTAACCAATTGTGATCTAGATCATATCTAATCAAATTTAGTTATGGTCAATGCCATTCAAGGAAATAATTATCATCTTTAAATATTTCACAAATATTCATCAATAATTTTCTCAGGATATTAACCATTAATTTCCATTAATTTTAATAGAATGACAATCACAAGGTTCATGATCAAGTATGTAATTTCCAGCAGTAACCCATACTTACTAAAATGAGCATATCTCAATCAATTTAAATCCAAATCAATCAAAAATAAGTTTTCAAAAGTTTGATAATTTGATTTATATCAGAACCCATGTGATTAGCACGTATTTATAGTTATTTCAAAATAGTAACTAACTCTTTAATTGCGTCAAGAGTCACCATCCTCGAAACAATGTATATATGTTCATTAAAATGATCATATCTTGAGCAATCAGATTCCAAATCACGCAAACTCAAATCCTGCGATTTCTTTAATTAATAAAAACATTATTCAAGTGATAATTTTTTATTTAAACATTTTAAACAGAGTCGAAAAACTCACAAAATATGGCTGCGAAAATGCAATACGATAAAATTTTCACAAGCTCCAATGAGCCCAAGTCTTCCTAAGTTTATGGATCGTATCCAAAGCTTCCAACCTGGCTCTGATACCACTTGAAGGATATGGAAAAATCCTTAAGTGCATAACGGAAGTGTGAGGATCGTATTTTATGCGATGGGGAACAACTAGTCGTACTAGTTGTTTAATGCAGTGGAATTTAAAATTTTCAACAATGAAACCACATGATCCAAGAACGCTTCTCAGATCATTTCATCTAAATCACAATTATGTATTAAGGTTATCTCTTGAAGCATGATTGCGATCGAGTCTCTAAATGAAGAGACCTCCTGTCTCAAGTCTGATCCGACAGAGGAGACGCTTGTGAGCGCGTTGATGAGATGTGTGCTCCTCGCAATCCATGTTGATGATCCAAGCGGTGAAAATCATGATCTCATCACACGATATCTTACTTATTCTTCACAAGAGAGACACGCCGAAGGAGACATAGATCCATGAGCAAAACAATCCGGTACATAACGACGATGCTGCGGTGAGGGTGACTCTTTGTAGGGCTCCATGGTGGACGACCACAATGAGAGAGAGGGAGAGAGACTTGGCGTGTAGAGAGAGAGAGAGAGCATTAGTTTGATATATCTCAAAGAGCAAGGGATGCCTCTTCTTATATAGGGTTTTGGGAGTCCATGGATCTCAATCCATGGATACATAAAATCAATGGATGAGATTGATTTGTGTTTCTTTCAATGGCCATGATATTGTTGTAAAAATACAACAACTATTAATTTAATTCAAATTAATATATATTAATAAAATCAATAAAAACTAATTTCAAATCAAATCAATTGAATAGTCTTGGAGATAATGAGACGAGTGACCACATCTCCTAAAAAGGGAGGGGGGATGGCCACCCTTTTGAGATGGAATGGGTCTATCTCCTCATTATCTCATGAGATCTCATTATCTCATGATATCTCCAAGATTTACAACAAGAATTGTTGTAAATTATTTCACAAATTTAATTCATAATTACCTTGTGAATATTGCAATCATGCCATTGGAAAAATATGAATCACATTCACATCTCAAAAAAAATATGTAAATTATATTTTTAATTAATTATCCAATGTGAATCCAATTCACATCAAAAATTAATCAACAAATATAAATCACAATAGGCTCTCTCTAATATATTATAAATCACATTTATAATATATCTGATATGGATAGTGCTATCCACATTATTCATATCCATAATAATTAAATCACGTTTAATCATCTTGGATCTCTATTCTCATGTGCCCAAATAATATGAATCACATTCACATTATTCACATCTTTGATAATTAAATCACATTTAATTATCTCAAGTAATCTCTCCTTAATATGAATCAAATTCATATTCTTCATGATAATTAAATCACATTTAATTATCCATTTCTCAATGCTTGGATACATATATCAACAATGAAATTATCCTGAACTCTTTCAAGAATAATGTGCTTTCTCCGCGGATACTTGGATATAAGGACATGGCGATTATATTGTTCCACGTATAGTGACTTGTATATTAAGATCAAATCTAAAATCCAGATCTTACGGATCTCCCAAAGAAGCTTGATTAAATCAAGATCGTAGATCTAATCTTCTCATTGCATCTGAATCACATTCAGATCATTATCCAACACTTGAACCAAGATTAGATCACTTCTCTACTGAGAGGAGTCACTAAAATCCAGACCTGTTTCATAACTCCCTCAGAATGTAAGCATCATGGTTATGCAATCGTTTATGATCAAATCATCCACATGTATTCCTAATACCTGTACATACTAAATACTGGAAGACCCAGAATAAATCCGAAATATTAGATCAATTTTAAACTTTCTACTTCAAGGATTTAGCATTAAGTTTATCATTTGACTAATGGGAGTTGGTATCGATCATATAATTTTGAAAAGCAACCCATATGTTGATCATATACTTTCCAAAAACATATATCAAACCTACAAATTCAGTCAAGCTTCCAAAGTGAGACGACCGTGCATGGAATTTGATCCTTCCCAATATCGCATGAGTGAGCTCATGTCTTCCGATTCAGTAATAAACTTGTATGATCCCTTTAAGAGATCGCATTACTCATATGCCCTTACATGCACACCAGCGCGTCAGTGTATAGACCTTGGTTAGATCATCAACCTATTGGCATGTCAAATGTACATACTCAGACATATAGTAACACATCTATCTCCGGTCAGAGGATGCGTGCCTATATCGTAACATCATACGATATATAGGACTTTGGTTATCTTGATCTTGTTAAGTCAACTCTTTGACCTAACTTATCTAACACCTCCAAATCTCTATTCCTATGCAAAGGACCTGCATCAAGAGGTCGGTTAGATATCAACCTTTAGAGAAAGGATTGCCATATCCTTCTTAGACTGGAGATCTTCTCTTAATAATCATTTGACGATGCTTGATGAGTCCTCTATCTAACTCTTTAGATATTCATCCAAGCACCAACCTCTATGATTCAATAATTGAATCAACAGATGTATGATCATCAAGATGACCATGGTACATAACCCTAGTTGTACTAAGGAACCTATTATGCAAGTTAGTTATTCTTCGTTTCAGATCATGTAATGATATTTGCAATAACATTTATTTCATAATGGCTCACTGTGGGCTCGCATGTCCAACATTAACGAGAATAACGGATACTTGTAGGTGAACTTTTATAATGGTGATAAATAATGATCATACATGACTATTGGGCAGAATGAGAAATTCACCAATAAAGTGATTGTTGACAGATAGTTTTTTGAAATTTGTTCACATGATCTATAACAAAAGTACAACTTTTGAATTTCAATGACATCGGCGTCCTACGCAGAAATAACTTATTCTTTTATGTCTTCAAAGTATACAGGTTCTTCAATCCGGACCAAAGTATTTATGCACGAGTCTCACTCTGAATGTAAATGTATACATTCTTATCTATAAATTTTATGCATAAATCAACAAACTTGCTCATGCTTGGACTCATATTTTTCGTTGCCATCAGATTAAGGCATTTAGCTAGCTTTTATGTATTAATTTTGCATGGACCTCACAAATAATAAATATTCCCTCTCATTTTCCCCAAAAGTTTAGTTGACTCCCCTCAGGCCAATCATCCAATTAATATTATATTCTAGATTATCAATCATATCGGTTCTGATACCAACTGGTAGAAATAAATTCACATATAGGTCGACTCATTGAAAAAGTATAAAGTTCACGGGCAGATTTGCGTGTTATAAGAAATCCAAGGTAACTACAACAATATAAAATTCTACTAAAGAAAAATCAATCCATAGATTCATATAGAAATTTTGATGTAGATAACTTTCGATATGAGAGAAAAAATGATAGGATTGATTGCAGCCAAAATCTAGAATCGCAATCAAAATCAGTCTTCCCCTTCTTTGTTTTGTTTCTTGTGCTATGAGAATTTATCTTGGTATGCATCATTTAGGATTATATAAGATCCAAATTGAGATGGGTAAAATGGAGATGTCCCCTCTGGGGAGCTTACTTGGCTCCTTTCGTCTCAATTTTTATTTTTTCTTTTGAAAAATGCTTTCATAGACTTTCATCATTATATCTGTAAATCATATCATTCAAATTTCTTGTGAAACAGATACTCCTACAACCTCCATCCAGATAGATCGATTTCAACAATTCTGCGACCATTAAAAAATAATTATTTGGATGGAAGCCATAGGAGTCTCTGTTTCTCACGAAACTCGAATGTCATAATATAAGGATACAGTGATAATTTCCACGGATTCATTTTCAAAAAAAATAAAAAAATGAGGGAAAATGTGACAGAAGATCCAAGTTAGCTTCTCAAAAGGCAACCCCATTTTTCTCAATTAAGATATGTTCTCATATAGAGAGAGGAGCTTCCCCAATAACAAGTTTCCATTGAAATGCTAAATCTTGCTTTCAAGAGGCTATTTCCAACTTCTTGGGTGGTGTTATTTTGGAGATCACTTCAACGAGACATTTGAATGTGATGTTTCTGAGAGATAACCTCAAGGTAGAGACGTTTCCACCAAGATTTCGATTAATATTTTTTTATGATATTTGCTTCTTCATTGTCCTTGAAGGAGAGGCTCTGCAGGTAATTTAATGAGATCCAGTTCTTCGTGCTCCATTGTGCTCAAGTACCTATGGCCTTAGATTGGGTACTCAAGTACCTATGGCCTTAGATAGACTGGATATAGAGAAGGATCACTTGAAATCTGGAGTAAGAAAGGAAGGAAACTGATTCTAGGAGCAGCAAGATTATCCGATAATGATGATGATCAAGTTTATAATATTTTATGTGCACTTTTTATTTACTTTTAAGGATCGTACGGTAGAGTAAGGTTTTAAAAATCGGATCGAACGTTGAACCGGTTAGTCTTCGATTTGATTCAATCAGGTCGAACCTTCGGTCCAACATTTGGTACAATCGGGTCGGACAATCGGTCCCAACAGTTGGACCAACGATGATGTCATCATGACGTCATCATTCCTATCGACTCGGAAAAAAAAAATCAGATCGGACTTAATTTACTGGTCTGACCGGTCAAACCGATAAAACCAGATACATATATATAAGTATGTATATATATCAATAAAATAATCATTTAAAATATCAATCTATCAATAAAATAAGATGATTGTCTATTTCAAAAAAATTATACAAAAGTTAGCCACATTTCTAGCATTATTATGAATATAATATTGTAATCATTTATGTATAGTTGAATCTAGAAAACTACTATAAGAATGTAGGGAAACAACTGATATTCAAAAAAGAGATAGGCATAACTGATATTGCAGAAGTTAAGAAGGGTACAAGTGATAAAAACCCTATTATTTAATTATTTAAACTTTTATTTTTGAAAATATACCTAACTATCAAAATTGGGTCAATCCGGGTCAACCCGGTCTGACCACCAGTTGGACTCGATTTTTTATTTTCTTCTTTTTTTGAAATTTATTACATGAAACCGATTGAACTGATCGGGTCGAGACCGATTCCTGGTCCAACCGGTCCGACCGACTGGTCCGGTCTGATTTTTTAAACCCTACGGTAGAGATTTAAGGGAAAGAGATAATGAAGGATAAGGTATGATAAGACACTATTTCTGTTCGGTTGGAGGGGAATGATAAGGAAGAACAATGAGGGATAGGTGGTGGTTATTGACTATTCTATATTCGGTAGGAGGGAGAGGATAAGAGGTGATATATATGTTATGTTAGATAAGATTGCTAGATAAGTGATAGTTATCTGTATTTTTTTGATGGGTGATGTTGACGAGATATAGTTAGGGGAACCTCATCCTACATATTGACTCAAAGACTAAAACGTTGACCATCTGTGGAGGATAGAAATTGAAGGAATAAGGAGGGGGTATCCCTAAATCAAACTGCCTTCATCAGGGGCAGATTGATTGGGGATAGCTCTCGGTTGGCTCAAGAGATTACAAGTGGTTTTGATCGCCGGACTAATATCTCACGCGCTTGCCTTAAGATTGATCTTACTAAGGCGTTTGACTCTATCGAGCACCAGTTCATCCTTAAATGCTTGGAAGGTCTGGGTTTCCCACAGGTTCGGATTGATTGGATCGCTAATTGCATTCTCACCACATCCTTCTCGGTTCTTGTGAATGGCTCTCATGTGGGGCTATTTAAGGGTACTTGTGGCCTCAGGCAGGGTGACCCAATCAGCCCTCTCTTGTTCGCTATTGGCATGGATGTGATATCTCTTCTTGCTGAGGCTGCTGTGGACAGAGGGGAGCTCACGCCGCTGGGAAGGGGCCGCCTTCGCGCCCCAACACACCTCATCTTCGCGGATGACATCCTCTTCTTCTGTAAGGGCGCTACGTCATCTCTTCTTACGGTCAGGAAGGTGCTTGCTGACTTCGAGGCAATCTCAGGACTCAAAATGAATGCGAGAAAAAGTAAGTTAATTCAGCCTATGTGCGCACCTGATGAATTTGGTGTTTGTTTGCAAATCGGAATTCTTAGGTCCTCCCTGCCTACTACCTACCCGGGTCTCCCCCAACTTCTTCCTCCAAGAGAGGGGCAATCGCCTCAGCGCTGGAGGACAGGGTTGGGGCCTTGCTTGGTGGCTGGAAAGCAAAGGACCTCTCATTCGCCGGCTGGCTACAACTCCTTCGCACGGTTGTTTCTGGTGTGCTTATATACTGGACTTCTGGGACTCTCCTTCCAATTTCATCCTCGCGGCGTATTGATATGTTGTGCGCTAACTTCCTTTGGGGTTACGGGCGTCATGACGTGAGCTGGCACAAAGTGTGTCTACCGAAGGCTGAGGGTGGACTTGGGCTCAGATCGTTAGTTTCCCTGCGCTCGGCGATGATTGTGGCTTGGTCTTGGCGGGTGCTCACCGTTATCAGTTGATCTGGGCTGACTTTATGAGATGCAAATACCTCCATTCTGCTACGTTCTGGGAGGTTGAGCCGGCTTCCAACGCCTCTCCGGTTTGGCGCGCTATCCTTGCTGGGCGTGGCAGCATACGTAGCGCCATCGCTTCCACCATCAACGGTCACTCCTGGATCCGCTCCCTTAATGGCTTTGCTTTCCGTGACGCTGTGGATCTTGTGCGCCATCGTGCTATGGTGGTTCCTTGGGCGCCAATTGTTTGGAACTCGTGCTCTGCCCCTAAACATTCTTGCACTTTGTATCATGCAGTATTGGATCGGCTTCCGACGCTTGACCGGCTGGAGCGCCACGGCATCGTAGAGCTTAGACTTTTCTACCTTTGTGGCCTCGTTATGGAGTCCCGTGATCACATCTTCTTCCAGTGCTGCTTCTCCAACTTTGTCTGGCAACTTGTTCTCTCTGGGCTGAGCCTCCCGTTGCCTCCAATGCCCTCTCTGCTTGACATTCTGGATTGGGCTAAATCTCTACAAGGAAAGGAATTAACCCGTCTGTTCAATTCTGCGCTTGCTGTCACAACTTGGACGGTTTGGAGGGAACGCAATTCCAGATGGGCTGTTGGTTCCCTCTCTACTGCACCAGCGTTGTCTCGTGAAATAATATGTGCTACTCATGTCCTGATGTCCTGATACATGGACTGGGCATTTGGCTCCCTGGAGCCCGGTGTGCCTATGGTATGGCATTTTGATCTGCACCATTTTGCTCTTGTTATGTGGCTATATGTCCTTAATTCCCTAGTTGGGATATCCATGTAATTGCACATTTCTACATCAATGGAAAGTTACTTACTTACCAAAAAAAGGAGGGGATATCCCTCCTTATTTTATTCCTTAGGTGAACAAGGCCTTGAGATATCATGGGCCCCTTTGATTACATGGGAGAGTTGGGTTTGAGTGAGCTTCTCCAAATGTAATAGTTATAGGTGTAACCTTTTTATAATATCAGGGATTTGGATGCTAAAGACTATGTTATTTGTTTACGTTATATTGATTTATGTGTAATTAGGATATGCTTTTATGCCGACTTCTTTAATTTGAGGATGGCTAGAAATATTATAATTTTAAAGATGTGAAACCTACCTCATTCCAACCCAAGAATTTAGGAATGGTGAATCCAGACCCAAACTTGCGATGAAACAGGTACCCAACCGTAGATTTGATATTGATTTGACCAATGAATCCTACCATTTGAGAAGTTGCCCTTTAAGGTCACTTTACGATAATTCAAGAAAAATAAAGCTCCGAGTCCAGATGGTATCATCATTGAACTCATTCAATCAAATTGACATCTTCTCAAAACCGATTTCGTTGACCTAATCAGTCATTTGCAGAGCTTGAGTTCCAAAATTATCGCTTCAGACGCCTAAATAATGCTCTGATTGCCCTAATTTTCATGAAGGAGGATAATCTGGACTTTGAAAATTATAGGTCCATTAGTTTGATAAATCACCCGATTTGAATCATATCCAAGCCGATTGCTAACCAGTGGGCCTGGATTCTCGCTGGTACAATCCCTCCTTCTCAGTGCACATTCCTTAAACGTCACTCGTCCCTGGATGCTTTCATTGTGACCTCCACTATCATAAATGAATGGTCTAAATCCAAAACGAAATCTCTGATCCTCACAATTGATCTTCAAAAAACCTTCAATGCCTTAAGATGACCTTTTATCCTAAGTGCTCTTAAGGTTGCAAAATACCCTTCGTGCTTCATTTCATGGGTGCAAGCTCTTCTTGAAACTACAAAGGTGTCCTTTAAAGTCAATGGGTCTTCTATGGACTGGATAAGACCCGAAAGACTCTTGAGGCATGGAGAACCCATATCACCTTTTCTCTTTATCCATTACCTCTTCATTTTGGATGTCAAGCTGAACAAACTTACGAAAGCAAATGAATTTAGGATTTTTTCAAATGAGGGATGGATTCCATGATCACCAATGTTCAATTTGCTGATGATTTGCTAGTCTTTTTGGAATTTGGTAAATAGGAATTGAAGGGTGTCATGTCCACCATCCATATTTTTTTTCTGATAAATAGGAATTGAAGGGTGTCCTGTGCACCATCTGTATTTTCTGCAAAAATGTCTGATCTCGAAATCAACATGGACAAGTCGGAATTTTTTTGACATGAACCTGGAAACTTCAGGGATCGAGAGAATGCAAACTATTATGGGTTGGTCTTGTAGTATCTTTCCAATGAATTGCCTTGGTTTCACCTTCTCTCCGAATAGGTTAAAGCCTAACGACTGGGAACCCTTGATTGACAAGTTCACATCTAAACTGCATGGTTGGAAAGCTAAAATTCTTCCCCTTCTTGCGTGTGTGTCCCTACTAAATTTTTCTCAAACAACTTTAGCAACCCATATGATAACTCTTTCTAACCATGGGCTTGCTGCGACGTCTAAGACCTTCCAGACCCATGTTCGGGGCTCCTCTGATCTCCTATCTGTAATTTACAAATAAATACACTTAGGGGACTCAACCTCTCTTTAGTCTGATCCAATTAACAGAAACCATCCATTCGTGAAATTTTTCCATGTTTCTTTCTTTTGGTAAAAAAAAAGAAAGAAAACGTCGGTGATGGACGGTCTAAAATCCTGGAAAGCTAAGAGTAATCGGTTTGAATCTCTTACAAACCAATTACCTTTGGGTTTAAGGAATAAGTTAAAATTACTTACGCAAATTTTGAGCGCGATTCATACTTCGATTACAGATGATCATAAGGATAGTATTTCCCTTTCTTTAGCACAAACCATAGGGACTCAAGCAAGAAAAAAGATTTACAATATCTTGGTTTATGGATGGATAGAGTCTTCTTTCCACACTAAATCTTGGTCTAACTCCTCTAAACCTATGGTGACTTACTTTTTGTGCTTGCTTGCACATAAAAAATATAACTACTCAGAACTATCTTTATAAATTCAATATCTCAACTGTAAATCATTGTTATTTATGCTGTCAAGATTCAGAGAGCATTCACCACCTTTTCAATGATTGATGCTTCACTAAGGGCATCTTTCATATGTTTGATTTATCCCCAAATTTTGAAAGCCTCTTTGCTAGTTTAACAAATTCTGCATCAATCAATGACATAAGATGTGATTGGAATTTTCTCGCATTGAGAGCAACTTTGTACTGGAGCATTTGGAAAGTTGAATGTGGATCTTATTATCAAAACATTCTTCCAAGCATTCATGATGTAACTCGATAGATAAAACTCATCATCTTAACTAGAATGCATATCAACTTAGATGCATCCAATGAGAATTTGAGTTCCTAAGAACCATGCTCTGCATGTTAATTCCTTTATATATTATTCTTCCCCAATTATGGACAAGTCCGATGGAGATTTCACCAGCCTCACCGAAACAAACCGAGAGCATGAAATCCACACACATATAACATGCTCCAAATGACCCACTCCTAACTCTAAGGGGAAGAGAAACTGATAGGAGTTGAAAGACTCATTAGAGTTGGTTTTGGAACTTTTTGGATATCACAACATCCATATCTTTGGCTCCAATCTATGTTGTTTGCTTTATTTGTCCCTGATGAATCGTCATTTCATCACATTTATTCTTTGATTTTGGCCTTCAAACCCTAGCTAAATGAATGTATATAGCATTAATTTGCCAATATAAATACTCTATAATCGGTACAAAATACTGTAGAAAATAATGTATAAATACTGCATTTATTGCCAAAATAAAAGAATAAAGAAAATAAAAGAAAAAGAAATGAGACATCATAGGTGTTGAGTGACCCTATACTCTGAGACTCAGTCATCATGATGACTAAGTCGATAAGGAATAAAGTAGGAGGAGATATGGCATCCAATTGTACAATAAATATAGTCGAAAAACCCTACAAATAGGCTAATTATTACCTTTTGGGACCTATTTTATTCTATATTATTTATTCATCAAATCAATAACTTTGTACATGAAAACTGTAGATAAAATTACAAATAAAAATACAAAATTGACGTCATAGGAAAATAATATACAATGTACTTTTTATACTCTAAATAAAAAGCCAAAATCCAAACTTCCCAGACCCATATCTCCTCAATAAAATCTCAAAATGTATCAAAACACATTTAATTTATATAACTTTTAATAATCTATTTTATGAAGGCGGTTTCACTTATTATGGAGTTAAGGTGTGAAAGTTAAGTTTTGGACCCTTATTGTATAATATACCCGAATAAAATATTCATTTTATTTATTCTTTATTATTTTTAGAATTTATATTTTTTAATCTTCAAAATATTTTTTATAATATATGTATATATTTAGAATATAATAAAACTAAAAAGAAAATACAAAAATAAAATAAGTGTACAATACATAGATGAAATAACTATACTTACACATATATATTATATATCTATATTTATTTGTTTAAATAACATCAAGAAAAAACTATAAAAATATATTTATGTATATTTAAAAAAGTCATAAATATAAAAAATATGTTTATAAAACAATAAAATATAAAACACAAAATAAAAATAAAATACATAAAATATAAATGAATATACATATATTTGTAGTTGTAAATAGTAACATATAATAAAATACATCAAATAAATAAAAGTAATGATTACTACATGAAATTAAGAATATTTTTTATGTTCTAATAAAAAATTAATTAAATTGTATACTATTTTATGTTCATTTTCCAAGGTATTTTTTCCTTGGAATTTCCAGGTTGGTCCACGTGGACCATCCAGGTGCAAGTGTTTGTTGACCTATAGTCAACTATACCCTACCTCCTTTGACTTCTATCAGAACTTCACCAACCCCCGACTTTGTGTAATTTCCTACGCATCCACCTTCACCCTTTGACCTCAAGCCTTCCACCATCGTGTAGCCTAATTGCCCTCTTCGACGCCCATATCCGAATCCTCACCAACCCCCGCCCCGATCACGGCATCATCCCTCATACTTGCCCAAAATTCATCAGTAGATATACCCCCATCTTCACCTTTTGCTTTTTGATCCCTCTTGAATCATTTATAACCCCTCAAATTAGCCCTTTGTGGAGGTGACAACTCCAAAAAGTTGTCGATTTGCAACGTGGAAGAGTGATAATGGAGCAGATCCAGCATCTCCGGCCAAGTTACCGGAGCTTCCTAAGCTTCCAGCTCAGTCGAGGCCCCCTTTCCCATCATTTCTAGGTAATTTCGTAGTGTATATTTTATTTCCGCTCTTAGTTTGTCATTTAATACTGTAGATTTAGGTTTTATCAGAAAAATTCCCTTGTCCTAGAGCTTGTGCTTCAAGTCGAAATCATCGTAATTGTGTCGGTTACTCGACACATTTCCACCTCATTCTCCTTCCCCGACGACTTCTACGCATTTCCCCACCAAAATCCCCCTCGATTATGCATGAATCGAGGTTCGACGGAGCTCTTCTTCCATCGCTACGCCAGAGCTTCACCTCCGTTCCATCTCTGTCATCTTTGTGCTTGACTCTTGGTGAGTAGACAACCCTTGCACTCAGGAGTGTTTTGGGTGCAATTTTGCAGGTCTCAGGACATATCTGGAGCCTTGACGATCACCTGGAGGAGCTCCAGGAACTTCGGCCTTGTCGGAGTACCTCAAACTTCCTCATTATTCCTGAAGCCTACCAGCACCTGCAGAAGGTCCCCAACGATGTCTGGCAACCGTCGGATCGAAGGAAACTCGTCGTAGTCATCAGAAATCAGAGGAAGAGGCAACCCCATGCAAGAGTTCTTTGTTATTCTTCTAGACGGTCCCAACATCGTTAGATCAAGAACGAGGGTCCATGTCCAATCCTCCTCCTTGGTTCTATTTAAAGCGTCACCCAACTAAAGCCACCCGATCTGCCACGTGCCATACGAAGGACGGCCTGATATGCAGGCGTAAGTGAGTAATTTCTTAGGCACCCTCTACCTTTTGTAATAGCTAAATACCCTGTAAATATTTTATGTTGTTTTAAAAATAGTGGACAATTTGAATGTAACCCCCTAACCTATCTGATCTTGCACTTTAGTCCTCGGCCCATGTGCTTGTGCAAATTGTATGTATATCCCTACACCTTTTTGTAATTACGTTTTAATATGAAAAGTTTGAATACTAGTTATAAATTTCTGAGTTATTTGCAATGTAACTCCTGAGCTTATTTTTAATTGCAAATAAACCCCTACTAGTTCATTAAATTTTGTGTGTGTTATCCATTTATTAAAAATAGCACATGTGCTCCAAAAGTTCTCAAAAAATAGGGTTAAGTTCCTACTTGCTTGTATTTTCATATAATATTTTTAGAACATGTTTTTAGAACTTTTTCCTATTTTTTAAAAATCAAAAAGATCTTGGGTATTCCCTGCTTGTAGTATAAAGTACCAAAAAATATAAAAACATTTTGAAAATTCCTAAAAACTACATTTTAATTAGGGGGAGGGAGCCTGCACCTTTGGGTGTAGGAAACTCCCAGCACCCACCCTATTTTTCGTTCATTTTTTTACTTTTTTGAATTAAAAGTTGGGGGGATTTACTTAATATATTGAGGGGAATAAGTGTTTCAAGTTTCATGCAAAATAAACACTCCTAACATCTTCATCTAAAAGGGTTCAATTTCAGCAATTCTGAGACCGTTAAAATTTGGTAGTCTTGATGGAGATGATAAAAGTCTCGAATTAAGTTGAATTTGGAATGACAACGTGATGATACATGGTGATCTAAATCCCCCAATGTTTCATTTCAAAAAAATCAAAAAATAATGAAAAAAATTAGGTCGGGTGTAGGTAGTTACCTGCACCCGCCGGTGTAGGATCCTTTTTCCCTTTTATTTATTACAACATTTTCTAACTTCAGAACAAAAATCCCTAAAATAGAAAAAAATGAGAAAAAAATTAAAAAGCTCCAAAATCCTTTATAAAAATCTAAACACATTCTGAAAAATTCCCAAAATATCATTTTTTGTTCTGTAATTTTCTTTTTAGTTTATCTTAGTAATTGAAAATAGTTTTGGAAAATTTTGACTTTATTTTCTATTTTTAAATTCTAAAACAATTCGACCTATTTATTTAGTCCTGGATTTGAATATTTTTTACTTCAAAAGTATATAAAAAATTAGCAAAAATTGAAAAAATCACAAAAATAGTAAGAAATTATTTAAAACCCATAAGCATTTTATTTGAACTTTTTATTTATTTATAGTACTATTTATACTTTTATTTCTTCATATTGTATATAGCCTTATATATTCTTACATTATATAATTAAAAAGATAAAGAAATTTAAAATCAAAAATATAAAAAGAAAACAAAAAATTATAAAATTAAAAACAATGAAAAATATAAAGTTAGTAATAAAGAAAACAAAATTAAAAACCCACATTCTTTGATTGAGTATTGTGCATACATATATACATTTATACATATATTATCTGTTTATTATTTATTTATAAATAATATTGAGTGCTACATCATGTGTTCAATATGTTTGATACCCTACTCTGCTTGTCACTATACACATTTATTTGTAGGGTTTATAATGAATTTTGATTCACATATGTTTATTCTTGCTTGACTATATTGTGTTGAATTGATTGTTGTTTTGATCACCTTTTCTCTTGGAGGAGTCACCTCATCAACTTCGCTCCCACCTTGTGTGGAGCGTATGACCTTTTATAGCGATCATTTCAAATGGCACAGTTGTCAGGGAACAACAGATTGTAGCACATTTTTGTATATATTGTTACATATTTTATTCTATGCTTATCTTATTTTGATAATTATTTGACTATTCTAATCCTTATTTCTGGTTGATCTTTCTTGCGAGGGACCACTTGATGAGGGCTATCTCTTAGGAGGTGGACACACCCGAGCCGAGCAGAGGTTAGCGTTCACGTGTGAGCCAACCAGGAGAGAGCATGAGGGAGGAGCAAGGAGAGGAGACGAGTTGTTTGCCTGAACCTTTTTCCATTTTTTGTGAGGGAGTGTGTCATTTTATTTTTAAATTAATTTTTAATAATTTAGACACTACCATAATTAGCGAGGTTCAGTGCCCAGGTATCTGTTTACCTGAGGGCCTCGCCACGGTTTTTCATATTTATCCCCTTTCTTTTATTTTGCTTCACACGATTTGAGTTTCCGCCTTTATTTTTATTTGTTTTCTGTGAGTGAACCCTTAGACATTAGGTTGCTTGACTCGGTATCTAGGTCCAAAATCCTAATTATATTGCATGCAACTATAGTGATACGTGCTTGGACTTAGGAAAAATTAATTGTTGATTATTTAGACTTGAGATTGATCGTCGAGAGAAGTGTTATATAGCACTTGCAGGATCCGATGTAGCAGACACTGATGCACCTCAACGATCGGATTTTTGGGTCTCGTTTCTGAATAATTAGCATTTGGTTCTTCCTGATAATAGCAGCTACGGTTTATGATGTTTTATCGCTTTCACATATCACCATACAGTATAAATATTTCAATTCTGTCTTGCATCTCGTATGGAGAGAGCTAGGAAGCATTGTAAGTAATTCTATCTTTGCATGCAATATTAGTCACTAAGGAGAGATTTCCACCTTAGTGATGACTTCCACAACTTTTCCATCCTCTCTCCCTGTGTTTATATATCTTATGATACAAATGAAAAATACAAAAAAATCATTAGGCAGCTTGCTCCGAAAAATACTCAAAAAAATGAAATCCCCAAAAATTATAAAAAAAGACTGCTAAATAAACTTGTCCATAATTAAAATTCATAACGAACCATTCATTTTTGGGCTCATAAAGCCCACATTGTTTTCAAGTACACTTCAGACAGAGTGAGGCATGACCCAGTAAGGATTAGAGCCAAAAATCCAATCTATAACTGCCTTGTGCATCGCCTGGATTACCGAAGTATTCGCGCTTTTATCGTACATGATCGAGTAGGGCCTCGTCGAGCACATTGTTCTTGCCTTGTGTGGAATATCCAACTTGGTCTGAAGTATTGAGCCTAGGTCACACCCTTACGAGTGTGTCTGTCTCGTCGGTTTGCGTTCGAGTAGGTCCTTGCACGCTCACGGGTGATTCCATTGCGAGCGAGAAGTATTGATTTCGCCTATTGGCTTCCTCTCTTATTCTTTGGCTGAGTAGGGATCCAAGAAGGGTTACAAGGACCTCAAAAAGTGCAGACTACAAGTTACAAAGGAGGATGACAAGTACGAGATACTTTTCTAGTAGTACTCTTTCTCCTATAGGGTTAGCGTACTTAAGGACTTATTATAAGATTTCCTGAAATAATAATAAATTTGAAAAGATAAAAATAGACGAACTCTTACGGCTTCACATGTGTTGAGTGGATGAATCCATCTTGTCTTGTGTTTTTTTGAATTAGATTAAGGTTCAAAGATCAGTCCTACACATTTTGTGCCTTTTTCACTTTCTTTTATTTTTCCTCAATTGACCCCCTACTCACTTGGAGCCTTCTATTGTTTTGCAATCCCTTTATTCCTTGTTTGACCTCCGTATCACTCTTTCATATCGATCTATTCTTGATCTTTGAGATGACGACACATGGATGGCATGGTCAAGACCCTGTCGACACCTACATCGATTCCATGTGCTTGCCCTCTCCAATAATTTGGGACGATTCTCGAGAATCTGGTTCAGACTCTGTGAACCAATCTCTATATTCACCATCTTCTCCAATATTCCGGGATCACTCTTGTCCCGAACGCATCCCATTTTGGATGGCCATTGATATCACTCCTTATACCTCGTCATCCTTAATGAAATTTTTTGTTGACCTAAACACATAACGATTCTCTACATCTGACACTTCAAATCATACTAATCCAAGAATCATTCCATGTGCAGATTACGAGCCCAATCTGGATCCAGAAATTCTCTCAGATTCAGAGTCAGAAACAGATATAGAGATGGCTCCCATAGGAAAAAAGAAGGGACCGCAGCACCTGCCACAACTATAGTAGGAGTAGGGTCACCCAGATCAGAACACCGTGAATGGCTAGCTTCTCATATCCATTCAGGCGATCCAACATCAACTCATCGACCAGGCATTGGCCCAAGTTGCCTTCCAAGACATGCTCAATGACTTGAGGAGAGGAGGAGTAGAAGGAAGAGCAAGTGGAGGTAGTGCAGGCCCAGCAGACGAGCTCAGAGAAGAGCAGCCCAAGCCAACTATCAAAGAGACATACAATCCTGGGGCAGGTCAAGTCACCGAGTGGATTCAGATCCATGCGTTCCACACACATTTTGAGTTGAAGCCTCAACTCTTGGTGCTCCTGCCTAGCTTTCATGAAAACACAAATGAGAAACCATATATCCACATGCAACAGTTCGAGAACACTTGTGGTACAACGCACTACCCTAACATATCGTTAGGAGTAGTCAAGATGGCGGCATTCCCATTCAGTCTCTAGGACAAGGCCCTTCATTGGATCTACCACTTGGGGAAGGTCGTTGATGAATCTATGATTCTCATTCTTTATTCTTTTATTTTAGCTTTATCTTTTGGCAAAAACATCTATAAATATGTATACAATAAATTACATGTGCATATTATTGTTAATATTGTATAATTAACACCCTTTTTTTCAAAAATAAAAGAATAAAGAGAAAAGAAAAAGGAAAGAAGGATGTAATTATGAAATAAGTGCAGACTAACTCAAAACTCGAGAGAAGGTCCATCATTGACCTGATCGACAAATAATAAAGTAGGGGGAGATAGGGTCCTTGTATATTCATCACTGTGCATTTTATGTACATATCACTCCTCCTATTTTATTCATCAATAAAAAGACCTCAAATAAATTATTTTCTTAATAAAAGTTATACATAAACAGGGTTTCTAAATAATAAAAATATGTGTAAAATATTTTATTGCACATAATACAAATAATACCACTCATAAAAAGCCATACAACAAGAATTTAAAATTCCAACTCCATATGAACTTAAATTCTTCCAAAATCACCTTTATTGGATTCTAAATTAAATTATCTTTCAAATGAGGGTGTTCCATAAATTTTGGGATTGTGAGGTAAAAATTAGCTTTTTGGGTGCATTGTAGAGTCAAGTGTTACCTATAAATATCTATTTTAATTATTATAATTTATATTTTATGCATATAGCATTTTTAAACACTTGTACATACTCCTAAAATAAAATAAAAATAATATAAAAATTAGAAGACACAAAATAAAATAAAAATAAAATCAAAAGTTCATTGTATAAAATCCACACTTGTGTATACTATATACATATTTATTTAATACCTTTATTTAATTGGTAAAAATCAAATAAAAATCATTCTACTCCTTAAATTATTTTGTAAATAAAAAAATATAAAAAGGGATTTTTGTATAGAAATTAGCAAAATAAAAATAAAAGAATAAAATATATAGGTATACTATACATGTACACAATACCCGATATTATATATATTGTATATATGATTTCAGAAAAATAATTAAAAATAATAGAAAATAATTTGAAAAATATCAAACATTTTTTTTATTTTAATCATTTTATTTAAAAATCATTTACTATTTTTTTCTAACTTAGTTCTTTTATTTACCTATTTTATCGCGTAGTATATTTTGTCTCCATTCTACGTCGCTTCCTATTGGTCCACTGGGGATTGTTGACTTCGGTCAGCAGGTCGCCCCCCTTCTTCCTTTCCGCAGGTCGAGTTCAACACAGTCTTCATGCATTTTCACGACCTGACCCAACTGACCGCGCCCTTGCTCCTTCACCCCGATTGAGCATCGTGGATCCCTAATCTTTGCACGAACATCACCCTCATGATCCATGCCTCGGTTCGCATGCTCTCAATCGATCCTTCTCGAACCTGGAATGTCTATAAAAGCCCCTGCATCTCTTCTGTTTCTGCCATCTTTGGTTGTTTTACCACCTCCGTTGCACCAAGCCCCTTTCCCAGAGTAAATAGGAGAGCGAGAGAGGCAACAGGGAAGGCTTGGACGCTTGTGAGCCCTAGGTTCAATGACATCTCAATCATGCTCCGCCGCAAGAATCTTAGACTCTGGCTGCGCCACCCGTCAAGGCTTTGACTCTGGAGATTCTTCGTCTCCATTACAGGAGACATCACACACCCGTAGGTACCATTTACAGCTTACGATTGCTCATTTTACGCTTGATTCTTCCATTCCGAATAGAGCATCAACCTTCTCCATCTCGCTACGCATCCTAACCAGCGACCCAACAATCGAGTTGGATCGAATCTCAGGCTGATTCCTCCACGCGATGCAAGACCTGACCTATCCGTGCCCTGCTTCGCTCTTTTGGTACTCTAAAACTTCGTTGAAGCTCTCTCCCCGAGCCAACCATTTCGTGCAAGATTGGGACCAAAGGCCATCCCCCTTGGAGGATATTATGCACCTGCACTTCAGTCCAGGAAGCTCCAGGAACCCTACGCATCTCCAAGACTCATCTCAAAGTCTCGGACCCTATCGAGCATCCCAGCAGCCGCGAACAGTCACCAAATTCACTTTACCCATATGAGCAGCCTTAGAGGTTGACGGGAGCTCACGCCATTGCTGTCCAAAACTCGCTAGAGGCGAGTTCAATCCTGTTCTTCCCGATGCCCTCCAAACTGTTGGATCAAGGGGTCTCCTAGATCTAATCTCAAGTGCCCGTTTTAAAGACCCCCATGATCGTCCGATCATCAAGAGTAGTGATTCCCAGCCACACATCACCGAAGCAGTATTGTTAGATCGTGACCACTCGTCATAAATGGACCCTCCCCAACTGTTAGTTCGTGCCAAGCCAGAGCCGTCAGATCCAAGCAACGCCACTTGTCGACGCCCCTTGTGTGGGTATATTTCCCCTGCACCCATGTCTTTTACCTTATTTCACTTTAGTCTAATAAATGTATAGTTAAGAATATTTTGCATTTAGGACCCGGTGTTATCTTTATTTAGATTTTAGTCCAATCGAATTGCAGTCGCGTGTTGCGTCACGTGCTTTTTGGTATATTTGCATACTTTATCCTATACTTTGAACTTGTTAATGAATGAATGAAATGGCTTGAAAATTGTATTTATACCCCTGTGTGTCTGGTTTCACGTGCGACACGTGCTTTTTCTAGAAAAGTTTCATAGAGGCCATTGGATTTTAAAGATCGGTTATTCGTTAGGCCCCAGAACTTAAAATTTTGCAGATTAGTCTCTGTGAACTGTTTTTAATTGCTTGACTTTTTAATTCACAATAAATAGCCAATCAAAAATTTGCCTAAAAATTATCTATAGTTCCTGCTTGCATATATTATTTGCGAAGATTTTTGCTTGTTAATTTTCATGCATTTTCTATTACTAAAAATTCAAAAAACACCCTAAAAAGTCTCTATTGTTTTAAAAAATCATTAAAATTCAAAGAACCCTTTAAAATTTCTATTTAAATTAATGTAGTTGCCTTTTATTACTCCAAAAATTGTGATTTTAGCTCCTCTCTTTGTGTGTAGATATTGTCTTCTAGTTTATCATAAAAATCACTTCTAGGAATTTTGTGCTTTTTACCTATTTTAAATTGCAAAACATCCCTGGTTATGCACTATTTGTTGGTCTTTTCACTCTTTGATTTTTAGAAAATCATAAAAACATCTAAAAGTTCCCTAAAAAATCCCAAAAACACTTCAAAATATATAAAATCCAAAAAATATTTTTACTTTATTTTTCCGAGCATTTTTGACCTATTTGAAAAATAAAAAAATATTACATGTGTATACTTTTATCCTTCGTGCATACCTCTCTTATATTGAAAAACTAAAAATTTGGAAAATTAAAAACCACTAAAAAGAAATAAAAATCCTTTGATTATTGAATCAAATACTTAGTGTTTAATTGTGCTCGTTGAGTTCAATCCTGGTCTTTATACCACGTTAATAAATTAGGAAAACTGCTCATTCTCTCTGTTTGATTTATTAGTGGTTTATTTTCTCGTTGATTGCATAGATTAATTAGGGTCACAATGACGGCTTAATTCTACACTTAACCCTAGTTGGTCTTTACGATTATCAGTCGTCACGACATGGGAAGAACTTAAGTCTGCCTATCTACATAAGTACTATCCCCTTGGGTGACTTCATCAAATGCATGCATGCATCGCCAACTTCAGCCAAGCCACCAACGAGTCCATTCACGAGGCTTGGGAGAGGTTTACAGAGTTGCCCCATCATGACATTTTGAGGACTGGCCTTGTCCAACATTTCTTCGAGGGACTTATAGTCGACAACCGGAAGCTCGTGGATCCCGCATGTGGAGGTTTACATTTCAACAAGGATGAGGATGTTGTCTGGCATATCTTTGAGGAGATGGCCAAAGGAGGGATCACCTTGTCATCGTCTCGTTCCTATTAGTGCCAGCCCCACATTCTCTAGAAACCAGTTCATATGGCATCTTCACACAAGCTGGACAGTGACGAAAGCTCCAACTTGAGCATTATAGGGAGCCACCTGTCCAAGGTGGATATCATAGAGAAATGATCATATGACCTCAAGAAACTTGATGTGATCAAACAGAGGACACCAAATCTGGACAAGTTGGACCAAATCACCAAGCAGCTGGAGTTGTTAGTCAGCACAATCAGCTCCTGCAATTCTGTGTCTGCATTGGCTACTACTCCCGCTGAGTTGAAGGAACCAACATCGTCGCAACCTCCACAGAAGAATCAGACCCGACCATCGGTACAACATGTCTACTATATGCAGGCCTCAGAACCAACACCTCTGCAACATCCATAACAACAGCTGGTAGATTGCCAGCCTGAGCCCCAGCCTATGCAAGATCCATGTTTCCCTCCTCCACCTCTCATTCAAGAGGTAAATGATGTATGGGCCAATTATGCAAAGTTGGCCCATCCAAGCCAACCTCAACAAGACCATCGGTCAGGCAACCGTTAGTTCCCTCAACAATAAGGAGGGAGATTTGTCTAGAATCAGCCGCAGGACCACCATCAGTTTCTGTAATTCCATGGTAACTAAAGACAAAATTAGTACCAACAACTGTAGTATTGTCCATACCGGCAAAATCAACAGTACTTGGTTGTATCATATCGCCAACCTCCTCAGCAGTACCAATAGAACCACCCTTCTCCTCACTACCAAAGCCAGTACTCCCACTCGTAGCCTCCACATCATTCCCAGTATCGCATGGCCAGCACGCTGAACCATCCGAGGCTACTCCTGTGAACCCCACCTTGGATTGTCTGGCTATGCTAGTGAAAAGCCTAGCAGAGATGAGCCAGAAACTTGATGACTTGACCGTCGCGAAGACCTCCATTCGAGAACAAGTGGAGGTTAACCCCAATAATTCTAGGAAGAAAGAGCATGTAGTTTGTGATGTTCCAGCTGGTCTAACAATGTCAGATATGCTTGATTTGTTTTTTATGTAATGTTGTTACTCTCAGGAGCGGTAGGACCTTGCAGCCATCATTCACATGCAAGGGGAAGAATAAAGCTTCATTAAGTGAATCATCATCTTCTGCATCAGTCGTTCCAACATCCAGACCGGGTGAGGAAGAAGAAGGAGGAGGAGAAGCACCAGCAACAAAAATCCAAAATATCAGAAAAAAATGCCAAAAAGATAGCACCAGTAGCAGCAACTGGAGCACTAGCCAGCCGGCCTTGGAGGAGACCACACCTGCAGTTGATCCAATGCTAGCAAATGGAGCCCCGCCTGAAGATTTTGGATGCCCACCGTTCATGGATGACCTTGCTCATTTTAGTTGTCCATTTGTACAACCTGATGTGGGCACAAATTTTGATGTAAATAAGAACTCTATTTCGACTGTTGCTTTTGATTTTGTAAATATTCCTTTTCCAGATGCCTTGGGAAAAAAAATTAAAATTTTGAAATCAGCCTTGTCTGATCCTGATGTTGTTGATATTATTCAGAATCTTGTGCTTGAAATGACCTTGCTCAAAGACATCAAGTACATGCCTAACATCAAGAAAGGTATGAAAGAAGCACGTACTTCAAAGTGAAAGTTGTGCAGGGCCAGAGAAAGAAAAGTGAAGCATATTCTGACTGTGGCTATAGTCAACGCAATTAGCAATCTCCCGACCAAGAAGAAGAGTATGGGAGCTCCTCTAGTCAGATGCCGGATATTCGAATAGGAGTTCGACTGAACTCTACTCGATAGTAGATCCTCAATCAACCTGATGCCCGCTTCACTACTCAAATAATTTGGGTTGGGACTGCTCGATCTACGAGAATGATTCTGCAGTACGCCGACACATCCATCAAGCGGTCTAGAGGAATTTTGGAGGATGTCATCCCCACCATTCAAGGAATGCAATTCCCTGTGGACTTCATCGTACTAGACATGGACACCTCAGATCCTCTTCTGCATACCCCAATAATCCTTGGATGGTCGTTCCTTCGAACAATCGAAGCAGTGGTGAATTATGGCACCGGGCATATCACCTTCCGCTCGAACAATGACACGGTGCCTATTGGGACGATCTAAGTGCAGAAACCATCAGATCCTACATCAGACGAAAGTGAGACGACTGAGCAGCAAACAGAAGACTGTGACTTTCTTGCTAAAATCCGTGATAGAAATCTGTTTATGAATGGTATGAAACCCGCGAGTTCCTCTCCATAAAAGAACTAGTGGATAGCATAGTCGAATTCCCAGATATCCTTGATAATGAGATTTTCACTAAGTTGCCTGATGAACACATCTACGACCATCTGTCATTGACAGAGAAAGAGGCAATCGTTGAAATCTTTTGTGAACAAGATTATGTCATAGAAGAATTCTGTACGGACATTGAATGCAGACCCCACAATGCCTATGGTGGACACACTACAGTTGAAACATCTGACACCTTCGCCATGCATGGTAGCTAAAGTTACCACCGAGTTGAATCAAACCCCACCTGAGCTCAAGACACTTCCAGCAACTATGAAATATGCCTTCCTTGTAGGTGTGCAGAACATGTTCCCTGTGATTTAATTCACAGCTGATAGAGGAACAAGATTCTCTTCTACTCGAGGTTCTATAAAGAAACCCCAAGGCTATAGGCTAGAAAAATTGAAATCTCCATAGGAGCAACCCCTCACTATGCTCGCATCACATATGCCTTGAGGAAGAAAACAAGTCATCCCATGAGTTCCAACGAAGATTGAATCCAAATCTCTAGGAGGTTGTGATGAACGAGATCACGAAATGGTGTGATGCAGATTCATATATCCCATCTCCGACTCGAAATGGGTGAGTCCCTTGCATGTTGTGCCAAAGAAGTCAGGGATCACCAGGATTAAGAATGACAAAGGAGAGAAGATCGCAACCAGAGTACCGACATCTTGGCGCGTCTGTGTGGATTATAGACACCTGAATCTAGCGATCAAGAAGAACCATTTCCCGCTCCCCTTTATCGACCAGATCGTTGAGCGATTGGCCGTGAAGGAGTATTTTTATTTCTTGGATGGGTACTCTGATTACAATCAAGTTATTATAGCTCCTGAGGATCAAGAGAAAACAACTTTCACCTATCCATTTGGGACCTGCACTTTCCACAGAATGTCGTAAGATCTATGCAATGCTCCGGTAACATTTCAGCGATGCATGTTGGATGTATTCGTATATATGGTTGGAAGTTTTCTTGAGGTTTTCGTGGACAACTTTTCGATCTATAGAGATAGTTTCGATCAGTGCCTATCTTATTTAGACCGAGGTCTTGAAGAGATGCTATGAAGTGAATCTTGTGCTATCGTGGGAGAAGAGCTATTTTATGGTAACAAAGGGTATTGTGCTAAGCCATGTCATCTCAAGACATGGCATGGAGGTAGACCTTGTGAACGTGGAAGTAATTTTAAAGCTAGATCAACCTACAAATTTGAAGCAAGTCAGATCCTTTCTAGTGCACATCGATTTCTACCGATGAATCATCAAAGATTTCAAAAAAATTGCCCGACTACTGACTAAGCTTCTGGGCAAGGGGGCAGATTTTATCGTTCATAACAGAGTCCTCAAGACATTCAAACAACTGAAAGAACTGATCACCTAGGCCCATGTCCTTCAACTACCAGACCGGTCTCTCCTGTTTGAGATCATGAGCGATGCATCAGACTACGCCATTGGAGCAGTTCTAGGACAGGAAAGAGATAGTCTACCATTTGCGATTCACTATTCTAGCAAGACTATAGATGAAGCTCAGAAAAACTACATTATCACTGAAAAAGAGCTACTAGCAGTCGTCTTCGCTCTGGAGAAATTCAAATCCCATTTGCTTGGATCCAAAGTAATAGTGTATACATACCACTCTGCCATCAAGTACTTGCAGGACAAGAAAGATTCCAAACCCATATTATCAGAATGATCCTTATGCTCCGGGAATTTGATTTAGAAATCCGTGATAAACCTAGAGTAAAAGAATGTAGTGGTAGATCATTTGTCAAGAATACCATAGCCGGATACACCTGGGCAGAGCTTATTGCCAATCACGGAAACTTCTCCAGATGAAGAAATCTTGTCAGTTACCTCGCTCCTCTGGTTTGCCGATATTGTGAATTATCTTGTCTCCAAGAAAACTCCACAAGATTAGCCGAAGCTGAAAGTCGACAAATTCATGTCGGATATTCATTTTTATAAGCGGAAGGATCCTTATCTCTTTCGTGAGGGGGAAGATTGCATATAGAGGAGGTGCATTCCTCAAAAGGAAGTCCAATATGTCCTCGAACATTGTCATGCTAGAGAATCAGGAGGGCACCACTCTGGAAGAAGAATGACAACAAAAGTTCTACAATGCAACCTTTAGTGGCCGACTCTATTCAAAGATGCAGAATACTTTGTTAAGCATTGTACTGATTATCAAAGACTAGGCAGCACTATTGGAATGAGAGACACGATGCCTCTAAAGTACATTTAGATTTCAGACATGTTTGACGTGTGGGGCATTGACTTCATGGTCTCGTTTCCCAACAGTCAGGTTTTTGAGTATACTCTGCTTGCTGTCAATTACGTGAACCGTTGAGTGGAGGCTATCCAATCCCGAGCTGTCGGCAGTCATATTGTCTGCTGGTTCCTGCGAGAAAATTATTGGACATGCGGGCCCACAGCGAGCCATTATGCAATAAATGTTATTGCAAATATCATTCCCTAATCTGAAAATGAAGAATAACCAATTTGCATAATAGGTCCCTTAGTACAATTAGGGTTATGCACCATGACCATCTTGATGATCATACAACTGTTGATTCAAATGTTGAATCATAGAGGCTGGTGCTTGGATGAACATCTAAAGAGTTAGATTGAGGACTCATCAAGCACCGCCAAATGATTGTTAAGAGATGATCTCCAGCCTGAGTAGGAGATGGCAATCCTTTCTCATTTAGGCTGATCTCTAACCTACCTCTTGTTGCAGGTCCTCTACATAGGAATAGAGATTCAGAGGTGTTAGATTAGTTAGGTCAAAGAGTTGGCTTAACGAGATCGAGATAACTAAAGTCCTATATCAAATGTTGTCATGATATATGCATGCATCCTCTGACCGGAGACAGATGTGTTACTATATGTCTGAGTATGTACATTTGGCAGACCCATAGGTTGATGACCTAATCAAGGTCTATACACCGGTGCGCTGGTGTGCATACAAGGGCATATGAGTAATTCGATCTCTCAAAGGGATCATACAGGTTCATTACTGAACCGGAAGACATGAGCTCACTCATGAGATATTGGGAAGAATCAAATTCCGTGTACGGTCGTCTCGCTTTCGAAGCTTGACTGAATTTGTAAGTTTGATATATACTTTTGGAAAGTATATGATCAACACCTGGGTATGATATATGCTTTTGGAAAGTATATGATCGATACCAACTCCAAATGATCGAATGAGAAACTTAATGATAAATCCCTGAAGTAGACAGTGCAAAATTGATCTTATACTTCGGGTTTATTCATGGTCTTCCAGTATGCAGGATGTACAGGTATTGGGAATACCTGAGGGTGATGTGATCATAAACGATTGTATAACCATGACGCTTCCATTCCTAGGTAGTGATTAAACGGGTCTGGATTTTAGTGACTCCTCTCAGTAGAGAAGTAATCTGATCTTAGTCCAAATGTTGGACATTGATCTGAATGTGATTTAGATGCAATGAGAAGATTAGATTTACGGTCTTGATTTAATCAAGCATCTGTGGGAGGCCCGAGATCTGGATTTGAGATGTGATCTCAATATCCAAGTCACTATATGTGGAATAATACAATCGCCATGTCCTTATCTCCAAGTATTCGCGGAGAAAGCGCATTATACTTGAAAGAGTTCAGGATAATTTCATTGTTGATATAAGTATCCGAGCATTTAGAAAATGGATAAATAAATGTGATTTAATTATCATGATTAATATGAATTCGATTCATATTATAGAGAGAGTTATCTTAGATAATTAAATGTGATTTGATTATCAAAGATGTAAATAATATGAATTTGATTCACATTATTTCGGCACATGAGAATAGAGATCCAAGATGATTAAATGTGATTTAATTATCATGGATATGAATAATGTGGATAGCACTATCCATATTAATCATATATATTATAAATATGATATATAATATATAAGAGAGAGCAATTTGTAATTTACATTTGTTAATTAAATGTTGATGTGAATTGGATTCACATTAGACAATTAATTGAAAATGTAATTCACTTTTTATTTTGGGTTGTGAATGTGATTCACAATTTTCCACTAGCAAGATTGCAATATTCACAAAATAATTATGAATTATTTTTGTTTAATAATTTACAACAAGTGTTGTTGTAAGTCTTGGAGATTTCCATGGAATGATGTAATCTCATGAGATATCATGAGATTACATGAGATTGCCACCAAATCCCATATTATGGAAGGAGGCAATCTTCAATCCAATAATCTCCATGTTTGCTTGATTTAATTTGGGATTGATTTATATTAATTTATCAATATAGATTTAATCTAAATTAAATTAATAGTTGTTGGTTTTTACCAATACAAATCTTAGCCATCAAAAGAAACACAAATCAATGAGAGCCATTGGATTTGTGTTGCCCATGGATTGGGGTCCATGGATCCCAAAATATTATAAAAGGAGAGGCACCCCTTTGCTCTTCTTTACATACAATGAGAACATAAGCCTCTCTTTCTCTTCCTCTCTCTACACGCCTACTCTCTCTCTCTCTCCCTCTCATATGGTCGTCCATCATGGATGCCCTAGAGGGAGTCTCCATCGTCGCAGTGTCGTCGTTATGTTGCCCAATCGTTTGGTCGTGGATCTCCGTCTCCTTCGGTGCGCCTCACTCGTGAAAAGACATCGGATCTCGTGTTTCGAGATCAGGAGATCCACCGCTTGGATCATCAACATGGATTGCGAGAAGCACGTGTCTCATCAACACGCTCGCAAGCGTTTCCTCCGTCGGATCGGACTTGAGACATGAGGTCGCTTTGTTTAGAGACTCGATCGCAACCACGCTTCAAGAGGTGATCCTAATACTTGTTTGTGATTTAGATGAAATGATCCGAGAAGTATTCTTGGATCACGTGGTTTTATGTCATGAAAAATTTTAATTTCTGCTGCATCGAATAACTAGTCCGACTAGTCATTCCTCGTCATATTCGATACGACACTCACGCTTCCGTGATGTGCTTGACGATTATCCCATATCCTTCAAGTGGTATCAGAGCTTTAGGTCGAAGGTTTTGGATACGATCCGCAAACGTAGGACGACTTGGGTTCGTTAAGGTCGCGAAAGTTTTTGTTGCATTTGATTTTCGCACATCTGTTTAGTGAATAAATTCGGACCTTTTTAAAATGTTTAAGCAGAATTAATCACTTGTATTTTGTTCCCCATTAAATAAGGAAAATATAGGATCTGAGTTTACGTAATTTGGATTCCGTTTGCTCGAGATATGGTCATTTTAATGAACATGTATTCACTGTTGCGAGAACTGCGAATCTTGATATAATTAATGAGTTAATTACTGTTTTGATCCGCCTCGAAATGCATGAAATATCACTTAGATTCTGTCCTAAATCCAATTATCAATCTTTAAAAATTGATTTTGTCTAATTTGGATTTAAATTGATTGAGATATGTTAATTTTAGTAAGTAGGGGTCACTACTGAAATTACATTCCTAATCAAGAACCATGTGATTGTCAATTAGTGAAATTAATTGTTAATTTCATGAAAATAGTTATGGAAAATATTTGAAAAATATATAATGATGATTATTTCCTTAATTGACATGGTCTCAACCAATAAATTCATTAGATTTGATCTAGATCATAATTGGAAATACAATCAACAAACAATTTTCTTGAATAGGATTGGGAATTTGTCTAGCAAATTTTCTTATAATCAAAAACGTTTTGATTGTTACTATATGGTATAATTTCGGTTGAAGAACAGATGATCATCTCTAGTACATATTGATCTATTTGGCATTATCCTTTCCTGAGGTGGATATGGTGTCTAGTCAGGAAGCATTGGGGTAGCGGGTCGCACGGTCTGTCCCACTTTCGTCGGTACTGGCCATGACAACGGGTAGGGACTCGATAATACCGGAGAAATGAAGATGTATTTTTTCTAATTATTAAAATTTGAATTAATACGTACTTTGAGATAATACCATATATGTATTCAAGTAAAAACAATCAAGTTTGTTGATTGAATTGGATTGAAAATTAATTTAATATGATTAAGTTAATTATATCCAATTAAAAACACTCTATTGTGAATAGATGTGTATTTCCCTTTGAAGAATTAATTATATGAATATGATTCATGATAATTAATTAAAATTTGAATATGAGGTGGAGGATCACATAAGTGACATCCATGATCTCCCGTCAAGGCGAAGGGTTTCCGTCGCCAGGGATTGCATATAGGAGATGCATGTACAAAGTGACAACTCCTATATGCAAGCGCATCTGGATCGGGCTCTTTGCTTCTTGAAAAATTAAGGTTGTATGCGTAGTGACCCCAATATCGGATCCTCATATTATTGGGGCGATATTGGATTGCGCATAGTGAGTACTAATCCTGTTGACGGTTGGTTCAATTAATGACGGGTCAACATCACCTTAGGGGTGGTGGGCCCGGGTGTTAAAGACCGAATTGGGAATGCAAGTTGGACTTACAAGGCGGAATGTGTTCCCGCTTCTTTTTATCGGAGTTGCAGATTCTCATATTATTGAGATGTAACAAAGATAAAGAAGGAGATCTCAAATCTTGCTTGAGATATAATGGTAAGTATATCTCTTATATTGAAAGTGATTAAGGGAATGAACTTTCAATGTTGACAAGGCAGGACAACTTTGATATAAAAATCCTAAATCAAAGTACAATATATATTTAAATATACTTATGCAAATTTCTTATTTCAGATAATCCTTCATTAAACGCACTCAATATTATACTCAATAATAATCAGTAAAATATCATGGATTGAATCCATGATCTAGATATTGTACTTGCAGTTGGACACATATTATATGTGGTTGTTTCCTCATAATAATGAGGAATGACAATTAAATAGACAATAGGACTACTACCCTAGGGTTTGTATGTCTCTATGATCTTGATCTCTCATCGAATGTACTTTGGAAGTGACATGTCGATGATGATCGTAATTGTCAAATAATCCTTATAAAATTCTAAGAAGATGTTCTGGCATACATATGTGCTCTCGACATTTAAATGGCGTGGTTCTCTGCATCATGCAGAATGGTAGCTCTATAAGAGATGATGTATTCAAATTGTTTGAGTACCTACCTGAACCAATTTTTTAAGAATTTAGATGGATGTAGATACGATGAGGGTCATCATTCTACTGTCTATACTCTGGTCATTCTTGATGCTTCATATTACTCATATTGTATGAATTGAATGAAGCATGTATAAATGTTGAAATGCTCTTACAATGAAAACTTTTAAATTCATCATAAGAGACCCTTCGTCTGAAGCAATGGTTGTTTATAGACAAAGGGAGCGCAGTGGAAGCATGGGTTGGACCCAAGTAAGAAGGAAAGTCAAAGAGTTGACCGTACTACTGTCACTTCCATATGACATCCAAATAGTTGGATGAATGCCAATACTGCAACATGTTGATGTATAGATAGTATGACAATCAAATCTATCTAGAATCCTTAGAGAAGGAATCGGATAGTACATCAGAATAATCTACATATAATCATTGAAATTGACTTTCTTATTGGATAAGATTAAAAGTCTAATATTTGTATGTCATTCTTCTAATAATACTTGCAATTGGTTGCATATGTATTAGAAGACTATAAAGTTTGATTTTAAGGTTTAATAGTCATCCACATGGATATTGATGCAATTGTTGAAACAATATCTATTGAATAGATGGACTTGTTATTTTCAGTGGGAGAGCCCTTAGTCATAGAGACTGTCTCTATGACCTAGATATTAGAATACACTCATTGTTTATTTCTAAATGTTGGAAATAAACATGTATTCTGTAATAGACCTATCATAAAGAGTTATGATGGAGATATTTCAGATAGTAATCTAAAATCTTATGGACTCTACTAAATTAGAAAATTAATGAATGGTTCGTTAACATTTCTAATACTGAAATTAAACCTTAAAAGATTAATAGGAGAATTAAGATCATTTTACAATGATCTGGCATCAAGCATTGGACATCTATCTGTTGATGTGATCAATAGACTAGTGAGAGATGAAACTTTAGATTGTCTAAAGATTCAAATCTTACATACTTATGAATATTGTACTCAAAAGTAAAAATGTCCAATACACCCTTCCTTGGAGTGTTGTATGATGTCAAGGTATTCAAGATCGCATGCATATTGATGTATGTGAATCATCTATATCAAAATAAACATTATGGATATGTGATATCTATTGATGATTATTTGTGATATGAGATTTCTTCTCTTCACTTAGAAAACTTTGAAATATTCAAAGATTTTACAAGTTGGTTTAGAACCAAAGTTTGAAGGAAGATTAAATGAATTTGATCTAATCTAGGTAGTCAGTACCTATTAGATGAATTCATGGAATACCTTATAGAGATATTAATATTGTTTTTTATCTCACTACTCCTAATAAACCTAAACTCAGGAGAGCTGTAGAGAGATACAATTGGATCATGTATGACATGATTTGATCAATAATGATTTTTAGCATAATTACCTATTAGTTTCCAGGTATATATGCAGTAGAGACTATAATATATATCCTTAATGAGGTTCCAAGCAAGTAAGCTGGAATTTAGCACTTGAAAGTGCTACTTCATTAGGAAAATAAAGGATGGTATTGGATACATGCTTTATGACCTTGAGATTCTTAAAAGATCTCATCTTTGAGAATATGATTCTTATATGATGACTCTCTTGAGAATCAAGATGAAAATGAAATAAAGGAACTCATTTAGTCTTGAGAAGATAATGAGACTCCTAAAAATTGGAAACTAAAAGGACAATTAAAGATGAAACATTAATACCTCTTCAAATAAGTTTGAAGATAGATTCCATGTGTCAGTTGAATCTGACAATGATCTGACTTCATGTGATGAAGCTTCTGAAGATCATAGCATGGAAAGATGGATGTTAGCAATAAAGTCTAAACTATGCTTCATATACAAGTGTTGTATATGGACCCTCGAGGATCCACCTATATGGGTAAGCCCCATTAAGGTGTAAATGGATCTTCAAGAAAAAGAGGAAACCTGATGAAAAGGTAGAAACCTTCAAAGCACGGTTTGTGGCCATGAGCTGCACATCGAAGAGAAGACATTGCTTGCGATGAGACTTGATCTCTGGTGACCTTTCTTTAACCCATCAGAATATTGCTAACCATAGTTACACAACTTGACTATGACATCTTCATGATGTGAATCAAGATTGCATTCCTCTATGAATACCTCTCTGAGGATATTCACATGAAGTAGCCCCAGGGCTTCATGGTTGAGGAGAGCAAGGTGTGCAAGCTAAAGAACTCCGTCTATGAACTCAAATAAGCTTCTTGTAGTTGGAATATTGGATTTGATGAAATCATAAATGTTATGGTTTCAGATAGAATCTTGATAAATCATGTGAAGCTTAGTGGGAGTGTGACGAACCGCAAAATCGGCCCTTTAATAATGTGTTTTTAGCACATGTAATCGTCATCGTAGTCGGGCCGGTTTCGGTCATCAAAACAATCATCTCATTTAAATGTAAGCGATAATAAATCAATATTGCGATGATCGTGAATTTATTTTTACTTGGTAAGATACCAAGGTCGAACTCAGGGACACGAGCCTCTCTCGTATTAATCGGATTTAAGCGTGTTTAACTAAGTGTTGAATGAAAGCATATAGGTCAAATGATGCAAAGACACAACAGGACATGACAAGACAATGTATTAAAAATGAATATGCATTTTTTTAAACATTTTTTTTATCATGCAAATAAATGCCATGCAAAGTGAATGATATGCCCAAAATAACAGTCACTTGAGCCATAAGAAAATCACGAGTCAATCCAAGTTGAAATAAAGAACCCTCTACTAATATGAAGCACATAGGCATGATAAATCAAAAAGATTCAAGACACTTCGATAAGAAAATAATACATCACAGTTCATAGTGTCAAAATTAAAATTTAAGCATGCCATAATGAAGAGGATGAGAAGAGCTTCAAAACGAAACTGAAATCAACTTGATTGGAGCTATGTAGCTCAAGATATTCAAGTTCAAACATAAGGGCATAAATGAAAGAAAAACATGAAAAGATAACTACAAAAAGGTCCCTGGGAGGGACTAAAACGCAATTAAAATAAAGACAAGTCCTTCCCTGTAATTTACCCAAACGCGCGGGGACCTTTTTGCAAATATGGAGAAGTTCGTGGGCTCCTCCGCAATTTGCCCAGAAGGCATGCGCTATGCACGCGCCTTCCAGGCTTGGACGTTGGCTCGGTATCAGCGGAGGTTCGGCGTCGCTTCGGCGTAGGCTCGGAGTAGGCCGAAGCTCCTGCAGGCTCGGAACAGGCTCGGTGGATCCAAGCCTCTGGCTCGGTGGCTGAGGCTCGGGGGCTCTCTGGTGTCGACGCGTGGCGAGCTCCACGGTCGTTGGATCGTGAGGATCCAAGGGCCACTGGTAAGGGACGACGTGGCGGAATAAGAACCGTTGGATCGTGTGGATCCAACGGTTGATGAAGCTGATGGCGTGGCCTCGTCATGGCCGTTGGATGGTCGCCGCAAGAGGACCATCCAACGGCAGCTGCGCCTCGTCCTCTTCCTTCAGCTGGTGGCGGATTTGGACCTCCGGCGATGTAGCTCTGTCTCCGCCGCTCTCTCCAGGGCGCTGTGAGCCTCCCTCGAGCTCACGGAAAGATCGTCGATGAAGCTGTGAGCTCGAGGGATGCGTCGGTCATCTGGGTTAGGGTCGCCGGAGCTCGAAGTTTGCAGGCTGATGCGATGAAGTATGCTCCGGCGAAGCTCCAGCCATTGGCGTATAGAACACCTGCAGGGCTAGTAAATAGCCGAAGCGACGATGGGGTGCGTGGGTGAGTGAGTGGAAGCTCATGCGGGCGATGAGAGTAAGGAGCTCGAAGCTCCTCCGCCGTGAGGGCGGAGGAGGTGGGTCGAAGGTGACGGGGGGTATGGAAGAAGGAGGACATGATCGGAGATGGTCGCGAGGATGGGGGGAGTGTGACTGAGCTACTGGAATGGTCAATGGAGGGAACAAACGGCCGGATTGACCGAGAAAAATCGAAGAAAAATACGAGAGAAGAGGAAGAAGAACTTACCAGATCGGAGGCGGAGCGGAGGGCTTGGGCTGGAGCTCTAAGCGAGCTCCGGGTCTTCGCAACGTACTGGGCAGCCTCCCCAGCGAGCTCGGGCGGCTATAGGTCGCCGCAACTCCGCCGTCAAAGACGGAGGGTCTCACCAGGAGCCTCGTCGTCTTCGCTCTATCCGACCACCTCCCCCTGTCACTGGGAGGTGGCGGAGGGCTGGGCGAGGCCCCATGTAAAGATGGACAGCTTTGAACAGTGGAGGAGGCGGTGGATTTAAAGGGCGAAGTTATCGGAACCGATGAGGGGATCGTGGGTTTCGAGGAGATCGTAGGACGAGTGGGAGGACGACGGCGGTTAGCGGAGTCGTGCGCGAGGTAGAGGGAAGAGTGGGGCAGGTCGGAGGGCAGTTGGCGATGAGAGAAGTCAACTGTGGTGGCGGAGAAAAAGGCAAGGGGGAAGGGTGTGCGCGATCTGAATCGTGGGAGAGAGGGAGGCTCCCGGAGGTAGACGATGGAGATCAACCGTTGGATCTGGGGATCCAACGGCGGGTCTTTGGGCGCGAGCAAGCGGATCGGATTGAATCGGGGCGATGCGAATGAAGGGAGATGGGATAGGCCACGTGTCATCTTGAGAGAGCGGCGCTAATGAGCGGGCCAGATGCGAAGGAGCTGCTGATCAGAGGGTTGAGAATCGAAGCAGTAGCTGCGGCTCAGATCAGAGGATCGTGGATGCGATCAATGGCGGATGATAGCGCCACGTGTCATGACGAGAGAGCGGCGCTAATAAACGGTGCAGATTGAAGGCGGGGGAAGATCTGATGGATGAGGAAATAGACGTGCGTGGACACAGCGGGGCCGTTGGATCTGAAGCGAGATCCAACGGCCAGGGGGGGTGGCGGATGAGACAAGAATGGCCGGGCCACGTGGCGCCCTCAGAATGGGCCACGTGGCCCAATCAGATTATTGCAGAAGTATTTTTGATTTTTGAGGGCTTATTTGGTCGAATTTGAGAAAACTCAAAACATGAAAGTTGTAGATCTTGACGAGATCTACAAGTTTCATGTTGACCAAAACTCGAAAAGAGATCAAACGAAGACACGAAATATTTTTGAGGGTATTTTTGAGTCTAAAAATACCATGATTTTTGTTTTGCCATTTTTTTGTGATTTTTAATTTATTTAGGACTCTGTTAATTATTAGACAATAACAGGGATTTATTGACAAACGTTTAAGCAAGGGGGTTAATTATAACAAATAAAGATGATGAAACTGAGGTTCATCACCCCCCTATACTTAAACTATGCTCGCCCTCGAGCATCAAAAAGAATGACTAAGTTGGATTAACCCCCTTGTGCATGTGAATACAGGATCCAATCTGATCAAGTCGACTCGGCTTCAGAGATCCAAAATTTTAGAGTTCAACCCAGCCTTAATCAAGAGGCTTCCAATTCCTCTATTTCTCTAGACTCTCTCTGATATACATATAGACTAAAGGATATGAATTTAGTGTTGACTGCAATTCTGAGAGTAGAGTCAATTCGTCACCCAAAATCTTAGTCCGAGAAAATCTCCTAAGGACCCAATCCTCAGCACTAGGGAATAAATCAAATCTTGCATTCAGTCTACCGTCTCTTTAGTTGTCAGACTTAGAAAATGTAGATGGTAGGCCATACATGGAGGGTATGGGATTGTGTCAATTCTTCTCTCCCTCTCATTGGAACAAGGATTCTCTCTAGTGCCTTTTACGCAACACATTTTTTTGGTGTTGATCAGTGCGTCCGTCAAGAGAAGTTGGAGCCGTCTGCACTTGTTTTCCTGGGAGTACACCGGGGTGTGTCTCTTTTGAGTACCTATCGTACCTTCGACACCCAGACTTGTAGCATTTACGATGCAGAGCCCTTTTTTGGTGCAAGCCCGACTCCTGGTCCTAATAGCGGTGGTCCAAGTGGACACTTTGAAAAATTTTGGGAGCGCTCGCCTTTGGTGGAAGCTCTTTGATATGTAACTTTGTGGAATGAGAGCTTTTCATTGAATTTCATTGACTTGTAAAATTTGTGGCTAGCTCCTCTGCTTTTACCAAGAGTTGGCGCACACTGATCAACATTTTTTTATTTATTTTTCACACCCAGGCACTTAGGTCAATATCAAGAGATTAGTATAAGAATCAAGTTCTCATACTGGCTAATATTGCTGACACTCAGGTTTCATGAAGCCTCCAAAGATTTTATCCCATCCTCGAGCATCATTAGATCAAATCCAAATTCGACTTCCTCATCCCAATCCCTCAGGTGAGAAACCAACTCATCTCAATCAAAACCGCAGTCGTGCATGTGATGTGTTGATCATATTCTTTTGTATGAGACTAAGCATGGAATATAGCATGTAAAATCTAGAAACTTAGGGAAATGTGGATGATTAAGTCTAAGACCCTGATGGCTAAGGCTGGTTAACCTAAAAATCTCAAAGACTTCTAAAAGCTAAGTCTTCTTGACCAAATCAGATCCCGGGTGAAAGTGAAATTGTAGAGGACTAATCCAACTTCTTCATTCAAGACACATTTTTTTTTTAAACTTCAAGAGATATTAGAACTTCCTAAACTCAATTGAGCATCCGCGGTTCAGCCAGTATGGATGTAAGTACAGGCCGAAACCCGTTGCTTGAGGACGGGGCCTTGCGCGATGTCCTCTAAACCATCCAATCTGCTAAGGGCGAACCCTCACTGAACGCGGCTGACTTAATTGGTCTTAGTTAGTCATTAATAGCTCCTAAAGGTTTTTAGGGTTTTTCTCATTTTTATGGATTTTAATAAAGTTAAAACACAAGTTAGACTCAAACTTTCTTGAAAAGAGATGGCGACTTTTCAAAACCCATGTCACACAAAATAAAAATTTTCAAAACATTTTCAAAAATCATTTTCGAAAATATTTCTATAAAAATAGTGTAACATAATATCGAAAAGCCGCGAAATCATTTGAGTTCTCTTAGTCCACAGGATTTTACCTTAGCCAAAAAGTTTTTAATTTTTCAAAATTTTCAGATTTATAGCTAAAGTAAATATACAGTAAATACGGTATACCCCCCTATACTTAAACTTTGCTATGTCCTCATAGCACTAGATGTTACAAGAACATAGGTCCATTTAAATATAGAAGAATATACGGGACTAAGAGGGGCTCCCCCTATACTTAGGTTAGAAATAACCTAAGTATAAAGGCAAGAAAAGATGAGTAGAGAAAAATCACGGGGACTTGGGTCCCCCCTATACTTAGGCTGAGATTAGCCTAAGTATAAAGATGGAATTTGATGTCGGGAGGGACCCAAGGTGAACGAAGAAGAGGAATGAATATACAATTGAGCGGTTGAATCTTCGGAGATGAAATGGAGTGTCTTCGGATTTAGGGCTGTGTGTTGCAACAAAGGCTCAATCAAGCAAGCAAACCCATAGTTTCACCAACTCACACATGAAACCAACCTAAGTTGGTTTATTATCTTGTCTATTTTATTGGTGATAAAACATTTGATTTTTACGCAAAGAAAATGTGAATCAAGGCATATGCGCGGGTGTTGCTCTCCCAAAACCGAATTTTACTCCATTTTAAGTTGACTTGCAATTAACAGTCCCAATTTTATTTAAATTGTCACTGAATTAAGGTTAACCATCAATCAGAAAATCATCGTCTACCGTTCATTCAATTTTCCATTTATCCTAGGTGATCAATCTAGAAAAAAATGAAAGCCGAGAAAAACATGTATTCGATGAAGAAAAACGCGATCGAGGCTAAGTGAGAAATCATGCAGTGATTTGACGATAAAAGCCGCGAAAAATCTGGGGCCGTTTTGAAAACCAAATCAAACATGTATGCAAGTCGAAAAAGCCGCACCTAATCATGCATCTATTAGCGGTGTTTGATCTTCATTAATTTTAGCTAAGTGATGCGATATTAAGTGCGTCTATATTTTAAGTGTGTCCTACCTACGATCAAGCACAAGAAAATATGAAAATTGAGCTCGGCAAGCCGTGTGCCTAAGTCCTAGGTCGACACTCAAGTGGGGACGATCCCCACACACCACAACCGTTCGATTACAAGCGCGAGTCTTCGATCGAAGACTGCTGTAAAAGACGAATTATTTAAAATAAAATGCAACAAAAAATGCGACACATTTTTTTCTTTTCTTCCTTATTTGCTCCAAGCATGCTCCTGCGGCTCCTCGCAGCGGGGTGCGTTTTGCTCCTCGCCTCCTTGATCCATCAAGGGCCCTGCCACAGAAACAATGGTTAGAGATCAAATAAGAAAGAAAAATTTTATATGCAAAAATATGTGACCAATTAACCTATAAAAAGATACACTAAATTAAACACACAAAAATCCAAAAAATAAAAGAAATGAGCCGTGTCCCCGGCAACGGCGCCATTTGACGAACCGCAAAATCGGCCCTTTAATAATGTGTTTTTAGCACATGTAATCGTCATCATAGTCGGGCCGGTTTCGGTCATCAAAACGATCATCTCATTTAAATGTAAGCGATAATAAATCAATATTGCGATGATCGTGAATTTATTTTTACTTGGTAAGATACCAAGGTCGAACTCAGGGACACGAGCCTCTCTCGTATTAATCGGATTTAAGCGTGTTTAACTAAGTGTTGAATGAAAGCATATAGGTCAAATGATGCAAAGACACAACAGGACATGACAAGACAATGTATTAAAAATGAATATGCATTTTTTTAAACATTTTTTTTATCATGCAAATAAATGCCATGCAAAGTGAATGATATGCCCGAAATAACAGTCACTTGAGCCATAAGAAAATCACGAGTCAATCCAAGTTGAAATAAAGAACCCTCTACTAATATGAAGCACATAGGCATGATAAATCAAAAAGATTCAAGACACTTCGATAAGAAAATAATACATCACAGTTCATAGTGTCAAAATTAAAATTTAAGCATGCCATAATGAAGAGGATGAGAAGAGCTTCAAAACGAAACTGAAATCAACTTGATTGGAGCTATGTAGCTCAAGATATTCAAGTTCAAACATAAGGGCATAAATGAAAGAAAAACATGAAAAGATAACTACAAAAAGGTCCCTTGGAGGGACTAAAACGCAATTAAAATAAAGACAAGTCCTTCCCTGTAATTTACCCAAACGCGCGGGGACCTTTTTGCAAATATGGAGAAGTTCGTGGGCTCCTCCGCAATTTTGCCCAGAAGGCACGCGCTATGCACGCGCCTTCCAGGCTTGGACGTTGGCTCGGTATCAGCGGAGGTTCGGCGTCGCTTCGGCGTAGGCTCGGAGTAGGCCGAAGCTCCTGCAGGCTCGGAACAGGCTCGGTGGATCCAAGCCTCTGGCTCGGTGGCTGAGGCTCGGGGGCTCTCTGGTGTCGACGCGTGGCGAGCTCCACGGCCGTTGGATCGTGAGGATCCAAGGGCCACTGGTAAGGGACGACGTGGCGGAATAAGAACCGTTGGATCGTGTGGATCCAACGGTTGATGAAGCTGATGGCGTGGCCTCGTCATGGCCGTTGGATGGTCGCCGCAAGAGGACCATCCAACGGCAGCTGCGCCTCGTCCTCTTCCTTCAGCTGGTGGCGGATTTGGACCTCCGGCGATGTAGCTCTGTCTCCGCCGCTCTCTCCAGGGCGCTGTGAGCCTCCCTCGAGCTCACGGAAAGATCGTCGATGAAGCTGTGAGCTCGAGGGATGCGTCGGTCATCCGGGTTAGGGTCGCCGGAGCTCGAAGTTTGCAGGCTGATGCGATGAAGTATGCTCCGGCGAAGCTCCAGCCATTGGCGTATAGGGCACCTGCAGGGTTAGTAAATAGCCGAAGCGACGATGGGGTGCGTGGGTGAGTGAGTGGAAGCTCATGCGGGCGATGAGAGTGAGGATCTCGAAGCTCCTCCGCCGTGAGGGCGGAGGAGGTGGGTCGAAGGTGACGGGGGGTATGGAAGAAGGAGGACATGATCGGAGATGGTCGCGAGGACGGGGGGAGTGTGACTGAGCTACTGGAATGGTCAATGGAGGGAACAAACGACCGGATTGACCGAGAAAAATCGAAGAAAAATACGAGAGAAGAGGAAGAAGAACTTACCAGATCGGAGGCGGAGCGGAGGGCTTGGGCTGGAGCTCTAAGCGAGCTCCGGGTCTTCGCAACGTACTGGGCAGCCTCCCCAGCGAGCTCGGGCGGCTATAGGTCGCCGCAACTCCGCCGTCAAAGGCGGAGGGTCTCACCAGGAGCCTCGTCGTCTTCGCTCTATCCGACCACCTCCCCCTGTCACTGGGAGGTGGCGGAGGGCTGGGCGAGGCCAAATGTAAAGATGGACAGCTTTGAACAGTGGAGGAGGCGGTGGATTTAAAGGGCGAAGTTATCGGAACCGATGAGGGGATCGTGAGTTTCGAGGAGATCGTAGGACGAGTGGGAGGACGACGGCGGTTAGCGGAGTCGTGCGCGAGGTAGAGGGAAGAGTGGGGCAGGTCGGAGGGCAGTTGGCGATGAGAGAAGTCAACTGTGGTGGCGGAGAAAAAGGCAAGGGGGAAGGGTGTGCGCGATCTGAATCGTGGGAGAGAGGGAGGCTCCCGGAGGTAGACGATGGAGATCAACCGTTGGATCTGGGGATCCAACGGCGGGTCTTTTGGTGCGAGCAAGCGGATCGGATTGAATCGGGGCGATGCGAATGAAGGGAGATGGGATAGGCCACGTGTCATCTTGAGAGAGCGGCGCTAATGAGCGGGCCAGATGCGAAGGAGCTGCTGATCAGAGGGTTGAGAATCGAAGCAGTAGCTGCGGCTCAGATCAGAGGATCGTGGATGTGATCAATGGCGGATGATAGCGCCACGTGTCATGACGAGAGAGCGGCGCTAATAAACGGTGCAGATTGAAGGCGGGGGAAGATCTGATGGATGAGGAAATAGACGTGCGTGGACACAGCGGGGCCGTTGGATCTGAAGCGAGATCCAACGGCCAGGGGGGGTGGCGGATGAGACAAGAATGGCCGGGCCACGTGGCGCCCTCAGAATGGGCCACGTGGCCCAATCAGATTATTGCAGAAGTATTTTTGATTTTTGAGGGCTTATTTGGTCGAATTTGAGAAAACTCAAAACATGAAAGTTGTAGATCTTGACGAGATCTACAAGTTTCATGTTGACCAAAACTCGAAAAGAGATCAAACGAAGACACGAAATATTTTTGAGGGTATTTTTGAGTCTAAAAATACCATGATTTTTGTTTTGCCATTTTTTTGTGATTTTTAATTTATTTAGGACTCTGTTAATTATTAGACAATAACAGGGATTTATTGACAAACGTTTAAGCAAGGGGGTTAATTATAACAAATAAAGATGATGAAACTGAGGTTCATCAGAGTGCCATTGTATTCATCGTGCTAAATGTAGATATCCTAATCATTTGGAATGATCTAAGATGATAATAATAAGTGTTTTATAATCTGGTTGTTCTATACCTCCAGATATGATCTCAAGGACACCTCTTAGATCTTTGTTCTGAAGTTGTTCAGAAGCAAAGAAAAGAGGGTATTGGGACTGTCACATTAATGGTATACATTGACCATTTCCATGAAAAATTCCAAGAAAGGATTATTTCCCTCAAGATATGGTACTGACCTATCTAAAGGAATAACACCTCAAAGAGTTGAGGATGTGAATGCTAAAAATTGCTTGCCCTTGTGCATCAGTTTCGAGAATCTGAGTGTATGCTAGATGTGTACAAAAGCCAGATGTCTGCCATGCAGTGGGAGTAGTAAATAGTTAATGATCCTACTATGGTGATTAAACACTTGATTGCAATAATAATAATATCTTCAATGATAATGAAACTTAGAGATAGTGATCTCAAAGTCTTATATTCAAAAGTTTAAGACCTTGTAGATAGTGATCTATAAGGGTCTTAACTATAGACACCTTAGAAGATAGAGATCTCCAGGAATAAAGGTATTCTGATAAGGACTATGGACATACTGGTTATATTAATTATCGAGCTATAGTGTCAAGGGCACTATAACAAAATTGAGTATTGGTTGCATAAGATGCAACATTTGCATTGGATGCGAAAACTGTTACTAGGGGATAAGCAAGTGTCGTAAAAGGACTTGGCGTAATCTCTCAGGAACAGAGCGACTGGACAGCTTACCTAGCTATTTTCTAAATAGTCTATGATTGTCACATGAGTGTGGGTTTAAATGATTACCCCCTTAATGGGTCTTTGGGCTAGTGGGAGATTGTTGGACATGCGAGCCCACGACGAGCCATTATACAATAAATGTTATTGCAAATATCATTCCCTAATCTGAAATAAAGAATAACCAATTTGCATAATAGGTCCCTTAGTACAATTAGGGTTATGTACCATGGCCATCTTGATGATCATACAGCTGTTGATTCAAATATTGAATCATATAGGTTGGTGCTTGGATGAACATCTAAAGAGTTAGATTGAGGACTCATCAAGAACCGTCAAATGATTGTTAAGAGATGATCTCCAGCCTGAGTAGGAGATGGCAATCCTTTCTCATTTAGGTTGATCTCTAACCGATCTCTTGATGCAGGTCCTCTACATAGGAATAGAGATTCGGAGGTGTTAGATTAGTTAGGTCAAAGAGTTGACTTAACGAGATCGAGATAACCAAAGTCCTATATCATATGCTGTCATGATATAGGCACGCATCCTCTGATCGGAGACAGATGTGTTACTATATATCTAAGTATGTACATTTGGCAGATCAATAGGTTGATGACCTAATCAAGGTCTATACACCGGCGCACTGGTGTGCATACAAGGGCATATGAGTAATATGATCTCTCAAAGGGATCATACAGGTTCATTATTGAACTGGAAGACATGAGCTCACTCATGAGATATTGGGAAGAATCAAATTCCGTGCACGATCGTCTCGCTTTGGAAGCTTGACTGGATTTGTAGGTTTGATATATACTTTTAAAAAGTATATGATCAACACCTAGGTATGATATATGCTTTTGGAAAGTATATGATCGATACCAACTCCCAATGATCAAATGAGAAACTTAATGATAAATCCCTGAAGTAGACAGTGCAAAATTAATCTTATACTTCGGGTTTATTCAGGTCTTCCAGTATGCAGGATGTACAGGTATTGGGAATACCTGAGGGTGATGTGATCATAAACGATTGTATAACCATGACGCTTCCATTCCTAGGGAGTGATGAAACGGGTCTGGATTTTAGTGACTCCTCTCAGTAGAGAAGTAATCTGATCTTAGTCCAAATGTTGGACATTGATCTGAATGTGATTCAGATGCAATGAGAAGATTAGATTTGCGGTCTTGATTTAATCAAGTATATGTGGGAGGCCCGAGATCTGGATTTGAGATGTGATCTCAATATCCAAGTCACTATGTGGAACAATACAATCGCCTTGTCCTTATCTCCAAGTATTTGCGGAGAAAGCGCATTATCCTTGAAAGAGTTCAGGATAATTTCATTGTTGATATAAATATCCGAGCATTGAGAAAATAGATAATTAAATGTGATTTAATTATCATGATTATATGAATTCAATTCATATAATAGAGAGAGTTATCTTAGATAATAAAATATGATTTGATTATCAAAGATGTAAATAATATGAATTTGATTCATATTATTTCGGCACATGAGAATAGAGATCCAAGATGATTAAATATGATTTAATTATCATAGATATGAATAATGTAACTAGCACTATCCATATTAATCATATATATTATAAATACGATTTATAATATATAAGAGAGAGCAATTTGTAATTTACATTTGTTAATTAAATGTTGATGTGAATTTGATTCACATAAATAATTAATTGAAAATGTAATTCACTTTTTATTTTGGGTTGTGAATGTGATTCACAATTTTCCAATGGCAAGATTGCAATATTCATAAAATAAATATGAATTATTTCTGTTGAATAATTTACAACAAGTGTTGTTGTAAATCTTGGAGATTTCCATGGAATAATATAATCTCATGAGATATCATGAGATTACATGAGATTGCCACTAAATCCCATATTATGGAAGGAGGCAATCTTCAATCCAATAATCTCCATGTTTGCTTGATTTAATTTGGGATTGATTTATATTGATTTATCAATATAGATTTAATCTAAATTAAATTAATACTTGTTGGTTTTTACCAACACAAATCTTAGCCATTAAAAGAAACACAAATCAATGAGAGCCATTGGATCTGTGTTGCCCATGGATTGAGATCCATGGATCCCAGAATATTATAAAAGGAGAGGCACCCCTTTGCTCTTCTTTACACACAATGAGAACATAAGCCTCTCTTTCTCTTCCTCTCTCTACATGCCTACTCTCTCTCTCTCCCTCTCATATGGCCGTCCACCATGGATGCTCTAGAGGGAGTCTCCATCGCTGTAGCATTGTCGTTATGTTGCCCGATCATTTGCTCGTGGATCTCCGTCTCCTTCGATGCGCCTCGCTCGTGAAGAAGGACGTCGGATGTCGTGTGTCGACATCAAGAGATCTGCCGCTTGGATCATCAACATGGATTGCGAGAAGCACGTGTTTCATCAACACGCTCGCAAGCGTCTCCTCCGTCGGATCGGACTTGAGACATGAGGTCTCTTTGTTCAGAGACTCGATCGCAACTACGCTTCAAGAGGTACCCTAATACTTGTTTGTGGTTTAGATGAAATGATCCGAGAAGTGTTCTTGGATCATGTGGTTTCATCGCATGAAAAATTTTAATTTCTGCCGCATCGAATAACTAGTCCGACTAGTCATTCCTCGTCAAATTCGATACAACGCTCACGCTTCCGTGATGCGCTTATGGATTATACCATATCCTTCATAAATATCATTGTAGGGTTCGGGATCCCCAAAATTCTTATATCAGATGGGGATAGCTATTTTATAAACAGAGAGGTGAAAAAGTTGACACAAGAATTTTGCATTGAGCATCGTGTTGCATCTCCATACCACCTACAGTCCAATGGCATGGTTGAATGTTCAAATAGGGAGATAAAGACAATTCTATAGAAACTTGTGCGTCCTGATAGGAAGAATTGGTCACAGTTGTTTAATTCTGTTCGTTGGGCCTATCGGACCACCTACAAGTCACCTCTAGGAATGTCTCCCTATCGCCTAATGTACGGCAAGCCATGCCATCTACCTATCGAACTTATTCACAAATCTTTATGGGCAATTAGTGTATGTAATTTGGATTCCAAGAAGGTCGGAAAGAATAGGAAGTTGGATCTGAATCAAATTCTATAATTCCATGAGTATGCATACAACAATAGCCTAATGTATAAGGAGAAGGTCAAGAAGTGGCACGACAAGCACATCCACTGCATGACTTTCGAACCACGTCAGAAGGTTTGGTTGTTTATGTAAAGATCAAACTATTCCCGGGGAAGTTGAAAAGCAAGTGGACCGGGCTTTTTATAGTAAAGTATGTGTGTGACAATGGAAGCATTGTGATATATGGATTGTCAGATGATGCACATCCATTTGTGATCAATGGACGTTTACTTAAGCCTTATCTTGAACATGATACGTTTCTGTTCGTGGTTGATTCCATATAGGTGGTCTATGATGAAGAGTTCACAGCCGCAACATTAGCACAATCAGACGAGGCCATCAAAAATATTTTTGAGTAGTTAATCTTTTTTTCTTTTCTTCTTTTCAATTTAATTCTTCAAATTCTTTCTTCCATGCTAACCTCACCCCATTCATCTGTGCTATACTTAGGATACGCTTCATCCTAAGTATAGGGGGTGAGAGCTCATGGGTTATTCTTTCCTTGATCCCTCGCATGTCTCCTCAACTCATGATAATCTATCTATATTAGGGATACTTTACCCTAGGTATAGGGGGAGACATGCTGAGACAATCATTCATTTATTTGACCCACCCTCGGCCCTCCCTGCATGCAAAATACAGTCTGATATACTTAAGATTAATTGATCCTAAGTATGGGGGGATGGCCGACTTCTTATTCCTTATTGAGTCGTTGTAGTATAGACTTTTCTACACTTAGTACGAGTTATGTCTTCCTTTTCTCTTCGATCTATGAGGACATAGCTCAAGCTAAGTATAGGGAGTCAATATATATTCTGTATAAATTTTAGACATAACTCATACTTTGGTATTTTCAATAAGTATGGTTAAGAACTGTTTAAATAAGTACAAATAAAATAATTGTATAAAACATATTAAAATTCTTTGTATATGCTGATTAATAAATCAGGTAAAAATATTTTACAAAATTTTTGAAAAATGATTTGAAAATCTTTTGAAAAATGTTTTCAACAATTATAAAAATGTTTTGTTTGTAAAAATTTGTTTTCTTTGTGTGAAATAAAATATTTTGAAAATCTATTTGTAAATGGTTTGAAAAATGATTGTAAAAATAGTTTGAAAATCTGTGTTTGAAAAATCTTTACAAACTGATTTTCAAAATTTGTAAATAGTTTGCAAAAATTACTTGTCAAAACTAGTTTGCAAAATAAAATTTTTTAAAATGTTTGCAAAATCTTTTCAAATTATTTTGAGAACTATGTACACAATTCAAGCAAATAGAAATCTTCTACATACCTAATACACTAACTTGTAAATACATCCTGTAAATTCTTAAATCCTATTCCTTGTAAATAAGAAGATGCACTCCCTTATAAATATCTGTACCTATTGCTTTTCCTGAAAATTTTGTTTTGAAAAATCCCTAAAAATTTGCTAAACTTAAAAAAAATCCTTAAAAAGTTCAAAATCAGAAAAATACTTCAGAAAAATATTTTCTTGCATTGTACATAACATTCACATTTTTTGGAATAACTTAGACAAGTGAACAAGTCCAAACAAAGTCTGAAGATTGGAGCTTGGAATAGACCTTAATACACTTAATTTCAAAGGAACCCATTGAGGATTGGAAGTGGAGATATTTCAGGTCACCTTGACTTAATTCTTTAGATCCAGACTACGTTCATGAGTCAATTCAATGTGCTTAAATAGAACCCTTCATATCATCCGTAAGATTCTTGAGAAAGTGACTTGACCAGAAACCTCGCACCTAGCACTTAGCTCAACTCAGATAGACTGTTGAAAAATTTGTGTGTCTAAGTCGGGACGATGCAAGGCCGCTTTGTCAAGGTGGCTTGATCAAGAACCATTCTTGGGGATTGCCGACACCGGTACCCTAATCCACTTATTTCAGTAACAAGGATATCTAAAGACTGGAGATGGATTGAAACAATGCTTCGAATGAGGAATGGTCTATCGGCACAACTTTCTCTAAGACCCCAAAAATGGAGTTGGTTTTTGAAAATGATAGAAGCTGAAAGACTCACTAGAGTTGGTTTTTGAATCTTTTTGGATATGACAACATCCATATCTTTCACTCCAATCTATGGTGTTTTGCTTTATTTGTGCTTGATGAATCCTCATTTCATCACCTTTATTCTTTGATTTTGACCTTCAAACCCTAGATAAATGCATGTATATAGCATTAATTTTCCAAAATAAATACTCTATAATTGGTACAAAATACTATACAAATACAACATTTATTTCCAAAATAAAATAATAAAGAAAAGAACAGAAAAGAAAAAGAAATGTGACACCATAGGTGTTGAGTGACCCTAGCCCCTAAGACTTGGTCATCATGATAACTTAGTCGATAAGGAATGAAGTAGGGGGAGATAGAGCGGCGAATTGTACAGTAAAAATAGGCCAATAATTACTATTTGGGACCTATTTTATCCTTTATTATTTATTCATCGAATCAATAAACTTTGTACATAAAAGTTGTAGATAAAATTACAAATAAAAATACAAAATTGACTTCATAGAAAAATAATATACAATGTATTTCTAATACTCTAAATAAAAAACCAAAACCCAAATTTTCCAGACCCATATCTCCTCAATAAAACTCAAAACGTATCAAAATCACTTTAATTATATACTTTTTAAATAAGCTATTTAATGAAGGTGGTTTCACTTAATTTGGAGTTAAGGTGTGAAAGTTAAGGTTTGGACCCCTATTGTATAGTATACCTGAATAAAATATTCATTTTATTTATTCTTTATAATTTTTATAATTTTTATTTTATAATCTTGTAAATACTATTTATAATATATATACATATTTAAAATCAAATAAAACCATAAAGAAAACACAAAAATAAAATAAGTATACAAAATACATAGATGAAATACTTATACTTATACATATATATGTGTGTGTGTATTATATACCTATATTTCTTTAAGTATGCAAACAACATCATAAAAATACAATAAAAATATATTTATGTATATTTAAATAAGTCATAAATATATAAATATGTGTATAAAATAATAAGATATAAAACGTAATAAAAATAAAATACATAAAATAAAGATGAATATACCTATATTTATACTTGTAAATAGTAACATATAATAAAATATCTCAAAAAAACAAATAAAAATTAGGAATATTTTTATAAATACTACACGAAATTAGGAATATTTTTATGTTTTAATAAAAAAATTAATTAAATCACATACTATTTTATATTCATTTTACCAGGCTTTTTTTGCTTTGGAATTTCTTGGTTGGTCCACGTGGACCAACCAGGTGCAAGTGTTTGTTGACCTATAGTCAACTATACCTGTCAGAAATTCACAAACCCCTGATTTTTTGTGCAATTTCCTACGCCTCCTCCTTCACCCTCTGACCTCGAGCCTTCCACCATCGCATAGCCTAATTGTCCCTCTTCCACACCCATATTCGAATCCTCACCATCGCCTGCCTCTGATCACACTATTGCCCCTCGAACCTCGCCCAAAATTCATCTATAGATATACCCCCATCTCCACCTTTTGATTTTTGACCCCTCTCGAATCATTCCTAACCCATCAGATCAACCTCCTTCGCTTCATGGAGGTGACAGCTTCACAAAGCTGTCGATTTACACCGTGGAAGAATGACGATGGAGTAGATCCACCATCTTCGGCTAAGTTGTTGGACGTTCTGCTTCCTGTTCTTCCAACTCAGTCGAGGCCCCCTTTCCCATCATTTATAACTAATTTCGTACTGTAGATTTTAGTTCCGCTCTTAGTTTGTCATTTAATTCTTTAGATTTCAGTTTAATCAGAAAAATCCCCTTGACCGGGAGCTTGATCTTCAGATCGAAATCATCATAATTGTGTCAGTTTCTATACCCATTTCCACCTCATTCTCCTTCCCCTACGACTTCTACGCATTTCCCCCCAAAAAATCCCCCTCGATTCTGCATGAATTGAGGTTCGACGGAGCTCTTCTTCATTGCTATGCTGGAGCTTAACCTTTGTTCCATCTCCGCCATCTTTGTGATTGACTCCTTGGTCGAGTAGATAACCCTCTCACCCAGGAGTGTTTTGGGTGCAATTTTACGATTCTCAAGACACATCTGAAGCCTTGGCGATCACCTGGAGGAGCTCCAGGCACTTCGGCTTCGTCGGAGTGCCCTCAAGAGTCCTCACCATCCCTGAAGCCTACCAGCACTTGCGGAAGGTCCCCAACGACGTCTGGCAACTATCGGATCGAAGGAAACTTGTTGGAGTTACCAAGAATCGGAGGAAGAGGCAACCCCACGCACGAGTTCTTAGTAGTTCTTCCAGACGGGCCCAACGACGTTAGATAAAAAATGAGGCCCGGGTCATATCATGGCCCTTGGTTTTATTCAAAGTGTCGCCCAACCAAAGTCACCCGATCTGCCACGTGCCATGCGAAGGACGGCCCGATCTGCGGCGTAAGTGGGTAAATTTCTTAGGCACCCTCCTCCTTTTTGTAATAGCTAAATATCCATGTAAATATTTTATGATGTTTTAAAAATAGTGGAAAATTTGCATGTAACCCCCTGACCTATTTGATATTGCACTTTAGTCTTCGACCAAGTCACATCACGTGAGAGCCCACGTGTTTGGGCAAATTGCATGTATAACCCTACACCTTTTGTAATTATATTTTAATATGAAAAGTTTGAATATTAGTTATAAATTTCTAGGTTATTTGTGTTATACCCCTTGAGTTTAATTTTAGTTACAAATATACCCCTTCTAGTTCACTAAATTTTGTGTAGGTTATCCATTTATTAAAATTGCATCCATGCTCCGAAAATTCCCAAAATAGGGTTAAATTCCTGCTTACTTGTATTTTCACATTATATTTTCAGAACACCATTTTAGGACTTTTTCCTATTTTATAAAAATAAAAATTGAGCTCGGATATTCTTGGTTTGAGGAATAAAATACCAAAAAATAAATAATTTTGAAAATTTCTCAAAAAAATATATTTTATTTATTATTATATTCTCCTAACTTCAGACTAAAATCCCTAAAAATAGAAAAAAAATTGAGAATATAAAAACACTCAAAAATCTTTTATAAAAATATAAAAAATTCTCAAAAATTTCAAAAATGCCATTTTATGTTCTTTATTTTTTCCTTTTAGTATATATTAGTAATTAAAAGTTATTTTAGAAAATTTTGGCTTTATTTTCTATTTTTAAATTCTAAAATAATTTGACCTATTTATTTAACCCCTGATTTGGGATATTTTGGACTTCAAAAATCCATAAAATAACAAAAAATAGAAAAAAATACAAAAATAATCGTAAAAAAATTAAACCCAAAAGTATTTTATTTTACACTTTTTTTATTTATTTATAGTAGTATTTATAATTGTGTTACTTCATATTGTATATATAGCCTTATATATTCTTATGTTATATAATTAAAAAGAGAAAGGAATTAAAAATAAAAAATATAATAGAAAATTATAAAATTTAAAAATTTAAAAATTTAAAACAATTACAAAAATTAAAGTAAAAAATAAAAAATATACAAAATTAAAAACCCACATTTTATGATTAAGTATTGTACATACCTATATAAATTTATACATATATTATTTATATATTATTTATTTATAAATAATATTGAGTGCTACATAGTGTGTTCCCTGTGTTCGACATCCTACTCTGCTTGTCACTATGCACATTTATTTTAGGATTTATAATAAATTTTGATTCACATCTGTTTATTTTTGCTTGACTATATTGTGTGGGTTGATTGTTGTTTTGATCACTTAGTCTCTTGGAGGAGTCACCTCAGCGACCACTCCTGCTTTATGTGGAGTGCACGACCTTCCCCTTTGATTATAGTGGTCATTTCAGTGCCCTGTGTGTGTACATGCTCCTAAAAACTATCTGGCGATGTATTATCTTTCTGAGAAAACTCTGACTTAGCTACCTTAATTCTGCCATGGTGAATGAACTTTGATCAGATCATTTTTCAAAAAAAAGAAAAAGAGCCTTAGTTTTAACATGAAGAAGGAAGTGTCGTGGCATTTAAGAGATGCAACAATAAAATGTCCTTTACATTATATATACAACCTTTTAAGAATACTTGAACATTATCTCATCAGTTCAATCCGATGCATTGCAAAGTTCATTTGTAACCTTTTTAAACTGTTGCTAACAAATCTTGTCGTCTCAAAATGTAAATGCTCTCTGGGAGTATACGACTTGGCTTGTAAATGCTCTCTGGAAGTATACGACTTGGCTACTCACACCCTTTCTTTTCATATTTTTTGTAGATTTTTTAAAACGCTTAGGGTTATTTTGATCACTAAATGTAATATTTTGTCATTCAAATTTTGACTCAATTGAAGACTCGTATCCCCTCCATCAATACTACAGAATTTTAATGGTTTAAAAACTGTGAAATCATCCCCCTCTTGGTGGACATCTTAGCAATGTTTGTTTTACACGAAATTTTAATGATAAAATATTGTCATTAAGTAACCAAAATCTCCTCGTGTGCTTTTAAAAAGTTCCTAAAATATACGAAAAAAGAGTGAGAGTAGTCAAATTGTATGCTCCCAGTTTGTAGCCCCATTTATCCCTATGCATGCATGTATATATGTATGCATGTATGCATATATGTATATCATATTGTTGTCGAAGCATAGCTCAATTAAAGACTGAACCTCATATATCATGCATCACAATTGTATTTTGCTTTCTTCTTCGTTTTATTTGATATGTATAACAACTAAGAACCCAATATTTCAGAGTTCCCTTTAACTTATCTACAACAACACAGTTGATTCTTTAACACTTTCCATCACACATTTCCTTTACCTTTACACAGAATTTTCGAACGGGTTTCCAAAAATATTCAATATCGTTACACACAGAACCGGCAGGGGAATATTGCATAAAGGACCCAACAATATTTCAAATTAGATACAAGTCACTCCAAATGTTCTTTTTCAGATTAGTTGCGATATCAAAAAATTGAAAGAGGCGACTACGTTTTCGGCATTGGTCCTCGATCCGTTCAAAATGCGAAGAAAAAGGATTCTGTACAACAAAAGAAGGGAAAAAGCAAAAGTTAAACGTGAAGTATCGAGAGGAGAGGAGGAGAGATAGGCTTTATCTCTCTTTTACGTATATCCCGTACTTTTCTTTTCTCGACTTTCTACCTCCTCATATCACTCGTCTTACAACCCAAAGGGAATCACATGATATCCACATAAGATTCAATTATTATTATATTATATTATATAATAAAATAATAAAATGCTCCTTATGCAAGGTTTTACTCTGTTCATTTTAACAAAATAAAAAGAAACAGTCAAGAGAAACCAAGAAGAATAGATCTTCGAATTATGTACAGTCTTATCTCTAGAACAAATAAAATAAGGACAAGCAAGGGTGCCAAAGCTACCACTGCAAAAGCAACCTCATCTCTCTCTCTCTCTCTCTCTCTCAAGGACTACTGAGTGATTCTTGTGGAAAGAAATTTTGATGGAAAAGAAGCATACAAAACTTTGGAAAAATTAAAGGAAGGGGGGACAAAGCTCTGCACGAAATGGAGAGGACTTTCTGGTGATTATGTGTGTTTAAGATCAGGTTTTTGTCTCATCAAATCGCAGTCAATAATATGCATGAGCAGTAGACAGCACCTTCCAAAATTTTCTACAGATGACGATACGGTCAGAAAGAGTTCATGAAGATTGTTTGAACTGTTTTTTTTTCACATGCTCTTCGATCAACGTCTTCTCTATGCTCTGCCCGTTGGGCTCCTCCCTGACTTCCCTGCTTTCCTGCCAAACCCATTTGCACGGAACAAATTTCTTATTAGCCAGTAATAAATCATCTCATGCAACTCCAAGTATAATCTCTCTCTATTTTTCTTGATAATGAACACTTATAATTAGAGGTGGGTGAAGCCAAATGACGAATACAGGTAAATATAAGGACAGAACTATTCCGAATCCAGAGGACATATCATGGCAAGTTTATGTCAGGGAGAGTTGAGAATTTGGTAAATAACTATATCTATGTGAGCAAACTATTCTCTGAAATATGGATTTAAAACCTCATGAACTATAATTACTGAACTACGAGTCTTCATCTTATTTGTGCCATCAAGCGCTTCTAAGCTGAAGTAGTTACCAGCACAATATTTTGGACAAATTTTACAGCTTCTGTACTATATATCAATAGTCTTAACTGATTTGCTTAAAAGTTTAATGCAATTGAGAAGCTTGTATCTATATGAGGTGACAACAAATTAAATAAATTGTAACTATATGGCTTCTCCTTCTCTTTCTGTCTTCCCTTGTCTTGGCCTTTGATTTGTTTCGTTTTGAACAGGGAAGGACAGAGATGGAACTGAAATTTTGGCAGTGATTTCTTTGTGCAGATACTTATTCTCAGATTTTGCATAAGATCATATATAAAACTAACATACAGATAATTGTCTAGAAAATTGGAGGTCATGCTTCTGCTTATGACTATCATCCAAGGAAATAAAGGTGGTCACGTCAAATTTAACTATATACCCACAAGTCATTGGAGATGATGGTAGAAGAGGTGGAAGGATACCTATTGTGGATGGGATCAGGTCCTTTGGGAACTCTCCTCCTGCTCACATAGAACAGATGGTGGTGACCATTCTGCAAACTGGCTGTTATTCGCTCAGCAATTGAGCTACTTGTTGGAGACGTGGAAACCCGTGTCTTCGGCGCCATGGTCGGTATTTGCCTGCCTTCGGTGGTGCAGCAGAGGAGGAGAACCATAAGGAGGCTGGTGAGCGTCGACATTGTAGTTGTTCCCCACAGGAGTCTGGAGGACCGGCAACTGCTTCTCATCTCTTCTCCGTCGATTGCTAGAACTTTGATGTGATGCAGGACACTTTGAACTTCGAAGTTCAACTGCTGGTGGTGGAATTGCTTGCAGTAGGAACTGTTCTTCATCAGCATTTTATATGTCGGAAATGGCTATGGATTGTGAAGGGATGTGTGTGTGCACACGTACACAGGTGTGTTTGTGTGCGTGTGTGTTGAGTGTCATGTAAACGGGTAAGCGGATCTTGGGAGGAGATCCGTCTAACCCTATAAGACATATCTGTAACTCTCCCTCTCCCATTTTGAAGTAGAAAAAGAAAAGGAAAAACCTAGCCACTTGGTACGGCTGATAGATTTCCCCTGTGATTTTCCCTTTCATGTTGAAGGGTTTCCACCTAATTCCTCGAGTCATTTGATATTTGTCTGCATGGTATCAGAGCATGCTACATTGTGATCTTTCGCATTGGGGTTTGGTAGTGAGTTTCGGCATAGTCGGCAGGATCATTATTTGGTCTTGCCCAGAATTGAGAGGGTGCTCTTCCCCTCAAGCAGGGTTGGAGCCACGAATTTTCTGTAGGTGGCGTCAATCCTTAATCAAACAATAAACGGATAACATAAAAATATGAAATGCTCTCAAATGGTTATTTTATTTAGAAACTGAATAATGATACAGAGAAGTATACATACTTTGTTGAAGTTGCACTCAACGATTTTTCACAACAAAGAAATTATCAATAATATCATCTACAATGACTTTCTCTGATGTCTCCTTCTCGATTTTATCACATATTTGTCACAACTGTCAATATTTGTTTCACGAAACGAGTGCCAATTGTTATTTTAATCATATTTGAACGTAAATGCACACGTTATAATGTAAATAATAATGATATTGAATTAATAAAAATTTACAATTAGTTGGAAATAAACAAAATATGATATTGGTAACCACGGTAGATTTCAATAACATATTATCTTGATATTCCTGGATAACTAAATAGATGGGACATTTACACCCATAACCCGAGTAATTTCGTAATTACCCTAGAAACCCTCGATAATAACGAATTACATACAAGACCTTGAGTAATGCGTAACTCTTACACTCATAACCCTGTGTTAATTTTCATCCGATTTTCCGTTAACTATGACGATATCCGTCAAGTATTTTATATTTTATACCCTTTAACTTTCAATTATTTACAAATAAGACCATTTCCCTTCCTCTTCCTTCCCCCTTCGTCCTCCAAGCTTCACCCCCACTCGCTGGCAACCCCCCAACCCCTCCGGTTGCAACCCCAGGTCGAGCCCCCTCACCTCCCCCTGTCACCCCCCGCCCGCAAGCTCGGCTCAGGTCGGAGCCCTCGCCCTCCCACAGCCCACCATGAGCCCCAGGTCATGCACCCACCCTCCTCCCCACCTACACCTCTGCATGGTCGAGCTGCAGCTCCCTCCCCCCCCCCTCGCGCCTTTGCCTACAAGACCAGGTCGTGGTGCATCCCCCACCCTGCGCGCCTTCGCCTGCAATCCTAGGTCGAGGCGCATACACCCCCCCCCCCCCCCCCCCGGAGCCCCTGCCTGCACCGCCTGCTGCAAGCTCGAGGATTGAACCCACATCCTCCTCTCCTTCCTTTCTTTTTTTATTAATCTCAACCGTTAGATCACGGATTGGTTAGATTAACTCTGCTATCTGGTTGAGTTAATGAACTAAACTAATGCAAGGTTATGGGTGTAAAATGGATCGGTTATTCAGAGTCTTGTACGTAATTAGTGCTTATCGAGATTTCCTGGGGTAATTACGAAATTACTCAGGATTATAGGTATAAATATCCTTTAATAGATTTATATTCCTAGATTAACTTGCTCGTATGACTTCAAATCTAGATTTAGCATCTACTTATTGTATGCACGTTTGATTTATATGTAAGTTTGGATATAAATAAGTGCAAGTTTCAAGGTAAACAAAACAAATGAAGCCTAAAAAACTAGACAAGGTAAACTTAGTAATAGGGAGGTTTAAAATCAATCTATTTTTTGTGTATTTCAAGGTTAGCCTTGGAATCCACAACCATTTCAAACCACTCTGAATCATCATATGAAATTTCATTATCAAAATGATCGTCATCGTCATCGTCATCATAATTAATTGAAGTATCCTATTCGACACGCTATGCAATGAAAGTTTCAACAGAATTGGGTTCGAACATTGTGGCAAATAAATCATCTTAGTATACAATTCGTGCATTCCTGGATCTTGGAAGAATCGATATCCATTATTAATATTTTTCTTCGAAAAATATTGATTTGAATCCTTAAATTTATGCCGTTCTCCTTGAATTTCCAGTGTTGGTGTTAATATCTCATAAAAAAACTCCTTTGAATATCCCATAATATTTTCCTCAAATTCAAGCTAATATTCCATTGTTTTTTCCAACTCATCCTAGCTAAGTGAAGTTCGAGAAGTGTCTGATCAAAAATGTGCCTTTTGTCTACCTCAATATGTGAATTTGTGAGAGGGTTTGCTAATAGGTGAGCACAGATTTTTAACAAATTATAGGTCATTCTCCTCACGCTGTCTAACCGCAAACTTAAAGTTCCTTCCCGCTATTTTAAATGTGATTCAAGATTGTGTAGAAATCACCAAGGCTTATCTCTTGTTTTGGTCAATAGGAGGTTGAGGTGGGAAAGGAGTTTAATAAGTCAAAGATGCAAAATTGTACCAAGAGTCAGCTTGGTTACACATTCCTTGAGTCGTGAAACTAATCGTCTAGTTAGGAGGATGGTTGTGGAAATTATGGTCTTGAAAATGTTAGTCGAATGGGTCGGGTAGAGTCCTTCAAGTAGGATAGGGTTGCACCTCAAATTTTGCTTTTGGACTAACTTCATTTCGACAACCATTTTCCTTGTAAGATGATGAATACTGTGAAGAGGAATCTAGATGCTATAGGATAGGGGTGCTGTTGGAAACACTCTCCAAGTAAGCAGAATTTGTTTGAGAGGACTCATTCCAAGAGAGCGAATCTTACTTTTTATGGATAAAAGATCGCATTCTATTCATCAAAATAAAAGTTTGGGACAGAAAAATAAGCCCAACCATAAGGGCTAACACATAAAGGAAAAGACATACCAAAAGAGAAATAAAAAAACCCCTGTGGCCTTGGGAACCAATGATTATGATTCATTTTTGGATGACCTGTTTGTAATTGTCTCAAATGATTGAGAATTACAACATGTATCGTTTAGTACAACCAACGAGTACAACAAGGGGGGAGGGGAGGGGCTAATCTTCTTTAAACAACAGAAAAGGAAGGCTAGGCCTTCAGATCAGCAATAAGAGCGCATCATAGTGAGGTACGGTGGGGCTTGATGATATCACTTCTTCCCTGAAATTTGCGGACGAGTACTGGGTGGGGGCTCATTTAGATGGCTAGTTCTTGATTGTATTAGCAAGTCAGTGAATAACAAAACAAGTTTGTAAAGCCTCATACAATGTAACAAGATCGAGATTGAATAGGTTAGGAGGATCGAGAAATGAGAAAGGAGAATTCCTTGGCAATTTCAGCGGAGGGGAGAAAGGTACCATGGAATGTCCTCGAACGTCAACCACAAAATTGATGTACAAATGGATGGTATCTACCAATAGTAGGGTGGATAGGTTTGTGAATTGTGAAGTTCAAAAAACTACTCAAGGGTTCCAAAGTAATTGGCATAATTAAGCATGGTAAACACATAATAAGTAAAGGGGCAATGAAGAGAGAGGTGGAGTATTGTCTCCGTAGCTGATAAGAAAAGTAGACATACATTTGTGGTTGGGGCGTTGGGAAATAAAGGTTACTATTGTGTATTTAGTTTATTGTGGCAAAGGGACCAAAGAAAGAGTGAGACTCGAGGGTGAAAGGGTCGAAACCAAAAGCAAGGGTTTAATTTAGCAAGCAACCCACCATGGGCTAGGAGGTTGTACAATTGGTTGGAGAGTCTTAGGTTCGACGATCTGCTTGAGCTGTAGAGGGAGACCCGGCTGTTAGGATGGGGTGTGGGATTGTGTAAGAAGTCTTTAAGTCAGGGAATGTCGGGGTGGGAGTTTGACCTCTTATCTAAGACTTTGAATCAATTTTGTTTAGCCCCTAGAGTGGCTTGGGCCTGCGCAACTGAGCTCTTTTTATTTTTTGCACGACCCAAAGCTCAGGATAGATTTTAATGAGAGGGGTATTTCCATTAAGACTGTCTGTTCACATAAGAGAATAATGATCTGATCCCAAAGAACGAGAGCAGAGGTTACGAATGCCATTGAAGCCTAATTTAATGGCGCACCAACATGGAGAATCTCAAATGTTAGGAAGTTCTAGGATGGGGCCAAGCCTCGAGTTGTGAAGTCAGCTCCTGATCAATGTAAAGAAGAGAGAATGGGGTTTTCTTATGTTTTTATCCATGATTTGGACAACACAATTGAAGATTTCCAAGTTCAAAATACCCCAGCCATCATTTTCTCTATGGCGATAGATTATTTCCCATCGTGTTTGGTGGCAGTGTTTGGTGACTGATGCACCATTCCAAAGGAATTTCCTTTGGATTTTATCAATCTCAAGAAGGATGGTCTTCGAAATTTTTTGAGAGACTAGTATAGGCTGAATTTGTCATGTTAGAGAGGAGTTTAGTAGGGAAACACGAAAGGGCATGGATAACTTGTGAAATTTTCATCCAAGTAGATTTGGTTTGAATATTATAATAATGGGAAGCCAATCATTTTGTTTCAAAAGTTTTGGTGATGATGGAATCCCTGGGTAGGAGAGTGGGAAAACTTCTAAATTCCAGTTGAAAATTGAGATATTGTAGATGTTTCAGCATTCGAAAGGTTTAAAGCATACATCAAGGATTTATCATCATTTACACAAATGCCAAAAAGCTCCTCAATCAAGGTGAATTTGAGGCACTTGAAAGCTTGCACACTAAATTTTAGGAAGATAATGATGCCATCCACAAATAATATATCGGTGATTGTTATATTTTCTCTTGGGATGTGGTAGCCCTCAATTTGGTCGTTCTTTGCGAGGTTTTGTAACCTGCCCTTAAGAATATTTATTTTGTTGGTAAAGAGAAAAGGTGATAATGGACCCCTTGCCTAACACCACAAAGAGGTTTGAAAAAGCCCAAAATAGAGTTATTCACTTTGAGCGAAATCACGGTGTATTTTAAGAAGGCAGTAATTCAATTCACAAAGCATTGGAGGCAACCATTAAGATACAATGCCTTGGTCATAACACTCCACCACAAAAAGTAAAAAGCCTTTTTGAGATCGATCTTGAATACCACTGCTTTTGTGTTGGCGTAGTTCCTGCGGGTAAGTATCTCGGATGTTACTGCAAAGACATCTGAGGCCCCTCGACCTTTGAGGAAAGTGCATTGTGAAGGAGGTAATATCTCGTTCAGTTTTAGAGCCCATTTATTGGCTAGGATTTTGGAGATCATTCATAGAGGAAGATTAATTAGATTAATGGGTTAATAATTACTGAAATCCTAAGGGTGTATTTGGTATGCGGGTTAAGGTGGGTTAAACTGGTAGGGGGTAATCTATTTTTGTGTTTTGGTGGTTTGGATAGAGGGTTAAACTGGGGATGGGTTTAAAGTGAGTTTGTTATGATATGATTGTATTGAAGTTTCAAAAAGTGAGTAGTTATTGTGATGTGATTGTATTGAAGTTTGGAAAAGTGCGTAGAAGTGGAGTAGTTTATAATTTTTATAGGATATGATGGTATAATATATTATTTTTTGATGGAATTGATGATGGAGAATTGATTTATTTAATTTTAAAAAAAATAAAAAGTGGGGCCCACATAGGAAGAGAAGGGGTGAGTTAAGGGGGTACCCCTTAAATCGAACGGTGCCTAAGGGTCACCTTTTTAAACCAATAAAGTAACCACCAAGTTATTGACAAAGTTGAGATCAAAGGAATAAAACTTTGAGGGAAAGAGGTGGTCTACCATTTTTCCATGAAGTCATATTTTGTTATGGACCAATATTTTTTGAAGAATTCGGGTATGCAACCATCAGGAACAGAGGCTTTAAGCGATTTCAGACTATGGATAACCTCATAAGTTTCAACCTCCGAAACTTGTTTGATGAGGTCCTCAGGGCTCGATAGTTGACCTACCAAAGAACTATCAAGTTCAAGGTGTTCAAAGCGGTTTGTGTCAGGTATTGAGTACAATTTATGGTAAAATGTTGTTGCCATTTGCGAGATTTCCTCATTTGAGGTTTAGGTTTCACCATTAAGATCCCTAAGGGAGAGGATAGTGTTGTTGCCTCTCCGTGCAGAAGCAACCGATTGGAGTGGTTTAGTATTTTTATCCCCTTCGCGCAACCACATAACCTTAGCTCTTTGATTGAGTTTAGGAATTCATCCTCATTGAGGCATTCTAGTTCTTTGTGATGGCGAGCTAGTTCGGTTGTAGTGTTAGGTGAAGGGTTCATTGAACGACGTCTTTCTCTAGGGTTTAGATTTGAAGAAGTAGAGCTTAGATTGAATCTTACTAACACACAACAAACACAAAATAAGATTGGTTCACTAATACACACGAGTTGTCTCGAAAGCATCTTTTTTATTTTTATTTTGATTACACACCAAAACAAACATACATGTATCTATCTAACAATTATACAAAAATAAACCCAAAGCCAAAAACCACTTATTAGTAACTTATCTAACATCCATTATTAATGTTTAGATAAATGCATTTGTATGCACTTTTCATGAATCTTTTATGCAACAATTGTGTGCCAGGCATGATGCAAATTATGCCCCAATGGGTTTAGATAAACATGGATTTTGCTTCAAAATTTTGCATAAGTTAATCACTTCGATACGATGAATATATGATTCATCACATATGCACGTGTGCACACTTACACCCACTCACACTCACCTATGTGTGCACACGTATGCACACATCCCTACATGCATACACATACCTACACAACTATATGTACGTCCACATGCATACGTGCGCGCACACACACATTTGGGCACACAAACTCACAAGCACCCATACGCATGCACACCACCACCACCACCTAACCTTTGATTGCCACCAATAATATTGTCAAGCCTTCACCTTAGCCCTCCGTCCTCTTCTAAGACCTTCAGCAACACAAATCTTCCCCCTTATTTCTTCTTTTTTGTCATCATTATTCTAGCTATATATTGAGTCATGAGGATATCAAGTTAACATCGAAGTAGGGTGTTCCCAATGAGAGCAAAAAAGTGCACATGGAGGCCGAATAGAGTGTACAAGCTCGATGACAGGTGACAAAGCTTCAGTTTTCCTATATGACTAGTACCCGAGAAGAGCAATAAGTCATTAACCTATGCATGAGCATGTAAGAAAATGAAACAAGATTGGTTCGCCTTACCAGAGGACAATGACACATTTTTATCACAAAAGATGTGTAATACCATGTTACGAGGTATAATGCTACCTTGTGCATGCACACTCCAAATAATACATAATGAATGAATCAAGATACACGTGTGGGCCATAAAGGCAATGGGGAATTTAATTAGAATAAGTAATTTAAAATAAAATACTTGTAATTCTGTTATCAATAGAATTGTACTCCATATGAAGTTCTTATAAGAGTTTGACTAATGTTTTGTATTACGGCTTATGAATAGAAGGTAGAATCATTGATTCTCAAACAAAGAAGTCTGGAAGAGAGAAGAGAGGAAGATCATAGGTATGCATATAGTAATACTTATTATTATTATTTGTAATTTCCACTAAATGAAGCATACAAAAATATCGATGGATGGCTTATGATCATTTCCATTCATGTCTTTGGATTACTTGATTCCTATCGTTCGTTCCAAGGAGGAGCTTAATTGGAGTCTCAATCAAGAATGCCAGTAAGTGTAGTTGAGTTACTTGATAGGAGTGTAAATTTAAATAACCCAAAAAGGGAACAGAGGGATTTGATTTTGTATTTTTTAAAGAAAAGTTAACTTCATTATATGGTTTTATTCCATATTATCGCTCCACCTCCTTTTTTCCCCCACGAGAGAAGCATTTTGGAGGATGCCCTTACACATATTCAACGTCATGGAATTACAAGCCTATTTTACATTATTACTTTTAAGCTTCTATAAAAAAAAATTCCTTTGTTTGTACATGTGTATCTTAATATATGATTGTTGAGTGCTAATATCAATTCTACTCTTTAGTTCAGGATGATCCGGATATATTTAACTTGTTGGGAAATAATAGAAGTGTCCCTAAATCCCTTTCCTGCAGCAAAGATGACACACAATAAATATGGGTTCCCCACTCGGGAACCAAATGGCAACAATGATAAACAATCACAAGCAACCATGACAAGCAATCACCAAAGGAGACAAGGATTTTTACGTGGAAACCCTTACTCGATATGAGCAAGGGAAAAATCATGAGGCAAGACCAACAACTAATCTACTACGGTCACGATGAGCCAAATGTTCTTTCGGTTTTGTTGCCCAACAAAACCGAGGTACAAGCCACAAGCACAATAATAATTCTTCTACAAGTATCTAACTATCCCTAGATGTCTATCAATACCAAATGTGCTCAAATCAAGTAGGATGGAGTGGCTTTCCTGTAAGCTCATGGATGGAGACCCAAAATGATGGCTTCGACTCCCTTGAGGTCGCCGCGTACGCAACCTCGTTGCTGCTCCTCTCGAGCTTGCCCAAACGTTGCTCTTCCTAAATCCACAACCCTAGTCATTGCTCCTCTCGAGCTTGCTCAAACGTTGCTCTTCCCAAATCCACGACCCTAGCCGCTGCTCCTCTCGAGCTCGGCCGCTGCTCTATCTCTCTCTCGCTCGGTTCCCTGGCACGCATAAAGGAAGACGAAGAGGGTCCCAAGACCCTTGCTGCTACTGCTGGAATGGGGAAGGAGTCAGGCCGTCGTTCCCTTTCTTCTCTGGAATGGGAATATCTGAATGGGTTCTCTGGAATGGAATGGCCGAATAGCATTCCCAGTTCCAGAATCGAGGGCAGCAATTTGGGGCTCCCAACTTGATGGGAAAATATCAAAGATCCCCCTCCTCCAATTTGGGGCTAGACAGTAAAATACCCAACAACCTCCTCCTCCAAACCCAACGAGGAGGTGTGGTCCAGTGATGGAGATCAAGAAGAAGTGACACCGCTCAACTCTATACAGAGCTGAAGCTTGTCACGAGTGACAGCCAACATGTCTGAGGGGTTCTCATCAGTGTGAATCTTCTTCAACATGAGCTGCTTCTGTTCAATTGCATCCCTCAGCTAACGGTATCTCACATCAATGTGTTTTGTGAGAGCATGGTGCGTGGTACTCTTGCTCAGATTTATAGCGCTTTGGCTATCACAAAACACAACTGACTCATTGTCATCCAATCCAAAGTCACCAAGAAAGCATTGTAGCCACAACACCTCTTTCCCAGCCTCTGTTGTTGATATGTATTCTGCCTTGGTGGTCGAGAGAGCAACACATTTCTGTAGCTTGGATTGCCATGATATGGTTCCCCCTGCAAATGTGAAAATGTAGCCTGAGGTAGACTTTCTCCGGTCCATGTCTCCTGCCACATCTGCATCAATGTAGCCACAAAGTTTGGGATATGACCTCCCAAACACAAGACACATACTTGAGGTACCTCTCAAGTATCTCAAGATCCATTTCACTACCTCCCAATGGTCCTTCCCCGGATTGGATATGAACCTGCTCACCACGCCTACTACACGGGCTATGTCGGGTCTAGTGCAAACCATTGCATACATGAAGCTCCCACTGCGGACTGTTATGGGATCTTGGTCATCTCTGCTTTCTCCTCAGAAGTAGAAGGACATGACTCTTTGGTTATCTTGAAATGAGAGGCTAAAGGTGTGCTGACAGGTTTGGCATTCTTCATGTTGGACCGCTCCAACACGCGTTCAACATAGCTTTCTTGTGACAACCACAAAATGTGCTTCTTCCTGTCCCTTGTAATCTGCATCCCAAGGATGTGACTTGCCTTGCCCAAATCTTTCATCTCAAACTCCTTGGATAGTTCTCTCTTAGCTTTGCAATGAGATTGGAATCATGATCTACAATCAACATATCATCCACATAGATCAAAAGAATGACGAAACTGTCATTGGGAAGATGACGGACATATACACATGGATCGGATGGTAGTCCTCTTGAAGCCTTGCTTTGTCATGAAAGCGTCATACTTCAAGTATCATTGTCTCGGGGCTTGTTTTAAGCCATGGAGATTCTTCCTTAACCTGCAAACCATATACTCTTTCCCTTTCTCTTAAAATCCCTGTGGTTGCTCCAAGTAGATCTCTTCTTTCAAATCACTGTGAAGAAATGTCGTATTCACATCCATCTGCTCCAGCTCAAGGTCCATGCTAGCAACAAGTCCTATCACAACTCTCACATAATTCGTCTTCACCACTGGGAGAAGATCTCATCATAGTCCACTCCTTATTTCTGGCTGAACCCTTTCACCACCAATCTGGCCTTGTACTTGACCTTCTTACCACAGTCATCAGACTTAGCTTGTAAACCCATTTGTTCTTCAAGGCTCTCTTGTCTTTGGGAATCTCAATAAGATCATAAGTGTGGTTTTTCTCGAGAGATAGCATCTCTTCATTCATTGCATAGGTGTATGGCTCACCTGCATCTGTAAGCATCACATACCTGGAAATGGGGTAACGGGATTATGGTTGGCATGTCCTCTCAGATCTCCTGACTTGAGGCTCTGGTGTGTCTGCATGTGGATGAGGTTGCTCCCCCTGCCCTAGGTCCCCTGGACCTGTATAAAGGGGTCTGATATGGCTCATGCTGCTCTAGTTTCTCATCCTCTCCTCATGTACCAGTACTAGAGAGGGATCTGTGTCCTCATCACTATCATCATTCATGGAAATCTCATCTGCATCACCACTCTCAGTGGTGTCCTCTGCCAATGTCTGATTCTCATAAAAGATCACATCCCAGTGTCTGGTGACTGTCTTCTTACTTGGATCCCAAATACGGTATCCAAACTCCTGATCTCCATAGCCAAGAATGATACAAGGCACTGCCTTTTCATCCAACTTCTTCCTCTGCTCCTTGGGTACCAACGCGTAATCCTTGCATCCAAACACCCTCAAATGAGCATATGAGGGGTCCTTTCTTGTCCAAACTTACTCTGGAATTTGGAAGCCCAAAGGAACTGATGGAGATCAGTTGATCAAGAAGCTACCGCCTCAGCCCAAAAAGTCTTGGGCAACTTCGTTGTCTTAAGCATATAGCGAACTCTCTCAACAATGGTCTTCTTCATCCACTCAGCAAGACCATTATGCTGGGGTGTGCCTGGCTCTGTCGTCTCATGCCTGATCCGTGCTCTACACAGTAGCCCTGAAAGCTAAGGAGGTGTACTCTCCCCCATTGTCTGTGCGCAAACATTTCAGCAATTTTCATGTTTCACGCTCAACCATGGCATGGAATTTCTTGAAGAAATCAAAACACATGATCCTTCGTCCTCAGCACATACACCCACACCTTCCTAGATGCATCATCAATGAAGGTGATAAAATACATGTTGCCTCCCAAAGAAGCTGTGTCCATAGGACCACAAACGTTTGAGTGAACCAACTGTAGAAGGTCTCTCTTCACCTTGGATCTGACTCTGTATGGTGCACTCCTACTCTTCCCAACCTCACATGCATCACAAGGAGACAGTGTGATGACATTGTGGTAGGGGATCAACTCTCTCTCTCTCTCTTCCAAACCTTACAATCTCTCTTCCAATGACCGGGCTTCTGACAATGGTGACACTTTCCTCTGCCCTTGGACTTGTCTCTGGATTGCTGCCTCTCTTGTGACTTACCTCTGTTGTTGGATCTTCCTCTCCTCTCAACTGCATACACATGTAAAGAGGAGGATGCCTCCTCCCCAAGAGCGACGCCTGATCTCCTCATTTAAGAGACTACCCTTAATCATAGCCATGGATAACTTGCTATCCTTCACAGAGTTGCTCACAGTGACTACTAGAGTCTCCCAGTTGTCTGGCAATGAACCCAACAAGAGAAGTGCCTGCAACTCATCATCAAGTACCAATCCCATGGAAGTCAACTGGTTGATGATGCTTTGGAAATCATTTAAGTGCTCTACCACATTGGTTCCATCCTTGTACTTCAAGTTCACAAGCTTTCTAATCAAGAAAGCCTTGTTGGTTGCGGTCTTCTGACCATAGAGCTCGGACAATTTGTTCTCCTACTCCTTCGCATTCGTCTCTTCAGCCACAAGATGGAAAACTGACATGTCAAGCCACTTCCAAATGGTCCCAGTGGCCTTTCGGTCAACTTTGTCCATTCACTTGTGGACATATTCTCCAGCTTGGTGCTCTCTCCCTCCATGGATCATGGAGGTCTTTGCAATACAGGATGTCTTCCATCTTAGCTTTTCAAATCAGTCAATTACTGCTTGTGAGCTTAATTATTGTGCCCTCATCATCTTTGTTCATTTTTGCTCAACCTGAGCTCTGATACCACTTGTTGGGTAATAATAGGAGTGTCCCTAAATCCCTTTCCTGCAGCAAAGATGGCACACAACAAATATGGGTTCTTCACTCGGGAACCAAATGGCAACAATGACAAACAATCGCAAGCAACCACAACAAGCAATCACCAAAGGAGATAAGGATTTTTACGTGGAAACCCTTACTCGATGTGAGCAAAGGAAAAACCACAGGGCAAGACCGACAGCGAATCTACTACGGTCACGATGAGCCAAATGTTCTTTCAATTTTGTTGCCCAACAAAACCGAGATACAAGCCACAAGCACAATGATAGTTCTTATACAAGTATCTAACTATCCCTAGGTATTTATCAATACCAAATGTTCTCAAATCAAGAAGGATGGAGTGGCTTTCCTGTGGGCTCCCGGATGGAGACCCAAAATGATGGCTTTCACTCCCTTGAGGTCGCCACGCACGCAACCTCGTCGCTGCTCCTCTTGAGCTTGCCTAAACGTTGCTCTTCCCAAATCCACAACCCTAGCCGTTGCTCCTCGATCTTGCCCAAACATTGCTCTTCCCAAATCCATAACCCTAGCCGTTGCTCCTCTCGAGCTCGGTCACTGCTCTATCTCTCTCTCGCTCGACTCCCTAGCGCGCGTGGAGGAAGACGAAGAGGGTCCCAAGACCATTGCTGTTGTTGCTGGAATGGGAAGGAGTCAGGTCGTCATTCCCTTTCTTCTCTGGAATGGGAATATCCGAATGGGTTCTCTGGAATGGAATGGATGAATAGCATTCCCAAGTCTGGAATCGGGGGCAGCAATTTGAGGCTTCCAACTTGATGGGAAAATATCAAAGAGTCCCCCCCACTCCAAGTTGGAGCTGGACAGTAAAATACCCAACATAACTCACTATCAAATCTCGGTCTGGTTAAGAAGAAGGAAATCATGGTGTATCGTTTATAGTCTGGATGAGGAAGAAAGAAGTTGAAGGGCATCCGGAACCGATACGATAGAAGGAGCCGGCCCTACATCAATTAAAAGAAGAAGAAATGTTAGTTGTATGCGGTGCTTTGAGCCTTTACTGAAGTGTCTAGTAGTTGCTTCGACCACTCACGGCCACGGACAGTAATAAGGTACCACAGCTGCGTAGGGCCCAATCAGAAAGAGCAGCTAGTTCATTCCAGTGTACCACCTACAAGAGGGTGATCAAATTTGCCCGGCATAACATAAAGAAAGAACAACAGGGAATGAAAGCACGGCCGCAGCCACTGCTGACGAAATCGGGAGAGGACTGTTTTTTCAGAGGCGCGGAAGTGAGTTGGGACACAGACAGTCGGGCATTAAACTCACCTTGGTAGGGCTACGAAGTTCTGTAAGTTAAGCCGCATATAAGTCGGTTTTAATCTGTCTTGGCAGACATAAAGTTTGAACTCGTCATCTCTCTCGACACATATTCAACAAATGTCAAGTTGGGGGGGGGGGGGGGGGGGGGGGAGGTTGGTTTGTTAAACATTACCTTCGACCTGTGCATGTCCTCAAAATGGGGGTTTTCTCCACACAGATCATATTACCTGATTACCGGACAAATGAAAAGATAATCAGAGATAAATCTAATTTCCTGCTGCCATACAAGCATTGTAGATGGGATAAATATAATCCCAACTATTGGAACATGGCAGACTTATTAATCTTGCAGAGAAATGTAAATTCTTAACTAAAATCCAGGGATGAATAAATAAACATATACCCATATAGATGGACACCATTTTTAAAATTTCAAAGGTGCAGTGCGACAAAACTGGTAAACAAACAAGAGCAAAGGGTTTGCATCAATCACATGTTCGTATTCGAGTTTGCAGTTGGTGCTGAAATGGTAATCCAATTCCCTTAGCACAGATAAAGTAGATTTCCCTATTGATGTCCTTTTCCCTCTCCACTTCATATAACTCATCCGCCTCCATTTAGTGTGACTTCATCTCCTCGTTACCCTCATCTCTTGAGGTACTTTGCCATAGTTCTTTCAGTTTCTATTTTTCAGATAACTATTTCTGCCAACAAAGTATTAGAACTGTTGATTGATTATCCTTTTCCTAGATCTATTTAAACCCTCCATTATATTTAAGTTCATGGATTTCTTTCATACCCCGATGCACTTCTGTCGATTATGTCGTTAGCTTTGTGTTAATCAGAAGGCATCTCATCAGTCATCACAGTTTACAGAAGCTCTGGTGGAGAAGGTGATAATGAACTCTAGAAGCGATACAAAGCATGGGAAGGTAAACGTTGAGACACACCGGCGACATGAGCAGGATTCCAAATGGGAAGGCGCCGCCTTGGTGCCGATGAAATGGACAGTTGGTTGGACGGAAGCTATCAGAAGGGAGAATGATCACAAGAAGAAGCTCGAGCTCCATGCATCGTCTCAGCAGCAGTCTTCTCATGATGGATCCATGTTGCCTCCTACTACTACACCACAGGTTACATGCCACTAATTAACTTCCGTGCTTTGAATGGATTGCTGAATGACCAAATATCCGAACAGAAATATATACTGCAAGTTTTCTTCCCTACACTGTTTCTATGCGATTAGCTGTAACATTTGCCTTAGTTTTTACTATTCAAAATCAACTTATGGGATTTGTACACCGAGGACATGCAGCTATTAAGAAATAACTTTAGGACTAAACTATTATAAAACAAAACCAGTAACTCTTTCGATGTTTCCTATTATTCTCTCAAACCACATGAAGTGCAGTCGAGCACCCTTGTTCTTACTGGTATGAAGAGAAAAGCCCCATCGATAGATACACCATCATCTGTAAAAGGAGAAGAGAGACCCTTCTCGTGTCACTTGTGCGATGTAGACTGCTCATCAGCAAGCAATCTCAAGGATCACATTTTAGGCAGGAAGCATCAGAGCGCGACACGAAGCAAGTCGAAGATGGAAGAAGGGACCAACAAGGAAATCTTATGGTGTGAAGAGTGCAGTTTGCCATGCATGAACATGTTCTCGCTCATGCAACATCGACGGGGAAAGAAACATCTCTTGCGCGTGATGAAGCAACAAGGAGTGGGTACTAGTTAGATGCCATCCGACATGTATTTTGGCTGCCTATGCTTTAATATTTAATGAACGCAATCAGAAAATCAAACTGATCATTAGATAAACAACGGGGCTACCTTGTTCAGAACCATACTAGCTTGAGTGTATTGATCTTACTCAATGGAAATGAACTTGGATGCTTGATTTCAATTCTGATCAACTTCGAGTGTTTCAATCGAGAATATAATCTAAAGCTTGTTTCACATCTTTAGTATGTCGACAATGGATCCATTACTGTATCAAAATCATACAAAATGAGTTAGTCCCTTGGTAAGTTCACTCACGTTGAAACCTATCACCTTATCAAAATTGTTCAAAATCCGGAATGAGTAAGGATACAAACACATATGGATGCATCTGCATATGATCATCTATCTTATCCGTTTTATATGGAAACTTGACATTCATGCATCTATTTGTTTAAAAATAGATACAAACATGGATATCATTTTATTAATTATGTCTATATGTATTTGAATGCACTAGAACAGAATTGGCCTACGATAACAAATAAATTTGAATATATGTTGCTATGTCTTCCGGTATTATGTATTTAACAACAAATAGTGTTAGCATGCTACATTATCTTTTGCTCTTTTCATTCGCAACGAATGCTAGCATAATGATGATTATCTATTGATTTTTTGATAAAATTATATATTAATTAACGCTAATTTAGCAGCTAGAAGAAAAAATTCAATGAATGATTATTTTATATGATATATTGTTAATAATATAGCAAAGAACATGATTTCATTGTGAATTTAAAGATTTAAACAATGAATAATATTCATTGTTATACATTTAACTACATAAAATATTAAAAATATTTGTTGCATTAAGCCAATTTCCTTACCTTGGTATTGATTTTAATATACAAATATGCCTATAGATTTATCTATAAATATATTACGTACATTTTTTTGTGTATTTTATCATACTTCATATAGTTGTTATGAAACATGTACATATGTGCTGTAATGTGTAAGTCATTTAATGCATGTAAATCGATGTTAATCTATAAAGTATTTACACTATTATATGTATCTATTTTATACCATATATGTTGATAAGGATATGATATTATATTCTTGAGTAATTTACATGGAATTTCCCAAACTTTCCATATAATATTAATGTGGTCCTTAAACTTAGAAATGTAATTATTTGAGTCCCAAACTATTTTAAATATGGTCCCTCGATGGTCCAAACGACATCGAGTGAATTTCACAATGAAGGACCAACAATGGACCACACTGTTACCTATAAATAATTCAAGGCTCGAATCATTACACATGTAAGTTTGGAAACAACATTGATATCAGATGAAAATTATCATTACAAACTGTTGGATCTTTTGGAACGCTAAATGGCAATGGTCAACGCACAACCGTCCCCTATGTAATTGTAGGGGACGGTTGTGACCTAACCGTCCCTTCTGTTAAGTACAAGGGACGGTCTTTATTGACCGTCCCTGATGATCGACTCTTTAGCGACGGCTATATAACCCTTCCTTACTAATACAACTTCTGCTTGTTTCTTCTTTCCACAGGGACCGTAAGGGACAGTCTTAACCGTCTCTTATACTTTACTGTTGACGTCACGAAAATAACTTAGAAGGGACAGTTTCTACCATCCCTTATATATACGTAGAAGGGACGGTCGGATGACCGTCCCCGATGTCTATACTGGCGGGACATGTGAAAAATATATGTGCCCAAAGGGGACGGTTCACTTACAACCGTCCCTGATCATTATTAAAGGGGACGGTCGAACGACCGTCCCCGATGGTCTTATATCCCCTCGGCCGAGTCCCTTCCTCATTCAGCTACTCATTACCCTCTACGCCCCCGCCACCGCCCGAGCTCCTCCTCCCCTTCGAAGCCTCCACCGACGTTGTCGCCACCTTCCTCGGCTCTCGGTGACGACGCCCACCGTCCTCTTTTTCAGTTGTACGTTCTTTTCAACTTATTTCATTTGTAATACATTATTGTTTGAAATATAGTTGTTTTTAACTATGTTTTGTTTTTAAAGTAATAGTTTAGTCGTTATGATTAATCATTGTCATGATTTTTATCTGTAGTCATAATGTTTAGTTGTAATTAAAAGATTTATAAGGTTTCATATACTAATGATGTTTTTGAAGTTATAATTGATGTAGTTGTTATACTTATGATGAACATTTGTAATGAAAAAAGTTATAAATCCTAATTAATATTATACATAATGCTTAGAGAATATTACTAACATGATTAGAGTATAGGAAAGATAGAGTACAAGAGATTCATACGAGATATTAACCTTGTTTTTATCTTTGGATCTTTACCTTTAGGAAATGGATAAAAGTTGGATGAATATAAGGTTTGATGATTATTAGACATATAACAAAGGTGTTATCAGGTTCCTAGATTGGGCATTTCGGCGTGAGTCACTATATCATATTGTAGGAGGCGAAGGAGATAGGATCCATTGTCATTGCATTAGATGCAAGAACACTTTGAGTCACAATCGAAATGTAGTTTACGAGCATCTGATATTAAATGGTTTTTGACTTCACTATATGAATTGGACGTATCATGGTGAAGGATTAATATCTGATAACAAACTTTGGATATTTCAACAAATGAATGAGTTATTCTAAAGAATATCCATCGATGTATTTTAGATGATGAAAGAGATCTTATTCATTACTATATCTTAATGCAATTGATGGATACTATGGTGAAATTGATGGATACTATGGTGAAATTATTGATATAAAAGAAATCAGTTTTACACATGATGCAAGGTGTGTCCTTTTTCATTGCATTTGGTTCGATGTGGGTCGTGTTGGAGCATGTAAAAAGAAAGATAAAAATCGAGTTCTTTCTTTAAAGTAAACAAGTCGGTTACAAACAAACGAGTCAGTCAGGTAGAACAGGTCTTTTATATACCAGACAACTCTATTAGTGGGTGGATTATACCTATTAGGACAAAACCGATAGTCTTCTTTTATGTTAACGAAGAGGAAGATGCAGTGGATAATGATGTTGCATACCTAAATATTTCAAATGATTTTTTTCGTTATGTAGTAGATAAAGACATTGCAACTAACAACGTGAGTAATGTCATTTTTTGTTTTACATTCAAATAATATTAATTCTTGTAATCGATCTCAATGTATTTTTTAAATTATATTTTATTGATACGCAGATATGGCTCCTAGATCCAGGCGTATTCAGGAAGTTCCCAAACTCGCTCAGCAGCTACAGGGAGGATCTTCTGATCCCGGCAGTGGAGGATCTCAGAGACGATGGGGACCGTCTCAGTGTAGATTCCTGGATCGTCTTGCACCCGGGCAGACATTACATGTTTGTATCATTGGAGGAGATGCAGTGAGGGAGAACTCCACGGAGTTTCAGAGCTACCTTGGTCAGGTTGCTCATGCACATGTCCCCATCACGACGTATGACTTTTGACAGCTTCCTTATACTGTCAAGGATGCCATACTATCTGATTTGGAGGTATTCTACAATTAAATTATTATTTGCATTATTTTAATATACCTAGCTATTTTATTCATCTTGTACTAGGTTGTTTTTACATGAGAATGAAATGCCAACGTCGATGCCCAGATTCTTTCTCATGCGGCTGAGATGTTGCGTCGATACAAGGGATGCATAAAGGCAAAGGTAAAAACATCAGTATATATATACCTAAAAGAAAAGATGAACACTTACGATATTTTCTCCTCTATTTAGTATTACAACCCCCACATTCCATACGAGCAGCTTGTGCAGAATGTCCCACAAGGTGTTACAACAGATTAGTGGAGGGACTTAATCAATTTTTGGTCTAGTGAGGAATTCACGGTATGTAAAATTTTCCTATTTAATTGTTTTTTGATTGTACTAAATTTGATTAATAATAGGTGGTATCTACAAAAAATACTTTGAACCGCTCCAAAAGTTTTAGGTCCACCCACATGATGGTGAGAAAGAACACAAACCAGTTGAAGGATGACTTTATAAGCATCGACAAATTTAATTGTGGGACTATTTTTGGAAGCTAATTTAAAAAATGTTTTATTTATGTTATTTTAGTTGAGGGCTAACGATAGAGAGATGACCCGAATAGAGGTTTTTGTGGGGTCAAAGAGCAGAGACGTAGGAGGAGATGTGCATGGGTTGATGACGCCTATGCATCAATTCATGTATATAAATTATATTGTTAATTTTGAGAATGTCTTATATTAATTTTTTTAAATAATATAGGTATCCATGCATCCAGGAAGAGATGATTAGGCTCTCCACCACCACCTCACTAGATAGCACGAGGACGAGCACACTCCCTTTATCTGCCAATGAAGCCTTCCTCCAAGCCACAGGTCCAAAACACAGTGGACGCAAACGTTGCAGAGGACGTGGAGAAATGATCCGTACATGGTAGAAATGGGTGGTGCAAGTGGGTCTCGAACCTCGTCGCAAGGGAGCCAGAGGGAGAGGGAGAGGGAGTTGAGCGACGTCAAGGCAAAGATGTCCGCATAGGATGAGGAGATGGCTAATGGCATGGCATATATTATCCATCTTCAAAGTCAGGCCAAGTGACCAGTAGATCCGGCACAACTCGATGATGATGAGGAAAGTGAAGAAGAGAGCGATGAAAGTGAGGAATCGGGGTAGATTACGTTAGATGTAGAATATGTATATTATATTTTAGTACATTCTTGAACAGTTAATATGTTGTAATTTAAAGTATGTAGAACTGGTATATTATTTTGTAGCTAAGTATTAAGTAAGAATTTTGATGTTTTTTTAGTGTGTTGTTATATTGGCTTATGTGGTTTTGCAGTAGGAGCAGGAGATCAAACCAATCAAATAATTATTTTTTTTTGCTTTCATGGCATACAGGGGACGGTTGTAACTGTCTCCGCTTGTATTCTGTAACCGTCCCTTCTGTAACCAAACAGCTCGATGTCTCCCATAAGGGGCCTCGACGACTAAAGGGGACGGTCTAGACTGTACCCTATACGATTCTGTGGGTGTCCTCAAAAATGGTTTTAGCAGAGGGGATGGTCGCGACCATCCCCGCTGATAATTGGAAGGGATGGTTTAGACCGTCTCTTCTGTAACCCAGCAGCTCGTTGTCTCTCGTTATGGACCTCGACGACTAAAGGGGACGGTCTAGACCGTTCCCTATGTGATTCTGTGGGTGTCCCCAAAAGCGGTTTACGCGGAGGGGATGGTCGCGCCCGTCCCCTCTGATAATTGAAAGGGACGGTCTGACCGTCCCCTTTGTAGAACGGTTTGTTGACCAAGTGGCCAAGAACCGTCGCCGCCCGATCCGGGGGCGGTAGTTGCGGCATGGCCGAGTCTTTAGGAGGCCATAACCGAAGGGCGTGGGGGAAGGGGGCGGACTAAGCGAGGGCATTCACGCCTATATAAAGACCTCCGCGAGGAGGAGAAGAGTCATCAGCTCAAAGGCTCGCCATTGGGAGCCCCCTCCCCAAACCCCTCTCTCTCTCGATCCCATTCTCTCTCGCAACTAAAGGAGGAAGGCATACCTCGAAGAAATCCTTGACTGGTATCAGAGCTCTTGTCGCTGTTGCGTTCCTCCGCCATCGAGCTGCTCTGGTGGTGGCGTCGCCCGGACTACGATCGTTGATCGGCTTCAGCTTTCCTGTCCGCCGCCGCTAGCACTTTCTTTTTTCCCAAACCTAAACGAGAGGAAACCCTAAGGAGAGATCAACCACAATGACAAGCAAGACAATTGCCACTGAGGTGGGAAAAATCGAGTACCATAACGGTACTAATTATGAATTATGGAGTAGGAAGATCTACTATGGCTTGTTGCACGATAGCATACACACCATTATAGATAAACCTAGCCCAATCTTATCTGAGAATCCAACTGTGGATAAAATTAGGTCCCGCGAACAGTGGGAGAAAATAGATAATAGGGCTAGGAGCTTTATGCTGACCCACATGGATCTGAACCTGATTCGGGTCTTTGAGACCTGCGAATGAGCTTACGAGCTCTGGACCGCGGTTAAGGAGAAATATCACTCCAAATCCGAAGTGAGCGTCCAGCTTCTTCTACACAAGTATAACTCGTGTAGAATGAAGGAATCTGAAAGCGTCCTCGAGCACGTGAACAAGATGATCGTGATGGCCAAGGATCTTGCGGCTGCTGATTGCGCAATTCCGGAGAGGATGCAGATCGCAACCATACTAGGAAGTCTCCCTCCGTCATTCGACATGGTTGCCACATCTCTGCGGATGAATGGCAACATTAAGTCGATGACGGACCTACCTGCACAACTGGCAATTGAGCAGGACCTCTCCAAACAAAGATCGAAGACTAAGATCTTTGAGGTCGAGGAGGAAGAAGAAGCGAATGCCGTGCACGCGAAGAAAAGGCTAGGCCCCTCCAAGGCGAATTTCAAAGGAAAGAGTGGGAAATACCCACGCGGCTCTTGCTACGGTTGTGGCAAATATGGCCATTTCAAGGTCAATTGCCCCAACAAGAAGAAGTCGGGAAATTCTAAAGTGCCTGAAAATAAAGGCAAAAAGAAAATGGAATTCGCGGCTGTCGTGGAATGCAACTCTGTCATCACAGACAGTGATGGATGGTGGATCGACTCTGGAGCAACCAGACACATCGCCAAGACGAAGGAAGGCCTGGTGGACTTCAAGGAGCTGAGCAAAGGCGAACAGAGGATCTTCATGGGGAACAACACCTACCTGGACGTGGAAGGTGTTGAGACATACAGACTTGACCTGGGAGATAGTATTATGGTACTGAATGATGTACTATATGCCCCAGGGATACGTCGGCACCTTATATCTGTCCCAGTGCTGCTCAAGAAAGACTTTGAAGTTAGGTTTTACAATAAACGTGTATCTATAGGCAAGAATAAGAAGGTCTATGCGATGGGAAAGTTTGTGCCTGAGCATGACCTGTTTTGTCTTCCTGTAATGAATTTTGGTGAATCAATGAATGTCGCTTCCGATTATTCCTTGTGTTTTTTGTCTGATTATGACTTGTGGCACATGCGACTGGGTCATCCAGGAAATTCTAAGATGGATCAAATGATTAAGGCAAATTTGTTGCCTAAGATCACGGGTGCAAGGACATTGCCCTGTGAACACTGTCTGACCGGTAAAATGACAAGAAAACCCTTCTCAACCGGAATTCGGTCAACAGAGTTATTAGGTTTGATCCATTCAGACATATGTGGACCACTGAACGTCAGCACACATAGAAATAAGGAATATTTTATAACATTCATTGATGACTATTCGAAGTTCTCCTATGTCTATCTCTTAGGAAGAAAGTCAGAAGCACTTGAAACATTTAAGAGATATAAGACGGAAGTGGAGACAAGATTGGGAAAACCAATCAAAACTCTTAGGACAAATAGAGGTGGGGAATATACCTCAAAAGAATTAGAGGATTATTGCATTCAAGCAGGCATTCGTAGGCAGACTACAATGCCATATACGCCACAGCAGAATGGTGCAGCAGAAAGAAAGAATCGAACTTTGATGAATGCAGTAAGGTGTATGCTTTCACACTCAGGACTCTCCAAGAAATTCTGGGGAGAGGCAGTGTTGACTGCGAACTATATATAGAATAGCATTCCCACCAAGTCCGTAGAATCAACGCCATATGAAATATGGAATGGCAGAAAGCCCGAGTTGGGCCATCTCCGGAAATGGGGATGTGTAGCACATGTTATGGTACCGAGTCAGCTTAGAGACAAGCTAGACTTCATAACATTAAAGTGCAAGTTTATTGGGTATAGTGAGAATTCTAAAAAATATAGGTTCTTCCATGAAACTAAAGGTCTGATCGAAAGTCGTGATGCTACTTTCCTTGAAATTCATCAAGAAAAGGAGCATGAAGTAGAGGAATCAGATCCTCTGATTGTCTTACAGGACAATGAAGACGACTTGAGTATTAGACAAGAACTTGCGGATGATATCGATCATCCAAATGTAGAGAATGAACCTATGGAACATGATGATCCTTTAGAGAAAGTGGGTGGACCCACACAACCCACGAGTATAATCGGCAATAAGAGACCCAGAACACGGCCTGCATGGATGGAAGATTACCATTTCTATGGATGCGAGGTATCGTGCTACACCGTGGATGAGGATGTCGCGAATTGTACAGATCCCGTATCCTTTGACGAAGCTATGGCTTCATCTGAGTTAGAATCATGGTCGGCCGCCATGAGAGATGAGTTGGACTCAATCGAGCGAAACGGTGTTTGGGAATTATGTGATTTGCCAGAAGGTAGGCAATCCATAGGATGTAAGTGGGTATTCAAGAAAAAGTATCGAGTTGACGGTACTGTTGACAAATACAAAGCCAGATTAGTTGCCAAGGGTTATACTCAGCAAGCTGGAATAGATTTTCAGGAAACCTACTCTCCAGTGGCTAAGTTCGCATCCATTCGGATGATCTTAGCTATAGTCGCATATATGAATTTGGAATTATTCCAAATGGATGTGAAGACGGCCTTCCTTAATGGCGAATTAAGGGAAGAGATTTATATGCGACAACCTGAGGGATCTCAGGTTGAAGGTCAGGAGAAAAAGGTTTACAAGTTAAGAAAGTCATTATATGGCTTAAAGCAGTCTTCACGGCAATGGTATCTCAAATTTCATGAGAAAGTTATTCAATTTGGATTTGTTTCAAATAAATTGGATAACTGTGTCTATGTCATGAAGAGTGGGAGCAGTTTTGCAATCATGTCATTGTATGTAGATGACATTCTGCTTGCAGGTAATGATACACAAATGCTCAATGAAATCAAACAGAAATTGAGCAATGAATTTGAGATGAAGGACATGGGCGAAGCATCCTATGTTCTTGGAATTCAAATAACAAGAGACAGGGACTCAAGGACATTGAGCCTTAGTCAGGAAAAATATTTGCATACTGTATTAAGGAGATTTGGAATGCAGAATAGCACTCCAGCTCCAACACCACTTGTTATGGGAAAGAGACTCAGTAAGAGTCAGTGTCCCGGAAAGGGGCAGAAACCTTTAGATGTACCATATGCGCAGGCGGTGGGAAGTTTAATGTATGCAATGATGTGTACTCGACCTGATTTAGCTTATCCAGTAAGCTTAGTCAGTAGATATCAAAGCAATCCCGGTCCAGCACATTGGGAAGCTGTAAAGAGGATTCTTCGATATCTGAAAGGGACAGTACATCTGAAACTTGTGTATCAAGCAAAATCGCTTGAAGTGGTAGGCTACTCCGATGCCGATTTCGTAGGGGATGTAGATGATAGAAAATCTACATCAGGTTACCTGTTCATGTTTGGTGGTGCAGCCGTTTCTTGGGGTAGCAAGAAACAAGGATGTGTATCTCGACATACACAGGAAGCTGAGTACATTGCATGTAGCATGGCCACCACTCATGCTGTATGGATCAGGCGTTTTCTAGAGAACCTAAGCCTTGAATTGGTCAAAGGGCCAATTGAAATGTATTGTGACAATCAAGCTGCGATAAGCTTGATCAATAGTGGGGGTAATAGTATTAAAGGAAAACACATTGAGATCCAATATCACTATATACAAGATATAGTGGGGAAACAAGAAATCACGGTAACCTACATCCCTACTAGTGACATGCTGGATGATTCTCTAACCAAGGGAATAGTAGCAGGAACATACATTAAACATGTTGGTTTAATGGGACTCAGGAATGTTTGAGTCAAGGAAGAGGCTTCATAGATAATGATCCTCACATGATAAATCTCCTTGTATATACTACACGGATAGTGGGAGTATATATGTCTTGACCACTTTGGTCAAGTGGGAGATGTAGAACGGTTTGTTGACCAAGTGGCCAAGAACCGTCGCCGCCCGATCCGGGGGCGGCAGTTGCGGCATGGCCGAGTCTTTAGGAGACCATAACCGAAGGGCGTGGGGGAAGGGGGCGGACTAAGCGAGGGCATTCACGCCTATATAAAGACCTCCGCGAGGAGGAGAAGAGTCATCAGCTCAAAGCCTCTCCATTGGGAGCCCCCTCCCCAAACCCCTCTCTCTCTCGATCCCATTCTCTCTCGCAACTAAAGGAGGAAGGCATACCTCGAAGAAATCCTTGACCCTTTGAGCCTATGTAGCTCCCTGCTACTAGCTTTGGGCGTCGAGAATGGGATGGGACGGTTTAAACCGTCCCTCTTGCAAGTCTGTGCCCGTCCCAACAATTGGTTCCGCGGAGATGGTTTAGACCGTCGCATTGTAGGTTCGTCGGGGACGATCGGGAAGGGACGATCATCATCGTCCCTATTGTTTGTAGCAGAAGGGGCGGTTCGAACCAGCCAAATGACTCCAAAAAGGGGACATTCGTATTTTGCGTCCCTTATGGTCAAATGAGACGGTGTTATAGGGGACGGACTAGCGATCGTCCCTTCTGGTCAGAAGGGACGATTTTCGTTAGAAAGGAGACGGTTGTTGACCGTCCCCTTTGGGTACTCTGCTTGTAGTGTTTAGAGACCTCCCAGCAATTTACTTTGTTTTTATCATATCCATCAAATATTGTTTCATATCCATCAATATTGGTACACAAATTTCTGAGGAAAGAATGAAGAAAAGGTAGATGAAGGATCAAGATTTTGGGGCTTCTCTCAAATGGATCTTTCTTCCCTATATCCATGGTATAGGTACATTGTCCATCTTGTTTGCCACAAACCGTAACCGTCCATTCCTCTTCGGTTTTCTCTCATTCAAGATTTATCATCTAGGCAGCGGAATTTAAAATTTTTTGAACGACGAGACCACATGATCCAAGAACATCTCAGATCGTTTCATCTAAACCACAAATAAGTATTAGGTCTACCTCTTGAAGTGTGGTTGTGATTGAGTCTCTAAAAGAAGAGACCTCCTTTCTCAAGTCCAATCTAACAGAGGAGACATTTGCGAGTGCGTTGATGAAACTCGTGCTCCTCGCAATCCATGTTGATGATCCAAGCGGTGAATCTTCTAATCTTGTCTCATGAGATCCGATGTCTTATTCATGAGCGAGGTGCACCGAAGGAGACGAAGATCCACGAGCAGTTGAAGCGGTGGTACAAAGGTGTGGCGACGGCAACAACCCTCTCAAGTGTTTAAGATGGATGGCCACTCAAAGGAGGAGAGTGAGAGAGAGATACCTAGCATGTATAGAGAGAGATGGAGAGTTTAATTCCTCTTGGAATTATGTGTGTAGTCTAAAAGGTAAGGTATGCTTCTACTTAAATGGTCAGGAAGCTTGGTGGCAGAAGAAGATAAATATGCTTTCTTATTTTCCCAACAACCCTGACATAAAAAGTCACTATAGCAAAATGTGAAAAAATGTTATTTTAACCAAGACCCCTGAAAGCTTGTCCAAATACAACACGAAAATCTTTGAAATCACATTATAATTTATATGTAGGGATTTTTACCCGGCAGACCCTATAATATTTGCCAATGACCTCTACGACATTTGAAACATCGATATTCCTCCCTCGACCCCGTAAACTTGTTAACCCTTACCCTACAAAGCCTGTGGTTAACTTCCATCCATTTAACCGTTAAAACTAACCGGATTCTGTCATCTTCCTTTATATTATACCCATTTTATTGATCAAATTTACTACAAGTGCCACTGCCTCCTACCCTCCACCTCCCACTCCCTTCCACCACTTGCAGCTGAACACGGTCCCCCCTCCCCCGGTACGCCGTCGCCACCGCTCGAAGCCCCCCCCCCTCCCCTGCTCGACCCCCTGCTGCTGACACCTGCTCGAAGCCCACTCATCCTACGACCACCTCCCCTGAGAAGACCCCCTGGTCCCCCGTACCGCTGCCTCCCTTGCAGACGCATCCCCCGCCCCCGCTGCAATGACGCCGTCCTGCAAAGCACCCACCCCTTCCCCGCTACAAAGCCCCCCGATTGATCGAAGCCGCCCGCTCGGTTCCCGTCCCCGCGAAGCACCGTCTAGTCTGCCCCCGTTGCAAGCCCCCCCCCCCCTCCGCGAAGCACCGCCCCGCCTGACCTCGCTGCAACCACCCCCTCCTCCCCGCGAAGCACCATCCCGCCTGACCCCGTTGCAACCCCCCCCCCCCCCCCGTCCTGTCGCCTGCAAAGCACCCCAACGCCCCCCTGACTGATCGAAGGTCTCCCCGGTCCCCGTCCCCACAAAGCACCGTCCCGCCCACGCTGTAAAAGCTCCTGCTCCTCTCCAGTGCAGGCTGCCTCCTTCGACCACCACCAATCTCCTCCAGTCTAGCCCCCCTCGGTGGTGCAGTGGGAAGGGAAACTGTTAGAGGAATGATTATTTTTTCTTTTCTTGTTAATTCTAGCCGTCCGATCATGGATTGGTTAGATTAACTCATTTTTAACTCAAGGAAGTTAACTCTAGATGTGTCAATTTAACAGTAGGGTTCACAAGGTAAGACAGAGCAAGTTTACAGGGTCAAGGGAGGAATATCGATGTTTGAAAGGTCGTAAAGGTCATTGGCAAAGATTATAGGGTCTGCCCGATAAAAATCCCTTATATATATTGCCTTATTTTGCACTATTATCCCTACCATTAATATATGTTAGTTTATGCTTGAATGTGGGGAACAAAAAATGAGAAGATATTGCAAAAAATCCTATTAAAAGTATGTTTTAGTTTTCGAACCCTCCTCTCCCTCCTCAAACAACCCATCTCGTCCTAATGGAAGTCTAGGCATTGATGCCTGACCTCCGCGTGATGTCGTCCAATTTGACCCGAACTCAACAAAACTTACAGTTTTCCTGATAACAGTCCTGGGACCTAAGCCTAAGATATTATAGCACGTGCATGTGTATAATTATAATGATGCACAACTCAAGACATAGAGATTTGTTTTGGAGAATTTTGCTCTAGGGAGCAGGTGGAAGATGCTGACAATCAAGATGAGAGAGCATGTTGAGGGGATTGCCATGGAGAGCGAGGACAAGCTTGGGAAGAGGGGTGTTTATTTCGTGTCAGGCAAACCAAACTGGTTCCTTCTAAACAATATTACACTTATTAGTACACAATAAACTGAAATGTAATTAAATAAAACTAAATTGAATATTACACTTACTAGTACACAATAAAAAAACAAAAATCTACATTTCTGATCACGAACAAAAAGGTAGCCGCAACCAAGCGCTCATTCCATGATATTCTCAAACTTGTGCTTGGCTTCATCAGCAACATCCATGAGCTTCCTTTTCTTGGATAACTTCTGGAACCCGTCATCCGAGAACTGGGAAGCTGTCCTAGCTCGCAGTTCTTCCAACGTCTCGCCTTCTTTGGCCGGCTCAAGGATCTGTCAAAAAAAGTAAAATCATGTACAATTCTCACTTAAATGGTCTGGTGATAGTGCAGTGTGTCTACGACCCAAAAGACCAGGATTCAATCTCCCCTTGTGGGGGTTGCATTAGGTAGTCGACAACCAACGTAAGAAATAGTCGAATCTTTCAACATGGATTTGAGCAAGAATCCATGTAGCTGACTCTACTTATAGTGGGAGAAGGCTTCATCGTCATGTACAATTCTCAGAGCAAAATAAAAGAGATGAAGTTGTTATTTCATCTTACCAGATGGCGGCCATACAGATGCGTGTTGGACAGGGCTTGCAATGCATTCTGAGCTTCTTGTTTCGTGATGTACTCCACAAAAGCAAACCCCTTGTGGCTGCCGAACTTCATGGGCAGGCGCACACTCTTGACCTGGGAAACGATAAACAGCTTCCTTAATCCATTATTCAGAGAAAGCAGAAGAATAATGATGGAAGAGATTACAGCTAATAAGGCCGAACATAGACAACTACGGCCATGAAGTAGTATTAGTAGACACGGTAAGGGAGTTTTCAGTAACAGATATAAACAGGTTTATGGCATTGAATCAGAGAATCGCATTCCACATCGAAGAAGTCCAACAGCTCCTACGTTGATGATCTTTCATTATTTTGTCAAATACAAAAGAGGACAAATCTTTATCGTTTAGACCATTGACTGATAGGACTTTTTTCTCATGTCAACTTGTGATATTTGAAGCAAAAACTCCGGTAAGCATACTGTTACGATAAATATATTAGGTTAGCTTTTGAATTAAAATGTAGAAACTCTGTCTTAATCAAATGATATCTAAATCTAACCCAGTACCTCTTAAGCTGTCAGTCACATCTCTGACTTGAGCATTTAGTTGGATGGATAGTTGGATCTCAGTCAAGATTTATATTTCAATCCCACCTAGCCTAGGATAACCATTTTAAGTATGTAGCCTATATAAAAAAGCCAGTACCCATGATTCATATGCAAAAATTCTAAAATTGATTGATTACAAATCCCAATGTTTGGTTCTCAATTTAATGATATTTTACCGTGTTTGGTTCTACCATGAAAGAAATAATGTTAAATTAATTTATTGTGACTCAACATTCATTCCAATGTCAAATGACAGGATAATTTTAAAAGAATAATATCAACATTGGTCGTGAGCAAGGTTTTAAAAACTGAATCAAATCGGCCGGTTCAATCCGTTAAACCACAAACCAAAAGAAAAATGGTTAACCACAGGTTTTTACTCAGTAAATAAAACCAGTCAAAATCCAATCGGACCACTTGACCAGGTTGAACCAAACCATATATTTTTTTGACAAAAAACTAATTATTAAAACAATGCAAATTTTGAAAAATATTCATAATCTAATTTCGTTCTAATCCATAGTACTAGGTAGCATATCCGCGCTTCGTGGCGGGATCAAATGACAATTGAAAATTATTATGTATGTATTGCATAAAGGATTAAAAAGATGAGGGAAAAATAAGCAATGTATGTATTACCTATAATAAAAGTACTATTATTAAAATTTAAATTATTTTTGAAATTTTTATTAGTAAAATATTTATATACGTTTAATTTAATCATTATCATATTCATAAGTTAATTTGTATTTTATTATGTGTTGAATTATTTGTATATGCAAATTTAAGTTTGATTTAAATTGTTTTTTGATCAGTATTGTATTTCAAAGTTACTTTTATTTTAAATTATTTTTAGATTATTATTGTATCTCACAATTTTTACATTACTATATATGATTTAATTTTTTTTATCATATAAAGTTAGTTTTTATTATCAAAGTTGTAGACTCTAAATAATAAATAAATTGGGAGAGATTAACTATCCATAAAATAATAGAATATTCGTGTCAAATACTTGTATACATTCTTTTAAGAATGATTCTTTCTTTGGTCTACGAATTTGTATGAAATTTCATTTATATCGGTATCCGGTTTTCAATCATTATTACGATGATAAATAAATAAATATTATAATCGGCCTAATGACAAAACTCTATGAAGAAGATTTTCTTTCTAAATACATTTAATACAACAATCAGCGTCCATCTTAAGGCCCATATGTTTCTAGTTACACCACGTTGTTATCACATTTAAATTTTTTTGTCATATAAAGTTAGTTTTTATTATCAAAGTTGTAGACTCTAAATAATAAATAAATTGGGAGAGATTAACTTTTCATAAAATAATAAAATATTCATGTCAAATACTTTTATACATTCTTTTAAGAATGATTCTTTCTTTGATCTACGAATTTGTATGAAATTTCATTTATATCGGTATCCAGTTTTCGAAAAAAAGATGATAATCATATAATTATAATCACCATCCATGTCAAACCGTTTTCATCCTTGATTGAGGACAGAGAGATCTAATTCTAATCTTAGTTGACCGGCCAAGATGGCTGAATTATCCATGATTATGATCTTACCACATAGCAACTCATATTAATAGTGATGTCTTGGATGATTAAATAAACCTACTTGATTAGATTATAAGAATATAAAATAGGAACATGCCAGGAGCTAAAAAAAAGTCACGTGATAATCACGGGACTGCACCCACCGAAACAGTCTGCAGCAAGCACGCATGAAAGCTCGGTGGAGGGGAATAGAGGAATCAGATCCTCTGATTGTCTTACAGGACAATGAAGACGACTTGAGTATTAGACAAGAACTTGCGGATGATATCGATCATCCAAATGTAGAGAATGAACCTATAGAACATGATGATCCTTTAGAGGAAGTGGGTGGACCCACACAACCCACGAGTATAATCGGCAACAAGAGACCCAGAACACGGCCCGCATGGATGGAAGATTACCATTTCTATGGATGCGAGATGTTGTGCTACACCGTGGATGAGGATGTCGCGGATTGTACAGATCCCATATCCTTTGACAAAGCTATGGCTTCATCTGAGTCGGAATCATGGTCGGCCGCCATGAGAGATGAGTTGGACTCAATCGAGCGAAACGGTGTTTGGGAATTATGTGATTTGCCAGAAGGTAGGCAATCCATAGGATGTAAGTGGGTATTCAAGAAAAAGTATCGAGTTGACGGTACTGTTGACAAATACAAAACCAGATTAGTTGCCGAGGGTTATACTCAGCAAGCTGGAATAGATTTTCAGGAAACCTACTCTCCAGTGGCTAAGTTCGCATCCATTCGAATGATCTTAGCTATAGTCGCATATATGAATTTGGAATTATTCCAAATGGATGTGAAGACGGCCTTCCTTAATGACGAATTAAGGGAAGAGATTTATATGCGACAACCTGAGGGATCTCAGGTTGAAGGTCAGGAGAAAAAGGTTTACAAGTTAAGAAAGTCATTATATGGCTTAAAGCAGTCTTCACGGCAATGGTATCTCAAATTTCATGAGAAAGTTATTCAATTTGGATTTGTTTCAAATAAATTGGATAACTGTGTCTATGTCATGAAGAGTGGGAGCAGTTTTGCAATCATGTCATTGTATGTAGATGACATTCTGCTTGCAGGTAATGACACACAAATGCTCAATGAAATCAAACAGAAATTGAGCAATGAATTTGAGATGAAGGACATGGGCGAAGCATCCTATGTTCTTGGAATTCAAATAACAAGAGACAGGGACTCAAGGACATTGAGCCTTAGTCAGGAAAGATATTTGCATACTGTATTAAGGAGATTTGGAATGCAGAATAGCACTCCAGCTCCAACACCACTTGTGATGGGAAAGAGACTCAGTAAGAGTCAGTGTCCCTGAAAGGGGCAGAAACCTTTAGATGTACCATATGCATAGGCGGTGGGAAGTTTAATGTATGCAATGATGTGTACTCGACCTGATTTAGCTTATCCAGTAAGCTTAGTCAGTAGATATCAAAGCAATCCCGGTACAGCACATTGGGAAGCTGTAAAGAGGATTCTTTGATATCTGAAAGGGACAGTACATCTGAAACTTGTGTATCAAGCAGAATCGTTTGAAGTGGTAGGCTACTCCGATGCCGATTTCGGAGGGGATGTAGATGATAGAAAATCTACATCAGGTTACCTGTTCATGTTTGGTGGTGCGGCCGTTTCTTGGGGTAGCAAGAAACAAGGATGTGTATCTCGACATACACAGGAAGCTGAGTACATTGCATGTAGCATGGCCACCACTCATGCTGTATGGATCAGGCGTTTTCTAGAGAACCTAAGCCTTGAATTGGTCAAAGGGCCAATTGAAATGTATTGTGACAATCAAGCTGTGATAAGCTTGATCAATAGTGGGGGTAATAGTTCTAAAGGAAAACACATTGAGATCCAATATCACTATATACAAGATATAGTGGGGAAACAAGAAATCACGGTAACCTACATCCCTACTAGTGACATGTTGGCTGATTCTCTAACCAAGGGAATAGTAGCAGGAACATACATTAAACATGTTGGTTTAATGGGACTCAGGAATGTTTGAGTCAAGGAAGAGGATTCATAGATAATGATCCTCACATGATAAATCTCCTTGTATATACTACACGGATAGTGGGAGTATATATGTCTTGACCACTTTGGTCAAGTGGGAGATGTAGAACGGTTTGTTGACCAAGTGGCCAAGAACCGTCGCCGCCCGATCCGGGGGCGGCAGTTGCGGCATGGCCGAGTCTTTAGGAGGCCATAACCGAAGGGCGTGGGGGAAGGGGGCGGACTAAGCGAGGGCATTCACGCCTATATAAAGACCTCCGCGAGGAGGAGAAGAGTCATCAGCTCAAAGCCTCGCCATTGGGAGCCCCCTCCCCAAACCCCTCTCTCTCTCGATCCCATTCTCTCTCGCAACTAAAGGAGGAAGGCATACCTCGAAGAAATCCTTGACCCTTTGAGCCTATGTAGCTCCCTGCTACTAGCTTTGGGCGTCGAGAATGGGATGGGACGGTTTAAACCGTCCCTCTTGCAAGTCTGTGCCCGTCCCAACAATTGGTTCCGCGGAGATGGTTTAGACCGTCGCATTGTAGGTTCGTCGGGGACGATCCGGAAGGGACGATCATCATCGTCCCTATTGTTTGTAGCAGAAGGGGCGGTTCGAACCAGCCAAATGACTCCAGAAAGGGGACATTCGTATTTTGCGTCCCTTATGGTCAAATGAGACGGTGTTATAGGGGACGGACTAGCGATCGTCCCGTCTGGTCAGAAGGGACGATTTTCGTTAGAAAGGAGACGGTTGTTGACCGTCCCCTTTGGGTACTCTGCTTGTAGTGTTTAGAGACCTCCCAGCAATTTACTCTGTATTTATCATATCCATCAAATATTGTTTCATATACATCAATATTGGTACACAAATTTCTGAGGAAAGAATGAAGAAAAGGTAGATGAAGGATCAAGATTTTGGGGCTTCTCTCAAATGGATCTTTCTTCCCTATATCCATGGTATAGGTACATTGTCCATCTTGTTTGCCACAAACCGTAACCGTCCATTCCTCTTCGGTTTTCTCTCATTCAAGATTTATCATCTATAACTCCCTTTACTTAATTTTGGATTCGATTATCACAAATCATGATTTACTTTAAACTAGTCCAACAACCTGTACAATGCCGCAGAATCGTAGTTAAGCATATATTTTGGAAGGATTTCTTTTGCTATTTTTCTAAATAGTAGTAGTCCACGAAACTTCATGTGTATTAATGGCTAATTGATAGCCTTTATACATAACTGAAATAAATATTCATAATTCATATAATTGTATTTTTACATAGGATTAATTTTGAAATCGCAGTCCTAAGCAAATAGAGAAAGTGGCATCCATAACTTTCCTATTCATCTACTACAATGTTTTTAAGTTTTCATATTTATGTAGCAAATTTAATTTATTAAATTTTTTATAGATATTTATACCAGTATTAAATCAATTTGGTTACATTATTATGTGATTATAGTTGTTGGCATACAAATAAAAAGAAAATATATCTAGAAATATAACACCATAAATATATAATAGAAAATGTGATGCTTTTAGTTTTACAAATATATATTTAAGGTATGAATTATTGTAGACTATTGGATAATTTATATAAAATAATTGATGAAATAATCATAGCTTGTCCTTTATAAAAATATTTTTTAAAAGAATGTAGTGGGTGAAAAAATAGAGAATACAAATACAAAAGGAAAAAAAGAGAAATTGAGAGCATGAGAATTTTAGATAACACAAATACAAATAGGAAATTAGAAGAATGCAATGGATAATGGATGATATATGGATAATAGAGATGCACAAGAGCACAAAGGGAGGGAAGATACGTAGAGAGATGACTCTGCTTTAAAAAAGAGGGAGGGGGTATTAAGGAGAGAGAATGGAGAAGAATGTAGAGAGAGAGAGAGATGTCTCTTCTTTAGGAAAGAGGGAGGTATGATATTTTGGGGGAGAGAATGAAAGAGAATACTGGGGGAGAACATGAGGACGGAGAAAAAAAATCCCAATCGCTTGATCGAGAGAGAATGCACGGGAGATGAGAGGAGCCCATATAGCAAGCCACGAGGCAGTGCCGGGAGTATGGGGATAGGAAATCCGTTTTAGTATATAGTATAGATTTTTTTCCCGCTATTATGGAGTTTTGTAACTGAAAGACTATAAAGATAATATTTTCAACACTTATATTCATATTTTTAAACAGATAATAGTGTGATAATATATAGATCTACATTCCATATTCAAAATTCTCATCCTTAGTATATATAGATTCCATCGTCTTCAGCATCTTCTTAAGAAAACGATCTAATTCATTCATCTTAGAATAAAAAATTGGAATCAATAGTTTCCAAACATTGTAGTCCCAAGCCGCCTAAGTTACATCGGGTGAACCAAAAAAGAAAGAAGGGAGGTCTATCCCACATCCTTTTAGGAATATGTTGTCCAACACAAAAAAAACCAGATATAAAGCCTAGCAGAACAAAAATTCATTCATCCCGCTGCACAAAGGGGCGTCGTTCCTTGTGGATTTAGCAGAGGACCCTTGATGCTTGTCTGCAGCGTTCCTTTCAGATCATCCCCTAGACTAATGTCATCTTGGATGTTAGCCACAATAACATACATATTTCTCTAGACCATTCTTGAATAGTAAACAAACTTTCTATCAAGTTTGCTTAATTTTGAAAGTCAAGCAAGGTCATGCTCCACAAAGTTTTTTTTTGAAAGGAAAAAAGGGTGCAGTTAGTGAATAAATGGTGGTGGCTTTCAGAATCCTCTTTGCACAAGTGCCATCATTTTGCTAAGCTAACATTATGAATTTGAAGTTTATCTGTATAGCAAGCTCAATATGCTGGGAGTGAAAGGAATTTGATGAGAAAGATCGATGGAGCTTTGGGCCTAGCCCACCATGACTTAGATAATCTCACTCTCCCCAATATAATGACTTAGATAATCAAGTTTATTAAGGGAAGGTTTTCTAAACAATTTTGTGGGTACAATACCTCTCTCCAAGGTGAATGGTGCACATTGTAACCAAGTGTCTATCGAATTACAGCGAGCATTGATAGTTCAACTGCACTAAGTGAGGGCACCATTTTTATTTGTAGACGTGTCCAATATTGGTTGGAGCTTTTCATTAAGTGCACCCTAGGTTCTCCTGCCAAAAAAGTGAATTTTCTCTGCAGCTAACCTTCTTGTAACATGCCTCCCATAGAGTTTTTGACCCAACACTCTCTTCGAAATTGCAGTTGGTGTGATTGTTTTGGCAATCTAGTTTGACTCCCCCCTTTTTGTTTTGGCAATCTAGTGTGACTCCCCCCTTTCTTTGTCATAAGAAGCTCTAATAATCTCGGAGGCCATGGGATGACCCCTTCCTAGATTCTGATCTTCGATTCAGAGAACGTCGCGTTATTAGGTAACATATGCGATGCCAACCTACCAGGTGTCGTTTCTCCTTGGCGCTTCTTTGCCATAAGAAGTATCTTCGGATCTTATCAATCTCCTTAACCGCCATAATTGGAAGTTTTGCTAGGGCAATGAGATGAATCACAATTGAAGTGAGTGAAGATCTTAAGAGGATGACGTTGACAATGGTAAAATCTTAGCTATATGGCTTTATAGTTTACAATTAAAGTTTATTTTTTTTCTTTTATAATCATCATTCCAAAATGAGTCTTCGACATAATTAATATTTAAATATACTTGATAGAATTACTTGGCTCAAAGAGAGATCTTTCTGAGGTCTGAGATCTAATTGATGGAATTTGAAGGCATGCCTGAAGGCAGTAGTCGTTTGGAGTAAGAGTGAAGCAATTAGTATTTTGGAGTTACGAGTTTCCTTCTGCTTCTTTACCTTGCACAGAATGCTTGAATAAGGGATCATCTTAGCAATTTCTAGTGAAAGGAGAGGGGATGCATCTCTTAAAAGGTTACTATCTTTTAGAATCATTGGCCATTAGTTGATATTGCTATATTTTTTGACATTGTTGGGGTTTATCGTGTGGACTTATTGATCAATAGCCGATTGTGCATGTGTGTGAGAGGGGGATGTATATTGCTGAAGTGGTTGATCCTCTGCCTTCTTGACTGAGTGCTGATGGGAGATACTTCTTAGATGGTTGATTTTCCTCTAATCTTATGATTGGCTGAGAGTAGCTGTTGGGGCAGATTGCTAAGTTGGATGATCCTCATGCCTTTTGATTGGGGCACATTGTACAACTACTCGAAATCCTTGCGGGGGTGCAATTGTGCATATTTTTTTTGCTCGGTCATTTTTATGTTCATGTGTTGCTTAATTGAATCCATTCCCAGCAACTAATATCCGAGCTTGGTCTGAAGATAAACATATAGACATATGGACAAAGAATCAAAGATGCAGATTGAGAAGTTCAATGGATCGAATTTTACATTATAAAAGATATTTTGTACTAAAAGAATCTATCTTTCGATCAAAGGAAAGAAGCCCAAACTCATGAAGAATGAGGAGTGTAATCCTAGACCGAAAGGCCTTAGCAATGGTAAGGGCTAAGCCTTGCTTCGGTGGTGGCCTCGAAACGACGGCGACAAATCTTTTCAGAGCTCTAGAAAAAACATATAAGAAGCCATCCACATAAAATAAGGTGTACTTGATGAAAAAGCTTTTCAAATTAAAGAAAAGTGAGAACTTCAGTGTGGATGCATATTTGAATGATTTGAACAGTATCATCAACCAGTTGGAGTCTATAGTAAAGATCGTGTTCAAAGATGAGGCAAAAGCTATTTTACCTTTTCTAGTTTTCCTAACAATTAGAATGTGTTAGTTATAGCTATTAGTAACTCCCCTAGTTTTGCATAGTTGAAGTTTGAGGATGTTGTTGGCCTTCTCTTGAGAGAAGATGTATGACGAAAGGGGTCTAGTGAAGACACTCATTAGGTTCTGCGTTGATAACGAAAGGAAGAGGCAAGAAAAGCTACATGGGGAGTCATAGAAGTGGAGATCCAAATACGAGGATCTGACAATGGTTTGTTGGGATTGCAATCAGAAGGGATATTAAAAGATAGACACCAAGACTTTGTTGTGATGAATTTTGTCTTACAATCAAGTAAGTTTGCTTCCTTAAGGATATTAAGAGAACATTTTTGTTGATAAGAAGTCCTCTAAGATGATTAGTCACTTCAATACTAAGAAAATATTGCATGAGACCAAGGTCCTAGATAGCAAGCACCTTCTGCAGGAAAGCCTCCATCTCTAGGATCCCTTCACTGCCATCATTAATGATAACAATATAAAATAGATATCGGGTATAGCAATACTTCCAGATTGTCGCCTTACAAACACAAATTGATTAGATGAAGTCATGTTAAAGCTAAGAGAACCAATGTCAATAACGAGCCTATCAAATCAGGCTCTGGTACTCTGCTTTAGTCCATAAATGTACTTGCAGAGTCCGCAAACACAGTGTAACTTGGAAGCTAATAGATATGGACCTCTTAAAGAAGATATCCACAAAGAAAAGCATTCTTCATATCAGACTGGTAACCCATTTTTGACTGAGAGGTCCGGGGATCATAGGAGACCGAACGACCGCCCCCTAATTACTAGACCGACCTGCTATAATAATTCCATAAACACCTAGTGAAGATATGGCAAACAAATAAAGTAGCCCTATGTTCGGATCTGACAATACCTTACCATAATCAAAAGGTACAATGGCCCGAGCGACCAGACTGAACATAAATGTTGCCACTAGAGCCATTCTAAAAAGGGAGAAATTAGAAACTAGCCACTATTTATTGACAACAAGATCATGTGAATAGATCACATTCTAGCAACATGAGAAAACATGTCAAAGTAGTAGACCCCATAGGTCTAAATGAAGCCTTTGGCCAGTAGCACAACCACCAGTCTATTCAGTGAGCCATCATGAGCATGTTTGGTCATAAAGATCCATCTTTAAGCATCGAGTTACAAACATAGGACATGGTATCAGATCCCAATTGCCTCTAGAAATAAGAGTATCTACCTCCCCATCCATATCTTATTTCCACCATATATCTCACATAGTTGTATGGTAATCTCTTAGTCTCAAGATTGTAACAAGAGCATCTGAAAACTATCCGTCACCCCTAGAAAAACAATCGGTAGTAGTAAAATGGTGCATTGTGTTTAACTTACATCGTTGAACGTGCTTCCTCAAGGAAATGGGAAGCTCGATGGAGGTAGAGGGACTATTACTAGTTGCATCATCTCTTTCCTCACTACAACCTGCAAGTTAACGGAATAGGTTATCTGACCATTTGAATTGCCTGTTTGTGCCTCCTTCCATATACTTGCCGTGCAGGAGGAAGTTCCGAAGGATCATCCATGACATCCTCAATAAAGAAATATATTTTCTCAAGAAATACAATATCTATAGAGATAAATAAATTATGGCCAACCGGATTGTAGCACATCAAACTTATATTTGATGCGTAAGTCATGAACAAAAATAGTGCAACAAAAAATATGCAGTGGTCGTAGAAATTGCTTATCACTCGGATAAAGCAGTGAAAATGGAGTAGCACCTCGCAATATGGAGGATGGAACCTAATTAATTAATTAAATTGCAAAAAGAAAAACGTTGCCTTAGAAATCTTTTGGGGACCTTCATTTGAGTATTGAAAGTACACGACATGTCAAGAAGATGACGAAGTTTCACATCCGCAATACCATTATGATGTGTTGTACAAACATAATGTTCGATGTGTAATCCCCTGCGAAGCAAAGAAACTGACAAAATCTTTGTTCATTTACTCAAAGCATAATTAGATCTAAACATTTTAATATATATTGTTGGAACAAATAAATGACATGATATTCATAGGACCCCTGGGCTCTCTTATATAGGAGAAAAGCCCTTGAATAAATAACACGATAGATACATGAAGAAAAGAGAATACATAAATAACACCAAATGATAATAATAATAATAATAATCTCAAGACTCCCACTCAAGCTGGAGCATATATGTCTATCATGCTCAGCTTGGAACAACATTTTTGGAAAGGGCCTCCAGTAAGTGCCTTGGTGAATATATCTGCAGTCTGATCCACCTCCTCCACCACCACCTCCTCATCCACCTCCGACTACCATGGCTCAGTTCATACCTCGGCTTTACATTCGCAAGTCCTCTACTCGCCCCTCTGCCTCAGCACCTTCCCAGTCATCCAACACACCCCAGGTATGTAGTGAACACATTGTTTCTACTGATGGCAATGGTGCTATGCTTGATCCACAAGATACTACACAGGAGAATCTGATAGTAGAGAATATAGATGATGATGACCTCGATGTACCTATTACCTTTAGGAAGCCTCGTCGCTACTATGCTACGTACCCTCTAACTGCACATATTTCCTTGGACCATCTTTTATAAGAATACATGAAGTTGTATGAGCTTCTCAGCCATTACTATACCACGAACATATCAAGAGGCCGTATAGAATAACAGTTGGCGACTTGCCATGGAAGAAGATATGTCCGCTTTACACTCTCGTGGTACCTGGAGTGTTGCCCCTCCAGGTGCATCTGTTGTGGGGTGCAAATAGATATTTAGTGATGGCAGTGTGGATCGCTACAAGGCAAGGCTTGTAGCACGTGGTTTCACCCACACTTATGGGGTGGATTATCCGGACACTTTTTCTCCAATAGCCAAAAATTCAACATTATGCATTCTCCTAACTGTTGTCGTTTCACATGAATGGCCTCTTTATCAGCTTGATGTGACGAATGCATTTCTATATGGAGATTTACATGAGGAAGTTTATATGCAACAACCATCAGGATTTGTAGTTGAGGGGGTGTCTCAAAAGGTATGTAGGCTCCACAAGGCGATTTACAGCTTGAAGCAGAGCCCTAGAGCTTGGTACTAGAAGCTCTCAGAGTTGATAGAGCATCAGGGATTTGTTCGGTACAGTGCGGATCACTCACTTTTTGTTCAGAAGACACGGAGAGGTACAATTGCCATTCATGTCTATGTTGATGATATTATTGTCGCTAGTGATAATGAGCAGGGCATTTAGGCAGCCAAGGAGCTCTTAGGTCAGCAGTTTGTGACCAAGGATCTTGGCACTCTCAGATACTTCCTTGGATTAGAATTCGCCAGGAACCAGCATGGTCTTGTGATGACCCAAAGAAAGTTTGTTACTGATCTTCTATTAGAGACATGTATGTCAGGGTGCAAGCCTGCTACTACTCCTATGGATCAAAGTATGAGATTATATGATGATGATAGTGAGGAGATAGATAAGGAGTTACAGGAACTAGTAGGGAAGCTCCTATATGCTACCATCACCAGTCCAGATATATGCTTTGCTGTTAGCAAGGTGAGTCAGTTCATGGAGCAGCCCAGGAAGGTGCATATGGATGTTTATATGATTTTGAGATATCTGAAGTTTTCACAGGTATTGGTCTCTTATTCAACAGAGGCACATCTCTTGACATCACATTGTGTGCAGACGCAGATTACACGGGATGCCCTAGGGACAGGAAGCCCACTTCTGAGTTTGCTATATTTGTTGGCAAATCACTCGTGTCATGGAAAAGTAAGAAGCAGACTGTAGTTGCCAGATCTAGTGCAGAGTCCGAATACATGGTCATGGTTCAGGGATGCATAGAGATGATGTGGGTCAGGTCAGTTCTGGCTGATCTTGCTGTTGATGTACCTCTTCTTATGCAGCTTCTATGTGATAATAATGCAGCACTATTTGTTGCAAATAATCCTGCATTCCATGAGCGTACAAAGCATATAGAAGTTGATTGCCACTATAAAAGAGATATGATTCGGAAGAGTCTCATATCTACCTCTCATGTTTCTACTGGAGGTGACTGATCAACATGAGGACTTGTTGGTGGAGATATTAGAGGTGGAGGAATGAAGATATCCTCACCAGAGTCAGCATTAGATGACATGTCACTTGTAGGAGAAAAGTACACGATAGACTCAAAAAAATGTGACATCAGCACTCACATAATATTTTCTCCCAATAGGATCAAAACATCTATACCCTTTTTGGGTACGAGAATAGCCAACGAATACACATCTGACAGCTCGAGGAGAGAGCTTATCATGACCAAGAGTACAATTGTGGACAACTACCACAGATCTAAAGACTCTAGGGGTAAGAGAGAGTAAGTCCTTCTCGGGAAATGCAATCAAGAAAGGAACTTTTTCCAAGCATAGTAGACGGCATGCAGTTCACCAAGTAACATGCAGTACAAACCGCATCACCCCTAAAAAAATGAGGAGCTCGACTTTGAATCAAAAGAGTCCTTATGGCATCCAAAAGATGACGGTGTTTGCGTTCAGCAATACCGTTCTGCTGTGAAGTGTAAGCACATGAAATTTGATGAACGACACCAATAGATCTGAGGAGGTCCGATAACTGTAAAGTAGTGAACTCCAAGGCATTGTCAGTGCGAATAAATTTCACATTAGCAGAAAAAATGTTTTTAATCTAAATAAGGAAAGATTTGATAACAGAACCAGCTTCAGACTTATTCCTCACCAGAAAAACCCAAGATAATCTAGAAAAATCATCTACAATGACCATATAAAACTGATGTCCCTGATAATCAAGAACATGACTAGGACCCCAGATATCAAAGTGAACCAACTCAAACAACTGACCATTGTGACGACTCTGACAACTCAGAAAAGAGGAATGATGGTGCTTCCCAAGCTGACACACCTCACACTCCAAGATAGTACGAGTAGATATCTGCTAGAGGACATGACACAGCTTCCGCAGAGGAAGGTGGCCAAAGCGAAGATGCCATAGAAACGGGGAGACAGATCCAGAAGGGATAGTAGCAGCCCCCGCACAAGGAGGCTGGATAAGTCTGTAAAGTCCCCTCTGCTCACGACCACATCCAATCACTCTGCCCATGAGTATGTCCTGAAACACAAGAGAAGAAGGATCAAATATGGCATGACAATGTAAATCTTTTGTAATCTGGCTAATAAATATTAGATTCATCTGAAATGCCGGAGCATGTAAGACATTTTGCAGACACATTGAGGGAGCTAGAACAATCTCCCCCTGACCAACAATGGGTAGATGAACCCCATTGGCAATCACCACTGATCTACTCGAGGGGATAGACCTGTAAGAAGTAAACTGTGCTCAATCGTCATACATATGATGAGATGCTCCAGAGTCCATGATCCAGTCAGACAAATCTGAATTGCTGCTACTAGTAAGGGCATAAGAAATACCTGACGAGCTCGAAGAGGCTCTAGCAATATGTGTGACATCTGAAGAACCTGCAAGCGAAGTAGTAGGGGTTGTCATCATTTCTCGTAGCCTGGAAACAATATCATCAAAGCGTGCATCACGAGTCGGAGCAGGTGCAGAAGTAGGCTTGGTTTGCTTAGCTACTCGGGCGAAGGCCGGATACCCATGCTTCTTATAGCATGTTTCCTTAGAATGACCAGGTGATGAATCTCGTATTCATCATGCTAAAATCCATGTATTAAACCCCTAGCTTAAGTAATCCAATAAAAATCACCTTTAATTCTTTATTTTTATCTTTTATGATATTGTGTATAATTAACCCTTAATTATTTGTATTTAATTTCTCTTATTTTTCTTGTATTTATTTTATCATAAAAAACCCCTAAAAATTAGGCTGAGTAATTGTCCATAATTCACTGACCATTAAAAAGACTAAAAAAATACAAAAACATCTCAAAACCAAAAGGCCGATATTTTTAACCCTCTACAAAATTACTTTTTGTACAATTGACCTCTTTTAGCTTTTTGTCCAACATGAAAGTTGTAGATCTCGTCGAGACGAGCAACTTTCATGTTTTGACTTTTTCTTAATTTTGTATCTAACTATTTCTTTCATATTTTTCTTTGTATTTATACTTCTGAATTTTCTGATTGGGCCACGTGGCGCTCTCTGGAGCCACCACGTGGCCCGTCTCTTCTCTTGACACCCGGTTCTTTCCTGGGTCGTCCGATCTCACTTCCCCCGCCTCGATCTCAACCCTCCATCGTCGCTTCACTTCCAGCCATCAGATCTCTCCTGAGATCTAATCTCATCCATCCTTTCCCGCCTATTTTTCATCCACTCGATCCCCTTTGCATCCAACGACTCCCATCTCTCCAAGTCGCCCAATCTCTCCCGGCCATTCGATCTCTCCTACCTCTCCATCTGAGCCGCTCTTTAGCACCCATTTCTCCACCGCACGATCAGATCTTCTGATTTGATCGTCACCCTCCATTCGTGCCTTCATCCAAGCCATTGGATTGCTAGATCCAACGGCTGTGAGTCATCATCTTCCTCCTCTCCGGTCGTTACACCATGTGAGACCACTGCCCCCTTCCTATTTTGTGAGGCATCTCCGACCAACCCTCCTCATCGTAACGCCACCTACACGTCACCCTACCCTCTCCATCCTTACGCGACCACCATTATGCACGGCCATCACTCCTCCATTAAACCCTCGGCCGTCGAAACCCTCCTCTTCACCACGTAACCGCATGACCTTCTTCACCTATATAATCCTTCCTCCTCCAACGTCAACCCTTATCCACCATGTAGGGGACCTCGACCTAGCTTCTGACCCTCCGTTGACAGCGGAAGCGCCATATCACGAGGCGACGATGGCCATGTGCCTCTGGTGTGATCCGTGGCCCTCGGCCATGTCGCGGTTGCATCAGTAGCACCGCTGAGCACCAAGGTAGGATCGACCTCGTCGTGCGACGACCCCAGAGTCCCAATGAGGACTTCAAGCCCAGATCACGCCTCCATCAGACCTCGTTTCGGCGAGGCCATTTTTCTATTCAATTCTCGGATTTTTCCCATAATCTACCATCACTACCACCCTCACCTGATCACCTCACGATACTCGCCACCTCACCAGCATCTTCGCCGACCCATACCCTCTTCTCCAGAACCACCTCTGCTCCGACTCCCCTCTTCCCTTGCTCCGCCAGAGAAGAGACCACCGGCCACCACTTCCCATCGCTCCCTCGGCCCTTACTCACCTCACTTCACTCACGCACACTCGCACAAGCTTCGGCTATAACTAACCCCTACAGGTACTTTATTTGGACGTAGTTTGCGTCGGAGCACCTTCAAGCCTTTCCCCTCTGGCGAATCTGCATCGACTGTCACCTCCAACCATCTCTGGAGATTCGCCTATGCTCCAGGACCTTCGCCATGCTTCCGGCGAACTCCCTCGACCATCAGTAGGCCTCGCGAGGCGCGGCGGAGCGAGCAACAGGTCGCTGGAGCCCCGCTTTCTCCGGGAGCTGCGGAGGAGATGAACTTACAGGTGTCGTCTGATCATCTGGATCGGACGGCTACGATAAAGCCACGTGGTGACCGAGCCTCCACTCTAGACCTATAGGCTCGGGTCCCACCGACCCTCGACCCGAGCCATTAGATGATGCCACGTCTGCCCGAGCCAGAGGCGCCCTCCGAGCCTAGGCGCCTCACGTGCGATGCACGCGAGGGCTTGGGTAAATTACGTGGAAGACCCCGAAATTAAAGATTATTGCAAAATGGTCCCCAAGCACGTGCCTCACGTGCGTGCCTGGGTAATCTACAGGGAGGCCCTCAAAGTTTCTGGAAATTACAAAAAGGCCCCCGTGCATGAAAAAATTATAAAGGGGCCAAGCGGTTTTTATTATTTGCATTTAGGTCCCTCTAGGGACCTAAATATAATATTTATCATTTATTTTTCTTGCATTTTTATTACAATTATGCCCCTGCATTGTTTTCTTCATAACTTGAGCATCGTAGGTCCAAATTGCATGATTTTTGTGTCGTTTTGATCCTCGTTTCTTCCTCTACATCATAGCATGTTTAATTTTCTCATTTGCCATTGTTTTAAATGAAGTAATTTTTTTGTGATAGATGAGGACCTTGCTCTCTTTGTCCGTGCTATGATTTGATGATTATTTTTAATGTTGGGATTAAAATGACTCTGATTTCATTTTCTATTATGTTGCTCATATTTTTAGGGTATATTTGTAATTTTTAGTCTGTCTATAAATTCCCTTGCATTATTTTCATGCATCCTCTTTTAATTGCATAAAAACCAACTAAAAATAGCATATGTCATAGTATTTCATTGTAATTAGTACAGTGCATCTTGCAGACCTGAGATTGAAAATAATTCACACTTGTGCTTCATGAATCAAAATTCGATAAATGAATTAGGTAGCTATGTCCTTGCGTTCGACCTTGGTAGACTTGCCAAGTATAAATAATCCACAACATTCAAACGATTGTCGTTTTTGCTGAACCGAATTTGCCTCCTATGCTTCGATAATTTTAGATTATTAAAGAGGCTAATTTCGCGTTCATCAAAAGGCGTCATTGCCAGAGACACGGCTTAACTTAATTGTTGAATTTTGTTTTTCTTTGTCAAATATTTTCAGTAATTACAGGTCCTCATTTCATGCATCATTTTTGCATCATGTCTGTTGTTTAATTTCCTTGAAATTTTTCTAACTTTTCTCTTTTGTAGCAGGGCCCATGAAAATCGAGGACGCTTGATCTTCATGGAGGTGTGAAGTCGGGAGCTTCCGCTGAGTAGGCTGCAAAAGAAATTGTGAAGAAATTTTTGGAGCCTTTATCAGTCAGCCTGCATTGCATACTGTAAAAAAAACTTGCGCATGTGCATATTTATTTCCAGTTTTTACATGTTGTAAAAAAAAGAAAAGTAGATCACTTGATGATCTACCCCCCCCCCTCGCATACACACATTTGCACATACACACTCAACCCCCATCTCCCTTCCCTCTGTATATTTCACACTCTCTCTCTTTCTCTCTCTCTCTATCTCTCTCTCTGTGTGTGTGTGTATGTATTTCACGAACCCCCCCCCCCCCTTCCACCCTTGTATCATAGTGAGAAGACTTCTCCAGATACGGACTCCCCTAACTCAGAACTTTACTCTGGCTATTTGTAGCCTAAGTATAGGGGGGTCCCGTCTACCCATATATCCCTCACATTATCTTCTTATACTTAGATCAATTTTTGACCTAAGTATAGGGGGACCCTCCTCCTCAGTTCCGCTAAATCACCCTATATTTGATCAAGCCATGGCTTCATATCACTTGTGCTATGAGGACATAGCAAAATTTAAGTATAGGGGGGTATACCGTATATTACTATATATTTACTTTAGCCTTAGCTCATTTTTTAAAACTTTTTGAAAATTTTATTTTCAGGCTGGGTTTTGGTAAACTTGTGAACTGATTTTTGTAAAAACCTTGTAAATTGTTTTCTTAAAAATTGAGGGATTAATCTGTGTTTGTAACTTTTTAAAAAAAACCTTTCTTTGATTTAGACTCTGACTACTAGTCTTAGTAGACACTTTCAATGAGGAAACTTCGGTCTCCCTTAGCAGAGTGGGTGGTTTAGAGGACGCTGCAGAAGGCACCGTCCTTAAGGAACAGGGATCCGTTTATCGGCCCGTACTTACACCCATACTGGCTGAGAGTGGATACTTTTATTCATTTGAGCCTGGGCCAATCATTGTCACTCCGAAGAATTAGAAAAAAAATTGAAAATTGAAATCCATAAAAATCTGCAAAAGTCAAAAAATCACACAAAAATCACTAACCAAGGAGTTGGTGTATTCCTGACACATTCACACTCACTCAAGGCTTGAGGATTTTGAGGACACTGGATTTCTGAGATCTTGAGAGTCTGAGTTAACATGCCATAGTCATTAGGGTTTTAAGCTTAATTATCCACACTCCCCTAGTTTGAAAGATTTGAGCGCTATATTGCACTCTTCATCTCTACCTTCAAGAAAAATATGCACAGTCACTTCCACAACTGCATGATTGATGAGATGAGTTGAGATATCACTTGAGGAACTAGGACTAGAGATTTGAGTTTAGATCTAATCTAATGATATTCGTGGCGGCGCCGAGAAAGATGAGAGAGGGCGGCGGCGTCGAGGAAGGGGAAGAGAAGGGGTTTAGGGTTTTTGGCTCTGATACCATATTGGTGGAAAAGATTATTCTATTCTTCCAAAGAACCGTAGGCTCTCTTATATAGAGACAACCCGTGGGTAAATTACATAGGATGGAACTGTAAAACCTTGAACTTGGCATATCTCGAATCCTATATAATAAGATCCGGCTCGTCAAGAGAAAACCAACGGAATTTGTTTCGTGTGAATCGGACTTCATTTTGATTTGTTATGATTTTCGAAAGAAAGAGAAGTAAGGAGGTTAAGAAGTCATTAACCCATAATGACTGTCATTAAGACTAATTAAGTGTGATTAAAAAAACTAATGATGGATTGAAAACTGCTAATGATCATTAGCAAATACAAATCAATAGTTAGTAAAAGATAAGCGTAAGATACGAAAGTTAACTTGCGATTAGTGAAAGTTAATCACGATTAGTGTTAATTAAGCGTCATTAGCGAATTTAGAATCATCTGAAATGTTCTGACTTAAGCCCCAAGTTTTAGATAGATTTTGGCCAAAACCATGGGCCAAAACCATGGGTCGCTAGACCATGATTAAGGTCTAAACCATGGTTTTCTAACCATGATTAGTGGTTTTCTGGAGCCTATAAATACCCCCATACCCATTCATTCTCTACGATTTCCACTACCATCACCACACAAGGGCTAGGGTTGAGAGGTCGGGAGGAGGAGTGGGAGGCGGGGAAAGAGAACTAATGAAGCGCTTCCAGGAGAATAGGAGGAGGAAGGTATAATCCTCTCTTAGTTTATTTCATAAGCTTCGATTTCAATTCATCCTCTTTTCTTCCAAGCTTTTTTCTTGATTCATCTTTCTTTTCGATTCGTTTTCTGTTATGGTTCGTCACACATTTACTCATCTAAGACGCGTAGTGTCTTCCGATTCTCCAGCGCTTATGTTTCTATTCTTTCAATTATGCTTTTAAAGTTATTTTGATGGAGAAATATGTATAATACCCTACTTAGGTGCGGGCAGCTATGCACGTCAGTGAACCCTATGACTCATCACACATTCACTCACCTAATATACATGGTGTCTACCGATTCTTCATCTCTTGTTGTTGGAGTATATTCTTTCAGTTTTGCTATTGTTTTTCCTCACGATTGATTTTATAGAGGAAACTCTTTTCGTTTTTATTTTGAAATATGTACCGATATAAGGAGAAACTCTGCCAAAATTTTCCGAGAAATATGTCCCGATATAAGGGGAAACTCTGCTGAAATTTTCCTAGAAATATCACCCCATATAAGGGGAAGCTCTATCAAAATTTCAAGAGAAAATATGTTCTTGGCGTTCTTCGTGGTCTTCGTGTTCTTCATGTTCTTCGTTCGTTCTTCACGTTCTTGACACATTCTTAGCGTTTTTGATACAAAAATGAAATTCGATCATTTCAGGAGCCTTAAATCATCTTTTCTGAAAACGAAACACGATAAAGCACTGCATACGCGAGAGAGAGCTCAAGTAGGTAACGAAATCTTTCCTTTTACTGTTGGATTTTCATACGAAATTATTGAAATTTTTGATTTTATGTTATTTGCTACAAAGAACCCTAATTTTGGCTATTTTTTTGAAAAAGTCTGAAGAATTGCTTTGTGATTCTCACTAAAATAAGGTTTAAGCATCATATTGATGTATTGGCTTTGAAAGTTAAGGTTTGGGAGTTAAAATAGGCATAAATACGAGTATATATGCTTATGAATAATATATATGTGAGTCTATACTAAGTATTATTGATTATGCAAATCGAAGACTTAACGAAAGAATTACATCATGTGAATTGATGTGGCTTGAGTTGGATCCTGAAAAGGATCATGTGTCACGTTAAGGATGACTGGGAGTAGAACTACAGGTCGGGCATGCAACCTGTAGGTTTGTCAGAAGGAACCCGTATTGGTGTTTCCCTACCTAGGTGGTACACGGTTGCCCTGTTATGATAAGTGCGCACGAAATGAATGTTTTTGCAACGCGTGGTATAGGGAGCCAATATCTTCGGGTTGAACGGCGGAAGATATGTGCGTGCCATGCGGAGGCATGGGTGGTTCATTAGCGGTTGGGTCACGATAATATGTATTTAAAGCTGCTAGGTTATATGATTAAATGTTAGCCTGAGGTTTTAAGCAACCGAGTTTAAAGCTGCTAGGTTATATGATTAAATGTTAGCCTGAGATTTTAAGAAACCGAGTCCTCGAGGACGGTGTGCTCATTTGTTTTCCGGGCTGAGGGTTTGAGACCCTGTTTAATAAAAGAAAAAGTAATTGTCAAGGTAGTATTGGAGGATTGGTTGAGGCGACGTGCGGCAGCATAAGCTTACCAAGATCAACACAATCTCCAATCTCAAAGGATCCACAGCTTCGGAGTCCAAGAATGGTGGGGTTCCCCTGGACTAATCTCTGACGTGGAATAGAACAGGAATAGGACTTAAATTAATGAGAAGGAATGAAACTTTTTGTTGATAACAAGTTTTGAAAAATTACACAATTTGTTTGCTTTTCTCTTCTTCATTATTTAGCATTCGCTAATTTTTATCCTATGATTTATGGAAAACCCAACAGGTGTTGGTGAGCCATCACAAAGACTTTAGTAATCCAGCCAGCTTATATAGTAGACATCTAGCCAGCCAGAGTAGCTTTACTTTGTAAGGTAGTTAGTAATCTTTCTGTGTATTTACTTTCAGCTGATGTACATGTAAATGGTTGTAGTGGAACAATGGATCATGTAAACTTTATTTTGTGAATGGAGAAGTGTTGAAATACTTTCTTCTGAGTATTTTTATTTGCAATTTGTTTCTGAATGTTAGTTGTGATTGCTGGATAAATTATTTCTGAGTAACTAGATCCGGATATGGGAGATCCGACGGCCCAGAATCGGGATCGCGACATATTGGTATCATAACTCGGTTACTCCAGTAATTTATTTAGTAATTAACAACTACGAGCGGTATTCAGAAACTAAGGTTATATTAAGATCCTTTGATCTTAATAATTGGCTGCAATACCATTCACAAGTCATTGTCCCTTACGTACATCATGCTAAGACTTATAGGACCTAACCATTGGCCTTGACTTATCCTAGGATCATGGCAGACCAAGATGTGTCTAGACAATTAACGGCTATGATGACAATGCTCCAAGACATGGGGCAAAGGCAGCAAGCATTGGATGAGAGGCTCAATGCACAAGCTGAGAGACCCGAGGCATCTAAGCCTGCTGATTCTAGGATTGAAGGTTATGTCCATCTTTCTGAGGAAGAATCTAGTTACCATCCTTCAACTGAGTCTGCTCCTACCCCGACTGAAGGAGAAATGGAGAAAGCCCTTCTTAGACACCAAATGTTACTAGATAATTACTGAAAGGGAAAAATTCCTCGATTCAAAGGTGTAGCGACACCTGCCGAGGCTGAGTTATGGCTTGATGACATCAGCAGGATGTTGAGAATAATACACGCACCAACAGATACTTGGGTGCACTTTGCTGATTACTCCTTAGCAGACTATGCAAGATGATGGTGGAGAGTAATTTCCAAGAAATTAGCAGATCTTGTTCCATGGGATATCTTTGAAGAGAGGTTCCAAGCTCACTTCTGTCCCTCTCATTGGGAAGAATTAAATAGGAGAGAGTTAGCTTCTCTGAATCAGGGTTCTAAGACCGTACGAGATTATCATATCCACTTTACTAAGCTACTACGTTACTCACCAGCTCTAGAAGCTTCACCACAACAGTGTCTTACCAAATTTGTTAGCGGTCTTCAGGGAGATCTACGAGAAAAGCTTGCTGGTTTTAGAGCTGCAATCGTAGATGAAGCAATGGACATCGCCTCTCGTATTGAGATGGAGAGGGATGAAAACCGCCAAAGAAGAAGTTTCCACTTTAATGGTGGACCATCCAGAATCAAGGCACATTATAACCATAGAGATCGTCGCTATCATCCAACCGGATCTAATATAAGCTCGCCACAGACTTTGGGTCAGGAATTATCTGGAAGAAGGGGTTTCTCTAGACCTCCACTATATCCTCGCGACTCAGCAGTAGGATCTAACACCTCTGTGGCTGGTTCTTCAGCTCAAACAAGAGCACGTGTGTGTTTTTACTGTCATCAGGAAGGTCACATAAAGAAAGATTGTCCAAAGTTAAGAGGTTCAGGGTTTAAACCAACCCCAATTAATAGTATAACATCCACCTCGAGCAATGGAGCAACATGCGGAGGAAGACATGGTAGAGGTCAGGGCTCACAAGGAGCATCTCCTACACAACAACCACCACAAAGTGTTGCGGGTTCTAGCTTGCCTATTCCTATTGGCCAGCTAAATGCAATCACTGAAGAACAAGCCTACAATTCAAGCACAGTCGTACGAGGTACCGTTACTATTCATGGCTTTTCAGTACATGCCTTATTTGATTCTGGTGCTTCACATTCATTTATTGCTCAATAGTTAGTACCCACTTTGGGTAAGATACCAGTAGAAGTACAACAGTCCTATCTGATCAAGGGACTAGGAAGACAAGTATTTATGATCCGAGAAATCCTGGATAATTGTATAGTAGTGATAGCAGGACATCAGTTACCTGTTTCACTACTACTAATAGAAATGGAGGACTTTGATCTTATACTAGGAATGGATTGGCTAGAAAGGCATCATGCATGTCTTGACTGTTCTCAGAAGACAGTAACGTTTCACCTTCCTAACTCGATAGAGTTCCAGTTCATTGCAAAGACATCCAATGATAATATCGAATATATCTCTACATTGAAGGCACAACAGTTGTTAGAGAAAGGGTGCCATGGTTATTTAGCTTATGTAACCACTACATCAGGGTCAGATAGGATGATGGAAGATATACCTATAGTATGCGAGTTTCCTGATGTATTTCCAGAGGAACTACCTGGATTACCACCTGAGCGAGAGATTAAATTTGAAATCTCTCCCATACCTGATACTCAACCTATCTCTATTCCTCCGTATAGGATGGCACCAGCTGAGTTACGAGAGTTAAAGGTACAGTTGCAAGAACTGTTAGATAAAGGATTCATTCGTCCTAGTACTTCACCATGGGGTGCACCTGTCTTATTTGTTAGGAAAAAGGATGGGTCAATGCGATTGTACATTGACAATAGACAGTTAAACAAGAGGACAATAAAGAATAAGTATCCTCTGCCAATAATAGATGATCTCTTTAATCAGTTACAGGGTTCGACTGTGTATTCTAAGATTGACTTAAGATCTGGATACCATCAGTTGAAGATAAAAGATACGGATATCCCCAAGATAGCTTTTCGAACTAGATACAGGCATTATGAATTCTTAGTTATGCCTTTTGGACTGACAAATGCCCCAGTAGCTTTCATGAATCTCATGAATAGAGTATTCAAGGAGTTCTTAGATCACTTTGTAGTAGTCTTTATTGATGACGTGCTTATTTACTCCAAGGATAAATACATGCATGAACATCATATCAGGCAGGCACTTGAAACTCTTAGGAAGAACAAAATGTATGCTAAATATAACAAATGTGACTTCTGGTTATCTGAAGTATCTTTCTTACGCCATGTTATTTCTGGGGAAGGTATATCAATTGATCCTACAAGGGTTAGTGTGGTGATGAGTTGGGGACGCCCGAAGACTATCACAGAAATACGATCTTTTCTGGGATTAGCTGGATATTATAGAAGATTTGTGAAGGACTTTTCACGAATAGCATTGCCAATGACTAGGTTGACCCAGAAGGAAGTTCCATTCATATGGTCAGATGCATGCGAAAGAAGTTTCCAAACACTGAAAGAATGCCTAACATCTGCACCCATCCTTACTCTACCCTCCGGGAGTGAAGGGTTTACAGTATACACGGATGCATCTAAAGAAGGACTTGGGGCAGTTCTTATGCAACATGGTAAGATAGTTGCGTATGCATCATGACAGCTCAGGTTACATGAGAAGAACTACCCAACACATGACCTTGAATTAGCTGCCGTAGTTTTCGCTTTAAAGATATGGAGACACTACTGATAACACAGGTTTGGCAAGGGTCTAAATATCTCACATAAGGCGGAGATAAGAGTCGCTGCGGCGACCACTCACTAAACCCGTATTAGTCAACAATTAACCCACAACAGATAAATCAAGCAATGAAAGTAAATGTGTGGAGTTAAAATTTATTATAACTCTACAACAAGATGTGTATAGGTGCAAGTATGTGTAGAGGTCGAACACAGGGAGCAGACAGGTAGAACGGGGCAATAATGCTCAAAAATGTGAATGTTATGTTTTTTATCTATTTATGCTATTTTGTGTGGGTTTTTAATTTTATATTTTTTTTGTTTTTAATTTTATACTTTTGTATTTTGGTTTTTAATTTTCTGATTTTATATTTTCTTTTTATATTTTATATTTTTTTATATTTTCTTTTCTTTGAATAAAGACATATACAAAGTAAGAGAAAAGATAGATAATGTATTAATAAAAATAGGTAAAATGAGGAAAAATCAGGAAATAAAATGTTTTTAGGTTTTTTATAATTTTCTAATGTTTTTGTGATTTTTCTAGATTTTTTCTAATTTTTTTGGTATTTTTAAAGTCAAAAATACTAAAAACAATGAATAAAAGGGCTGGCTGAAATTAAAATGGGAATGAAAATAGTAAACAGCGACAGAATTTTCCTAAATTAATTTTAAATGAAAGACAATAAGATAGAGAACATTTGGAAGTAGAGTTTGTATTTTTAGGATTTTTTATGGACTTTTAATATTTTTAGGAAGATTTTTGGGGTTTTCTAATTTTTAGAAGTTTTACTTTGATTTTTTTAGTGATTTGTGGTCTAACACTAAAATATGATAAGACACGCAAAATATAATTTTTTGGAATTTTTCAAAAACTTTTACGAATTTTTATGGATTTTCTAATGCAAACAGTGCTGAAAATGCATCTTTTTTATTTTTTATAAATATTAAAATGCAATAAAAATGCAAAATAAAAATATGCCATGATGCTAGAATGCAACAGGAATCTATGCAATGTTTTTGGGAATTTTTAAAGATTTAGAGATGCATGAAATAATTAGAAATAACAAATGGAAAAAAAGCCAACTGGCAGGGGAGTTTATGTAATATGCGAAAAGCGCAGGGGTCAGAATGTAAAATTTCCACAAAATATACAACTTACTAAAAACTTTTACAAACTAAATCTAAATAGCTAGAAACCCAAGGGTAGTGCTGCAAAATTGCCAACGTCACGCGTGACCTGGCAGGGGCACAAATGTAATAATACAAATGCCCAGGGGGAACTATGCAATTTCTACAAAAATATAAAACGGTCGCTAAAAATTGGAATACTAATAAAATATTACAAAAATGGTGAGGGTGATAACGCAAAATACCCACACCTAATGGGCGATTCGAGGGTCCTCCTTCTCCCACTTGCCACGTGGCGGCTTGCGGGCACGCGATGACGCTTCGCAAATCATCGGTCAGGATTAAATCATCGTAGACGATCAATGGCTGCTGGACGAGATGATCCCACGGACGCCATGCGATCTGGGGGTCCTTGAAAATCTGACGGCGGAGAAGGCCAATGGACGAACAGGGAAGAACCCCGCCGCTGCGAGGTTCCTCCGGCGGGCTACTCCTTCTACGGCGGTCCTCTTTGCTTCAAAATGGTCCCACAAGCTCATGCAGGTGTTGTCGATCTCCTGGGGTCCTCAAAACTCCTGTCGGAGCCCGATATAGCAGCCGCGGAGCTGGGTGCTCCAGGAAGCTTCGGCCAGAGGTCCAAAATCGATCCCAGGTTCCGCTTCACGTCCTGTACCTGCAAGAAATGTCAAGGAGGGTGAGGGCAAAGTGCCCTCCTCTCTTGGCTGCTGGATGCGGTGGTGATGGCGGAAAAGTGACTCGCTGGAGCAAGCTCCGGTGAGTTGGAAGTGAATGGTGAATGGATGTGTTGAAGGTGCAATAGGGTATGGGATTAGACGCCTAAGTCTACTAGAAGTAAGAAAATGCGAGAAAATTAAAGGAAAAACAGACCTCGATGGCCGGGGGGGCAGAGATAGAACCTCATGGCGGTGGCCGGAGATGGAGGATGGAGACACCAAATGATCACGCCCAAGGCCGTCCTAGATTGCTGGAGGTGGTGCTGTCACCACCACCAGTCCAGAGCACAAATGAGGGAGCCAGAGATTGGTCAAATGGGGTTCAAAAACGAGAAGGAATAATGGAGGTGGTTTATGTACAAGTGATGATGGTGTGCCCTTTAATGAATGATCACGGGTGAACGAGGGCAATCTTGGAAAACCCAAGTAGCTGGCGTGTATCCCATATGTACATGGAGAAAAATCCAAGAAGAAGTCGACGCCCAAAAATGAAAGGTGCGAGCCCTAAAATTAAGAGAAACAAGGCGAGAAAGTTGTTCTGACAGCAACAGAGGGTTTTTTTTTACAATGTGATGAACATGCTCCATGGATCGATGAATATTGAGCGTATCGTGGATCTAATCCCCAAAGTAATGGTTGGGCGTTGATCACGGAGATACCAGGTACAAATTTCATGAAGGGTCAACCTTCCCTCGATCAACGCAACGATGGCGAAAAATTCGAGAAAAGGGAGTCACGGGAAGCTCTGACACGCAGCAGGGACCAGGACCATGGAGTTGACCGGTGGGTCAACTACCCAAGCCACCTGGTTGGTCCATGTGGACCAACCAGGAAAATCCCTGGAAAAAAAATATTGCTAAAATCATTTTAAAATAGTAAACGAATTTATTAAATTTTGGTTATAAAATAAAAAATATTTGTAAATTTATGAAGTATTTTATGGTGATTTTTATTTATTTTTATGAGGTCTATAATTACAAGTTGCCTTTTATACCCTTTATAGGTATCTTTATCTATGTATTTTAATAATTCATTTTTATTTTGTATAATTAATTGATTTATTGTTTATTATTTTTATATTTATAGAATATTTTTATACACTTAAATATATTTTTATTTTATTTTTCTGAGGTATTTTGTATACTTAATAAAATAAAAGTATATTCTATACATGTATACTTATAGGTCTTATACCTAGGTATTAGGGACATGTATTTTATTTTGATGAGTTTTTATTCTGATTTTTAATATACATATATATTAAAAATAATATTTAGAAAATTATAAAAATATAAAATTATAAAAATAATGAATAAATGAAAAATGAATATTTTAATCTGTACAAGTATACAACAGGGGTCCAAAACTCAACTTTCAAATCATAGCTCCGTCAAATGCGAAACTACCGCCATTAAATAGCTTATTTTAAATTATATACAATTAAAGGTGAGTTTGATGCATTTCTAGTTTTTATTAGGGAGATACAGGTCTGGGAAGTTGGGATTCTGGATTTTTATTCAGACTATAACTTTTATCTATATATTATTTTTGAGTGAAATCAATTTTGTATTTTTCTTTATTTAATTATCTACAACTTTCATGTACAAAGTTTCTTTATTTGAAGTGTAAAAAGTGGAACCAAAAATAGGTCCCAAAATGAATAAAGAATGAATGAATTAGAAGGACTTTTGTATTTTGGCCCTTATCTCCCCCTACTTTATTCCTTGTCGATCTAGTCATCGAGATGCCTAGGTCTCGAGGTTTCGGGTCATAAAATATTTACAATATTTTATTCTTTTTCTTTTCTTTTCTTTATTCTATGATTTTGGCTTTAAAAAACTGCATTTTATACAATATTTACACAATGATGCATGAATGCTAAAATGCCTAAATTAACAATATTTACACGCATTTACTAGGGTTTTTAAGGCCAAAATATAGAATAAAGATGATGAAACGTGGATTCATCAACTACTTGTATGGTATTACTTTTGAAATATTCGCCGATCATAAAAGCTTGAAATATCTATTTGATCAAAAGGAGCTCAATATGAGACAGAGACGGTGGCTAGAGTTGTTGAAATATTATGATTGCACTATCTCCTAACACACTGGTAAGGGGAACATCGTAGCAGATGCCCTTAGCAGAAGAACTTATTCACTTGCGTTGGTGAGTGATATCCACTTCTGGGGTTTACTATCAACGTTAAGTGAATGGAAATATTTGATAGTAATGTCGATACTATAACTATTCCTCACCGATACAAACTAGAGATCTGGGATAAAATAAAGAAAGAACAGGAGGATGGTCCAGTCCTTAAAGACTTGAGAAGAATGAGATAGAGGGATTCCATATACAAGATGGATTACTATATAACCATCACAGAGCTTGTGTACCAGACATACCTGAATTGAGGAAAGACATTTTACGTGAAGCTCATTGTTCTAGATTATCTATTCATCCAGGAATTACAAAGATGTATAAGGATCTTCATTCATACTTTTGGTGGCCAGGAATGAAGAAAGATGTTGATGAGTTTGTGAATGCATGTTTCACTTGCCAGCAGGTAAAGGCTTCACACCAAAAGCCACCAGGATTATTGCAACCCCTCCCTATACCTAAATGGAAATTGGAAAGCATTCCCATGGACTTCGTTACTGGCTTACCTCAGACGACTGGTAGTAAAGATAGTATATGGGTTATAATAGATCGTCAGACAAAGGTAGCACACTTTATTTCGATAAGCTTATCTTTCACTCTAGACCAGCTTGTTGAGTTATATATTACGCATGTGATCCGCCTCCATGGTATCCCGAAGGAAGTAGTTTCTGATCGAGATTCATGATTCAACTCACACTATTGGGAGAACTTCATGAAAGCCTTAGGTACACAACTATGCTTGAGTACAACATATCATCCACAAACATATGGTAAGTTAGAACGTACGATTCAGACACTAGAGGATATGCTATGAGCTTGTGCCTTAGAATGGAAGGGATCGTGGATTAAACATTTGCCTCTTGCAGAATTCACCTACAATAATAGTTACCATACAAGTATTGGCATGGAACCATTTGAAGCACTATATGGACGAAGGTGTACTACTCCTTTGTGTTGGTAAGAGGTCAGAATAAAGAACCTTTATGATTCAGATAGATTGCAAGAGACACAGGAAGCTGTAGAGCTTGCTCGAAAAAGACTATTGACTGCTCAAAGTTCCCAAAAAAGTTATAGTGATAGCAGGTGAAGAGACCTTGAATTTGAGGTAGGTGACTTTGTATTTCTCAAAGTATCACCTATGAAGGGCATTCAGAGGTTTGGCTTGCGTGGGAAGTTAGCATCCAGGTTCGTGGGTCCCTTTGAAATTATTCAACGGATTGGAAAAGTTGCCTATAGACTTGCACTTCCTCGACATCTTTCGGCAATACATGATGTATTCCATGTATCAAATCTGAGAAAGTACGTTAGGAATCCAGAGCATAAGATAAGTTATGATGATTTACATGTTGAGCCAGACTTGACATAGCAAGAGATACATGTGCAAATACTTGAAAGCGATATCAAGAAGTTGAGAAACAAAGAGGTGCCTCTAGTTAAAGTATTGTGGAGAAACCAAGAGTTTGAAGAAGCCACATGGGAACCTGAGGCAGAAATGAGAGAGAAATACCCGTACTTGTTTGAATGATAATACTATGTATTCTGTATATGTTCATTATAAATGAAAGGACGTTCATTCTTTTTAAGGTTGTTATGTTTCAATCCTCTTTAAGGTTGTTATGCCTGTATTTCTAGTCTTGAGGATGAGACTTTCTTTAAGGTTGTTATAAGTGTAAAACCTTGAATTTGGTATATCTCGAATCCTATATAATAAGATCCGGCTCGTCAAGAGAAAACCAACGGAATTTGTTTCATGTGAATCGGACTTCGTTTCGATTTGTTATGATTTTCGGAAGAAAGAGAAGTAAGGAGGGTTAAGAAGTCATTAACCCATAATGACTGTCATTAAGACTAATTAAGTGTGACTAAAGAAACTAATGATGGATTGAAAACTGCTAATGATTATTAGCAAACACTAATCAATAATTAGTAAAAGATAAGCGTAAGCCACGAAAGTTAAATCGTGATTAGTGAAAGTTAATCACGATTAGTGTTAATTAAGCGTCATTAGCGAATCTAGAATCATCTGGAATGTTCTGACTTAAGCCCCAAGTTTGAGATAGGTTTTGGCCAAAATCATGGGCCAAAACCATGGGTCGCTAAACCATGATTAAGGTCTAAACCGTGATTTTCTAACCATGATTAGTGGTTTTCTGGAGCCTATAAATACCCACTACCCATTCATTCTCTACGATTTCCACTACCACCACCACACAAGGGCTAGGGTTGAGAGGTCGGGAGGAGGAGTGGGAGGCGGGGAAAGAGCGCTAGCGAAGCGTTGCTTGGGAGAACGAGGAGGAGGAAGGTATGATCCTCTCTTAGTTTGTTTCATAAGCTTGGATTTCAATTCGTCCTTTTTTCTTCCAAGCTTTGTTATTGATTCATCTTTTTTTTCGATTCGTTTTCTGTTGTGGTTCGTCACACATTCACTCATCTAAGATGCGTGGTGTCTACTGATTCTCCATCGCTTATGTTTCTATTCTTTCAATTATGCCTTTATTATTATTTTGATGGAGAAATCTGTGTAATACCCTACTTAGGTGCGGACGGCTATGCACGTCAGTGAACCCTGTGATTCATCACACATTCACTCACCTAAGATACGTGGTGTCTACCGATTCTTCATCTCTTGTTGTTTGAGTATATTCTTTCAGTTTTGTTGTTGTTTTTCCTCACGATTGATTTAATAGAGGAAACTCTTTTCGTTTTTATTTTGAAATATGTCTTGATATAAGGGGAAACTCTGCCGAAATTTTCCGAGAAATATGTCCCGATATAAGGGGAAACTCTGCTGAAATTTTCCTAAAAATATTACCCGTATAAGGGGAAGCTCTACCGAAATTTCAAGAGAAAATATGTTCTTGGCGTTCTTTGTGGTCTTCGTGTTCTTCGCGTTCTTCATGTTCTTTGTTCGTTCTTTGCGTTCTTGACACGTTCTTAGTGTTTTTTATACAAAAATGAAATTCGATCGTTTCTGTAGCCTTAAATCATCTTTTCTGAAAATGAAACACGATGAAGTACTGCATATGCGAGAGAGAGCTCGATTAGGTAATGAAATCCTTCCTTTTGTTGTTGGGTTTTCATACGAAATTATTGAAATTCTTGATTTTGTGTTATTTGCTACGAAGAACCCTAATTTTGGCTATTTTTTTGAAAAAGTCTGAAGAATTGCTTTGCGATTCCCACTAAAATAAGGTTTAAGCATCAAATTGATGTATTGGCTTTGAAAGTTAAGGTTTGGGAGTTAAAATAGGCATAAATACGAGTATATATGCTTATGAATAATATATATGTGAGTCTATACTAAGTATTGTTGATTATGCAAATCGAAGACTTAACGAAAGAATTACATCATGTGAATTGATGTGGTTTGAGTTGGATCCTGAAAAGGATCATGTGTCATGTTAAGGATGACTGGGAGTAGAACTACAGGTCGGGCATGAAACCTGTAGGTTTGTCGGAAGGAACCCGTATTGATGTTTCCCTACCTAGGTGGTACACGGTTGTCCTGTTATGATAAGTGCGCACAAAATGAATGTTTTTGCAACGCGTGATACCGGGAGCCAATATCTTCGGGTTGAACGACGGAAGATGTGGTCGTTCCTTGTGGAGGTACGGGTGGTTCAATAGCGGCTGGGTCACGATAATATGTATTTGAAGCCGCTAGGTTATATGATTAATGTTAGCCTGAGATTTTAAGCAACCGAATCCTCGAGGACGGTGTGCTCATTTGTTTTCCGTGCTGAGGGTTTGAGACCCTATTTAATAAAAGAAAAGGTAATTGTCAGGGTAGTATTGGAGGATTGGTTGAGGCGACGTGCGGTAGCATAAGTTTACCAAGATCAACACAATCTCCAATCCCGAAGGGTCCATAGCTTCGGAGTCCAAGAATGGTGGGGTTCCCCTGGACTAATCCCTGATGTGGAATAGAAAAGGAATAGGACTTAAATTAATGAGAAGGAATGAAACTTTTTGGTGATAATAAGTTTTGAAAAATTACACAATTTCTTTGCTTTTCTCTTCTTCGTTATTTAGCATTCGCTAATTCCTATCCTATGATTTATGGAAAACCCAACAGGTGTTAGTGAGCCATCACAAGGACTTTAGTAATCCAGCCATCTTACATAGTAGACATCTAGCTAGCCAGGATAGCTTTACTTTGTAAGGTAGTTAGTAATCTTTCTGTGTATTTACTTTCAGCTGATGTACATGTAAATGGTTGTAGTGGGACAATAGATCATGTAAACTTTATTTTGTGAATGGAAAAGTGTTGAAATACTTTCTTGTGAGTATTTTTATTTGCAATTTGTTTCTGAATGTTAGTTGTGATTGCTACATATTGCAACTATTTTTTTCTTTATTGTATGCATAAAAACCAGCATAAAATTAGAAAATCATGCCAAAAACAGCACATTCAGTAACCACGATCGAAACTTGGACCTAGATTTTCAATATGCCTACATAACTATTTTGTGTGCATGCATGTGTTGTATGTTGTCTTAAATAGTTAGTAGAAAACATATATTACACTCTTTTCATTTGGTTTTAGTTTTTTATAATTCTCTTTATTTTTTATTGTAACTAAAAATACAAAATAAAATAAGAATTTGAAAACCAAAAATATTCTAAAATATGTAGTTTATTTATTGAAAAATTGACCTATACTAAACCTTCCCCCATTTTCCATACTATGTTTGTGATAAAACGGAAATCTAAAAAATATATATCTAATATAATGTATAAATATAATAAAATGCATAAGACGTATGGTAGTAACAAGAAAACAAAATGAAAAATATAAAACTCCAAAATCCATATATAAATATTTATAAAAAGAAACATAATTCTTAATCTCTCGATATAAATAGAATTCGTAAAGTACCTTTTCACAATACAATCTCAAATTTTTGAGCAAATTTTATATTTTACATTTTCTTATATGAGTTCATGAACTATTTATTAGGTATTTTACGAGATTTTTTTTGCATTTTCTGAATTTCTTGGACTCTGCCACATGTTGCCATCTCAGTTTCATTCTTCTGTGTTGAATAGCCTTAGCAAGCGTGCAAGCGCTCCACGCGAGGTGGAGAGGCCAAATTTGACCTCGATTTCTTGTTGACCTAGGCCACCTTAGGAGGACGGATCCTTTGTTGTGTTATAACACCTGTTGTAATGCAGAGATCCGTCCGATAGAGATCGTACAACGCTCATTAGGAGCCAGGAATGATTGACCCTCTATGAGGGTCGTCCGATCTCCATCGAACGGATCCATGTGTTAATGGTGCTGTAACACAATAGAGGATCCTCTTTGCCACTTCAGACCTTTATTTACAAAGAGGATCGTCTGTTGTAGCCCCTGCTGCAGCAGACTCTACTGTAAAGGCTACAACCGTCCGATCACCTATCCCCCACCTTGAGATGTGAGCCCACTATCCTTGTCCCTCTACGAGGGTCGTCGGATCCTCATCCGACGTTCCTCGTGCATTCAACTCCTTGTGTAAATCGGATTTACAACAGACGGTCGGTTTCCCTTTATTTAATGGGATTTTTACATCCATAATCCTGAGTAATTTCGTAATAACATTCATAATCCTGCATAATCGCGAATTACATAAAAAATCCTGAATAGTCACTCCATCTCACACTCATAACCCTCCGTTAGTTTAATATTTTAACTCAACATATGAATGAGTTAAGCTAACTCATACGGTCACAAAACAAAAAAACGTCGGTGGCCTTTGACAGCATCGTGTACACCCAGATATGCTACCCTCTCATTGCAACGCATGCACATCAAAGCTCAGTTGATCATTTCGCTACCAGGCATTTGACAGATCCTTGATGGTTCTAGCAGGGGGGGTTCGGTTGCATGGAGGCTTCCTCACCTCGTTCCCTGAGGTCTTTATTAACACCGGTATCCTCCTCGGCTACGTTTCTAACCAAGCCTTCTCCCACTTGTCCGTCCACCTCGGCTGGCACCTCATGCTCGGCGTGGGTGCCATCCCCTCCGTCTTCCTCGCTGTCGGTGTCCTTGCAATGCATGAGCCCCCATAGTGGCTCGAACTCCAAGGCCGCCTCGGCAATGTCCGCCGTGTGCTCCATCGCATCTCGGGCATCCCGAAAGAAGCCGAGGAGCGACTGTCGGACATCAAGTTTGCTGTCGGCGTTCCTGAACACTGCAACGACGAAATCGTCGAGATTAGGAAGCAAACCCAGGGAGAAGGGGTCTGGAGGGAGCCGTTCCTGAAGCCATCCCCTGCCGTCCGGCGGATTCTCGTGTCTGCACTCGGTATGCACTTCTTCCAGCAGGCTTCCGGCATCGACGCCGTGGTGCTCTACAGTCCTCGCGTATTTGAGAAGGCGAGGTTGAAGAGCAAGAACAAGCTCATGCTCACAGCTGTCGTTGTTGGGATCAGAAAAACAATATTCATCCTGGTGGCTACCTTCTTGCTCGATCGACTAGGCAGGCGGCCTCTGCTTCTTACCAGCGTTAGCGGGATGATTGTGTCGCTCGTTGGTCTCGGCTTCGCGCTGACGGCGGTTAATCAACACCATAACAAGAAGCTCGTGGCGATGATTATTGTGTGCATCGTGAGCATATTGGCTTACGTAGCGACGTTTTCAATCGGACTAGGGCCGATAACGTGCGTGTACACGTCGGAGATATTCCCTCTGAGGATGAGGGTGCAGGGGGTGGCGACGGGCCTGCAGCTTGGCAGCGGGGGGGGGGGGGGGTGGAGGGGGCCGGCCGCAGGGGGCTTGGGGGAGAGGGGGAGGCAATTCTGCTCGACAGCGGGGGATGTTGTGGGCGGCGAGCACTAGCAGGGGAGGACAACTCGGGTCGGGGAAAGGGGGGGTGTGGGCGGCGAGCACTAGCTTCAGGAGAAGAGGAGCTCAGCGGACAAGGGCTTCAGGGGAGCAGAAGTTCGCGCGAATGAGCCTGGCACAGGGAGGGAAGTTCGCGCGGAGCTGGGGCGCGCGCGGGTTGGGGGGTCGCTCGAAGCTCGGCACGCGGGAGCAGGTGATTGGCCTGGCGGGAGCAGGTGATTGGCCTGACGACGGGAAACTCGGCCCGCGGGGGAGGGGGAGGGAGGAGGATGGCATGTTTTGTAAATAAGAATGGATATTAGGGGTAGTTTTTTATTTTTTTAACGGAATCCATCAAACATAACGCCCATCTCAAACGGAACATGACACAGGGTTATGTCATGTAAGACTTAAGCATTACTCAGGATTTCCCATGTAATTCGCGATTATGCAGGGTTATGAATGTAATTGCGAAATTACTCAGAGTTATGAATGTAAAAATTCCTTATTTAATGCCCCATTAAAATCCCTATGACCTCTTCTCGATTGTTAGTCCAAGCACGGCAAACCACCACCTTTTGGCCCTTTAAAACCTCTCCGAAATCCATTAAAGGAGCCATATCTCCTCTTCGCAACCTAGACCCTAGCTCATCTCCAACGAGCTTCCATGGATGACATGTGGTCAAGGCGAGAACCGTGATGTGTGTGAAGTGTTCTGGTATTGAGGTGTGATCCTGGACCCCTCAATTGGTCTAGCAACCCACTGGTCTCGGTTGGTCGAGCTTCCTCTTCCACAACAGAGATAGAGGACAAGATCGGAGGATTCTCTAGCCTCCTTCACCGGTTGTTTCTTTGATTTCTCTAGCTTATCTAGATTTTAAATGGTCGGACGAAGCTTGGAGGCCCTGTTCATCTTCAGCCGCAGGACACCAAAGGACCCCAGGGCCCTCAAAGACTTCATAGTCTTTGAGGCGAGCTTGAGGTGGATTGATCGCACCCAGCCATGAAGAGAACAAAGCAATGGTGTGTGGAGTAAGAGGATGTGAAGGAGCATAGTCTGGCATACTGGAGTTCTGCCCGAGCGCCTCCGTCGTGTCTGATCGGAGAAGACGAGTAGAGAAGATGCCATGTGGAGTATTCTCTACCCCTTGATCACAAAGGGGTGAAACATTTGCAAGTATATCCTTGCATTTTGATCGTTATAATTAAAAGTCCATCTAGGGGCTCTCGAAAGGCATGGAAATCAGGGATGAGCATAGGTCGGGCTCTGAAGGACTCATGCCCAAGCATGTTTAAAAAATTCAGGCCTTGGGTCGGGTTCATGCCTGCAATTTTTTTATTCGGCCCAAGCTCAGGCCCGGCCCAATTCCTATAGGCCAGGCTTGGGCCGGGCTAGACCATCTCCTCCCATTAGAGATTATTAACTGAGTCTTTTGTTTCAAATCAATCTCAACTCAAGTTACACAAGCCAAAATTTTTTAAAACATATACCATAATACTTGTGAAACAACTAAAATTCAATTCTACAAAAATCGAGGATTTCTCGTTAGACACAAGTGAACTCAATGCTAGATACCATGAATGTCTCTCATGTATAAAAATTGAAAGAACGAAACAAACTTACACATTTAACAACAACAGGTGCACCGGACCCTGCATTTTTAAAAAAATGGACATAAGGCCCATATTAAGTAAAGGTTCAATAATAAAAAATGCTCTAATGGAAAAAATTCAATAATAATCAACAGATTCTAAACCAAAGGTTAATTAAGGAAAATTAATTCTGAATTCAAATACAATGATCATCAACTCACATGTCACACACCTAGCTTTCTTGATTTATAAACGTTGTATGAAGACAGGATACAAGAATATAGTGCACATGAAATAGGTGGGAGTATTCATGCGTGTAGGATGTGGGAAAGGGTTCGAGCCCTCTTCGGACTAGACCCTTGGGCCGAGTCGGGCTCGGCTGAGCTAAGCCCGAGCCTGTCCCAAAAAAAGTTGGGCCTAAATATTGGGTCCAAGCTCAGCCCAGTGTTCATTTGGGCTTGAGCTGGACCGACCCAACCTAATGCTCATCCCTAATGGAAATGGATCAGTAAATTATGATTTAGTCCCCGACAAGTTACTTTTTAATTAAATCTTAATTTTAATTACATTTAGTTATCACTTCTCATTTATTTTATTTCTCAATCATTTTGCATTATTTTTGAACCAGAATTTTATGGATATCTTGTATTAAATAACTCCATTTTTTGTTTTACGTAGAATTGTCATTTCCTTTATTTTCTAGAATTATTTTCGTATGCATTGAACTTTTTTTATTCAAGTTTCACTTATGCCTTATTTGGATACCTAGTCTTAGATAACCTAGGAGTTGTATCTCATTAGGTGAAGTATATTTAAAAATAGTTCAAACTTTTCACTAAAAATTCATAAAAATCGAAAACATTAAATCTCACAAAAAGAAACTTAGTTAATATTCCGTTACCAATATAGTATCTCTCGTCATTTTGGTTTTCAAAATTATTAATGTAAATTATTTTAAAAAAAATAAAAGCCCAAAAATGCAAACGTGCTTAGAAAAATCTCTCAAAATTCACTCGTTGTCTAAAGTTCCCATCATTTTAGGGGTTTTGTATCTTATTTAAGAGTTCAAGTCCTCCAATATCTTTCCATTCAGTTTCCTTTTCCAAAATACCTCAAAACACTAACAATCTTTGAAAAATCATATAAAGCTCTCTAAAAATCAAAACCATAAAAAACATGCATTTTGTTTCTCCGATCACACTCTATCTATATAAAATACTACTATATTTTTTATAATCTTTTCACAATTAGTATATTTCTTAAATCATTTCCATGTTTCTTATTTTCATAAAAATCTTTAAAAATATAAAAAAATATAAAAACTCCGCCAACAACGTCTTTTTAAAAATAATAATGCAAAAATATTTTATTCCTACCCTTTCCCATGTTTTATTCTGTATAACTAAAACCCCATAAAAACAAGAATACTAAAAAAATCATTTTCCAAAAAATAAAAAGAAACTAAAAACAAATTTAAGAAGATAAATTTAAAATAAAAAAGAAAATTAAGAATCCAAAATATGAAAAATCCAGGTACCGACGAACCTATAAAATCACCATACACATAAAATCCATAGAAATACACATTGGATTAACACATAATTAGGTTGTCTAGTTGCCGGTCTAACATCATTGTTTAATTTTTCACAACCAAGTTGCCTCATTGAGTTTAACCTTGGAGCTTGCCTAAGTAAATCCACATACCTTTCTTCCTATCTTCTACTTTAATCCAGGTTTTCTTTGTTTAAACTAACCTATAAAATCCATTATTAAAAGTCTAATTAGAACCAAGTAGATGGCTTGATCATTATGAAGTAATTTTAATCTAAGTGGATTAAATAAGATTAAAAAATGAACCAAAAGGAGGGAGGGCTAAGGGAGGACTAGTTAACATGTTTCTCCAAGGGGTGTGTGTACTAAGATACAAGCAAACTTGATAGTTTCCTATCACCACGTGCCAATTAAAGTGGTTCTCTGTTTGCAGGAAGCCGTTTCCTTTATTGAAACAGTCCATTCTCCAATTTGGAGAGATACCTCCCCAATGAAGGTGCTTTGGTGCTAGAAGATAGAAATATGCCATCTCTCAAGGGGAAAGGTGTAAGTATTCCTCATTTGGATCTGAGATTTGAGTAGTGATTCATGTTCATAAGTTAGAACATCTTTAGTATACGGTATTGTATTAACATTACATATATGGGTAGAGCTTTTTAGGAGATGAAGCTAAGAGTATAAGAGGAAGCTCATAGGTTGAGGTAAAGAGTTCATCCTTTTTTTGCATTGTCATTGAAGGTTCTTGGATTACTCTTGAGATATGGAGGAAAGTTTGAGCCCATTTAAATCTGAGAATGAAGATGGTGAAAGTTGATAGTTGCATTCATGTTTGTGCTTTATAGTACACCTTGAAGTATCCTTGAAATAGTTAACTACCGATATTCCGCAAGAGTTTTATTTCCATTATTGTACTTGATTTATAAATATGATTGTCTCTTAATGCTTGCAGGAAGAATTTTGTGAAAGAATATATTTATCTTATATGTAGAACCCTGGAACATTATTTAGAATCAAAGAGATCTCATAAAATGTACTCCATATATCATATAGATCTTGAGATATTACAAGAACTTTATTATTCAATTTTCGATTTCATTTCATCTTTATGTATTTTTGATCCTCTCTATGCTTATAAATAGAGACATATACCATCAATTAGAAATACCAATTTATTACCTTCTTTCACTTGGTATCAGAGCAACGGTTCTAAACTAATGATCCATGCCCCCCTTGACCTAACCCTGACACATCCATCATCGAGCCTCCGCGTCGATGTCACCTTTTGTGATGGGATATCAATCCTTGACACATCACTTGTAGGTGGTCTATTTGTGTGTGCACAACACCACTTGTCCCTTGCACGTATCCTACTCTCACTACAAGCTTACTATTGACATGTTGCCATTCTCCTCCAGGTCGCTACTAACTCATGCCGACCCTATAGGTTGTCAGTCACTGAAGGCCTTTTACAGATTGGGAGGAAAACTTGTTAGAGAAGAAGCTTTCGACCTCAACCTCTGATCTTTTCCCATCTCTCATGCCTTATGAGATCTATCTTTACTTGGATTTCCATTATATGGTGATTGAGATATAGAATTATTGTTATTTGCTTATACATGTATATCTCTCTTTAGAGGCAACAACTATTGCCTCAACTATCTTACTTTGCATTCGAGCACCCTTATCTATTGAATATTACTATCATCTTATTCAACTCTTTAGACACAAACCCATGGCTTAAACTTAATACACTATTTATGCATGTTCCGCTATGGATTGTAATCTATATGCTAAACTTGCTACTGTTACGGCTGATGAATCTCGTATTCATCATGATAAAATTGGTCATTTAGGCTCGGTTCCCCATCATTCACTTGTAATTAATCATTAACAGAGCATTATTAGCATTCATACATGTGTTAATAATATTTGCATTTCATCATGCATAATTGCATTAAAAATCCCAAGTGTAAATTAGCCCAAAAAGCTATTAACTTCTCTTATTTTTAGATAATTCATCCTAACTCCAATTGACCCCAAACTACTTCCATTGTGTAGATATTACTAACCTTATTAAAAAAAATACAAAAAAATTACTAACCCCAATAAGTGTCAAATAATCCCAAAGTCTAATTTCACATCTGACGGACTAAAACGAGCAATCTCCCACATACAGTGTCCGATTTTGGTCTACTCACTTTTAAAGTACTCCATTTTCAATTACGTTCAAAACAAGACCAATTTCATAAAATTCGGAATCCATATGTGAAAGTTGGGTTTTGGGCCTCTTTTGCGCATTTTAACTTTTTGCTATTTTTGACCTGAGTCTTTATGTGCATAATTAATGCTTTTAATTTTATTTCTTTTTCATTTGTGTTCTTTGATGAAAGTTTTATTAAGCGACACAAAAATCCAAATCCAGATTAAAATCGAAATCAAAGAAACTGACTGAGTCCAAGTGTCAATTGTCGGTCTGTACAAAAATTGTGTGTTTTTGACTTCTATTTTATTTTCCTAATTTCTTATTAATTAAAATCCAAAAAAATCATATTAGTGTGTAATTAATTTTCTTGTATTTTATCGTATTTTTCTATAATTTTTATCCTCTCTAAAACCACCAAAAAAATACAAAATCCCAAAAACTCGGTTTTCTATACACATGGAGAACCACCAAAAATACAACTTCTCACAGATGACCTCTTTTGCTCAAGGGTCCTTCTAAAAGTTATAGATCTCGTCGAGACGAACAACTTTAGTGAAGGAAATTTTTCGATCCGAGATCTCCTTCTATTTATTTTCTATTTTTCTTCACCTTTAATTTTGAAATTTTTTGGGGGGTGCCATGTGGCAGCCCCTTGGCGTGCCATGTGGCACCCCCACCTGTTGCGCTTATCTCTCTCTCCAGGCGCACGTGCCGCCCTCGACCCTTCTCCTTCCTTGCGCCAACCCACCCTCCCCGTCCTCTCTTCATCCCTCCTCGTAACGGCCGACGCCACCACCCATCTCCGGTCGTTACGAGATCAGCCTCTCCCTCTCGTGTAACCGCCGCCATCCTCTCCCCTATAAAGCTCCGTCCCCTCGCAGGCCATCAGATGATCCGCCATTATCCCTGAAGTCGGTGACAGCGACTTGGAGGGCGTGATCCAGAGGAAGCTTCACCTCTACTGTCGCTCCTCCGGCGAGTGGCTGAGCTTCGCCGCGAAGCCCACGGTCGAGGCAAAGATCGAAGAGGTGTTGGCCTCTCCACACTTCCCAGGCGAACTCGACACACATAACCTCTATTTTTTTCTTCCATTTCTGTTCTCTTCGTTGCAGGTACACCTCCGCCTCCGACCAGCAACCGCCATTTTCGCCTCAGCCTCGCCCGGCCCAGGCTCCAGCTCCGATCGCCCACGCCATCCTCCTCCGCGCAGAGGCACCGCCCCTCCGTCGTGCAACCCACGCCTCAGCCCCAGCTCGCACCTCGAGCGCCGCCTCCACCTCAGCCTCCGTGCTTCGAGCGTCGCCCCGCTCCCCCGCCGCACACCACAGTGCCGACCGCCCTTGCGTCGACCGCCCTCGCGCCGTGTGTCGGCCGAGGTGCGGCATCTCCACTACGCTTGCCATCGCGTCTGGGCTGCACCACCCCTGAACGGGCTGTGCATCTTTGTACAGGTGTCGTTGGATCAAGAGCAGGGCTTAATCCAACGGCCATGGTGCTACCACGTGGCGCGTCCCTAAGCTCTGTTCCTTAGCCTCAAGCTCCGCCCGTCGAGTCTCAGCCTCGGAGTCCCCAAGCCTCCATCCAGCCTCCACCTAGGCTCGGGACTCCCGAGGCTCAGCCCCGTCATCCGAACCTCCAGGAGCACGTGCTATGCACGTGCGCATTGAGCAAATTGCGTCAAGACCCCTTGCACTTTCAAAATTTGCATAAATACCCCTGCCATGGATAAATTATAAAAGGAGCCCGCCTACTTTTTGAAATTACAGATAAGCCCCTTCAGGGACCTTTTTGAAAGGAAAACTTTTTTTATTTACATTTTAGTCCCTGCAATTTCATTTTAGCATATCTTTTTCATACGAACTCCGTTTTGAGCATATAATATGTCATTTTGAAGCTCTTTTCATGCTCTACCATTTAGAATAGTTTATGGATGGATTTGAGGTTGTTTATTGATAATAATTATTTGAGGATCTCTGTAGACTTATGTAGGCTCATTTTAACATATTTGTGCTTGAAGAATAAATGATATTTATGCAATGACTCCATTGAGAAAAGTGTGTGGAATAAATCCTCATACTTTATTAATAATTATTTATTGAGGATTTAATCTGTACAGAGCTTTGGAAAGGAAAATTAAGAAATTATTTCCCTTGTATTTTTCGAAGATAATGTTTATCGATTAAGGATTACTCTACAGGGAATTTAGAAGAAATTTTCATCCGAGCCCAGAACACATAAGATTATTCATTGAAACTCTGATTATTTCTCTTGAATTATAGTTTTTGATCTGTGATAAATTTTGAAGTTATCAATTAACATCTTTTGGAGCGTAAATCTAAATTCCAGATCCTGTGCTGAATTGTTTTCCTTCCATTTGCATATCATTGCATTGTACATTTTTTAACGCATAAATTAATCAACATTAATTAATTATATAATTGATTTAAGACCACACAACTAAGAATCTCTGTTCTCTGTGTTCGACATTGGTAGACTTGCCAAGTAAAAATCTTCCACAACATTCAAAGATTGTGGTTTTTGACGAACCAAATTTGCCTCATATACTACGACAATTCCTCATTCTTAAAGAGGCAAATTTGACGTTCATCAAATGGTGTCGTTGCCGGGGAATGGTGAATTTTTAGGGTTTTAAATCATTTTTGTAATTGATTTTTGTGAAATTAATTTTTGTGCCTTTTTTTGTTTGTTTTCGCATTTTATTTGCATTTCTCTTACTTCTGCTACTAAACACAAAATTTCTCATTGCAGACTACTAGGAGCAAAATTCTGGGATCTAATCAAGATCTGCAAGGATGAAGAATTGCATTTTATTTTGTGAGAGAGAGAGTTTAATCTAGATTTAATTCCCGCATTATTCACAGGGTCCCTCTCTTCTTGTACCCTGTTAATTTGTAATATTCAGGACTGGACTCTCTGTGGCATGACATAGAATTTAGGAGCACATACGCTAGATTAGAATTATTTGATTGTGCTCGTAATTCTTAGGCCACACATTCACTAACTATATGCACTATTGATCGTTCAACATTAGCCAAAAATTTAAATCAATTCTTCACGCTAATAGAACTATCTGTTTAGGATGTTTTTCATCTGTGCATATCATTTAGTGTAAATTTTAATTCCTTGTACTGCATCCCGCATGAAGAACGTAAGGATTCACTGTAAGTCTTTCTCTTAAGCATGCATCATTGATTTACGTTTGCATTGGCTTTTCCGATTCTCCTTTCTCAAGTTTTACAACCTAGGATTTAAAGGAATTGGGACTGCTCGTTAGGCGTGAATTTCTGTGCTCACATAAACTTGTGTGATAACCTTAATTTAAAATTGGGACTGCTAATCAAGGTGACTGTAAATAAACTGACATAAAATTAACCTGTATTTGGTGGAGAGAAACCCACTCATTGTTTGTAAGGACAAGATCGCACACCTTAGGATAGAGCCAAAAACCGAAATACTTCATTCAGACTACTGATTTTAAAAACAATTAGCTACTTTTCAGTGAGGGTCTCGGGTAGCCGTTTACGGTCCGGCTTCCCTTAACAAAGTAGGTGGTTTAGAGGACACCGCGGAAGGCTTCGTCCTCAAGTAACACGGGTAGACGTTTAAACATTCCGTACTTACACCTATATTGGCTAAAAGTATGTGCAACTAGTTGTATGAACTCGGGACAGTCTTTGTGAGATATTTCGGCACCTAATAGCTCCGCTTAATTTTCAAGAATTGTTTTGTCATTAAATTAAAATTGAAAAGATAAGCGGCCGAACCCTAACGTGCCTTCACCAGTGTTGAGTGGGTGAATCAACGTGTTTGTTTTGTGTTTGATTTGTGTGCGTCAAAGACTTTGCAATCGCAAGCAAATCGTGGTTCGCTAATCATTCCATCCCTCTTGAGAAGATGTCGGCACAGTGGTCTTCTTTTCTGATCTCCACGACCTTGTCCCGATATCCTTCTTCTCATACTCCTCAGGAGAACCTAATCTTCAAATCAGATTCCCCTCAGCCATCATTCTCTTCCCGCCCATACATCCCACCCTTTGACCACACTTCTTCTTGGAATAACCCTCTCTCACATTTTGATAATCTTATGGACATGAGAGAGAGACCAGAATTGAGGATGAACAATAGAGTAACCGATATTGACAATAGAACATGATTTCCGGTTACTATGATCTCACAGCCTCTTGAACCATCCCCTACTCAGGATGACCATCTTCTTGAGTACAATCAATTTTCCTTTGACAATCCACGAGAAAACCAAAGTCAAGGAAATATAACTCATGACCAGATCATAATGATTAAGAACAATCAATACTTTACTCGAGGTTACATGCCAGAATCACGACACATGGAGAATGATTATTCAATCACTAGTCATTAGATGTTTGAGGATGAGATTGCTCGGATTAATCATAGAGCAGACACTTTAACTGAGAGAATATATGATCTCATCCAATCCATGCAGAATTCAAAAGAAGTGAGGCAACCACCATGCGAACCACTGGATTATCATGTGACTCACAATCAGACACGACCACTGACCTCTGACCCCCCAACTGACTATATTACAGAAAATACTGAAAATTGAAAATTTTGAAAATTCAAAAAAATTGGACAATTCTGAAATGGAAGCATTTTGCAAGAGTCTGATCTTAGAGCTTCCATTGATCAAAGCCATAGAATATATGCCCGATCTTAAGAGATTTGTGAAGAGTCGACTGAACCCAAAAAAGATGGGCAAGAAACGATCCAGGACTGAATATCAAGTCATATCTATGGCTAGTTCTTTGGTGATGAATCATAAAATCAAAAGCCGCAAAGTTAAGCGGTTCACTCGGATCACATGTGAAATTGAGGATTCAACATTCACTCATGTTCGGTTAGATGACTACTCCACATTAAACATCCTCCCCAAGTCCGTCTTTGACCAACTCAAACTCGGACAACTCAAAAGGACTAGGGTGATCGTTCAATTACCTGATCGATCTACCAAAAGACCGCGGGGGATCATTTCTGTCGTCGTAAATTTCTGAGGTAAAGAACACAAAGTGGACTTTATTGTCCTTGACATTGACCACCTCGGAAGGATGTCTGAGTCTCCTATCATTTTAGGAAAGCCGTTCTTAGCCTCCGCTAAGACGATCGTCGATTGCGAGACTCAGGAAATCAAGTTCCCGAACTCGGACCACAATGAACAAACCCCCAATGACACGTCCTGCTCTGAGGAAAACCAGCTTGAAACCGACAGTTATGATCATGAAATAAATATTTCACATTATCAGATATCTCTGCATGACACACTGATACAAACCCTAGGAGAGTCACCTAAAAGACTGACTGTTGGACAAACTTCGGATTCTCACCACCCTATCACTACTCCTAGGAAAAATCAAGATTTTGGAGCTTATGAAGAATTGGACCATATTATTGAAGATCACCACGATTATTTGAGTGGTCCAATCTTTGAGTCGGCAGTAATTCATGAGATACTTAAACCATATAAAGAACCGACTCCGGAAACATCCGATGTCACCAAAATTCATGATCATCCGGTAGTGACATCAACACCCACAGCCATAAACCACAAAATCACCAGGAACAATCTCCCTCGATCGAAGCAGCGCATGACCCTTCAAGAATTGGTCGACTTTTACGGGGATTCATCTGATGAGGAACTCACAAATGTCACATATACTCAAGACAGGGAGATGAACACTGTCCAACTTCCTCCCAATACTTCGCAAGGAAACAAACCGACCAAGAAGGACACCTTTGACCTTAGACACCCGGTGATTTCTGAAGAGTCCTCGTCCGGTCCTGATGTGGTTCACAGATAAGTGCAGTAGGTACAACTCTGATCCATGGGCACTTACCTCTGATTGACACAAGTTGGAGATCCTCTGCAGACGACTACTATTCTCCTGAGGACGACTCCGACGATGGCTGGTCTTCTTCATCGGCCCCCTCTTCATCACACTCCACATCTCCATACTATCTCCCTCCACACTCCCGCAAGAAGGTCCGTCGCAAACCTCCTTGATCTTGTACATCCGCAAATCTACCCGATTCCCCATCTGTATTTATCCGATTATACTTAGGCTAACCTGAGCTTAAGTATAGGGGGACCGCTGCCTTTGTTTATACATTGCTTCTCTTCTTTTATTTTTGACCCATCTATACTTTGTACGAGCTATGTCTACATTTCACTTTGTGCCATGAGGACATAGCACAAGCTAAGCATAGGGGGTGTGTTTGTATATATTTTATCTACTCTATCCATAGCTCGTACTTTAATCAATTTTTATCTAACATCGGGATGGGTACAAGTAGTGTGTATAATACCTATTTTTCATGCAAAAAAATCAATAAAAAAACTTTTTGCATTAAAAAAATCATCACTCATGGTCTTGCATTTCATCAAGCATTTCATGCATTCCTTGGTTAATATATTCCTGACACATTCACCATCACTCAAGGCTTGAGGATTTTTTAGGACACTTGATTTCTGAGATCTTGAGATTCTGAGTTAGCATGCCTTAGTCATTAGTGTTTTGAACTTAATAATCCACACTTCCCTAGTTTGAAAGATTTGAGCGCTATATTGCACTCTTCATCTCTACCTTCAAAAAGAATATGATCAGCACAATCACTTTCACAATTGCATGATTGATGAGATGAGTTGAGATATCACTTGAGGAACTAGGACTGAAGATTTGAGTTTAGACCTTATCTAATGATATTCGAGGATGGGATAAAGTTAATGAAGGCTACAGAAAAACTGAGTGTCAGCAAAACCTTAGCCAGTATGTGAACAAGATTCACATGCTATCTTTTTGATATTGACCTAAGTGCCAGGGTGTGATGAAACTTAATGAAAATTGTTGATTAGTGTGCGCCAACTTTTGGTAAAAGCGGTGGAGCTAGCCAACAATAGAAAAGAAAAAGAAATGTCAAAAAAAGCTCTATCATCCAAAGTCAAATTCCAAATGAGCTTCCACCAATGGCGAGCGCTCCCAAACATTTTCAAAGTGTCTACTTGGACCAAGCGCTAGTTAGGACCAAGGAGTCGGGCTGACACCATAAAAGGGCTCTACATCGTAAGCGATACGAGTATGGGTGTCGAAGGTATCTTAGATACTCAAAAACGACACACCCCAGTGTACTCCCAGAAAAACAAGTGCAGACGACTCCAAATTCTCTTGACGGACACATTGATCAACAAAATAAAAATATACTTGTGTTGAGTATTAAGGCACTCGAGAGGCACCTTGTTCCAATGTGAGGGAGAGAAAATTAGACACAATCCTATCCCTCCATCATTTGGCCGTCCATCTACACTTTCAAGTATGACAAACTAATGAGACGTTTGACTGAAGCAAGAATAGACTTTTCCCTAGTATTGAGGATTAGGTCTAGAGGAGAGTCTCTTGGATTAGAACTGTGGGTGATGTCTAGACTTGACTCTCATGAATGCAGTACACTAAAATCACATCCTTATATTATATGTACAAACAGAGAGTCTAAAAATTAGAGAGGTTGGATTCCATTTGATTAAAGCTTGGTTGAACCCAGAATTTTAGGATCACTCAAATTAAGGGTCTTCTCGGAATTAAGCCTTGAAAATTCACTTGCACAGTCAGGGATGTATTCAACTAAGTCATTCATTCACTCATGCTCGGGGACGAACATGGTCTAAGCATAGGGGTATGATGAATCTCGTATTCATTATGCTAAAATTGGTCATTTAGGCTCGGTTCCCCATCATTCACTTGTAATTAATCATTAACAGAGCATTATTAGCATTCATACATGTGTTAATAATATTTGCATTTCATCATGCATAATTGCATTAAAAATCCCAAGTGTAAAATAGTCCAAAAAGCCGCTAACTTCTCTAATATTTAGATAATTCATCCTAACTCCAATTGAATCCAAACCACCTCCATTGTGTAGATATTACTAACTTTATTAAATAAAAAATACAAAAAATACTAACCCCAATAAGTGTCAAATAATCCCAAAGTCTAATTTCACATCTGACGGACTAAAACGAGCGTATCTCCCACATACAGTGTCCGATTTTGGTCTACTCACTTTTAAAGTACTCCATTTTCAATTACCTTCAAAACAAGACCAATTTCATAAAATTCAGAGTCCATAGGTGAAAGTTGGATTTTAGGCCTCTTTTGCGCATTTTAACTTTTTGCTTTTTTTGACCTGAGTCTTTATGTGCATAATTAACTCTTTTAATTTTATTTTTTTTTCATTTATGTTCTTTGATGAAAGTATTATTAAGCGACACAAAAATCCAAATCCAGATTAAAATCGAAATCAAAGAAACTGACTGAGTCCAAGTGTCCGTTGTCGGTCTGTACAAAAATTGTGTGTTTCTGACTTCTATTTTATTTTCCTAATTTATTATTTATTAAAAATCCAAAAAAATCATATTAGTGTGTAATTAATTTTCTTGTATTTTATCGTATTTTTTCTATAATTTTTATCCTCTCTAAGAACACCAAAAAAATACAAAATCCCAAAAACTCGGTTTTCTATACACATGGAGAACCACCAAAAATAATACTTCTCACAGATGACCTCTTTTGTTCACGGGTCCTTCATGAACGTTGTAGATCTCGTCGAGACGAACAACGTTCGTGAAGGAAATTTTTCGATCCAAGGTCTCCTTCTATTTCTTTTCTATTTTTCTTCATCATTAATTTTGAAATTTTTTTAGGGGTGCCACGTGGCAGCCCCTGGGCGTGCCATGTGGCACCCCCACCTGCTGCGCTTCTCTCTCTCTCCAGGCACACGTGCCACGCACGTGCCGCCTTCTCCTCCCACGTGCACGTGCGCGGCACGTGCCGCCCTCGGCCTTTCTCCTTCCTTGTGCCAACCCACCCTCCCCGTCCTCTCTTCATCCCTCCTCGTAACGACCGACGCCACCACCCATCTCCGGCCGTTATGAGATCAGCCTCTCCCTCACGTGTAATCGCCGCCATCCTCTCCCCTATAAAGCTCCGTCCCCTCGCAAGCCATCAGATGATCCGCCATTATCCCTGAAGTCGGTGACAGCGACTTGGAGGGCATAATCCAGAGGAAGCTTCACCTCTGCTGCCGCTCCTCCGGCGAGTGGCTGAGCTTCGCTGCGAACGCCCACGGCTGTGGCAAAGATCAAAGAGGCGTTGGCCTCTCCACACTTCCCAGGCGAACTCGACACACATAACCTCCATTTTTTTCTTCCATTTCTATTCTCTTCGTTGCAAGTACACCTCCGCCTCCGGCCAGCAACCGTCGTTTTTGCCTCAGCCTCGCCCGGCCCGAGCTCCAGCTCCGGTCGCCCACGCCCTCCGCCTCCGTGCGGAGGCACCGCCCCTCCGTCCCGCAACCCACGCCTCAGCCCCAGCTCGCACCTCGAGCGCCACCTCTGCCTCAGCCTCCGCGCTTCGAGCGTCGCCCAGCTCCCCTACCGCACACCACATCGCCGACCGCCCTTGCGCCGACCGCCCTCGCACCGTGTGTCAGCCAAGGTGCGGTATCTCTGCCCCGCTCTCCCCCGCACCTGGGCTGCACCGCCCCTGAACGGGTTGTGCATCTTTGTACAGGTGTCGTTGGATCAAGAGCAGGGCTTGATCCAACGGCCACGGTGCTACCACGTGGCGCGTCCCTAAGCTCCGTTCCCTAGCCTCAGGCTCGTCCCGCTGAGTCTCTGCCTCGGAGTCCCCAAGCCTCCATCCAGCCTCCACCTAGGCTCGGGACTCCCGAGGCTCAGCCCCGTCATCCGAACCTCCAGGTGCACGTGTTATGCACGTGCGCATTGGGCAAATTGCGTCAAGACCCATGGCACTTTCAGAATTTGCAGAAATACCCCCGCTAGGGGTAAATTATAAAAGGAGCCTGCCTACTTTTTAAAATTACAGATAAGCCCCTCCAGGGACCTTTTTGAAAGGAAAACTTTTTTTATTTACATTTTGGTCCCTGAAATTTCATTTTAGCATATCTTTTTCATACGAACTCCGTTTTGAGCATATAATATGTCATTTTGAAGCTCTTTTCATGCTCTACCATTTAGCATCGTTTATGGATGGATTTGAGGTTGTTTATTGATAATAGTTATTTGAGGATCTCTGTAGACTTATGCATGCTCATTTTAACATATTTGTGGTTGAAGAATCAATGATATTTATGCAATGACTCCATTGAGAAAAGTGTGTGGAATAAATCCTCATACTTTATTAATAATTATTTATTGAGGATTTAATCCGTGCAGGGTCTTCGGAAAGGAAAATTGAGAAATTATTTCCCTTGTATTTTTCGAAGATAATGTTTATCGATTAAGGATTACTCTACAGGGAATTTAGAAGAAATTTTCATCAGAGCTCAGAACACATAAGATTATTCATTGACACTCTGATTATTTCTCTTGAATTATAGTTTTTGATCTGTGATAAATTTCGAGGATAATAATTAACATCTTTTGGAGCATTTATCTAAATCCCTGATCCTGTGCTGAATTGTTTTCCTTGCATTTGCATCTCATTGCATTGTACATTTTCTTAATGCATAAAATAATCAATATTAATTAATTATTTAATTGATTTAAGATTACGCAACTAAGAATCTCTGTTCCCTGTGTTCGACCTTGGTAGACTTGCCAAGTAAAAATCTTTCACAACATTCAAAGATTGTGGTTTTTGACGAACCAAATTTGCCTCCTATACTATGACAATTCCTCATTCTTAATGAGGCAAATTTGACGTTCATTAATGGCTAATGTTGCATCCACTCTTACTCCTTAGTGGATTGTTTTAGGGATTTCAAATCATTTGACTGGTGATGTAAGCTCTCTTTCTTCTTCCCTACCATATTTCTGTGAGATCAAGACTGACCAATGAATCTCTTTCTCACATTACTAGTGTATATTGCATTCCAAATTTTCCTCTAAGTTTGTTATATATTTATAAATTATGTGTGAAGTAAAAGTGCAAGATTATTTTTAGTCAGCGACATTGCAACTCTAGGAGATCCATACTTGAGGAGTTCTTGGTGGTGGTTATGAGATGAGTAAACTCTATTATCTTAATCTCTTAAATAGTGCTTGGTTAGCGGGTGTCGAGTCTATTTCAATTAATTTGTATCACTGACATCTACAAGTGGACATCCTTTTGCTAATGCTCTCCCTCAATTGTTGAAATTAACTCTCCGAAAACATTCGAATTTGAGGCTTGTCAATTTTGGAAACATCACAAGGCACTCAAAAAAATGAACCATAAATATCATTTATTTTTTATGTTATTCTTTATGATGTTTGGGTCCTTGTCCAGTACTCACTACTATAGGTCACAAAATAGTTTAATGTTTTTATTGATGCAGTTGGACTTTGTGGGCCTACCTTATAAAGGAACGATAAAAAATCAATATGTGTTATCAAGACCTTCTTTGTAGAGATTAAGATTTCTTTATATATATATGTGTGTGTGAGTGTGTGTGTGTGTGTTGAGATTATTATTATCTTTTGATGTTATTTATGTGCTCTCTTTTCTTCATGTATCTATCGTGTTATTTACCCAAGGGTTTTCTCCCATATAAAAGAGACCAGGTGTCCTATGAATATCAGGTCATTTATTTGTTCCAACATGGTATTGGATCAACGGTCCTAGACCGGGGTTCCTGTATCCCACCCTAACCCTAACCCTACCCCCACCCCTGCGTGCCCGCCCTCGCCTGGCCCCCGCCCTACCCCCCGGTGTGCGCCACCCTCTCCTGACCTCCGCGCCTGGCCTTCGAGCATACAACGTGCATGCGCACCTTCCCCCCTTACGCCTTTCTCCAACAACCGTGCGCCAGCGTATATCCGCCAGTGCTCCAGTACGCTCTGCGCAACAACAGCATCTGCGCACATCCATTGCGCCTTGCTCCAACAATCATGCACCAGGGCTCCAGCAATCGCACGCGAGGGCTACAGCAACTGCATGACATGGCTTCAGCAACTGCGCAGCATGCGCATCCACCCATGCACCTGCATCTACGCACATACGCGCATCCACGCACATCTACATCTATGCACCAGCGCATATCTGTGTGCATCCTGGATGCACGTGTGTGCATTTGACGTGCATATGTGTGCATCTCTAGTGCATCCACGTGCATCTGTGTGCGCTACTGCCCTTTGTGCCCATACGACCTAGCCTATGACAAAGGAGATGAGGATGGTTGTATGAGTCTATAAATGCAGCCAATCCTCTATATGTGATTGTGTAGACTTATCCATAATGGTCTACTCCTCAGTTTTGTCCCAGAGTTCGGCGTTTTAGCTACCATGTCAGAGAACAAGGGTGATGATTTTTCATCCGGTGCCTTCAAGGGCCCGACTCCCGTCGTAAAGATGGATGGGACCAACTACGAGTTATGGTCTATGCAATTTTGCACCCTGTGTAGTGCCATAACAAGGAGCACGTTCTGACGGATCCAGAGCTGGAGGACAAGACTGGGGCTAATGCTTCTTGGAAGCAAGATGATGCCCATGCTCGCATTTGGCTCTCCAGGATGCTCACCATAGAGATTGCCAATGATATTGTCAATCAACCCACATTAAAGGCTATGTGGGATATCGTAGCAGCCACATATGGGTAGACAAAAAATGAGAGCAAAGTTTTACAGTTGTAGTTTGATATCTTCTCGACCAAGCAGAATGGTTCATGCACACTTATCGCATCTTAGAGGCATGTTTGAGCATCTACATAGCTTCATGCCTATTACTACGGGCACTGAGCAACAACAGTCATATCGGAATGCAACTATGACAGGAGTATTTTTGTCATCTCTAGACTCTGAATATGATGCAGCACGTACTCAACTTCTTACTGGAGAGACGATACCTCCAATAGAAGGAGTGTACAAGAAGCTGAGTAGAATTACTACATCCTCTACTACTGTGGCTCAGACTCCTTCTGCTATAGCAGCCTCTCGTGGCAGAGGGAGTACTTCGCAGTTCCGTGGCCGAGGACCACGTGGTTGAGGAGGAGGTCGTCAGTGAGGTCCATGTTCGCATTGCCATCGTCTTGGTGATGAACGCGAAATTAGTCTCTTTAATAATCTAAAATTGTTGTAGCATAGGAGGCAAATTCGGTTCAGCAAAAACCACAATCGTTTGAATGTTGTGGATTATTTATACTTGGCAAGTCTACCAAGGTCGAACGCAAGGACACAACTACCTAATTCATTTATCGAATTTTGATTCATGAAGCACAAGTGTGAATTATTTTCAATCTCAGGTCTGCAAGATGCATTGTGCTAATTACAATGAAATACTATGATGTATGCTATTTTTAGTTGGTTTTTATGCAATTATAAGAGGATGCATGAAAATAATGCAAGGGAATTTATAGACAGACTAAAGATTACAAATATACCCTAAAAATATAAGCAGCATAATAGAAAATGAAATCAGAGTCATTTTAATCCCAACATTAAAAACAATCATCAAATTAGAGCACGGACAAAGAGGGCAAGGTCCTCATCTATCACAAAAAAATCACTTCATTTAAAATAGTGGCAAATGAGAAAATTAAACATGCTATGATGTAGAGGAAGAAACAAATATCAAAACGACACTAAAATCATGCAATTTGGACCTACGATGCTCAAGTTATGAAGAAAACAATACAGGAGCATAATTGTAATAAAAATGCAAGAAAAATAGATGATAAATATTACATTTAGGTCCCTGGAGGGACCTAAATGCAAATAATAAAAACTGCACGGGCCCCTTTATAATGTTTCCATGCACGGGGGCCTTTTTAAAATTTCTAGAAACTTTGAGGGCCTCCCTGTAAATTACCCAGGCACACACATGAGACACGTGCCTGGGGACCATTTTGCAATTATCTTTAATTTAAGGGTCTTTCGCGTAATTTACCCAGGCCCTCACGTGCGTCACACGTGAGGCGCCTAGGCTCGGGGGGCGCCTCTGGCTCGGGCAGACGTGGCATCATCTGATGGCTTGGGTCGAGGGTCGGTGGGACCCGAGCCTATAGGTCTGGAGAGGAGGTTTGGTCACCATGTGGCTTCATCGTAGCCGTCTGATAAACCCAGAAATGCAAGCGGTCTTGTGCTCCACACAAGGCGGGAACACAATCAAAGTGTTGACCGCTCAACATCCGGATCTAATCAGCAATTAACCCACATCAAAAGAATAAATCAATTGAGTCCCAAAATTTGTGAATTAACATTTAACTCTACCACAAAATGTATAGTGAATAGGCATGTAGAGGTCGAACCACAGAGAGCAATACAAAAATGAAGCAGCCTATGATGTTCATGTACAACAGAGTCATCCTTGTATGAATCCTATGTTTGTGGGTTTTTCTTTTTTTTACATATTTTTTTATTAATATATATTGTTTAATATTATATATTTATATATATTAATATATATACATAACTTATAGAATATGGATATATAAAGATATACACCCATAAAGGGTATGTATAGAGTATATAATACTTATAGATATATTATATTTTATTATATTTTGATTTTTTTAATTTTCAGATTTTTATACATATATATATATATTAATTTTCTTTTTCAATATTGGAATGTATATACAATGTAGAGAGAGGGGTGCTATAATATTTATAAAAATATACAAAAATTCTCAAAAATGCAGAAATAAACTATTTTTGGTCTTTTTATAAATTTTTACTGTTTTTGTGATTTTTAGTTATTTTTCAGAATCTTTTTGGTATTTTTAAAAGGGAAAAAAAAGGAAAACATGGACTTAAACTACTGGACAGAATTGAAATGAGGTCTAAAAATAGCAAATGACATCCAAAAATTCCCAAATCAATTTTTAATTATAGATAATAAAAGGAGGAAACTACAGAAACTTAATTTGTATTTTTAGGATTTTTCAAGGAATTTTTAGATTTTTCTGAAGTTTTTAAGGGTTTTCTTATTTTTAGGGTTTTTGTTTTGAGTTTTTTAGTGATTTTTGGACTGACACTAAAGTATGATAAAACAGATAATAGGTAATTTTTTTTGGAATTTTTCAAGGTGATGTACTATTTTTTTGGTATTTTTTAAGCTAGACAGTAGATAAAATGCATGTTTTTTTATTTTTAATAAATGCAAAAATGCAACAAAAATAAAAACTAAAAATGTGGCATGCAAGAGCAAGCTAACAGGAGCTTATATTAATTTTTGTAGAATTTTTCAAGTTAATATGATGCATGAAATAAATGGAACAAGTAAGCATAAATATATGGCCCGGCAGGGGCATTTTTGCAAATAAAAATAGAGACAGGGGTTGTAGTGCAAAAACACCAAAAATATTACACGTGGTCTGCAATTTTAAGGGCTAAAATGAAATACAAAACCCGCCAGGGACCCCCACGCAAAATAGCCATCACGTGGGACTACACGTGATCTGCACCCACAGGGACCAAAAAGTAATTTCAGAAAGTTGCAGGTCCTTAACACAAATTTTCACAAAAATATTACACTTAAAAATTTATTTTATGGACTAAAGACAAATATACAAACATACAGGGGGTCTTGTGCAATTTAGCCACCTCACGTGGGACGGCACGTGAGGTGACATGGACTGGACCTCGAGGTAATATCATGAAGGTACAGGGAGGTCCATGCAAAATTTACACAATAAAATGAACTTCAACTTTTATTTACAGGGCTAAATAATAAACACAAAAAGGCTGGGGCTAAATAAGAAATTTACCCCTTATTTAGGCGCTAACGGACGGCGATGAAGACCTCACTTAGACACGTGTCGCGCATCCGACGGCTTGTACCGCTTCGCCGATGAAGGGTTGAGATTAGATCAGCCCCGCTGATCTGACGGTGATGGCCACGCTTCATCTGACGGTTCCCTTTCAATCTGGGGCGCTCCTCCTGATCGGACAGCGATGAAGGGGTCTGGAGGAACAGGGAATGAACTCGCGCCAGGCGAGCTTCGATCTTGGAGCATGGGCTCCTCTTGGTCTCTTCCCCGCGTCTGAGGTGTTCGGATCATAGCTGGAGGCGTCCCGCGTCTGCTTGTGGTCTTGGCGCGGCTCCTGGAGGTCTAAGGAGCTCAGGCAAGGTCGATGAAGGTCGGGACCTCCAGGAGCCTCTTCCTGGTTCGAATCGAGTCCAAAAGGGCTCCTTACGTCGTTTGACCTGCATAGGAAGAACCAGGGGGACGAGGGCTATCTCCTCGACCCTGGTTGGTGAAGCTTTAGTGCAAGATGAGGTGAGGCGGAGGAGCTTCGGCGATAGGCGGAGGTGGAGCTCCGATTCGCAAGGACTGAGGGTCCTTGGTTGAACAAAAGTGATCGGGAGATGGAGCATGCGATGGGAACGAAGTGAGGTGAATGGGGCGGTCGGAGACAGTGGGTATCACGGTGGAAAGTTCGTCAGAGCGGAGCTCCGGCGAACTTCGATTTTGCTAATTTACTATACGCTACTGATCAAGAGGCTAAACTAAGCACGGAATTGAAATGCTAGAATTAAAATCTACCTAAAAAGCATGAAAGGACGGCTCTTATACCTGGGGGCCACCAGGGAGCAGGACGGACGCTGGAGCTCCGCCGCGACAAAATTGATCCCTCCTCCGACCGCGTCGTTTTGCTGAAATGCTCCCCCTGTCACGAGGAACCTCACAGGAACTGAATCGAGGCTTTTGGGTGGATGGAAATTGGCCAACTTTGAGGAGGAGGTCGAGGGCTCTTATTTATAGACATTCTGGCCGCCCTACTTGGCCCGCGTATTCCTGCGAATGCAATGATCGTTTCCTCGATCCAACAAGCATGCGTGATAGATGGATGATCCCTCTACAGATCTCGTGAAGGCGGTGAGCGAGAATAAGGGACGAGACGCTCGGGAAAAATGGCGCATGTCAAGGGATCGGCAAGGTTCAGAGGCACCAGGTCCCGATGGGATAGTTGATCAGAGGTCAACAAAGGCTGGCTCCCTATTGGTCCACATCGACCACAAAAGGACAAAATAGGCCCCTTTATTCTGAAATGAATTATTTAGCCTAATAAATGATTTTATTATTTTTTGCTTATAAAATAAAAAAATGTGTATTAATTCACGTAGTATTTATCTATGATTTTTATTTAATTTTTTGATGTATTTTATTATGATTTTATTTTAATAATGTATTTATGCATGTATTTACATGTATCTTGTATATTTTATTTTTATTTTGTTTATTTTATGTTATTATTTTATTGTCTTATTTTATAAATTTATAATTTATTTTTATGAGTGTGAGGATATTTTTATTTAATTTTTATGAGTTGATTTTCATATTTAAATAAATAGGTACCTGTTGTATATAGGTATACTTATAGGTATTTTACCTATATATTATATACACTTTATTTATTTAAGGTATTCTCTTGGTTTTTATTTTTGATTTGTATTGGTAATAAGTTATATGTAATATTTACATTATTATAAAAAATATAGATGAATAATGAAATCCCCTTTTATTTTATATACATATAGATAGCATAGTTATTTTGTCTATGTATCAGATAGACTTATTTTATTTTACAAATTCTTTTTGGTTTTCTTTTACTTTCAATATGTACATGTATTGTACACATTATTTATAAATTTCTAAAAATATAATTTTGTAAAAATAATGAACAATGAATAAATTGAATATTTTAATCAGGCAGATTGCACAATGAAGGCCAAAAACCTAACTTTTACATATGAACTCCAAAAATTATGAAACCAAGTTTATTAAATAGTTCTTGAGAAGCTATATACAATTAAAGTGAGTTTGGGTGATTTGGAGTTTTTATTTGCAAGATATGGGTCTGTGAAGTTGAGATTTTGGCTTTTTATTCTGGGTATAAAATGTACACTGAGTATTATTTTTACACAAACTCAATTTTGTATTTTTATTTACATTATTATCTACAACTTTCATGTACAAAGTTTCTTTATTTGATGAATGAATAATTCTATACAAAATAGGTGTCAGAAATGCATAAATAAATGAGGTATTTATTGTACTGTTGGCCCTTATCTCCCCCTACTTTATTCCTTGTCGACCAATTCCTTGCTGGCCTTGGTCTCGGGGTTCGGGTCATAAAATATTTGCAATATTTTATTCCTTTTTCTTTTCTTCTCTTTATTCTATATTTTGGCATTAAAAACCTTATTTTATGTACAATGGATGCAACAAAGAATGAATGCTTTTATGGACAAATTAATGTTATTTACATGCATTTGCTGGGGTTTTTAAGGCCAAAATGATATAATAAAGGTGATGAAATGGAGATTCATCACCCCCTATACTTGCCTTTGCCAGTCCCTAGCAAATACTTATGCAATAAGTACAAAAAGAATAAAGAAAAGAAAAAGGGAATTAAAGAAGGATAGAGTGAATAGGGGTGCTTTCAGTGCAATGTATGTTTTTACAAAATCTGAATTTGGAGCTTCTGCCAGACCTTGGGTGTAGATGTGTGTGGAACCTGGTCGAGAACCAGCTTTAAAATACAACAGCCTTTGAGAGTCACAGAACTCGGTTCAACCCACCTCAATAGCCTGGTCAGAACTGGTCTACATCATACGCAAACCCTTATAACTATGAAGCTGACTTGTACAGTGTAAGTGATGGTGGCTCTCCCCAACTGAAATGACAAAGGAACTGACTTCTACAGAATGACAACCCAGCGATTCCCCGGTCCAACAGCTCTTTCCTCGAGGAGCAGGGTATTCCCTTCTAAGTTCAAGTGGCAACCAGCTCAAGAGGAGGGGGTGAAGAGAAGAATGGACGGTAGCCAGTGTAGCTACCTATCCTAGGATGCAAGACCAGTGTAGCCAAGTCATCCAGCTGCAGGCTCACATATTTGACTTTGGAACTCAAGCTTGCTTATTGGCTTTATAACATATGCACACACTTTGCAGGCATTTTATTTTTGTACAGGCCTGACCAATTTTTTTTTGAAGTACTAGTCACAGCAGCATTTACATAAGGAGTTTTTCCTCTTGAGCCAGTAGACTATCCCTCTTTTGAAGCTTTATTGCAACCCACAATCTCCTGTCGTTAGACCTCCTAGCTATTGGACTAGGTTGGGGTGCACTTCCCTCCCTAGACGAGGATGAATGTTTCCACCCGTGTGCGTCTCAGACTAGCAAATCCAACCCCCTCACCACTCCAACTGAGTTGAGCCAAGTGAAAGGTGCAAGTGTCCAAGTTAGGTCACGGTCGGCAAGAGTCATGCGTGCGTCTCGAAAAGTTCTAGTTAGTCAGTTGAGGTGACTTGAATCCAGCCCTGATTTCTCAAAGAATTAAGTATGCATAGACCTGAAGTACCTTAAACCTAGTTCCCATGAGGTTCCAGTGCAGTTAAGTGCGGTAAGGTCTAACCAAGCTCCAATTTTAGACTTTATTGGATTGATTCAATCATCAAGCTCACTCAAAAAGAATATGAATGGTATGCTCATGCTATGCACAATGAATGATGCAATTTTTCACAAAGAATTTACAAAAATCAAAAAAATCTTTCACACAAAGAATTTTTGCAAATAAGAAGCTTGGCACATATAAAAAGTACTTACAATTATTTACACGGGTGTGCCGCTTTACTTACAAAAGGTATGGATTTTTAAAGACTTTACAGGTTTTAATGAAGTAGTTTATTTAGGCTATCTTTTTATACAGAAAGAATTTTATGTATTTTATTTACGACTTACAAGTATTTGTAATGATGCTTTTATTCCTAAGGTCTAGTTTGAAAAATAATTTTTGCAAACTATAGTACACGATAATTTTTGCAATCATTTACACACATTTGAAAACTATTTTTGCAAAGATTTTTCACACTATATGTATACATTTTCCACAATAGTTTTGACAAACATTTTTCAAAAACATTTGCACATAGGTTTTTCAAATCCTTTATTCCACACAAAGACAAAGTTTTTCAAACCAAACAATTTTACACAGGTTGAGAACATTTCACAGCAAATTTTCCAAACAGTTCACACTATTTTTCAAATCATATTGTAAGGGTATTTAACCTGATTTATTAATCAGTATATACAAAGGAAAACTGAATTTTATGTACAACATGGTTTAGGTTCTATTTGAATTTATTGATTATTTTTTTATGAGAGATTTTTGTGTAAGCTCCTCAGACTTTGAGAATTCTTTTCAGAAGATTTTTGCGGGCTATAGTCCAAAATAATTTTACAAACATGTACATGTATTTGAAAATGATTTTACAAAGGTTTTTCACACAGAATAGATAGAGTTTTCAAAATATTTTGACAACCTCATTTTTCAATCATTTGCAAACTGATTTTTCACACATTTTGATTTCACTCAAAGAAAATAATTTTTTACAAACGAAACTTAATTTTGCAAAGTTTCACACATTTTGATTTCACTCAAAGAAAATAAATTTTTACAAATGAAACTTAATTTTGCAAAGTTTGAATACTTGTACACACTATTTTTTTCAAGCAATTTTTCAAAAGATTTTTCAAAGAGAATATTTTTCACAAAATGCTTTTCCTGACTTATTAATCAGTACAGGTACAAAGAGTCAGAGGAGCTGACAATCATCTTTATTATTATAGATATACTTTTTACATTACTTTTTATATTGAGTTGATGTTTTATTTTTCAGTATGAGTTATGGCTTATAGTATATACATAGTATATACGACCCCCCTATACTTAGCTTGAGCTATGTCCTCATAGGTCGAAGAGAAAAGAGAATACATAACTCGTACTGAGTATAGATAAGTCTAAAGAATATATATGAATATGAAATGAACGAATGAGAAGTTGACCGTCCCCCCTAAACTTAGGATCAAGTAATCCTAAGTATAGCAGACTGTACATAAAGCGGGGAGGGTCAAGGGTGGGAATACACAAATCGTACTCATATTGTCTTCCCCTATACTTAGGGTAAGATACTCCTAAGTATAGACAAGAAGAGGAGACAATGGAGAGGATCGAAATGAAATGAAAAACTCGGGGTGCACATCCCCCCTATACTTAGGACAAAGTACGTCCTAAGTATGGAAAACTATCTATAAGGGCAGCACCTTTTTGATACAAAAAGAAGATAGAAAAGGAAAAGAAGAAAAGAAGAAATTCAGATAAACAGCTTTTGGGGTGCATCATCTGAATCTTCGGATGCTGTCACTGTTGTGGGTATGTCATCATGGTTCACGAGCTGAAGGGAGTCTACAACAGCCAAGAATGTATCTGGTTCGAGGTAAGGCTTCAGGAGTTGACCGTTGACGACGAATGGTTGTGCGTCAGGAGACAATTCTGGTATAGCAATACTTCCATTGTCACGCACTTTACAAACTCTGAATGGCCATGTCCACTTACTCTTTAATTTACCCGGGAATATCCGTAACTTTGCATCAAATAACCACACCTTCTGTCCAACATCAAGGTCTTTCGTCTGATGTGCCGGTCATGCCAACGTTTCACCTTTTCCTTGTACAGTAATGTGTTATCGTATGCATAGTCTCGGAACTCCAAGAGTCTGTTCAGATCATCCTTTCTTTTCTGACCACTTTGGCGTGAGTCCAAATTGCAACTGTTAACTGCCCATAAAGACTTGTGAATTAATTCGACGGACAAATGGCATGGCTTCCCGTATACAAGACGATAGGGAGACATGCCCAAGGGAGACTTGTAGGCGGTTCTGTAAGCCCATAAGACCGAGTCCAAGAGTTGGGACCAGTCTTTCCTGTTTGGCCTGACAAGTTTCTGCAGGATAGTCTTGATTTCTCTGTTTGATAATTCTGCCATGACATTGGTCTGAGGATGGTAAGGAGATGCGACATGATGATCGATGTCGTACTCCTTCGTCAATTTCTTAACCTCTTTGTTAATGAAATGGCTACCCCCGTCTGATATGAGAATTTTTGGTATCCCGAACCGTGAAATGATGTTCTTCTTTAGGATCCTTTGACAAATTCTGTTGCATCCTTAAATAGTGTGGGCCACCAGAAGCCACACTGAAGGACTTTAGCTACTGTACGATCTCCAGAGTGATGTCCACCAGATTCGAGCGAGTGACAATGCTCGAGGACACTAAAGTGCTCCTCCTGAGGGATGCACCTGCGCCAAATGCAATCCGCTCCTTCCCTGAATAAAAGAGGATCCTCCCATTGATAGAATCGGATGGTAGACATGAATTTGTTCTTCTGATTTTTCGTCCAATCTGCTGGTGTTACCCCAGAGGCGAGGTAGTTGACTATATCCGCATACCAAGGAAGAGAATCCACTGCTAAGATTGATTCATCAGGAAAGGTTTCTGTAATGGGTGCACTGTTCAGAGGAGGCTCAGGCTGCTCAATTATGGAGAGATTGTCTGCTACCACATTCTGAACTCCAGGCTTGTCCTTGATTTCCAAATCAAATTCCTGAAGGAGAAGGATCCATCGAATCAGTCTCGGCTTGGCATCCTTCTTCTGCTAGAGGTACCGGATAGCAGAATGGTCTGTAAAAATTGTGACTTTTGATCCAAGCAAATAGGATCTGAACTTTTCAAGGGCGAAAACCACAGCCAGCAACTCTTTCTCTGTCACTATATAATTTCTCTGTGCTTCATCTAATGTTCTGCTGGCGTAGTGAATGGCATAGGGCGCTTTCTCTTTCCTCTGCCCAAGAACAGCCCCGACTGCAAAGTCTGATGCATCAGTCATTATCTCAAAGGGAAGAAACCAGACTGGCGGTTGTAGGATTGGAGCCTGAGTAATAAGCTCCTTCAGCTGGTTGAAAGCAAGGATAACCTGCTGATCTACATTGAACTCAGTTTTTTTGCACAGAAGTTCTGTCAAAGGTCGGGCAATGCGGCTGAAATCCTTGATGAATCGTCTGTAAAATCCCACATGCCCCAGGAATGACCTTACATTTTTCACTGTCTGAGGTGGATGTAGATTTGCAATAACATCTACCTTCACCGGGTCGACTTCCATGCCACGTTTGGAAACGACGTGACCCAGCACGATGCCTTCGGTGATCATGAGGTGGCTCTTTTCCCATGAAAGCACTAAATTGACTTCCTGACACTTCTGAAGCACTCTGTCTAGGTGCTCAAGACAAGAATCAAAACTATCACCATAGACAGAGAAGTCGTCCATGAACACCTCGAGAAAACTGCCTACCATCTCAACGAAGACTGCTAACATGCATCTTTGGAAGGTTGCAGGTGCATTGCATAATCCAAAGGACATTCTCTTGAAGGCGTAGGTGTCGAACGGGCAAGTGAAGGTAGTCTTCTCTTGATCTTCAGGAGTGATTGCCACTTGGTTGTACCCGGAATACCCATCCAAAAAGCAGAAAAACTCCTTGCCTGCTAGTCTTTCCAAAACTTGATCAATGAATGGCAAGGGGAAGTGGTCCTTCTTAGTTGCTGCATTAAGACGGCGGTAGTCAACACACACCCTCCAGGATGTTGGTACCCGAGTAGATATTTCCTCTCCGTTGTCATTTGTAACCACGGTAAGCCCAGATTTCTTTAGAACTACATGCAGTGGGCTTACCCATTTTGAGTCGGAGATGGGATAGATGAAGCATGCATCACACCATTTCGTTATCTCGTTCATGACTACGTCCCTGAGGTTAGGGTTCAACCTTCTTTGGAATTCGCGGGATGGCTTGGCATCTTCTTCCAGATAGATGTGGTGTGAACACAAAGCTGGATTTATCCCTCGGAGATCTGATACACACCAACCAAGTGCCTTGCGGTTCTTTTCTAGATACTCGAGAAGACGAGATTCCTGATCCGAATTCAGCCCGCTGCTGATGATGACCGGATACATTTGTTCTCCACCCACAAGGAAAGCATACTTCAGGCCTGCAGGAAGTGGCTTGAGTTCTGGTTTTGACCTGTCCAACTTGTCGGTCACTTCAGATACTATGCTGGTGGTGGGATGTACTTCTTTGAAGGGGCTACCATCCTCATCATTCTGTTGAGATCCCAGTGAGGTGCCGAACGGTTCTACGCTAGGCTGGTCGTGTTCGGTCTGGAGTGAATGATCAAAAAGATGCGCCTGCATCTGAGAATCTGTCTCCCAAAAATCATCGGAGCAGAGGGTAACTGTGCTTTCCAAGTCCTCCTCGAGTGCGAGGATTTCTCGGGTCCATGAATCATTCAATGACAAGGATGAATCTTTGATCTCTGCAATAAAGTCACGGTATGCTTCGGATGCTGCATGCCTCTCATCAGTCGTGGCGTTCGGCTCTCTATTCATGTTTATAGTGATCTGCTTGGCGTTCGAGCTAAAAGTAATCTTGCCAGACCCGTAATCAACCACGGCACCTGAAGTACGAAGAAATGGTCGACCAAGGATGATAGGGGTCTGGAGCAGGGGTGCTGGTGAGTCCATATCAAGGACTACAAAATCAGTTGGAAATTGCATCTCCTGCACTTTAACTACAACGTCTTCCAAAAGACCTAGGGGCCGCTTGATGGATCGGTCAGCGAACTGAAGGATCATTCGTGTCTGCTTGAGCGGACCCAGCCCAAATTCTTGCATTATAGATGATGGCAAAAGATTGATGGAAGACCCACTGTCGAGGAGAGTGCGCTCGAAGATCTGGTCAAAAATCTCACAACTGATAAGAGGTGCTCCTGTGTCTTGCTTCTTCTGTGGGAGGTTGCTGATAGCTGCCACAGTGGCCATGGAGAGCACGTGCTTTTCTACATCTCTGTGTCTGTTTTCTTGTGTTGGACGATGCTTGTTGGTACATGCCTCCTTTAGTCCTTTCTTCACAGTGGGCATGTAATTCACGGCCTTCAACAAGGGAATCTCAACAGTCAACTTGTCTAGTATTTCCACAACTCCTGGATCAGACAATGCCTTTTTTCGTTTTGCAATTTTTTTGGATTTTTCTATTGCATGAGGAAAAGGAATATGTACATCTCTAGCAGGAAAAGGCATATGTACATCTCTAGCAGGAAAAATAGAAGTCTTATTTACATCAAAATCACCGTCCATAGGATGTTGTACATCCGGACTACAAAAGGGAGTACAAACTGTATCCTGACATGCTGGTGCTGCAGGGCGAGCAAAAAGTATAGCGTCTCCTCTGTCGGCTGGCGAGGGATTGGCTGCTGCTGGCGGCTCCTCCAATGTTGGCGCGGCTTCGCTTCGGCTACAAGCTTCTTTTTGTTGTTTTTGATTTTGCGGATTTTTTTGTATTTTCAGCTGGGACTGATGGTATTGCACGACGGCTGAAATGGCTTCTCCTTCTTCTTCCTCCTCACCTGCCCCTGTAGCTGGCACGGCTGATGCGGAAGATGACGATCCACCTGTTTCTTTATTCACCACATTCTTGGTGGCAGGCGGAGGCAAGGCCCTACCAATCCTGAGAGTAACAGCATTAGAATAAACAGTAATATCATTTTCAGACACGGACAGGACATCACATTCTATCTGCTCTTTCTTCTTGAAATTATTGGGGTTGGCTTCGACCTGCGCTGGAATGGTGGTTCTAGTGGCAGTCATGTCGTCAAGCCTCTTGGTCATTTTCGCCAGCCCTTTTACAAGTTGGGCCAGACAATCCATGGCGGGGTTGACAGGGGGTACCTCAGTGGGTTCAGCATGCAGACCACGCTGCTGTTGCATGGATGGGTGCGGAGGTTATTGCTGGTGGTGCTGGGGTGGTGCAGGAAGTTGAAGTTGCTGATAAGAGGGGGGAGGATACTGTTGATACTGCTGAGGTGGGGCAGCCGCATACTGATGAAACAGCTGTGGATTGCGGTATTGTGGCTGCTGGTATGGCTGATTCTGCCTCCATTGATTTGCATACTGGGGAGGCTGATGATACTGCTGATTAGGCTGAGAGGACTGTCCAAAACGACCACCCTGAGGTTGGTGGTATTGCCTGTTGGCAAGTGGCTGACCCTGGGGTTGTCCCATAGGACGGGTCGGTTGTGCATCGTTGGTCCATACCCCATTCACTTCCTGAATCAGGGGTGGTGGTGGGAAAACTGGATCAGGTCTTGAAAGAAACTCTGGTTGGTACACAACCATCTGCTGCTACGGCTGGCCCTGGTCGGGCGCCTGCACATAGTACACGTGCTGGACTGCCGGTGGCTGCTGGCTCGGCTGAGGCTGATGCTGCGATTGTTGCTCGTCCTTCTTCTCAGCTGGAGCTTCTGATGGTGTCGCCGACTGAACAGAGTTGATGGTGCCCACCAACAGTTCAAGGTACTTGTTAATCTGATCAAGCTTGTCTAAATTCTGAGTCCTCTTCTCGATCACAGCGGGTTTCTCAAGGTCCTGTGATCGCTTCTCAATGATATCAACTTTAGAGAGGTGGCCCCCGATGATACTGAGGTTGGAGCTCTCGTCTCTCTCTGCTTCTCTGGACGCTGCCATGTGTACTTGTTTCTGGAGGATCTGGGGCTGCTTCTGATATGCCTTGGATGAAGAGAGGGCGGCCTCTCCTTCGGTCATTTCTTCGAATATTTGCCAAACAACATCTTCATCCTTGTTAAAGTGTGAACCCCCACATGCTGCGTCAACGAGCCTTTGGCTTTCGATGTTCAGTCCCCCAAAGAAGTGCTGGACCAGGCTGGTCTTCGGAATCTCATGATGGGGACATTTCTCCTGCAGATCGGTAAATCTCTCCCATGCTTCGTGTACTGACTCATGGGATCCTTGGGAGAAATTACTGATTCGGGCTCGCATTTGGTTAAGCCGACCGAGAGCGTAATACTTATGCAGAAAAGCTGACTTCAGCTCCTCCCAGGTCGTCACAACCTTCCCCAGATGGTTGACCCAATAGAGGGCCTTGTCTTGTAAGCTGAAGGGGAATGCCAACATCTTGACAATGTCCAAAGGGACATTGGGATAGTGAGTAGTACGGCAAATGCGTGAGAATTGCTGCAGGTGAATGTACGGCTCTTCACTGGTATTTCCATGGAATGCAGGAAGAAGAGCAATGAACTGGGGTTTCAGCTCAAAGTGAGCGTGTACCGGTGGAATGAGGATCCACTCGGTCATCTGGCTGTCTCCCGGATTGTACGTTTCTTTTAGTGTAGGCTTGGGTGGCGGTAGTTCAGGTTCATCATCATCAGGACCACCACCTCCACCTCCGCCTCCTCCTCTGCCTCTTCCTCCTCCTCCTCCCTCTGCTCGGTTCATCACATCGTTCAACATATCCTGAAATGCTGTCTGCGCGAGGGCCTGCTCGGTCAGCTGCTGTTGGATGGCCTGGATAGACACCAGTAGTTGTGCATTGACTTGATTCTGGTCTGGCATCTGTCCTTCTAGTTGGGGTTGCTGCTGACCCTTGCCCTTTCCTTGGGGAGCCATATCGGAGTCTGAGTCGGACGAAATGAACTCCGGAGTAGTCTCTAGGGCTCGCTCTGTCTTCTATCTACAGAATGAGATAGTCCAAATCAGCCCACTTGTAATATTGTTCAACTGTCATGATGAAGCTAGAATTCAGGTCAACCCCATTATGTTGTGAACGGAAAAGGATGTGGACTGTAATCGACTTCCATTCACAACGGCAAAAGCGGGACAAAAGTGATCACAGTTTATTGTGTGGTCAAGAGAAAGGTAGAAAACGAGGAGTCTGGAGATCGATCCGCAAAGTCCGGATCGGGTTCTCGGGAATCGCCTTGAATTTTTTGGTGGAGTTGAGTCTATGGAATCGATGTGGGTGTCGGCGAGGTCCCGACGGAAACCATCCATGGATCAACTTCGCGAAGCCCAAAAGAGGATCGGATGTTGGAAGAAGGATACGATGGTCAATGAAGAATAGAAAGGAGTGTAAAATAGTAGAAAGGCTCGGGTGAGCGGGGTGGTCAAAAGGAGAATGACACAACAAAATGTGCGCAAAGGCGCGGGACTCGATCTTTGAACCTTAATCTAGATCCATACAAACGCAATACAAAATTGGGTTCACCAACTCACGCCATGTGAAGCCGTGAAGGTTCGGCTATTTATTATCTTTTCTTTTTTAGAGTTGTGATTTCAGGCATATCTTGTAACAAGTCCTTAGTACGCTACCCTATAGGAGAGAGAGTACTGCCAGAAGAGTATCCCGTACTTGTCCTCCTCTTGTGTAACCTATAGTCTGTACTTTTTGGAGTCCTTGTAACCCTTCCTGGATTCCTACTCAGCCAAAGAAATAGAGAGAGGAAGTCGATAGGCAAAACCAATACTTCGGTTCTCGCTCACAACGGAATCACCGTGAGCGTGCAAGAACCTACTCGGACGCAGGACGATGAGACAGACACCCCCGTGAAGGCATAGCCTATGCTCGATACTTCGGACAGGGTCGATGCTCTACACAACAGAGAGTCATCATTGGTGACCAAGTCCTACTCGCCTACGTACGATAGAAGCGCCATTACTTCGGAAATCCAGGCAATACACAAGGCAGTTGCAGAATAGGTTTTTGGCTCTAATCCTTAGGGGGTCGCACTCGCTCAAGGGAGTAGGGTTTTGGTCCCCCTCCAAGGTACCTGAAAACAATGAGGGCTTTATGAACCCGGTACAATGATAGTCCATTACGGATTTTAATTAAGGTCAATTTTATTTAGCAGTCCCCTTGTTTTAGTTTTTTTTTGGATTTTCACTATTTTTTAGTCTGTTTTCATACCAGCGCCTAACGTTTTGTAGATTTTCATTTAAGTCCTAGGTGCTCAAAATCAGAGGGAGATAGCGGAAAAGTCGTGCACGTGGTTCTATGATAGAAATCTCACCATTGAACCGAATGATGCATGCTGAGTTAGAAGACTTACAGTGCATCCCAGCTCTCTCCATGCGGTATGCAAAACAAAATTTTTAAACCTATCTACATGTCGGTATGCAAGGCACAAAATCGCCCTAAACATTAGCTGTTATTAGCGTGAAGAACCATAAGTCGCTCATTTGTATTTAGCCTAAAAAGTCCGGTCTTGGCTCACCCCTCCTCTGCTCAACACATTTGAGTTTAAGAGATAGTGCTTTATGGGGCTCGCTGTGGCACAAGGTCTAAGAGACAAATGAACGGCTTGTTTAAGTTTGACTAGATCCATACGAAGTATACTATAGGAACATGCATTCTTATTAATGTTTGGACCTAGCTACCGAATCAAGCAACCTATATCTAGGGGCTCCAAGCACACAAAACAAAGTAAAATAAAGGCGGAAAGCTCAAAACTTCGGGAAACAAAGAAAAGAAAGCGGTGGAAAACTCGAAAAACTGCGATAAGGCCCCCAGGTGAACAATCACCCGGGCACTAGACCATATTGTGAAGAGTAGAGTCTTGTTAATTATTACATGCCAAAATTGTCTCTCTCTCACAATAAATTGCAGAAATAATTCTAATTGCTCTAAACCTATCTAATTCCCATCCCCCGGTATCCTTGGTGTTCTCTCCAGCTGGTCATGAAATGAAGGCCAACCTCCTCCAAGCTCGGCTGCCTTGGCTCCCTAAGAAACCATCCTCACGTGGCGGGCCCTCGCAACGAAGCTACCAAGAGATTGAATTAGTATAGCTCAATCAATTAAATAAAGCAGGAAGAAATTAATCACAATAAATAAATAAATCAAGCATGGTGATCAATGGCAAAATAAACAGCTTCTCACAAAATTAATGCTACATCAATTTCCAAACAAGAATGACAAAATTAATAGGCTACGCTCATTTCTCCCCGGCAATGGCGCCATCTAATAAACCCAGAAATGCAAGCGGTCTTATGCTCCACACAAGGTGGGAACACAGTCGAAGTGTTGACCGCTCAACATCCGGATCTAATCAGCAATTAACCCACAATAAAAGAATAAATCAATTGAGTTCCAAAATTTGTGAATTAACATTTAACTCTATCACAAAATGTATAGTGAATAAGCATGTAGAGGTCGAACCACAGAGAGCAATACAAAAATGAAGCAGCTATGATGTTCATGTACAACAGAGTCATCCTTGTATGAATCCTATGTTTGTGGGTTTTTCTTTATATATATATATATATATATATATATTGTTTAATATTATATATTTATATATATTTATATATATACATAATTTATAGAATATGGATATATAAAGATATACACCCATAAAGGGTATGTATAGAGTATATAATACTTGTAGATATATTATATTTTTTATATTTTGATTTTTTTTAATTTTCAGATTTTTATACATAAATAAATATATATATATAATTTTCTTTTTCAATATTGGAATGTATATACAATGTAGTAAGAGGGGTGCTATAATATTTATAAAAATATACAAAAATGCTCAAAATGCAGAAATAAACTATTTTTGGTCTTTTTATAAATTTTTACTGTTTTTGTGATTTTTAGGTATTTTTCAGAATATTTTTGGTATTTTTAAAAGGGAAAATAAAGGAAAACAGGGACTTAAACTACTGGACAGAATTGAAATGAGGTCTAAAAATAACAAAAAATCCAAAAATTCTCAAATCAATTTTAAATTATAGATAATAAAAGGAGGAAACTACATAAACTTAATTTGTATTTTTAGGATTTTTCTAGGAATTTTTAGATTTTTCTGAAGTTTTTAAGGGTTTTCTTATTTTTAGGGTTTTTGTTTTGAGTTTTTTAGTGATTTTTGGATTGACACTAAAGTATGATAAAATAGATAATACGTAATGTTTTTGGATTTTTTCGAGGTGATTTACTATTTTTTGGTATTTTCTAAGCTAGACAGTAGACAAAATGCATGTTTTTTTGTAATAAATGCAAAAATGCAACAAAAATAAAAACTAAAAAAGGGGCGTGCAAGAGCAATCTAACAGGAGCTTATATTAATTTTTGTAGAATTTTTCAAGTTAATATGATGCATGAAATAAATGGAACAAGTAATCACAAATATATGGCCCGGCAGGGGCATTTTTGCAAATAAAAATAGAGACAGGGGCTGTAGTGCAAAAACAATAAAAATATTACATGTGGTCTGCAATTTTAAGGGCTAAAATGAAATACAAAACCCGCCAGGGACCCCCGCGCAAAATAACCATCACGTGGGACTACACGTGATCTGCACCCACAGGGACCAAAAAGTAATTTCAGAAAGTTCCAGGTCCTTAACACAAATTTTCACAAAAATATTACACTTGAAAATTTATTTTATGGACTAAAGACAAATATACAAACATACAGGGGGTCTTGTGCAATTTAGCCACCTCACGTAGGACGGCACGTGAGGTGACGTGGACTGGACCTTGAGGTAATATCATGAAGGTACAGGGAGGTCCATGCAAAATTTACACAATAAAATGAACTTCAACTTTTATTTACAGGGCTAAATAATAAATACAAAAAGGCTGGGGCTAAATAAGAAATTTACCCCTTATTTAGGCGCTAACGGACGGCGATGAAGACCTCACTTAGACACGTGTCGCGCATCCGACGGCTTGTACCGCTTCGCCGATGAAGGGTTGAGATTAGATCAGCCCCGCTGATCTGACGGTGATGGCCACGCTTCATCTGACGGTTCTCTTTCAATCTGGGGCGCTCCTCCTGATCGGACTGCGATGAAGGGGTCTGGAGGAACAGGGAATGAACTCACGCCATGGGAGCTTCGATCTTGGAGCATGGGCTCCTCCGGGTCTTTCCTCGCGTCTGAGGTGTTCGGATCGTAGCTGGAGGTGTCCCGCGTCTGCTCGTGGTCTTGGCGTGGCTCCTGGAGGTCCAAGGAGCTCAGGCGCGGTCGATGAAGGTCGGGACCTCCAGGAGCCTCTTCCTGGTTCGAATCGAGTCCAAAAGGGCTCCTTGCGTCGTTTGACCTGCATAGGAAGAACCAGGGGGATGAGGGCTATCTCCTCGACCCTGGTTGATGAAGCTTTGGTGCAAGATGAGGTGAGGCGGAGGAGCTCCAGCGATAGGCGGAGGTGGAGCTCCGATTCGCAAGGACTGAGGGTCCTTGGTTGAACAAAAGTGACGGGAGATGGAGCATGCGATGGGGAATGAAGTGAGGTGAATGGGGCGGTCGGAGACAGTGGGTATCACGATGGAAAAGTCGTCCGAGCAGAGCTCCGACGAACATCGATTTTGCTAATTTACGATACGCTACTGATCAAGAGGCTAAACTAAGCACAGAATCGAAATGCTAGAATTAAAATCTACCTAAAAAGTACGAAAGGACAGCTCTTATACCTGGGGGCCACCAGGGAGCAGGACGGACGCCGGAGCTCCGCCGCGACAAAATTGATCCCTCCTCCGACCGCGTCGCGTTGCTGAAATGCTCCCCCAGTCACGAGGAACCTCACAGGAACTGAATCGAGGCTTTTGGGTGGATGGAAATTGGCCAACTTTGAGGAGGAGGTCGAGAGCTCTTATTTATAGACATTCTGGCCGCCCTACTTGGCCCGCGTATTCCGGCGAATGCAATGATCGTTTCCTCGATCCAACAAGCATGTGTGATAGATGGATGATCCCTCTACAGATCTCGTGAAGGCGGCGAGCGAGAATAAGGGACGAGACGCCCGGGAAAAATGGCGCAAGTCAAGGGATCAGCAAGGTTCAGAGGCACCAAGTCCCGATGGGACAGTTGACCAGAGGTCAACAAAGGCTGGCTCCCCATTGGTCCACACCGGCCGCAAAAGGACAAAACAGGCCCCTTTATTCTGAAATGAATTATTTAGCCTAATAAATGATTTTATTATTTTTTGCTTATAAAATAAAAAAAATGTGTATTAATTCACGTAGTATTTATTTAGGATTTTTATTTAATTTTTTTGATGTATTTTATTATGATTTTATTTTAATAATGTATTTATGCATGTATTTACATGTATCTTGTATATTTTATTTTTATTTTGTTTATTTTATTTTATTATTTTAATGTCTTATTTTATAAATTTATAATTTATTTTTATGAGTGTGAGGATATTTTTATTTAATTTTTATGAGTTGATTTTCATATTTAAATAAATAGGTACATGTTGTATGTAGGTATACTTATAGGTATTTTACCTATATATTATATATACTTTATTTATTTAAGGTATTCTCTTGGTTTTTATTTTTGATTTATATTGGTAATAAGTTATATGTAATATTTACATTATTATAAAAAATATAGATGAATAATGAAATCCCCTTTTATTTTATATACATATAGATAGCATAGGTATTTTGTCTATGTATCTGATAGACTTATTTTATTTTACAAATTCTTTTTGGTTTTCTTTTAATTTCAATATGTACATGTATTGTACACATTATTTACAAAATTCTAAAAATATAATTTTGTAAAAATAATGAACAATGAATAAATTGAATATTTTAATCAGGCAGATTGCACAATGAAGGCCAAAAACCTAACTTTTACAGATGAACTCCAAAAATTATGAAACCAAGTTTATTAAATAGTTCTTGAGAAGCTATATACAATTAAAGGTGAGTTTGGTGATTTGGAGTTTTTTATTTGCAAGATATGGGTCTGTGAAGTTGAGATTTTGGCTTTTTATTCTGGATATAAAATGTACACTGAGTATTATTTTTACACAAACTCAATTTTGTATTTTATTTACATTATTATCTACAACTTTCATGTACAAAGTTTCTTTATTTGATGAATGAATAATTCTATACAAAATAGGTGTCAAAAATACATAAATAAATGAATAAATAAATGAGGTATTTATTGTACTGTTGGCCCTTATCTCCCCCTACTTTATTCCTTGTCGACCAATTCCATGCCGGCCTTGGTCTCAGGGTTCGGGTCATAAACTATTTGCAATATTTTATTCCTTTTTCTTTTCTTCTCTTTATTATATATTTTGGCATTAAAAATCTTATTTTATGTACAATGGATGCAACAAAGAATGAATGCTTTTATGGACAAATTAATGTTATTTACATGCATTTGCTGGGGTTTGTAAGGCCAAAATGATAAAATAAAGGTGATGAAATAAAGATTCATCACCGTCCAATCCAGATGATCGGACGGCACCTGTAAGTTCGTCTCCTCCATAGGTCACCGGAGAAGGCGGGGCTCCGACGACATGTTGCTCGCTCCGCCACGCCTCGCGAGGCCTACTGATGGTCGAGGGAGTTCGCCGGAAGAATGGCGAAGGTCCTGGAGCATAGGAGAATCTCTGGAGATGGTTGGAGGTGACAGTCGATGCAGATTCGCCGGAGGGGAAAGGCTTGAAGGTGCTCCGACGTAAACTCTGGCCAATCAAAGTACCTGCAGGGGTTAGTTATAGCCGAAGCTTGTGCGAGTGTGTGCGAGTGAATTAAGGTGAGTGAGGGCCGAGGGAGTGACGGGAAGTGGTGGCCGGTGCTCTCTTCTCCAGTGGAGCAGGGGAAGAGGGGAGTCGGAGCGGAGGTGGTTCTGGAGAAGAGGGGATGGGTCGGCGAAGATGCTGGTGAGGTGGCGAGTGTCGTGAGGTGATCAGGTAAGGGTGGTAGCGATGGTAGATGATGGGAAAAATTCAAGAATTGAATAGAAAAATTACCTCACCGGAACGAGGTCTGATGGAGGCGTGATCTGGGCTTGAAGTCCTCATCGGGACTCCGGGGTCGTCGCACGACGAGGCCGGTCCTACCTCGGTGCTCAGCGGTGCTACTGTTGCAACCACGACGTGGTCGAGGGCCACGGATCACACCAGAGGCACACGACCATCGTCGCCTCGAGATATGGCACCTCCGCTGTCACCGGAGGGCCAGAAGCTAGGTCGAGGTCCCCTAAATGGTGGATAAGGGTTGACGGTGGCGGAGAAAGGCTTATATAGGTGAAAAAGGTTGGGCGGTTACGTGGTGGAGAGGGGGGTTTCGACGGCGGAGGGTTTAAAGGAGGTGTGATGGCCGTGCATGATGGTAGTCGCGCGAGGATGGCGGAGGGTAGGGTGACGTGTAGGTGGCGTTACGATGAGGAGGGTTGGTCGGAGACGCCTCACAAAATAGGAAGGGGGCGGTGGTCTCACATGGTGTAACGGCCGGAGAGGAGGAAGACGATGACTCACAGTCGTTGGATCTAGCAATCCAATGGCTTGGATGAAGGTGTGAAAGGAGGGTGACGATCAGATCAGAAGATCTGATCGTGCAGTGGAGGAATGGGTTCTAAAGAGTGGCCTAGATGGAGAGGTAGGAGAGATCGAATGGTCGGGAGAGATTGGGCGACGTGGAGAGATGGGAGTCGTTGGATGCAAAGGGGATCGAGTTGCTGAAAAATGGGCAGGAGCATCTCAGGAGAGATCTGATGGCTGGAGGTGAAGCGGTGATGGAGGGTTGAGATCGAGGCGGGGGAAGTGAGATTGGACAGCCCAGGAAAGAACCGGGTGTCAAGAGAAGAGACAGGCCACGTGGTGGCTCCATAGAGCGCCACATGGCCCAATCAGAAAATTCAGAAGTATAAATACAACGAAAAATATGAAAGAAATAGTTAAATGTAAAATTAGGAAAAAGTCAAAACATGAAAGTTGCTCGTCTCGACGAGATCTACAACTTTCATGTTGGACAAAAACCCAAAAGAGGTCAATTGTACAAAAAGTAATTTTAGGGGTATTTTTAGAGGGTTAAAAATACCGGCTTTTTGGTTTTGAGATGTTTTTGTATTTTTTTAGTCTTTGTAATGGTCAGTGAATTATGGACAATTACTCAGCCTAATTTTTAGGGGTTTTTTGATGATAAAATAAATACAAGAAAAATAAGAGAAATTAAATACAAATAATTAAGGGTTAATTATACACAATATCATACAAGATAAAAATAAATAATTAAAGGTGATTTTTATTGGATTACTTAAGCTAGGGGTTTAATAGATGGATTTTAGCATGATGAATACGAGATTCATCATACCCCTATACTTAAACCATGCTCGTCCTTGAGCATCTAAAGAATGAAGGAGTCGGATTAATTCCTGATAGTGTAAGTGAAGATTTCAAGGCTCGATCTTTAGAATATCCTTAATTTAAGAGATCTAAAAATTTTGGATTTATATAAGCCCTAGTCAGAAGGAATCCAACTTCTATAATTATCAGACTCTCTTTTTGTACATAAAATATAAGGATATGAAATTAGGTGTACTGCATTTCATGAGAGTCGAGTCGATGCATCACTCAAAGTTCCAGTCCCAAAGACTCTCCTCTAGACCTCATCCTCAATACTAGGGAATAAGTCTATTCTTGCTTCAGTCAACCGTCTCGTTAGTTTGTAAGACTTGAAATGTAGATGGACGGCCAGATGATGGAGGGCATGGGATTGTGTCTATTTTTCTCTCCCTCACATTGGAACAAGGGGCCTCTCGAGTGCCTTTTTACTCAACACATGTAAATTTTTATATTGTTGATCAATGTGCCCGTCAAGAGAGTTGGAGTCGTCTGCACTTATTTTTCTCGGAGTACACCGGGGTGTGTCTTTTCTGGGTATCTAAGATACCTTCGACACCCAGACTTGTATCGCTTACGATGCAGAGCCCTTTTTGTGGTGTCAGCCCGACTCCTTAGTCCTAATTAGCGCTTGGTCCAAGTGGACACTTTGAAAATGTTTGGGAGCGCTCGTCATTGGTGGAAGCTCATTTGTAATTTGACTTTGGTATTTAGAGCTTTTTCTTTGACATTTCTTTTCTTTTGTTGGCTAGCTCCACTGCTTTTACCAAAAGTTGGTGCACACTGATCAACAATTTCCATTAAGTTTCATCACACCCTGTCACATAGGTAAATATCAAAGAGATAGCATATGAATTTTGTTCACATACCGGCTAGGGTTTCGCTGACACTCAGGTCTTATGAAGCCTTCATTAACTTTATTCCCCGCCACCTTCTCGCCACCCGCCCCCTTCTCGTCGCTCGGCCCACCCGCCGCCCCTCTTCGCGGCCCCTCTCTGTCGCCCAACCTGCCGGCCCTCACTTGTTGGCCTCACCGTGGCCGCCCCGCTCATCATCCATATGGATTTGAGTGCGTAACGTCTACATATGCACTCAAATCCTATGAAGTCTTTGTAGACACTTGTCTTTGGGTCTACAAATCCTAGTTCTTCATCTTCGATGATATGTCAGAAAACATAGTCGATATGCCCTCTAGAGGCACGTTCAAAGGTCCTACGTCAATCGTCAAAATGGATGGGACGAACTATGAGCTCTGAACGATGCAGTTCATGAGTCTCATAAAGTCAAACGGTAGGAAGCACCTTCTTATTGAGGAAGAGCCGGCAAAGAAGACTGGGATTTATGCCTCCTGGGAGGTTGATGACTCGTACGCCAAGGTCTGGCTGTCAGGCATGTTGTTGATGGAGATTGCTAATGATGTTCTCCATCAGCCCATCGCTAAGTCGATGTGGGACATACTGGCGGCAACATATTCACAAGTGTGAAATGAGACTAAGATCTTACAGCTCCAGCACGATATATTCACAATGAAGCGGAATGGGCAGCCACTTCACTCCTTGTATACATCCCTACGGGGGATGTTTGAGAACTATACAGTATTATTCTTCTCACGGCCACCCCCGAGAAGCAGAAGATATTTAGGAATGCTACAATGGTGGGGGTCCTAATTATTGTCCTTGATCCTGAATACGAAGTTGCTCGATCACAGATTCTTGATGATGCTACCATTCCTCCTATAAATGAAGTCTATCAGAGACTTAGCCGCATCTCTGTCTCATCCAGTGCTTCTACTCCACCACCCTCGGCGATAGCTGCTTCCAGAGGGAGAGGTGGTTCTTCTTCATTCCATGGCCGTGGAACTCATGGTCGAGGTGGTCGTTTTCGTCAGCCATGCACCATTTGTCATTGTACAGGCCATGCTGAGGATAAATGCTATTCTAAGCATGGATTTCCAGCCTCGGCGTGAGTAGATGAGCATTTTGCATCTCAGTCGACATCTAATTCGGATTACAGGTTCGAGGAGCTTGTTGCGATATTGCGAGATATTATGCCTCCGTCTCTACAGATTCTCCAGGTAGCCCTTCGGATATTGTTGCTTCAGCTTCTACCAGTCCTTTTGCCACTGCTAGCACCTCATGTAGTGCTTGTGCTTTTCCATTATGTTATAGTTCTGATGTCTCAGATTGGATCATGGACTCTGGTGCAACACACCATCTTTGCCGCGACAGAGACAGACTTATGTCATACAAGGAGATTCAACCAGGCCGGTCAGTGGTAATAGCTGATGGGACTCATTCACCCATTATTGGACAGGGGAGATTACTTTGTCGCCTTCCATGCATCTATAGAATGTCTTACATGCTCCTGATTTTTCGATGAACTTACTTTCTATTAGTCAGATTACAAAGGATTTGCATTGTCGAGCTATATTTGACCCATCTTCTCTTATATTTCAGAACATTCTAACGGGCAGGCTGATTGGTTGTGGTTATGAGCAGGATGGTCTTTATCGTCTGGTCCGGAGTTCATATGTTGGCGTCTTCTCTCATACAACTGGATCTGTCTCTCCGTATACATGGCATCTACGCTTTGGTCACCTTCCCCTTCAGAAGATGTGTCATCTCTTGCCTCGGATTTCTCCGAGTTCTTCCTTCTAGTATGAAGTATGTCGGTTGGGAAAGCACCATAGAGCAAGCTTCCCTAATCGTCAGTGTCAGAGTAGTAGCTCCCCTTTTGAATTACTTCATGTCGATATTTGGGGTCCGAGTCGTGTCCCTGATCACCAGGGACACATGTTTTATCTTGTAGTCGTTGATGATTTCTCTCATTTGCCGTGGGTTTTTCTATTAAAGAATAAATCTGAAGCAGGAGATGTTATCAGAAATCTTATAAATGAAGTGCAAAATATTTTTTCCTCGCATGTGAAATATGTTCGTACAGATAATGCTTTGGAATTTTGCATCAGTTCTCTCTCACATTTTTTTCGTCAAGAGGTATTATTCATCAAACCACATATGCATACCCCTCTCAACAAAATGGAGTCACTGAGAGAAAACATCGTCATCTTCTTGATATTACTCGAACCCTACTTATCCAGAGTTGTGCTCATGTTTCTTTTGGGGGAGATACCGTCCTTACAGCTTGTTATCTTGTCACTCGTATGCCGTCCTCGGTACTTGGTGAGAAAATTCCCCTTTATGTTGTTTTTCCATACAAGGAATTATTCCTCACTTACTCCTTGTGTTTTTTGTGTTGTTGCTTTTGTTCATCAGTTGTCTCCTGGTCTTGACAAGCTCTCGTCTAGGGCTGTCAAATGTGTCTTTGTGGGTTAATCTCGGACTCAGAAGGGATACCGTTGCTACGATCCTGTAAATAGGAAATACTTTGTCAGCGCTGATGTTACATTCTTTGAGTCTGTTATGTACTTCTCTCCTGCAGGTGACAGGTTGGCATCATCTACATCTAATGATGAGGTCTATGTTCCTCCTCCTCCCATTTTGAGTCCACCAACGTCCATTCCAGTTCATGTTGTCACGCCAACACAACCACCAACGCCGCCACCACCACCATTGCCACCACCAAAACCACCTGTCTCGCCATTACCAAAATACTATACATGTCGGTCAGGTCCTGCTCATGCTGCACATCAATCATCCAGCATGCCTCAGTTATGTCCAGATGTTATTACTAATGATGGGTCGGATAGTGTGCATGTGCAGGGTTCATCATTGCAGGAGGAATGCGAACCGGCGAGTACTGTGGTTGATGATTTGGATGTCCCTATTGCTATACGGAAGCAGAAACGCACTTGTGCTTCATATCCCCTTGCCTCCCAGGTTTCATTTCATAGTCTCACAGGGGACTTTCAGAGGTTTGCAGTGGCTTTATCTTCCGTGGAGACACCACAGAATTAGTAGGATGCCTTGAAGATTGATTGTTGGTGTTCTGCTATGGAAGAGTAAATGGCTGCTCTACAGTCACGGGGAACATGGAGCATGGTCCTCGCTCCCTCAGGAGCATATGTTATTAGCTGCAAATGGGTATTCACTGTCAAGTATCATGCAAATGGTAGTCTTGATCGTTATAAGGCAAGGCTAGTGGCGCGAGGTTTTACTCAGACATATGGCGTGGATTATATGGATACCTTCTCTCTAGTTGCCCGTCATTTCACTCGTCGTATTCTTCTGTCAGTTGATGTGATACATAATTGGCTCTTGTTTCAACATGATGTTAAGAATGCATTCTTGTATGATGATCTGCAGGAAGAAGTCTACATGCAGCAGCCTCCGGGGTTTGCTGTTGAGGGGGAGAATCATATGGTGTATAGACTTCATAAGGCAATATATGGCCTTAAACAAAGCCCAAGGGCGTGGTTTCAGAAGCTTTCCCATCTAATGAACAAACAAGGCTTTAAGAGATCAAATGGGAATCACTCGTTGTTCATTCAGAAGACTCCTAGAGGTTCGGTTGTCATCATGGTGTATGTTGATATTTTGGTTAAAGGAGATTATACTCATGGGATAAAGATGGCAAAAGCATTTTTGGGCCGTCAGTTTGTTATGAAGGATCTTGGTACTCTACGATACTTTCTGGGGTTGGAGTTTTCCAGGAATGCACAGGGTCTTGTGATGACCCAAAGAAAATATATTACAAATATGCTTGTTGAGATGTGCATGGTTGAGTGTAGACCCTCAACTACTCCTATTGACCCCAGCATGAAATTATATGATAAGATACAGAGGAAGTTGACAGGAGAAGGTATAGAGAAATGGTGGGTACGCTTCTTTACATCACTATAACTCGACCTGATATTGCCTTTGCAGTTAGTCGGGTGAGCCAGTTCATGGAACAACCGAGACGGGTACATATGGATGCCATATATATGATACTTAGGTATCTAAAGTCGTCTCCAGGCACAGAGTTGTTGTTCAGATAGGAAACAAATTTATCTATTTCGGCATGTGCGGATGCAGATTATGCAGGATGCCCTAAGGATCAAAAGTCTACTTCGGGCTTTGCAGTGTTTGTGGGCAGCTCTCTAGTTTATTAGAAAAGCAAGAAACAAACAGTTGTGGCTAGATCGATTGTTGAATCTGAATATAGGTCCATGGCACAAGCAAGTACGGAGATGATGTGGGTTCGAGCTGTACTAGAAGACTTGCTTGTAGATGTACCTCTACCCATGCAGCTACAGTATGATAATCAAGCCGCATTGTTCATTGCCAATAACCCTACCTTTCATGAAAGAACTAAACATATTAAAGTAGATTGCCACTACACTAGAGATATGATCCAGAAGGGCATGATTTCTACTTCACATGTTAGTTCAGGGGAGCAGACTACCGACATCTTCATCAAGCCATTGCTCAGAGGACCATTCCAGAAGTGTACTTCCAAGCTGAGCATGACTGATATCTAGTGCTCCATCTTGAGGGGGAGTGTAGAGATAATTATGTGTCTGTGTATCTTTTATGCTATTTTCCATCCTATGTAACTTATCCATGGGTTGTCTCTATATAAGAGAGCCTAGGGTTCTTTGGAAGAATAGATTAATCTTTTCCACCAACACAATAGAATTAACTATAAATAGTTATGGTTGTTTTGTATGTATGTATGTACGTATGTATTAGGATTTTTATCAGTTGTGCTACTATGAGATATTGCATTACCAGTTATGCCCCTCTCTTTTTGGGAATATCAGTTGTGCCCCCGACTTCTTGTCGTTCTATCACTTGTGCCCCTCTATTACTTTTGTCGTCAATGATTTGAACTTAACCATGGTTTTCTCAAACCATGGTGCGATTAAGAGGGGCATAATCATCCAACTCTACCCCTCCCTCCTCCCCTTCATCTCTAACCTGAATGCACACGAACACACCTGAGCTGCCCACTCCACCGCAAGCTCCTCTCCACCATCTCCTCCCCATGCCCCTGTACCTCCCCTCACTCTCTCTTTCTCTGTGTAGTACAGTTCTGTAGAAGCACCCATGACCGATAGCCATGATTGTGCACCTGCAGGAGCACACATACATATTTTCTAAAGGCATGGGCTTGTTTACGATGGTTATGCCTATGTGATCAGCATCTCCAAGCGGACACCGACACGAGCTCCTCGCGCTGTCAGAACAAAACGAGCGACAACTGCCGCTTCTCGACGTGGAAGTCCTCGATTTACAGCATCATGAATCTGGCATTCCACATGCGTCTTCGTGTAATTGCTGATTTATAGCAGCACGAATCCGGCAGATGTGAATAACGCACGCCAAGGCAACATCTTGTCGCTTCCGCTATATCGCCCGTACATTGATTTCTCGATTACTAGCCGCGGGAGGAACTTCCCAATCTTTGTCAACACATCCTTATTGGAATTTGCCGAGTCGATCAGCACAGAGTAGGGGCGTAGCGAGTGGAGCAAGTGTTGGGAGAAGGGCAGCTCGCCACGGTCGCCATCATAATCCGTCAAGATGACAATATTCAGAGAGAGATGCTTCACGAGGTGCGAGCCAGAAGAGTTGCAGCACGATCCCGCAGGAAAATTCACGATGATCGCATCGTCGCTCCTCGACGACATACTGAGCACAGCCAGCTTGAAGGAATCCACAGTATACATATTGAATTCGAACGGGATCTCGAGCTCGTCAGCAAATTACGTGAGGTTATCGCGCACGAGCATTAGCTCCAGCTGCTGGTGCCAAGCGCGACACGAATGCTGTGATCTTCAACGATGACAAAGCGAAGGGGCGCCTCTACTATAGATCCTACAAGAACGAAGACCATTGCCCGTCAATGCCGACCTCGAAATCGATGACATGGATGCACTAGCAGCCAACGAGCTCCTCCAAGAGCGCCTGCACATAGGTGAAGTGCATGAATTGCAGGAGCGGCGGGGCCTCAGAGAAGGGCCTGTACGCGTTGAACTTGAGCACGACGTCCCACGAGGTGCTGGAAGGCTGTACACCTCCCGCAATAGGACGATGGCACCGAACGCCTCGAAGTAGAAGGCGGAGCGGAGCAGGAGCTTTCCATGGTAAGGGGAGAGCTGATTGAGTTGAGTCAAGATCCCATGTGCATTTACATATTTCCCAGCCTCGAGCTGCTCCGCGGCCTTGACCAGCTTCTCAACGCCACTGAGGACTCGTCGGTCACCGCAGTGGACGCATTTGCCTTCATGGGAAGCCCATGTCCCTGGAATTGGGAGGTGGGCATGAAAATATGTTGTTTCTAACGATGCTGCTATGCAGGAATGAGAGGACGAGGTTGTGTTGGAGGTAGAACATGGTGGGGGGTTATGGGAGCTCGTGTCGATGTCGCCCTGAGGAGGAGGTCGGTCGGAAGGAGGAGGTCAGCATGGGGAGGAGGAGGAGGGGAGGGAGACGGTCGGCCTAGGGAGGAGGAGGGGAGGAAAGAGAAGGTCGGTCCATGGAGGAGGGGAAGGAGGATGCAGGAGAGCTCAGGGCAGAGGGGGAGGTGCGGGGGCGGAGGGAGGAGCTGGGGAGGAGGAAGAGAAGGGAGGAGGAAGAAGATAGGGGAGGAGGATGAAAAGGATGCATGAGACTTTTCATAAAATTCCATTTGTGTCCTCAAATTTAACGTCCGTTTGCGTTGGTTATGGACGGTCATAACTTGAGGGGTACAAGTGATAGAACGACAAGAAGTCGGGGGCACAATTGATACTCTTAAAAAGGGAGGGGTATAATTGAAATTGCAATATCTCAGAGGGGCGCAACTGATAAAAACCCCTATATATTATATACAAGCATATTTACATGTGTTCTATAAACTATGGTGCTTTCTTTGAGGCTTTCCTTATCATTCCTCCTTCCACCAAGGCCCATGACCCTCGTCTGTGTTATGTCTTAAATAGTTCTTACAGCCCTATTTAATATGGTTTCTTTGGTCGGTCTGAACACATGTGCGCATACAACCTTCCTTCCGTCTCTTCTTCTTTTTATCTTTTTCTTCTCCGCATATTTTTATGTATTTTTTATGGGTTAATAAATGGCTATTACATCTTGGAGTAGATTACAAAAATGAGGTACTAATGTGTGTTAACATGTATTTGGTTAAGGTATAGCCTAAAGTGTTCACATACGATGAGTAAGCAGAGTTTTTTACCATTTTTGGAAAATGGCAAGAACAAAAGGTCTAACGGTATTCAAGCATTCAGTGTGTGGCCTCAAATCTAAAACCTAAGTCGAGGTGATGAAGAGCAAATTACTGTTAATCAAGTTGACGGTATAGGGAGCCCAACAATATAGGCAGTTACATGTTGATCCAATAACAGAAGTATCAAGTCCATGTAGTGACATTACAGATATCTAGATTCTACAAGCCACAGTCTGGGTGGTGAAACTCGATATAAGTGACGCTTGGAGGCGCTTCGTCTTTCATTCGCCGATGCACAGTGCTTTGCCCTCAAATAAAGCAATCAGACAATTCTAAGTTCAGGTAATGAAGGGGACGGACTGTTGTTAATCAAGACGGTAGTTGTACAACACACCACGATATGAGCTTTGTACATTGATCCACTAGCTGAACTTATCAAGTTTGGGTGACAATGGTGTAGATCTCAAGGGACTATAAGGTCTGACAGCGAAGCACGATGTAGGCGGCATCCTCAAGATATAGTGTTTAGTTTCAAGTAAAGCAATCAAACCCAAGCCTAAATCCAGGTGATGAAGAATGAACTACTGTCAATCAAGTCGATAGTATGGAGCATGCAGCATATGGTCTGTTGTAAGTTGACCCAATAGCAGAACCTATCATGTCCGAGGGGCGATGTTACATATCTCCAAAGTCTAGAAGGTTTGGGCGATGAAACTCGATCTAGATGGTGCTTGGAGGCACCCTCTATTTCATCCAGCAATTTGGGTGATGGTGAAAGCACCATCTATCAGGTGTGGAGAACCAGTGATGGGATCAAATCGAATATGGGGTGGGAAGATCATGTGCGACTGTCGATACCCTCGTCTAGGGAAGCCAATGGATGCTTCTTTTTATGGTCCTGCAATTTAACAATCAAATATTGTCAATGTGATTTTAAAGCATAAAACATAACATTCCACTGAATAATATTATTTGTTAACACAATATTTTACGACTGTCTTCAGAATATCAATTGCGTAGACCCATTTTGTTTTCCCAGATCAATAAAAAATAACACAAACAGAATATAAATTGTCTACCACATATCATACTGTATTTTCCCTTAAAAAGCAGAAATGACAAATGGGAGAGAATTTTAAGAAAATACTCTTTTTTCCTCCAATCGAGCTACCAAAGGAATTAACCCTTCAGAGAACCCTAATAATCCATAGCTGATGACATTAAATTTAACCAACTAAACAAAATTATAAAGATCATGATGTAGTTGGAACAATTGTCCATGTAGATTCCCTGCCTATTTTGTCCCTTCAGTTCTACATTAAAGGAAACAAATGTCAGCTGTAACAGTATCTTTGGATAAGATAGAAGCTGTAACAAAATATCTTTGAAGAACCTTCGTTGATGAAGTCTGAACACCAAGCTTCGAAGTGGATTGAAAACATATAGCATTTGCGCAAATATTGGTTATAACAAGTAGAAATTCTTCTCTAAATTAGTTCTAGCACGAGGACAAGGCAAGAGAAGAATTCCCACCATTATCTTCTTGTAATTGTACTGAGTTGCCAAACAACTTGATTCGAGTGAGCTGAATTTGAAAACTGGGTCGCTCGATGACACCACAAAAACAGAATTCATCATATTGTCAATCTCTGATGGAAGAGACGGATGAGTCGGCTAAATTCGTACTCGTACAAACCTCAATGAACCATATCAACAAGAGACATCCTCGGGAATCTAGCCGGAAGCCTGAGAGACATTGCATCTTGAATTTCAATGGGCAAATGTGTTGCGACAAATACAATGCCACCATTCTTACGATGCTGTGCAATTATATGCTCCAACAGTCGAACCCCTTCGTCATCTAATGCCACAGATGGCTCATCAAGCAACCAGATAGGTCTGTCGATGGCCAGCAATCGTGCCAACTGTAACCTCTTTCTTTGACCCATGGAAAGCATCCTCGCCTTCTCATTCATAAGCTTCCCAAGACCCATCAGTTCGATCGCCCCTCTAGATTTACCGTATTTTCCTTCCAAAACTTCAAACCACTCAATGTTCTCCAAGACTGTTTGTTTGTCCTTTATGGCATCTTTCAGTGACAGCCAGTTGAGCTGCAACTTGTACTGTTGGAAAACTCCCGGAGATGTGATGTTGTGCCCATTCCAGAGAATCTCACCAGCAGAAGGGCGGGAGAATCCGGCAAGCATACGGAGGAAAGTTGTCTTTCCAGATCCATTGGCCCCGGTCAGCACAAGGGCAGAGCCATCATGCACAGTAACATTGATATTTCGAAGGACAGTCTGTGCATTACGCATGCAACAGACATTATTTAGAAGCAGTCGGGGAGGATGAGACTTCCGAAGTATCATGCAGTTTCGATGAAGAATTCTACAGTAAATTTTGGTTTATTTTTCCTGTTCAATTGCACAGAACAACAATCAGTATAATGGCAAATGGATGAAACAAATATATGCAGAAAGAAATAGCTATGAAGGCTGACAAGTTTTTTAGAAGCTTAAATTCAGATGGTAATAGCTGATTCACCTACTGACATTGCAACACTAATAAATCTCCATCTTGCAAAATATGGCCTGCTATTCATCCAAAGCTTCAATAAATATCGTACTCCAATTTTAGTTCTGGCCTTTTTAGACGAGACAACCTAAAGATGACTTTAGCTGACCGCATCACAATTATAAATCAAAATAAATACCGTTGAGCTATATGGACTAGGGAAATATTTTATAAAAGAGGAATTATATGAATTTGTACAAATATAACCCACGAAACTTCAAAAAATGCACATCAACGTAAAATTTCTCCTCATACGATGGCTGCTCCTTTCTAGCAATGTTATGGATTGTAGAGATAATTATATATTCAGTGTATTGTTTATTCTATTTTTTATTTATCGGATGACCTGCTATGTAATTTACCCATGAGTCCTCTCTATATAAGAGAGCCTAGGATTCTATGGAATAAATAATTGCTCTTTTTCCACCAACATGGTATCAGAGCAGGAAACCTAACCCTAACCCTTCACCGTCGACCCCCACCCCCTTCCCCCCTTCGGCGCCGCCTCCTCTACTCTCTCCTCCCGCTGCCGCCGAGCCCTAGAGGCACCGCCGCCCCTCTCTCTCGTTCTATCTACCGCCGACGCCACCCTCTACCGCCCCACTCGCCGCCGTCGAGCCCGTTGGGGCACCACCACCGCCCACCGTCGGGGCCTCCACCGCTCGACCTCTCTCTAACGCCGGCGCATTCCTCCTTCGTAGGCCCCTCTCCCTCTCCATGGGTTTGAGTATGTAGCGTCTACATATGCACTCAAATCCTGTCAAGTTTATGTAGACACTTCTTCATTGGTCTACGGATCCTAGTTCTTCGTCTCTGGCATCATGTCAGATAACAAAGTTGATATGCCCTCCATAGGCGCATTCAAAAGTCATGCGCCAATAGTTAAGATGGATGGGACGAATTATGAGCTCTGCGAGATGCAGTTCATGAGCCTCATGAAGTCGAACGGTAAGAAACACATTCTTACCGAAGAAGAACCGGCAGCGAAGACTGGGATCTATGCCTCCTGGGAGGCTGATGATTCATATGCCAAGATCTGGCTTTCAGGCATGTTGACGATGGAGATTGCGAACGATGTTCTCCATCAACCCACCGCTAAGGCGATGTGGGACATCCTAGCGGCTACCTATTTGCAGGTGCGAAATGAGACCGAAATGTTGCAGCTTCAGCGTGACATATTCATTATGAAGCAGAATGGCCGGCCACTACATTCCTTGTATACATCCCTACGGAGGATGTTTGAGAAGCTCTACAGTACTATACCTCTCATGGCTACCCCTGAGCAGTAGAAGGCTTTTCGAAATGCTACCATGGTGGGGGTACTGCTCGCGGCTCTTGATCCTAAGTATGATGCAGCCCGATCTCAGATACTTGCCGATGTTACCATTCCTCCTATGGAGGAAGTCTACCGGAGGCTCAGCCGCATCTCTGTCTCTTCTAGTACTACTACACCCCTTCGTTCGGCGATGGCTGTGTCGCGAGGGAGAGGTGGTCAGTCTTCATTCCGTGGACGTGGTCCTCGTGGTCGAGGAGGTCGTTTTCGTCAACCATGCACTTTCTGCCATCGCGCAGGTCACTCCGAGGATACATGCTATTCAAAGCATGGGTTTCCAACATCGGCACGTATAGTTGAGCATGTTGCATCTCCATCGGCGTCCACGTCAGATCATAGGTTTGAGGAGCTTGTAACGCGATTGCGTGATATTATGCCTCAAGCATCTACAGATTCACCAGGAGGCTCTTCAGACATTGCTGCCTCAACATCTGCCAGTACTTCTGCCTCCGCTAGCGCCTCAGGTAGTGCTTCTGCTTTTACATCCGGTTATAGTATTTCAGATTGGATTATGGATTCTGGTGCAACCCATCATCTTTGTCGGGACAGATATAGACTTGAGTCATACAGAGACATTCCACCAGGACGGTCAGTGATCATTGCTGATGGTACTCATTCACCCATCGTTAGACAGGGGGAGATTACCATGTCACCTTCCATGCATCTACAAAATGTTCTGCATGCTCCTGATTTTTCCATGAATCTACTGTCCATTAGTCAGATTATGAAAGATTTGCACTGTAGTGCTATATTTGACCCATCTTCTCTTATTTTTCAGGACAAACTAACGGGCAAGGTGATTGGTTGTGGCTCTGAGCAGAATGGTCTATATCGTCTAGTTCAGACTTCCTATGCTAGCGTCTCCTCCTATTCAGCCGGATCAGTCTCCCTGTACACCTGCATCTACATTTTGGTCACCTCCCGCTTCAGAAGATGCGTCATCTATTGCCTCATATTTCTCCTAGTTCGTCTTTTCAGTGTGAAGCATGTCAGTTGGGAAAGCACCATCGAGCTAGCTTCCCTCGTCGTCAGTGTCGGAGTAGTAGCTCCCCTTTTGAGTTGTTCCATGTTGATATTTGGGGTCCCAGTCATGTTCCTGATCATCAGGGACACAAGTTCTATCTTGTCGTTGTTGATGATTTTTCTCGTGTCGTGGGTTTTTCTATTAAAAAACAAATCTGAAGCAGGAGATGTTATTCGCAATCTTATAATAGAAGTGCATAATGTTTTTTCCTCTTATGTGAAATATGTTCATACAGACAATGCACTGGAATTCTGCACTCGTTTCCTCTCCCATTTCTTGTCATCCAGAGGAATTATACATCAACGTGTGCTTACACATCTCAACAAAATGGAGTGGCAGAGCGAAAACATCGTCATCTCCTTGATATTACTCGTACCCTGCTTGTCTAGAGTTGTGTGCCTATCTCCTTTTGGGGTGATGCGGTCCTTACGGCATGTTACATTGTGAATCGTATGTCGTCCTCTGTACTCGGTGAGAAAATACCAATTTCTGTCATTTTTTCAGACAAGGATCTATTTTCTCTTACACCTCGTGTATTTGGTGTTGTTGCTTTTGTTCACCGGTTATCTCCTGGACTTGACAAACTCTCTCCTAGAGCAGTCAAGTGTGTCTTCGTGGGCTACTCTCGGACTCAGAAGGGGTATCGATGTTATGATCCAGTCAACAAGAAATATTTCGTCAGTGCTGATGTGACATTTTTTGAGTATGTTATGTACTTCTTTCCTGCAGGTGATTGGTTGACTTCCTCTATATCCAATATCGATGTGTATGTTCCTCCTCCTCCTAGTGTGAGTCCGCCCCTGTCCATTCCTAACACGGTTTTCACGTCAACGTCATCCTCAATACCACCACCACCACCTATAATGACATTCCCTAAATACTATACACGTCGATCAGGCCCTGCTCAGGATGCACGCCAATCATCTATCACGCCTCAGGTATGTTCAGATGTCATTACTAACGATGGGTCAGATAGTGTGCCTGTGCAGAATTCTACTTTGCAGGAGGAATGTGCACCGACGAGTGCAATGGATGATGATCTTGATGTTCCCATTACTATTCGAAAGCAGAAACGTACTTGTACATCTTATCTCATTGCTTCCCAGGTTTCCTTTCATCGTCTCACAAAAGACTTCCAGAAATTTGTTGTGGCCCTGTCTTCCGTGGAGATACCACGGAATTATCAGGATACTATGAAGATAGACTGTTGGAGGTTGGCTATGGAAGAAGAAATGGCAGCTTTACAATCACGGGGTACATGGAGCTTGGTTCCCGCTCCCTCTGGTGCATTTATTGTTAGCTGCCAATGGGTATTTACAGTAAATAACCATGCAGATTGCAGCCTAGATCGATACAAGGCAAGGCTAGTGGCAAGGGGCTTCACTAAGACTTATGGTGTGGACTATATGGATACATTCTCTCCAGTGGCTCGTTACTCTACTCTTCGCATTCTTCTATCTACTGATGTGGTACGTGACTGGTCCATCTTTCAGCTTGATGTCAAAAATGCATTCTTGTATGGTGATCTGCAGGAAAAAGTCTACATGCAGCAGCCACCAGGGTTTGCTGCTGAGGGGGAGAATCATATGGTGTGTAGAATTCACAAGACGATATATGACCTTAAACAGAGCCCAAGGGCGTGGTTCCAGAAGTTGTCCCATCTAATTGAACGACAGGGATTCAAAAGATCAAATACGGATCACTCGTTGTTTATTCAGAAGACTTCTAGAGGTATGGTTGTCATCATGATATATGTTGGCGATATCTTGGTTACAGGAGATGATGCTCAGGGGATAGAGATGGCAAAAGCATTTTTGGGCCATCACTTTGTCACGAAGGATCTTGGTACCCTAAGATACTTTTGGGGGCTGGAGTTTGCCAGGAATGCACGGGGTCTTGTCATGACCCAAAGGAAATATATTACAGATTTGCTGGTTAAAACGGGCCTGGTTGGATGCAGACCCTCGAGTACTCATATGGATCCAAGTATGAAATTAAATGGCAATGATACTGAGGAGGTTGACATGAGAAGATACAGAAAGATGGTGGGAAAGCTTCTTTACATTACTATAACTCGACCTGATATTGCATTTGCAGTGAGTCGAGTGAGCCAGTTCATGGAACATCTAAGACAGATACATATGGATGCCATATATGTGATACTAAGGTATCTGAAGTCTTTTCCAGGCTCGGGATTGCTGTTTAGAAAGGACACATATTTATCCGTTTCGGCATGTGCAGATGCAGACTATGCAGGATGACCCAAGGATAGAAAGTCTACTTCATGCTTTGCAGTTTTTGTGGGCAGCTCTCTGGTTTCTTGGAAAAGCAAGAAACAAACTGTTGTGGCTAAATCGAGTGCTGAATCTGAATATAGGGTGATGGCACAAGCAAGCACGGAGATGATGTGGGTTCGTGCTGTACTAGAAGACTTGCATATAAATGTACCTCTACCCATGCAGTTACAGTGTGATAATCAAGTTGCCTTGTTCGTTGCCAATAATCCAGTCTTTCATGAAAGAACAAAACATATTGAGGTAGACTGCCACTATACTAGAGATATGATTCAGAAGGGATTGATTTCTACTTCACATGTTAGTTCAGAGGAGCAGACTACCGACATCTTTACCAAGCCATTGATCAGAGGACCATTCCAAAGATGTTCTTCCAAGTTGAGCATGATTGATATCTATGCTCCATCTTGAAGGGGTGTAGAGATAATTATATATTCAGTGTATTGTTTATTCTATTTTTTGTTTATCGAATGACCTACTGTGTAATTTACCCATGGATCCTCTCTATATAAGAGAGCTTAGGGTTCTATGGAATAAACAATTGCTCTTTTTCCACCAACATGTACAGATAATTATATACTCAGTGTATTGTTTACTCTATTTTTTGTTTGTCGAATGACCTACTATGTAATTTACCCATGGGTCCTCTCTATATAAGAGAGCCTAGGGTTCTATGGAATAAACAATTGCTCTTTTTCCACCAACATGGACCAAATAACAATGAGCTAGTCTTTACTAAAGTTGAAGTCAAAAAAAGAGTTAAATAGCATATAGAGCTGGCAACCGAAGTATCTATGCAGCTCCTTATCCTCCTCCCCTAGATCCATCCTCTGTAACTTCACTTCTCATCATCCCCTTGGTGATGTCATAATCATTGTTTCCTAGAGCTGGCAACCAGAGTATCTATGCCGCTCTTTATCCTCCTCCCATAGATCCATCCTCTGTACCTACACTTCTCATCATCCCCTTGGTGATGTCATGATCATTGTTTCGACGCCATACTTTAATGCCTGGCTCTCCTCGGCTTGCCCTTTGTCATGATTGATTCTCTAATGTCCCTCTAGTCATCCCAAAGAATAAGAATAAAACATATTTTTTATAATGAAACTCTAACTGTTCTTTTACTGGTGAAAGATGCTAGATAAATTACAAGAAAAGTCGAGCAGAAGACAAAATATTAAGAGTGCTACGTAAAAGTATAATAGATTGAATAACATGCTCCCTTAAGCTGGTGTATATGTGCCCAGCTTGTCACATAGAAAAACCAAGATGCCTTGGAAAGCCCATTAAGTTGTAACTCGAAAGTATATGGGGTAATAACTTGCCTTTGGTAATAGAATTGCAAATATTATGGCAGTAAATCCCGGCATGCTTCATCATCACACTAAAAACAAGATTCAAGGGTACATAGGTCACAGACTCATTGACACGATACATGGGAAAGGAATAGTTATAGAAATACATTAATAAAAGAACAGAGACTATCCAAGTCACCTTACAAGTAGTAGGAGATGTAGTTCAGTATTTGACTTTAGTTAGAACGAGCAACCACAACACACATCGACTTTATTGCATCATGTAGCCAGGTTACTACGTAAAAGGTGACAAAGCAAGAGATAGATTTTATATCCTCAACAAAACTAGCATAGTCTAAATCAAATTAAGCCACAAGATCTAAGTGTCCATTATTTATGAAATATAGCCGCTGTCTGAAAATCCTTTTATATGCTTCAGTATAAGACATGCATCCTACCAATGACTATGGCAAGGTTTCTCCATCACCTGACTAGCATGACTTGGACACACTATGAAACCAGTATCTGATCAAGTAACTTTAAAAACAGCAGTTTTCCAACAATGCTCTTGTGATGGTAAATATCATCAGTTGGCCTTGACTTCATAGTAGAACTAACAAGAATTGAAGGCGGTTTGGAACCCAACATGCCAATATCTTCAGTATTTCGATGGCGTATTTTCTCTGGGAGAAGATCATGCCCATTAAGTTTCAAGCAACCTCAATCCACATAAAGTAGCAAATTTGGCCTAGATCTTTTGCGACAAAGATCTTCGGTAAGAAACCCTTAGTTTCCTTAATACATGTGCTCAAGGTTTTTAAAAATGACAAGAGGAAGGAGGTAATTTTCCTATTATCTAGGCGATGCGTAGCCTCAATGTGGTCAAGACGTAACCCTCAATTTCCATAGACATGCAATTTATCCAAACAATATTATATAATATTAAGAAACTTATTTTATAACACAAGTCTATGTGCATTTAAAACAAACAAAGAGGTTTTATGTAATTCTTCAACATCGAAGAGGATGACATATTAATGCAACAATAACAAAGCCTTTTCCCACAATTAAGTAGGGAGGATACCATATTAATGCAAAATTAAATTTTAATCACAAGACAAAATGATTATCTTAAAATATAATATAAGTTTCAAATTTTATTTCTAATTCATTTAAAAAAACGGGCTGCATGGCCATGTCTTAATAATTCTTCTATCTCTTGTCGCCTCCAAATGCATGATCTGCATCAAGATCATCACCAACAACAATACTGCAGCTGATTTAATCATCTAAGGAGTTGTCCATATAATTCAAATCGGCATCATCTTCATTCTCATCACCGAATTCATCGATGTCACAAATCTCCTCATCAACATCAATCATTTTTTTACCTCAATTATATAATATCAACCTTAACATTATATTCGGAATAATCAAATGAGTTCTGCATCATACATTTGGCATTACATTTTTCTTTCTTTCTTTTCTTCGTATGTAATTTGTCACGTGTTTCCTCAACTCCTACAATATCCTCCTTATGAGGAGTATTTGCTATGGTTCAGCTTACCAAGCTAACAGACGGGTCTGGTCTGAGAGGATAGGACCTAGGCACTGAGCAAGGATCCGAAGCGGCTGATTATATAGAAAGTGGAGACTGCCCAAAACCTAATGATAGGGGCTTTCTTCCCCTTACCTATCCGCTTCGCATTTGACTCTTCAGACTAGACAATTCTTCTTTATAAGGTCGTCGACCTCCCGCCCCGCACGTGGTTCGACCGCTTCAACTAGAGAGAGGCACCCACCTTCCGGGATCCATTTACAGACTTTCATTCCTAACATTCTTAGACAGAAGAGGACAGCCATTTCTCCTTCGCTCTGCTCGTTGCTGCGTCTTCCTTCCGAGTTGATAGAAGAGAGAAAAAAAGGAAAAGAAAAGAAAATAAGGAAGAGAGTCAATACTGAGTAGGAAAAGCTGCCTTCCATAAGGATCTTCCCGAATTACCCTCTTTGAATGAATTTGCCCTCGTCTGCGTCCGTGATGAATAGGCAAATTACCTTCTGCGCAAAATTGCAGTGAGGAATAGGTAAATTACTTTCTGCGATCTATGTTCCTTGGTCGAGCATTCATCAAACCTCTCCCTCTTCTTTTATATAGTTGCATATTCTAACTAGATTTTGATATTAATCCCGAAGTTCTCTGGCAATCCGAAGCGTAGGCATTTTTACGCCCCCAGTGACCGGCCTAAGAAGGCACTATTGGGCGGGAGACAACCTAGCTAACAGATTGCCGTATTGAATCGCATTTTTTAACAAAATCGGTATAGAATGGCATTTATATATAGAATTTCTCTTTGGCGAAAAATTTCCTCATTTTCTAATATGAAAATGAGCTTTTATGTATAGAGTGTTGCTGTTTGCAAAGCAGATCGAATCGGGGGAAAGGCAGGAAGCAAAAACCCCACTCTTTTTCTTAAAGTCACTAATCCCTAAAACGGACTATGTAATGTACTTTATCCGTTGGGTGACGGGTGGGCATTTTCCCAGAGGTTTCTATCAATCTACCTTTGTATGATTCAATAGGAATCATATACTCGGGGGGTGGGTGCAGGGCGGACGATTTCAAAACGGACTCCTCATTCATTAGATAGAGAAGATGGCCAAGATTTCGTGATCTGCTGCCGAACCTATTCCAATTCCAACAGCTCGGACTCGAATCGTGAGGATAGCCGGAAGACTTCGTATCAACAGATACTCAGTATATAAATCTCGATTAGATCCTAGATCAGTTATTCAATTGCTCATTCAATGAGCATTCTTCATATTATGCCTTGAAGAGGATTCGAACCTCCACGCTCTTTAGCACGAGATTTTGAGTCTCGCATGTCTACCATTTCACCATCAAGGCATCTTGAAAGTTCATCATATTCCATGAATATGAGACCTATATAGTGTGATATATGGAATATATGACAAAGGTAGAGTGTTGGAGTCTTTCTATCGATCACCGATTGTCATATGGACCCGAGTCAGACATCAAATAACATTGATTGGAATTCTCTGGAGGATGCCTGATATATATCTCTAAAAAAGATGTACAATCAAACCTCTTTCTCGATTCAATAGAAGCCCCCAAGAAGTTAATACAGTACCCCCCCCCCATCAAATCACGATAGATATGTCGAAAGCAGGTCCAATTACGCCTATTCCTAATCTGAAATCGAATGTCACGACCGACATAGGAATCCATATGTAAACATAGTATCTATTTACATACGCTCGAATGACTCCTCATAATGAGAATGTACATCACCCTATTCCGGTCCGGTCCGGTATGGAATTCACTTCTAATCTGATGATCGAATCGATTCCATGATTATCAGTTCACAACTTTGACATGCTTCATATTCACAACTTTGAAGCTTTAACACATGATCATCACGTAAACACACGTTATTTAAAAATAGTGGATTTTCCATAGTCATTTTCCTTACTTCCCTATGTATTAACCTTAAATTGAACATCAAATAAAGCAAATCACTGAGTTTTTCTTGCACGAGTCATTTTCCTCTCTTCATATTGACCTATACAATGCCCATGGTTTGGACATAAATGGGGGAATATATTGAGAGTGAACTTTAATCCTCTACATATAAGGAGAGGGTAGGAATAGGGAGAGCACATATGAATACAAAAATACAAAACTATCCCAAAGGTTACATGATACATTTCTCATATACAATTATACTCCCTCTCAAGTTAGATTATATATTACTACCATGCTTAGCTTTTCGCAACATTAAAAGCGCCTCTGAAGAGTGTTTTAGTAAACATATCTGCAATCTAGTTTGCAAAAGAAACACAGGTAGTCCGTAAAAAAGCCGTGTGATCATTTCTAAGTCAAGCCCTCTTATTATAAAGGAAGATGTTTTTTTAAACATATTATAAGGAACAGATCCTAGATATTTGGATTTAAGCCCAAGAATGGCCCAAAATAGATCTGAATGGAGGGAAAAAATCCATGCAGCCGACCCTACTTAATTGTGAGAAAAGGCTTTGTTGTTGTCGTGTATTATAAAGAAAGAAATAGTTGCACATTTTTGATAACGTACATCCACAGTAATCAAATGAAGTTATTAAACTCATATCAATATTGCATTGTATAGACAATTGTGTGAAACAAATGTGTGGCGAAATTACCTAAACTGAATCAGGCTCCTAAGCTCAATGTAACAGAAGAATGTTTATGAATGAAAGACCAATCCTCTAGCAACAAAATCATACAGCAACCTTAGGTGAAACTGCAGATTGAATTGCTTTCAGCAATATATATATAAATGAAAAATCAAACCTGTGGCAAAAAAAATCACACAGCAACTGAGTTGCAGATTGAATATTGAATGACTTTCAGCAGTGCATAATAGATGGGATTGTGGAACATAATGGAATCTCAATAGCCCAAAAATCCCTTCTTTCACTTTAATTAAACAAAAACAACATATACAAGAGTAGGTAATAAGTAGGGTGGAGCATTGGGATGGGCCCAGCCGGACCGAACCCAACCCTGACCTGACCTGCCATAGCCCGAGCCCGGCCCGGACCCGATATATATATGGACCGGGCCCGGGCTCCCATTTTCTCCTAATTCCTATTTTTGGTCAGGGCCCACCCCGAACCTGTAGGGACCCAGGCTAACCCGACCTGGCCCGACTATTTCATGATGTTAGTCACATTTGAAATATGATACATTGGAAAATACATTCCCTCATACCACTAGTTGCATGCTTATATATTATAATCCTAACATAATTGTTGGAGTATTTGGTTGTGTGCCTCTTATGCTGTAGATGGGTAAATAGATACCTCCAGGATCCCCCTGTCCAGTTGTTTAATCTCACATCTACTAGTTTGGAGATGTGGAGACTCAGTGGGGGCTATATATAGACCCCCACATGCATTGTATTCAATGAGAAAAAGCAATGAAGCATATGGCCCTTTGAGGACATATCCAGCGGTTTCATCCCCCCCTTACGGAGTAGGGTTCCACGTTAAAATCTCTTGTTCTTCATGTTTCATATTTCTTGATTTAGTGCTCTGTTAATCAAACCGCTTCCACATTCCTATTTTCTAACATACTATCAAAGCGGGTTCGATTCTCGAGGATTTCATGTTCGTTGTTATTGTTTGAGATTTAATATTTGATTCTTGAAGATTCATTCTTATTATCATGTATGGTTGAAGATTTAGGGTTTCTTTTTGAAACCCTAATTTCGTGTTCTTTCACTGTTCAAAGATCTGAAATTTGTTGTGGCAGCTCGATCCAAGGCTCCAGGAACGCATCTACAGGAGTTTCTCCATGCGTGCACCTCTCGCGTGCTCCAGCAGTACCGCAGGCGCGCAGGCGATCTCCATTTCCATATGGATTATAGGCATCTCCTTCGCCACGACGGCAGTCTTTTGTGCTCCAGGAGGCAAGCCCGTGCACGAGGGCACAACCGTAGCCCCTCAGATCGTGCAAAACATTTCTAGTTCCAAGCCACACATTTCCAGGCGACGAGAAGCTCTCTCGCAACACAGTAGACTATGCTCCCGATGCTGCCGCAATGCTCCAGGGTGAACACCAACAAACCCCTTCAGAGATGGAGCAACGCCATCAGGAGGTGCATCGCCGATCCAACTGCTCCATCCCCATCTCAGGCGGCACAGGCAACGCTTCTCGATGCTCAGGCGGAGCATCTCCCTCTCTGGTTGGCCGCATCTTCTTAATCGGCAATGATCTGGAGCCGCCTCCTATCACATGCGACCAGGTCCCCTGTTCAATGCAGACTTCCAAGCCACAGGCTCTCTTGGCGACGGCTCTTCCTTGCGGCGCAACCTCCATGCTGCAGGCGACATGTTCCAACCCATGTTCTTCTAAGTTCCAGAAATTGCGATGCTCCTCCTTTTCTCTCGAAACCCTCCTTTCCTCTGGCGCTATCAGGTGGCGCACATTCAAGCCTCTAAGCAAGCAGAGAACCCTTGGAGCATTTGGCAGTGCCAAACAATGAAGACCCCTATCGGGGGGAGGCATGCTCACGATTGAGGAATTCCCCATTGGGAACCCTAAGTATAGCCCAAGTGGGTTTAGTGATATAAAGGCCCAAGTGGGCCGATGTTATATATATACATATATATATATATGAATGGAGGAAACAGGAGGGGGAGGCCCAGTCGAAAAAAGGGAGTGAAAATGAGAAGAGAGGTCGGAGTTGTGAGCCCAAATGAAGGGCCGAAGTCAAAAAAATATTTGATTGAAAAAAGAGCCGAAAAAAATGAAACGGCTTAAAAAAATATTTCAAAAAATTTGTTTTGAGAAGCTGAAAAAAATGTGATCGACTTATTGATCCCCATTTTATTGTCTTCTCCCAACTTTGTCGATGTCATTTTCCGACAAGTATGGGAGAAAGGGAGAGTATAGTGTAGAGTTCTTCGGCATCATATATCACTCTGACGATTTAGATTCAAGTTCCGGTTCAGAGACAGATTTCAGATTCCAGTCCAGATGCCCGGCCAGTTAATCAGACTCTACAGTTGATGTTCAGACTCAACGATCTGACTCTGAGTCTTTAGTTTCAGACATACACACGTATGCAGTCTTCTTTTCAGATGAGCACATGTTTGCCATCATGTTTTTGTGGTCCCCATCATTCTTGTTTTGTCAGCTAGAGTTTTCATGTGTTCCAAAAGGACTCCAGAGTAGAGGACCCTTCCCTATGCCATGTGGACAAGGGTTTTCAAGGGCATAATAGAGGGCCATTCCCTATACCATTATTTGTGCCATATGGGAGTCACCCAGTTCTCCGACGAGGAGACTTTTTCATACTCCATTCTCCAACGACCGTGGACTCCGACGAGGATTGCACTCCACAGCCTTTTTCAGTTAGGCCCTTTTCAGAGATGGAACAGTTGTCCACATGTTGTGGCGGGCCAGAGTTCTCCAAGTGGAGACTCATTTTCAGTTGGTGACCCTAACAGGCGCAGTACAGAGTATACCCAGTTTGACTCGCACTCCAACCCGTTCGTCCTCCTCACCTGCACGACATGAGAATCAACGTCCTCGACAGTAGCCGACAGTTGTGCTCCTTGAGTTGATATTGTTTGTAGTGTCTTGTATTATGAGTTGAGTTCTGTTTGCTTTGTCTAAGATGAGCATTACATGCTCCAGCTTGAGGATGAGTGTTTAAGTATTTGGTTGTAGCGTGTAGGGTTCCACGTTAAAATCTCTTGTTCTTCATGTTTCATATTTCTTGATTTAGTGATTTGCTTATCAAATCTCTTCCGCATTCCTATTTTCTAACAATAATCATCGCGTCCCATTTCTTCTCAACGCATACACCTCGGTGGAATTCTATCTCTTTGGATATATAAGCAAATAAACCACATATCTGTTGCATTCTCGTCTTCTCCATTGCTGGAAGATGGACAATGAATACATGCCATCCACACCTCTTATCTTGAACACAACCACAAGATCCATCACTTCCTAAATCCAAGGTTTGAAAAAAACTAAAAATGGAATGAGGCTATTTCCCTGGAATCGAGGCGAGACATAGTCTCGAGACAATCGAGGTGTAAGCCTCAGTCTATAAGGATGAATACCTATAAAAACACAATAAAATATATACTAATGAATGTATATGTATTATGACTAACATATGATATATATATATCATTATAACATATGATGAAATTATAAAGATAGGAACACCGAAAAGAAAAGATATATAATTGTATATGCCTTTTACTAAATTTCCATCCGATCAGAGAATGAGTCTGTTTGATATCCCTTGAATTCTAACCATCTAACCCAGGTTGAAGAATTGTCGTATGCACCCCCTCCTGCCGTACTATACCCCAAGAAGATGGGGGTTTTGCTGTTTTACATAGCTTATTATGTAACACCACTCCTTAAATATAAAGCTTTTATTTCTATTCCGGTATATGGATATGTTTGTTCTTCTCGGTATATTACATAGCTTACTATGTCACACCACTCCTTAAAAATAAGTTTATGGGTAATATTTTCTATGATATTTGAGGATTCTTATGTTTAAGGGTATAATGGTAAGAGTTTATTGACATAATTAGACATGTTTAATGTAAATGTGAACATGAAAACAGCCAAATTTAAACATTCATCTTGTATAATTATATCCTAAACAACTAGACCTTTATAAACATCTGAAATTGTCAATATGACAAATGATTTACATAAAAAATACTTTGAAAATAAAAAATGCCTCGAGGATCGCCTCACCTCTGCCTCGAGCGCCTCGATCAGCTGAGGCAGTTGCCTCTCATAGCCCTATTGAGGTGACTGTCCTCGGGCGATTCCGGGACGCCTCATCTCAAGACATACGCCTTGTGCGCCTCAAGGCATATGCCTCGTGAGCCTCAAGGCGTGTTTTTTTCCAAACCACGCCTATATCCATCATGGTATTGCATTTCCCATGCACCTCAATGTTCCCCATGCAAACTATCGGCAAAGAACCCCTCTCATTGCTGCTACCTATCTGACTTGAAATCAGATTAGACATTCTGCTGTTCCAGCCCAAAATATGAGCTTAGTTCTCGACAGAGATTTTGCCCAACATAAGTATAGATTGATCCCTCTACATAATTTCATCTTCAGGATTTATTACTACCTCTAAACGGGTTCTCAAAGCATCAACCTCCACCAAATGAGAAACAAATCTTTGATTCATTTTAAAATGCATGAATATAAAATAAATTGGAAACACGGACGATCTGTAGTAAAACATGTGCATCATTCTAATGTAAATCACTAGTCTGCCATGATAATTTAATTATCAAATGAAATCATGAAACATCGGTATATGACTTTCCGAAGAATCATGCCTCAAGGATTAAGAATACTTAACAGTAACATACCTCTACCGCAAGAAGGCAGGAAGCTAATAAGATCCTATGATTACTGCTTAGTAGTAGGAGCAGGTTGGGCCCAACCCGAACCTGCGGGCCTTGGGCCGGGAACGGATCATCGATTTACCAAAAAAATCGAACTTCAACCCAACCCACAGCCGAGAAAATTTGACGAGGTCCGGGTTGAACTTTCTTGGATTGGGCCAGGTTGAACCCAATGCTCCACCCTAGTGATAAGTCAAGCATGAATGCAAAAGTCGTGATAAAAGATGGTATCACATATAAGAATTGAGAACGCGAAGAAGATCGGGGAAGGGGAGGAGATTAAATCATGAAAATGGGTTTGGAGTCGATGGGTTATCAAGAATCGGGCAAGGTAAGTAGGGTTTCACGGGTGGGAGGGGGCACAAAAGAGGGCAGTAGAGGGGAAGGCGATGGGGAGAGTGGTGGTGACGGTGATCTCCAACGCGGATAAGGCAATAGTAGGCGATGGATGAGCGGACATGTGCCACAAAGATTGGGGGAGGGGAGGAGATTAAATTATGACAATGGGTTTGGAGTTGGTGGGTTATCAGGAATCGGGCAAGGTAAGTAGGGTTTCACGAGTGGGAGGGGACACAAAAGAGGGCAGCAGAGGGGAAGGCGGTGGGGAGAGTGGTGGTGACTAGGGGTGTGCATGGGGCGGGTACCCGCCCCGTTCAACCATTAACCGCCCCGACCCGTCATCATCGGATCAACAAGTTGACTCGATCCATTCCAACGGGTACCCGTTCCAATGGATATCCGAATTAGTTGAATGAGTAACGGGTACCCGCGGTTATCCATGGATCACTACCATAATTTTGATACATTTTTCAGATAAAGCAATCTCCACTGTCAAAACTAAGACCGCACATCTCTGATACATTTTTCAGATCAAGCAACTCCACTGTCAAAACTAAGACTGCACATCTCTGATCTTTAACACATGGAGACACTTCATGTTCTTCCCTCCTTTTCAATTTAAGGAGAAATCACACAACTCTTTCATTCCCGAATTGACCATAAAATTTCAATTTCATCTCTGGTACGCATTCAACTAAACAGCTATTGAACTTTAATATCCTAATTTGAAATTACACCGCTTCTGCAACTATACAAAATTAGAGCTCAACAAGAAAACAAAGAAAGTTACATATCCGATCAAACTTTAGGCTCAACCATTTTGAACGATCTCTCAATCCTCGGTCATAGTAATATTCTTCAAATGTAAACTAGGAGAGACCAGTGATCCAATCATGATCAAATATATGCATACAGCTTAGTAGATCGAGACTCCAGTTGACGATTCGTATATTCCAACTTTATAAAAATGATCAGATTCAAAAATTATATCCTTACATCAAATTTTGAGTTACATCTCTCACCATCCACGCCAATTTTGTCAACGGATTCAGTAACGAGAAAAACTATTATCTCTTTCGAAATATTAGCTCTACCAAATAGGATCAAATCTTGAGGTACATATCTCACCATTAGAAGCAATTAGAAACAAAACGAAAGATTTGCAGAGAAGATTAATCGATCTGGAATCGATAGCTTCTAGTAGATGTGGATGAGTGGACTGCGGCAGCAAGAAAGATCGAACGAGTGGACTGCGGCGGCAAGAAAGATTGAACAAGCCGAAAGATATTGATCGCTGGATTTTGTGTTTGATCTTGGCTTTGACGCAGAGGCGGAGTCCCGGAGGATATTCGCGGCTGCTACAACAAGGGGATGGAGAAACGGGGGTGGCGGCGATGAGAGTTTCAGTGGTAGTGGCGGCGACGAGGAGGTGGCGGCTAGGGCTTCAATGGGTGGAGAGGCAGTGGCGAGGGTTTCGGTAGCACTGGAGGACTGGAGGTAACAAGGGCATGGAGGAACAGTAGAGATTGCAGCGATCAATGAGGGCATGGAGGCAACGGCTAGAGCTTTGATGGGCAGATAAGCATCGGCTAGAGCTTTGACGGGCAGAGAGGCTATGGTGAGAGTTTCACAGGTAGTCGAATATGGACGTGAGTGGGTCGTTCATGGGTCGCCCCATGGGTATCCGATGGCGATCGGGTTGCTGCCCCGAATTTGATGGGTCACGTTTCAGCGGATACCCGACCCGTAATGACACATTGGATATTAATGGTTTTAGGGTCAATTCATATGGATCGGGTCGGGTACCCGTTCAACCCATAAACCACGCACACTCCTAGTGGTGACGGCGATCTCCAATGCGGAAATAGTAGGCGATGGATGAGCGGACATGTGCCACAAAGATTGTAGAGGGTGACGACAAGACCGCATGGGTTTGAGGACGACAAGGGTATAAGAAGGGTGGTGGAGCACTCACAGGAACTTTAGAGGGAGTTGTGCGAATGGCAGACGGGTTACCGTGGCGGTGGAGGGATGGTGTCATTGATGTGGAATGTAGGGCACGAGCAACGAAGGAAAGGGGAATCAGGATTCAGTTCTGAAATCCCAAGTATGCCCTTGCTGGAACTCGAAAATTAATAAGATGTAACAAGCTTGAAAATATATTAATTTCAAATTTCAGCTCGTGCGAAAATTCAAAAATTAATAAGCCATCCTTGTTTGACGAGCTTGAAAATATAGTAATATCGAGTTTCAGTTCGAAAAACCCCCTTGTGGAAATTCAAAAATTAATAAACCATCCTTGTTTAATGGGCTTGAAGATATAGAAATTAAATTATAAGGTAAAAAACATGGTCGGATTACCAACGTATGCCCAACAACCTCTTGTGGAGGAAATAGAGAAGTTCTAAAGTGTGATAAAAGAGATGGAGAAAAGGGAGCACATGGAGGAGGGGTGAGGTTTGCAACGGTATCAACTTGGAGATGGAGGGGCAGTTGCCACCTGCAGTGAGGGACTGGGAAACAAGGTTGATGGTTCAGTGAGGAGAAGGTGAGAAGGGGGTCGATGAGGGTGATCTTTCGCAAGCAAAGGATGACAATGAAAAAGGGTGCATTGAACAAGAATATGAGATAGGACACTGGTATGACAGCGAGCGGAGAAGAAGAGAGGGATTTAAGAAGGGAGGGGGATTGAGCTGAGGAGAAAGAAGCATGTAATTTGCATGCGATAGGGTGGGATGCTATATTTTTCTTTGCTTTGAATGGAGGTCAAATTGGTAGTGGTTGAAACTATTTTTGAAGCTGGTGGATAATATTGATATGTTTTGATATTTGGTTTGGTTTAATATTAGAAGGGTTAACTTTTTCGCAAAGATCGTTCTATCATTCATTGATGATGGTAGAAATACAGATAAAAAAGGGTATGGTAGAACTTTGTGCAAGAGCAAGGGGAGTCTTGTAGGGTATGAAGGGACACATCCCCTTAGAATTTAAGAAATTAATGATATGTTGATCATATGAATATTGAGTGCATAATTTTGTATTTAAATTTCCTATATGAACTAAATTTAAAAATGGTAAATGCCTCCTCCATTTGAGACCACCCACGGATGGTCTCCCCAATTTGAGGCCTCTCAAGGTCTTTCCAATTTGACTTTCGAATCCCTCTCTCCATACAGCTATATTTCTCCCTCTCCATGACAGAATATTGATAACTCCCTCTCTCTTTCCATAAGTATTTCTTTCTCCTTCTCTCCTTGTATCTCTCTCTCTCTCGAGGCTCAAACATACTTGATTATTTATTGTGTATACCATTCTTCGTTATTCTCTTTCTAATTTTTAATTATCTTTTTCATTAAGAAAATTTCACATATTGGGCCCTCATCTATGGACCCGATCCCAATCTAGGTCCTCAGCATTCATTCGTAACAATTCGGGTCTCCACGCCGTTTGTGGAAACGGCGGAGGACATTGTCGTTTGAAGATGCAAGTGTATTGCAGATTTACCCCTAGAATTTTAATCCCATTCCCATCTCGGCCCCCACCCCGACTCCTCCCCTCCATTACCCCACTCTCCTCTGCAACCTGCAAATTCGAACTGCAATCTGCGAAAACCGGTTTGAATTGAGCTTCCACTTCCACTATTCTTCCGAACACACATCAGAGCTGCACAAAGAAAGCTCTGGATCATTCTGCGAGCCATTTTATATTGAAATCTGCTCCTTCCGAAGATCCAAACAAATAGTAACACCATTTAGAAGATTTCCATCTCATCGAGCTTAACCAAGAAACCCCCAAAATCAAATTCACACCACCATAATCAATCGTCACGAGCTTCGATATGCGGAGAAGAAGAATCAGAATAGATCCCTAGATCAAACCAAGAAACTGCCTTCTCTTTCCGTTTCCAGCACAAGAACATGATTCCGCGGATGAAATTTCTACCAGGAGAATACTAAAAAGGGGGGGAAGGCTCAAGAACTAAAAATAGCATTAGGTTCCTAACAAAAACCTGATAAGATTGATTCATAATAGGTCATTTCTGTTTGGTTGAGTAAGGTAAGGTTTTTGTTAGGAACATTAAAAGTGAAAACAAAGCCAAAAGAGGGAAATAGAACCTAATGTTAGGGCTGGAGGAGGGGATGCGATGCAGCGCTTTGCCGCGGCAAGGGAAGGTCGGAGGTTCGCCTCTTCGTCGCTGCTGCGAGGGGAGCTCCGACTCCGGAGGTTTGCACGGTTGCCGCTCGTCGGGTGTTGCGGCCGCAGGAGGGGAGGTCGGGAAGGAGGAGGAAACTGCTCGCCTGAGGGGACACACGGGTTGCAGAGCAGGGTGTGCGGCTGAGGGGAGGTCTGGGAGGAAAATTTGCCCCGAAAACTTATTTCACGGGACTCAAGACAAATATATTTTTTTTTGTTAATTGAGATATCGGTTTTAACATATATTTTTGTTAATTGAGATACCGATTTTATTTGGATCCTTCAGCCGCAATTCCCTGTCACCCCCTCCCTCGCCGCATCCTGCTACTTCGCCTCCTCGGAGCTGGTGGCCGAAATCTCGTCCTCTGTCATTTCGACCGCCGCCATCCTTTATTACGGTCAAAATCTCAGCCTCCGGCATTCCGTTCATCTCCTCCACTGTGAGTATATCCTGATCATATATGATTACAACAGTAATTTTTTCACTTTTGTTTTGTGTATGGCACACGATAGTGTCTATTTATTTGTTTTGTATTATTCATGCGTAAAGATGATTGTTCTCCTTTTTTGAAGAGAGTCGAAATTATGGAAGTAATGTGTGTGTGCCATGTTGGTGGGATGATAACTAAGGATTACAAAAAAGTCAGATACGATGGATGTCGGGTGAAATCCATAAGAGTTAGGATGGGTTTTACCTTTAATGGATTAACCGAGATGATGGTGAACTGTCGAATGATGAGAACGAAACCGTGCGTGCTGAGCCTGACATTCCCTTCTGTAACACACGAGGCGGTGATGGTTACATGCGAAATAGTGATGACGTGATGAGTATTCATGATGGACTAGCTAGTTCAGATGAGTTAAGGAATGGGATGACCTTCAAATCAAAAGAAGACTTGATTTATTCAGTTAAATTGTTTTACATTAAACACCACTATAATTTTGAGGTGCATGAATCTGACCGTCATGTATGGGTTATTTATTGTAGCGAGAGGAGCAGGGGTTGTCTTTAACGGTTATGTGGACATCACCGTCCACTTGATGGCCTCTTCGTGATTTCCAAATTGGATGCACCACATACTTGCTTGCATTGTGTAGTAAACCACGATGACCCTCAGCTTGATTACTACTTCATGGCACAGAAATTTCTGAATCAAATAAAAGATCTCACCAGCTGTGAAGGTTTCATACTTGCAACAGTCTATTTCTGATGAGTACGGGCACATGGTGAGTCGTAGGAGGATATGGGATGCCATGAGATAGGGAATAGAGATAATACAGAGTGATTGGGCCGCATCATACAACGAATTACTGTATATGTTTCGTGCATTGGAGACATTGATCCTGGGTACCGTCCGATCTTTATGAGGATCCGTTTGTGGGTACGAGAAGATTTTCAAGTAAGATTTCCGGGCATTCGGTCCATGTATTAGTGCATAGAGACAATGTAGGCATGTTATTAGCATCGATGATACTCATATGTATGGTAGGTACAAGCAGAAGGTGCTCATTGCATGGGACGTCAATGCAGCAAATCACATCCTACCTCTTGCATTTACCTTCGTAAATGAGGAGGATGAAGATAGTTAGACTTGGTTTTTGGAGAGAGTTCAGCTTCATATTTTTGGGGATCGTACTGGTACAATTTATGTCATATCAGATCGTGCACCTGGAATTCGGTGTGTCATGCATTGTCTAGAAGTGCAGCTTCAACTGCCTTATGTGTATTGGCATTTCTGCTACATCACATTGCTAGTAACTTCAATGATGTTATGAAAAATCAGACAATGAAAGGCATGGTAATGAGGGAGGAAGGCTTATACGCAGAGAAAGTGTACTACTTACATGGACAAGTATGATGAGATGGATGAGAATGCATGGTATTGGTTTGATACGCACAATTGCCCCAAAGATTAATGGCTATGGCCTTTGATGATGGACATTATTTCGTTTACATGACATCTAACTTCTCTGAAAGTTATAACGCAGTATTAAAAGATGCAAGACATCTCCCAGTGGTGGCATTGATTCAGAAGACATACTACAATTGCATTCAATATTTCTATGGTCGTCATAGTGAGACAATGTCTCATTTGGCTTGTGGTGGTCGATTCACCAAATACGTTGTTGGCATGCTAAAGAGGTGTATGGATAGGAGCAATAGTCACCGAATCACTCGAATCAAGGGTGCTCCTTTACATTTATATGAGCTGATCACCGGGCAACGAATGACACAGTTTGACCTATAGGGCGGAACGAAACATTCGATTTTAATCAGTCATTTGTCTTGCACTTGTCAGAAGTGGAAGGTTCACAGAATCACATGCTCTCATGCATGTGTTGTTCTAGCACATCTAAATATTGATGTACACGAGTACATGGGCTTCTGGTACACATGGCAGTGCCAACTGAGCATCTATGAAGGGGTATTTTACCCCATTGGTGATAGGGAAATATGGCGAAAATTCACAACAGAGAAAATAATTCCACATCCAACAAGATTACGATCCAAGGATCAACCCAAAGCAAAGCAGATTCATAATGAAATGGATATACGTGAGGATCCTTTCCAACAACAGTGCAGGGCTTGTCGTCAACTTGGTCATAAAAGTTGGCATAGTAGTCATGGTCCACCAAGTACAAACAAATGTGGTTTGTGTTGGGAAAGAGGCCATAATAGGAGAAAATGTCCAAACCGTACAAGTGATTGCGATCTACTTTATTTTTTGCTTTTCATTTTTTGTTTACTTTTCTGTCATCTACTATTTAACCATTCAATTTCTTAAATGTTGCAGATGGAGCCGAGGCCCATTGATCGATCTATTCTACATCTACAGGGCTCTCATAGATCCAGGACTATTTGGCAGGGAGATGTGTGTGGTGATAAAAAATTCTACCGAAAGTATCTACCATGATGTTTCATTTTGTTATCTGATGCAATTCCTTTCATGAAATGCACATTATGTGGTGAGATGGTTGAGATGTCGACATAGAGAGGGCATATTGCGACATGCCCACATTGATGAGCGGATTGTGACCCATGTATATACTGTTGATTTTGCCGGAGTGATGCAATGGACTTTATCTCACTCGATTAGCATTTGGTTACTGCATTAGTGGAGAGATGATGCTCAGAGACTCATACTTTTCACATGTATCATGGAGAGATAACGACCACTTTGTAGGATGTGCCTTACATATTTGGACAGAAGATCGATGGACATCATGTGGTTGGATACACATCGTCCCCTAGTTGGCCTGGAATTTATGAGAGGCTTCTCGGAGTGAGGCCTGAGAAGCCTAATATCAATGGTGCACGTATCTGCATGACATGGCTTGTGGAGCATTTCTCCGTACTTCCAGAGTATGCTGATGAGAAGACCATTCTAGAGCGCGCCTGTGCATATATACTACAACTCTTAGAAGGGGTTGTCTTTCCATACAAGTATGGCAATGAGGTATCCTGATTTACCTTCCAATGCTCGAAGACATGGAGGTATGTGGACAGTTATCATGGGAATCTGCTTGCATGGGCGCATCGCATCCAAAGCAGAAGTAATAGAGATTTGTGGCCCTCTGGTCTTACTACTGTTGTGGGCATGGGAATATTTTCCCCATATAGCACACACTGTATATTGGAGGCTCGATTGACAGGGGAGCCCTTTAGGATGTCGTTGGAGGGCAGATTTTGATGTCACTATTGAGCCAACACACGTGTGACCTTACATGCCAGACAGTGCCACAGGTATAAAAGTAAATCTAACATGTTGTTATACTACGAGTAGTTATCCATGATTCTAATATAATTCTATCCATTTTCTTAGGTTGTTTGGAGGCCTTACATGCCAGATGTGATGTAGATGCTTCCTTCGTACTACTTAGAAGCATAAGATCTTCATGTTGCAAGAGTGCCACTCATCCATTTCTGTTTGGTTGAGTTATATACTCCAGATCGTGTCTTGCAACAGTTTGGAGCAGTGCAGGGGAACCTAGGTCCGTGCAACACATGCACAAAGCTCCACTCGATAGATCTTCGAGGGAAGATCAACATTGATTGGATCGAATTCCATACCAACTTCTTGGGGATGTGGGAGAATATGAGGGATTATATTATGGAGACGGTCCCTATAATACCAAGAGGAGATGGGTAACAGATGACTGCATGAGTTGGTATAACCGTATCACCCGACAGTTCATTGGTAGACGCGGGTGCATAATGGACTTTGTTGTAAGTAACAGTTACAATATCCTTGCATTTTCAACACACATAGAATATGACTCAAGTCTTTCACCTTTTCAAGTATCGAGGTTTTGGGAGATCCATCTGGCGAGAGATGACCTAGATCGTGTGGCATTTTTGGTGGTTGAAATCGAGAGACAGATTAGAGATGGGGCAGATGAGGAGGAGGCTGGAGAAAATGAAGAAGGGGATTCCGCGGAACCAACTCCTACTGAGCGGCGTCGAGGATGAGGACATGGGCGAGGACGTGAAGGTGCAAGAGTTGGAGGAGGTCGAAGGCAGCATGTCCAAGCATCTGTTGGTGATGATTTTCCGACTCCTTTTCAGGTCCATTGCACCCCTAGTAGCCCATCCACACTAGCCGCACCGGTGAAGGAAAGGAGTCCTGACACCGACCCCTCGCGCTGCTCCCCACTTCTGGTACTTCATATGGACGACGTTGCAGTTATCAATGGATCTAAGATTTCAGAGTTTGACCAAGCTAGCCAGATCGTGCCTGTAACCCAACTGCAGCCTGATGAATCTCGTATTCATCATGCTAAAAACTCCTTATTAAAATCCCTGCTTAAACAAGCCAATAAAAATATCCTTTAAAACTCTATTTTCATCATGTACAATATTGTGTATAATTAGCCTTTAATTATTGTGTATTTAATTGCCCTTATTTTTCTTTAATTATTTTATAACTCAAAAACCCTAAAAATTAGGTATATAAGTTGTCTATAATTCACTAACCTTTAAAACCACTAAAAAATACAAAAATAAATCAAAACCACAAAATCAGTGTTTTTATCCCCTTAAAAATACCCCCAAAAATAGCTTTTGTACAGATGACCTCTTTTGGCTTTTTGCCCAACATGAAAGTTGTAGATCTCGTCAAGACGAGCAACTTTCATGTTTTGACTTTTTCCAAATTTGGCCTCTAACTATTTCTTTTCTAATTTTCTTTGTAATTATTCTTTGAATTATTCTGATTGGGCCACGTGGCGCTCTCTGGAGCATCCACGTGGCCCGCCTCTTCTTCTGCCACCCGGCGCTTGTTCTGGCCGTCCGATCTCTTTCAAAACACCCTCATCTCACCCGTCCATCTTCCGCCCATTCCCAGCCGTCAGATCAGTTCCCCCGATCATATCCTCACCGTTCATCAGCGCCTAAACCTCAACCACACGATCTCCACTCATCCAACGTACCGCCTCGCGCCACGTCTTCTCTCCCCCACAGCCACTCGATTCCTCTGTCATCCCACGGTTGACAAGGCTCCACGTCACCCTTCAAATCTCCACCGTTCGATCGTTCCCTCCTAGACATCTAAACCGTTCCCTAGCGCCCTTTTTCCCCCGTTGGATCAGATCGTAGGATCTAATCTCCTCCCTCCGTTCGCGCCTCAATCCCAGCCGTTGGATCGCAAGATCCAACGGCTCTCCATCATCTCCTACCTCCGAAGCTTCCCCGTCACCTGCCGTTACACATCACCAACCCCGTTCCCCCTTCCTTTTTTGGCCGGCACACCAGCCATCTCCTACTACTCATAACGCCTCCCTCACAAAGCCATGACCTCCGCCATCCTCGCGCCTTCATCAAACCCCCTCGCCATCACTCCCACTCCATTAAACCCTCGCTCCAAAACGCCCCTCCACCACTGAAACCGCCGTTCTCCTCCGCCTATTTAACCCCCTCCTCCGCCACCGCTACGACTCATCCACCATTTGGGAGCTTCGGCCCGAGCCCCTGGCCCTCCGGTGACAGCGGAGGAGCCCTTACAAGGGGGCGTCGACGGCCGAAGCCCCGGTGAGATCCATGGCTGCTCCGCCATGTAAGCTCCACCTCTCTGGTGGTAGCTAAGCTCCCTGGAGGGGTCGTCCAGGTCGAGCCATGACCCGAGTGCCCCCGGTGCTCAGCCCAGACCCCCTCCTCCGCTATATCTCGCTCCGGCGAGGTGCCCGACTTTTCTCTCTGTTTCTCCCATTTTTCCCTCCACATCCATCCGTCATTATCTTCACCTAATCACCCTACGAGCTTCACCCGACCACCAGCAACCTCGGCAACCACTTCTCCCTTCTCCAGAACCCCCAACCGCTCCGACCACTCTTCCCCTGCTCCGCCGGAGAAGACGACCTGGGCCATCACTTCTCGCCGCCTCCAAGGCCTCCGTTCACTCACAACTTCACCCGCACACTCCTCGCTTCGGCTATACTAACTTTGCAGGTCCATTCTCTTCACTAGCCGGAGATTGCACCTCCCCGCCGATCTCGAGCTTCTTCTCCGACTACCATGCTTCGACGGGGAGCTCCAGACCTCCATGGAGCTTCGCAGTAACTCCAAGGTCTCCGCCGGACCTCCAGCATGCTTCCACGACCCTCAGACGACCTCGAGAGGCACGGCGGAGCTATTGGCAGGTCGCCGGAGCCCCGCCTCCTCCGGTGACTTGCGGCGTAGCACGAAGGTACAGGCACCGTCCGATCCTCCTGATCGGGCGGTCCTGATGAAGACACGTGGTGGACCCGAGCCGCTTCTCCGACCTACAGGCTCGGGTCGTCCGAGCCTCCCGACAGACCTCCAGAAGATGCCACGTGTCCCGAAGCAACGGCTGTGACCCGAGCCTAGCCCTCACGTGCCTTGCACGTGAGGTGCTGGGTTATTTGCACTTCAGGCCCAGGAACTTCCAGATATTGCATTACGGTCCTCCAGGCGCGTGCCTCACGTGCGCGCCTGGGGTAATTTACAGGGAGGCCCTCAAAGTTTTCCAAAATTGCAATAAGGCCCCCGCGCATATGGGAAAATATCATCCAGGCCCAGGCGGTTTTTCTTATTTGCATCTAGGTCCCTCCAGGGACCTAAATGCAATAATTATCCCTTTATTTTATTGCATTTTTATTACAATTATGCCCTTGCACTGTTTTTAGCATAACTTGAGCATCGTAGGTCCAAATTTCATGATTTTAGTGTCGTTTTGATCCTTGTTTTGTCCTCTACAATCTAGCATACTTATTTGTCTCATTTGACACTGTTTTAAATTAAGTGAATTTTTATGTTAAAAATGGGACCTAGCTCTACTTGTTTTGCTTGATTTCATGACCGATTTTTAATGATGTGTTCAAAATGGCTCTAACTTCATTCTATATTGTGTTGCTCATATTTTAGGGTATAATTGTAGCATTTGAATCATCATGCATATTCTATTGCATTATTTGCACATGCATCACTTTAACTCGCATAAAAATGTCTAAAAAAATGCATGCATCATGGCATTACCTTGTAAATAGCTTAGTGCTTCATAATTTGCATATGGACCTGAAAATGAGAATTAATTGACATTGAACTTCACGAATCAAAATTCAAAAGCTATAATTAAGCAGCTGTGTCCCTGTGTTCAACCTTGGTACACTTGCCAAGCACAAATATTCCACAGCATTCAAAGTCTGTGGTTTTTGTTGAACAAAATTCGCCTCCTATACTACGACTTAAGATATATTTATTAAAGAGGCGAATTTTGCGTTCATCACAGCCTGAGGCAATACTGCAAGAACCCGAGGAAAGGCCACCAAAGCTTAGATTCTTTCATAGAATAAAACATGTGTGATGAACTTGTCTTATATAGTGATATGTATAACAATGTATATTAAACTAACAGTTTCTTGTTATATTACGACTCTATGTAGTTCTTTGTATCCAAATCAAATCGAAGAGAAATATTTTTATTCATGAGTCTTCCAGCTATCAATTTTCTTGTGTGTAATATTATCACTCATCACGACAGAAACTCCACAAAGCATATGCCATAAATTGATATAAGCTGAAAAAGAATATAAATTTGTTAACCGAGAGGAAGAAGATCCGAGATTATGGGGGTTATCACATTATTAAATATGACCCGATATAAATTGGAACTTTTTCTAATACAAATTGGAAGAGTTGCAGCTCCCTGGAATGAGGAGCTGTCTGGTTTAGGAGCAAACAAAGCCGTGACTTGAGGTCACAGCTTCCTTTAGTAGGAGCTGTGACCTCAAGTGACGGCTCCCATCCAAATGAAGTCAGGATCTGAAGTCACAGCTTCCTTATGATACTTAATAAAATATATGTTCGCCTGGAGGTCCCGTGCAATAAGTTTCCACGAGGACCCCCTAGTCGAATTTTCCTCAGAGGTCGGGGAGGAGGAGGGAGCTGCTTGCTGGAGGGGACTCGCATGTCACAACAGTTGGGGTGCCAGCCGAGATGTTTGGAAGAGAGGAATCTTTTAATGTCCTCGGTCGTTTTCAAAAACGGTATGGTGACCTAATTGTTATAAATGAAAGTTAGAGAACTTAGATTGGGAGCGGATCTATAGACGAGGACTTGATCTGTAAATTATCTTATAATATATGATATTTTCAATTTTTATGGATTTCTATGTATATGATGCCTAATCTTATTATTTTATTTATGCATTTTATTTTACAACTTAATTTAAATTTAAAACTGATGTAGTTAGTGTTTTGCGGAATCAATACATGTGATTGAATTTTAAAAATGAACAAAATTTATTATTTTGTTGTCAAAATGAAATGCACTTTAAAAACTAATTTAAATAACAATTATCATAGAGTTTAATAATCACGGTGATCGTAATATAAAATGTATTTTATTTATTTATAGAATGCTTGTGAAATGCTACACATTTTATTTACTACCAAGGATACGATGATCGACATCAGCTATAAAGCAATCATTCAAGAATTTTTAAACATGAAAACTCCTCACAGACAACAATAGCAATGTAATATAAAAAATATGTTTTTTCTATAATTAATATGCATATTAGTTTATAATATTATATTCAACACATAAATAAATCATTATTTTATTTTGTACCCTCTATATTCAAAGATTCTAGCCTCGATCCCTGTGTAGGAGGATGTACATGCTGGATGAACACATAAAATGAAGAACAAATAAATGAAAAATGAAAAATAGCATATCACATTGTTAGACAATGGACAAAAATGCCTTGATAAATAGACAATGTCCTTTCGAAGATGAGCTCCGAGAGTGAAGCCGATTACATATGGTAAGAGAAAGAAAAAGGATCACTTCATCTAATTGCATATACGTCAGTTTTGGAGAACCCAACTCTAAAACTTGATGGGCCTATCAACACATTCACAAAGGATCCATCCATCGAAAGACATGGTCAGAACTGAAGTTCAATACAAAAGATGGTATGCCTAGATGTCGCAACTACGAGAGTGTGACCTTCTTTGTGGTGCTTGGGATAGAAGAGTGGAGGGTGGAGGTGATGAATCTCCATTTCATCATCTTTATTCTATCATTTTGGCCTTAAAAACCCTAGTAAATGTGTATAAATAGCGTTAATTTAGGTATTTTATCATTCATGCATCTTTGTGTAAATATTGTATAAAATACGATTTTTAAAGCCAAAATTATAGACTAAAGAAAATAAAAGAAAAAGAATAAAATAATGCAAATATTTTATGATCCGAAATCCCGAGACCTAAGCATCTCGATGACTACGTCGACAAGGAATAAAGTAGGGGGAGATAAGGGCAAAAAACCAATAAAAATCCTATTTATTTTTATTCATTTTCCTTCATTTTGGGACCTATTTTTAGTTCCACTTTTTATACTTCAAATAAAGAAACTTTGTACATGAAAATTGTAGATAATTAAATATAGAAAAATACAAAATTGATTTCATACAAAAATAATGTATAGATAAAAAGTTATGATCTGAATAAAATTCCAAAATCCCAACATCCCAGACCTGTATCTCTCAAATAAAAACTCGAAATGTAACAAAATCATCTTTAATTGTATATAACTTTTACTAAGATATTTAATGAAGGCAGTTTCATATTTTTTGGAGTTATTGTTTGAAAGTTGAGTTTTGGACCCCTAGTGTATACTTTACCCGATTAAAATATTCATTTTATTTATTATTCATTTTTTTGTAATTTCATATTTGTATAATTTTGTAAATATTATTTATAATATATATGGATATTAAAATAGGAATAAAACACTAAATAAAATACCAAAATAAAATACTTGTGTATAATACATAGGTATAATACCTATAAACATACCTATAAAGACTATACTTCTATTTATTTAATTGTATAAAATACACCAGAAAAATAAAATAAGAATATATTTAAGTGTATAAAAATAAGTTATAAATATATAAAATAATAAACAAAATTATAAAATTAAATATACAAAATAAAAATAAAAGATTAAAATATATAGATGAATATACCTATATAGCCCTTAAAAGGGATCTTATAATATATACCTCTAAAAAATAAATAGAAATCATAATAAAATAATTTAGAAAATAATAAATATTTTTTATTTAATAACCCAAAATTAATTAAATCAATTAATATTTTTTTATTGATTTTTGAAATATTTTCCAGGTTGTTTTTCCTGGTTGGTCCACGTGGACCAACCCGCGCGCAGTGTTAGTTGACCTCGGTCAACTGCACACCCCCCTACGCCCTGTCAGACTGCATTTTTTCCCTATTTCTCAGAATTTTGGGGTTCGCATCTTTCACAATTTCACCTCGGGTCCTTCTTGACTTTTTCTCCCTATATATCCACTATGCACGCCCATGTTTTGTATCAAGGATTGGATCGTCGATTCGCTGGTTACACCTCGATCTTCTTGTCGTCTCGTCCGCTTTCTGACCAGCCTCTGCCACTCCTGTCAGAGCCTTATTTTTGTCTGTTTTCTCGGATTTTTTCAAAGCCTCTCCTTTCACCCAATCGCTAAGCTTCCTTCACGACTTTTTCTCCTCGAAGTACCCTCTTACACGCTCAAGCATTTCTTCGAGGATTGGATCCACGATGCGCTCAATATTCTTTGATCTTTGAGCCCTGTCAACCACCTGTACAAAAACCTCCCCTCTTCCCAATTCAAATTTTGAACCTCCTTGGACCTACTCTAGCTCTGCCTTGGTGTGCTCTGGATCAAGGAGGGTGACAACCTCCTCTCCATCATCCTCGCGATGTTATTGGACAGGCTCTATGTGCACTTCCACCACCTCCGGCTACCTCGCCGTCGAGGTCTTCTTTTTTGCTCGTTTCCTTGCTCTTTATTCACCTGCAGATCATAACTTTATTCTAGCATTTTGTTTCCTTGCTTTTTAGTCACTTAATCACCCAGTTCACCCTTCACCGGAGCAAGATCCGACGAGCTTCCAATCCACTTATCATCACGGTGCAACCCGCCTCATCGCACCATACACCCCACCTTCTCCGCGCCTTCATCCGCAACCCCTTCAACCTTCGGCCAAAGCGTGGTCGGAGGAGCATCTCCTCCTCCCCCATCCGCGAGGAGATCCACATACACCCATATTTTTTTGAGCTCTAACTTTTGGTCAAGACCTTGTCTTGAGCCCCTTTAACTTGCAGGTCTCTCTGAAGGCACATCTTCTCCGCGCCGTCGTGCTGTCTTCGTCGGAGGTGCGCCGCCTTCCTCCGCGCTTCCCTCGACCCGTGTTGGCTATCTATGGTGCAGGAGGAAGAGGGTGTGGATCCACGCAACCTACAGTTGCCGTTGGATCCTTCCCCCTTTCCTCCAATCTCAACCCTTCACTATAATAATTGGCGTATTTGCAAAAGAGCACCTCAAGTTTTCATTTTGGCATATCTATCCTCACCTCTTGGAGAGCCACGTGGATAAGTGGCAATTTTTGCATCCATACCCCTGCTTTTTGGGGAAATTCCAGAAACTTTTTGAGTTTTTAATAGCATTTTTGTACTTACTATTGCATCTGTACCCCTGCACCTAAATACTCATAAATCATCATATGAACTCGGTTTTTCGTGAGATTTTTTGTTAGAAAGCTACTTCAAAGGTCTACATCATGTCCAAATTTCAAAATCTTCTGCTGTACGAACTAGTAATGGTGAATTTTACTGTTTTGGCTTGTATTGTTAATAACTCTTTAAATACTTATTATCACTTGCTCATTTTTGGATTGTTGTAGGAATTCGTGGGGTCGGATTTATGTTCAAATTTCATCAAAATATATTGCGATTTGTCTCATATAGAATTTCTACAATATTTTGAGTGATTGATTTATTTCTGGAGCACCTTTTATCTATTTGAAAATCTAAAAATATGTCTATGTGCCCTGAGTTTGTTCTATAGTCAGGGATTTTTGTTGTATTTTTATCCTGTTGTTTGAATAGCCAAAAAATCAAAGACATCATTTCTACCTTCCTGCTGTCTTTTATTTTTAGTATATTCATTACTTCTCAGAAAAATACCAAAAAATAATGTAGCTTTCCCTCATCTATATCTATATCATATCCCAAAGGCATTCAGTAATATTAGGTCTAGTGTCCAAAAACTCAAAAACGCTTCAAAACTTGCAAAAATCACTAAAAATTGAAATAGTGTCAAAAACCCAAAAATAAAGTCCTATTTTCTTTGATATAATCTTCTCTATCAAGAAAAAATATAGACATAATTTTAGGACTTCATTTGAACTATTGATAGCAATTTTTTGAGTGTCCTATTTGTCTTATTTTTCCAAGTTTGGAATTGCTCGTTTTATCTTATTACTTATTTTTTCTAAAAAAAATTCTTAAAACATTTGAAAAATTAATTAAAATACCAAAAATATTTTAGAATCTTTATTTTGAATTTATTTGACTTATTTTTAAAATCCAAAAAATATTTTCTCTATTTCTGTCATTTATATCTCTCTCTTAGTATATCTATATATATCTATCATTATTATTTATATTATTACTACAATTTTATTTATAAATATAAAACTACAAAAAACATTTGAATATTTAAAAATCAAATAAAAATAAAAAATTTAAAACCCACAAAAAATAGAACATATAGACAAACACATCACATTCATTTTTGAGCACTTATTGCCCTGATCTACCTCTTGCTTCCTGTGTTCGACACTCTACACTACTTGCACTATACACATCTTTGTATAGTTATAATAAATTTTAACTCCACAGGTTGCTTTTCATTGTTGATCTTTATTGTGGGTTAATTGTTGTTTTAGTTCGGATTTTGTGTGGTCGATTCAGCGACTGAGTACTCACCTTGTGTGGAACTTAAGACCGCTCAATTTTTGGGTCAAACAAATAGCGTCGTTGCCGGGGAGCAACAACGCTTAGATTGGGATTATTTGTTGATTGTGATTATTTGCCTATTTTGTGCCTCATTTATTTTCATTATTTTTGATATATCTTGTTGAGCTGTCTAACCCATTTCTTTGTTGACTTGTGCGAGGAACCACAGATCGAGGGAGGCACTCTACCCTAGGTGCCTACGCACCCATGTGAAGCCGGCGTCAGCCTGCCAACCTAGCTCAAATAAGACTTAGAGGAATTTTACAGACCTAGCTCCATTCATTTTATTGCATATATTTGTGTAATTTTAAGTGAGAGAGAGACTCTATTATTGTAATAATACAGGTACCCTGAACTTTGGACTTTCGGGCCCAATTTCCAAGTGATTGTTCACTTGGGGGCTCACCGCAGTTTTGTCGTATTTTCATCGCATTTCTTTTCATTTGTTTTCCGGTTTTGTTTTCTTTATTTGTGTGATTGAACCCTTAGCTTTAGGATCTGCTTGACGATAGTATTAGGTCCAAACACATTAATCACCATTACACGTACCTATAGTCTCGTTTGTACTTAGTCAAATTTTGAAAATCGTGCTTCACGCTAATAGCAGCTTCTCATCCTAGGGCGATTTCATCAGTTGCATTTGCATATAGTTTAGGTTTCAATTTTGCTGAGCATCCTTGCATGTAGAGTGTTGGAGGCAAGGTGAGCATTTATGCTTGAGCATTCATCATCGTTTGCTGCTCGCATTGCTTTTCTGCCTTTCCCTCTGATTTTGATCACCTAGGTGCTTAAAAGAATTGATTCCTCGATAGGCTTGTGCATTTCTCACTAAAAATCCAACATAAGTGATAACAAATAAAATTGGGACTTCTGACATTATTCAACCCTAAAATCAATAAAAAAAGGAAAAATATTGTCTTGGGGTGAGTAGTCCCCTCATTGTCTTCGCTTTTACTTGCTCGCGCACACACTAAGGATTAGTGCTCAAATCCCATTTCATCCTCCTAAGTGTTTGCGCAACTTTTGACTTCTCACCTAACTCTAAACCAGACAAGATAAAAAGACCGCATTTGCGATCTTCACCGAGTGGAGTAGGTGAATTGAGGGATTGTTTTGTGTGAGTTTGTTTGTGATTGCTTGTGTGTATCATAGATCGCCTCTACGCATTTGTGCCTTCTTCTTCAATTTTTGATTTGACATCCGTGCTCTCCCGATCATTTTCTTTTGTTTTCGAGATGGACCCCTGGAGCATATTTTATCCGGACTTTGCAGATCCCTCATTCACTCCAGTCGGTTCACCTCCCTTTTATAAGGAGGATCCTCCTTCTATTTTTTCTGATTTTTGTACATATCTGCCTTAGCCATAGTATCAGATCTCGGATTTCTACCAGCACCCACCACCACCTCCGTGCCTTCCACCTTCACATCTGCCTGAGACTGATCTGTTGGAGTCACCTCTCATGATTTCCTCACTTGAGACCTTGTCCTAGTTCATGGAGCAAATGAATTCGAGGATTAACGACCTCACCTGCCTAAATAAGAGCCATATCGATGCTTCACAATCTGGTGATTTGGAATTGATTGAGGATTTCCATGAGAGCTTGCAATCACCCAAAATACAAAAAATGGGAAAATTTTAAAAATCCAAAAATATTTCGGGAGATGCTTGGTTGATTCAGACTGTGAGGTGAGGGTCCACTTGCCAGATCCCTTGACCACACGATCTCTCACACCCTGTCCCACCTTTGACCCCGAGGATGCCACTGTACAGACTGCTCTTGGCATGTCGCGCATAGATGATGATTCCGATCTTCTCCCTTGTATAAAAGAGATCCAAAAATTCAAAAAAATATTGACTGAACCCGAAGTGGTGGCCACCATTCATGAGATCATGCGTGCCCCACTTCAGCAGGCCATGACTGATTTATCTGCTCCTCTTCCCGAGAAGAGAAAGCAAAGGAGCAGATCTGAGCGTCATATTCTGACCATGGCCACTGCCCACGCCAACACACACCATCCAATTCCTAGGAAAAAGAACATAGCTCCACCATTCATCACCTGCACCATCTTTGACTTCACTTGTGATCACAATCTCCTCGACGGTGGTGCTTCGATTAGCATATTACCATTCTCACTGGTACAGTCTCTTTACTTAGGGACTTTCAAGAAAACCAGGATGATCATTTAGTTTGCTGATGGATCAATCGGCCGAAGGGTATCCTTGAGAACGCCTTCATTTTGATTCAGGGCACGAGCTACCATGTTGACTTTATCGTGTTGCCCATGGAGACCTCCACTGGGGAGCACTCTCCAATCATCTTGGGATGACCATTCCTTGCCTCTGCGAGGGTCGTTATTTATTATGGATCAGGAGAGATTCGCTTCCGTCCTGTTGACGAGAGCGAAATGTTGATAACCGCACCCACAGTTGACCAGAGACCTGCACCTGATGTGACTACACCTATTTTGGCTGACCCCAAGGACCGTGACCTTGATGAGACCATTAGAGACTTTTGTTGTATGTTGGAATCCATTGAGACCCAAGAATTCCTCTCTAAGGAGGAAGACTTGGAAAGCATGGACCTCGGAGTTCCTTCTTCTGGTGTTTGGCGATGTGTCGATGACATCAGCGGGATTTACACGATTGATACCCTTGAGCGGAGGGCAGATGTGGAGACTAGACATGATAGATATGACTTGACTACTTTCACTGATGAGTCCAATCCCGTTCATTTAGATATTGATGAGACAAAGGTTGAATTTGATTTAGTTGATTTTATTCGAGAGTTCGGGCCTTTTGATGAAAAAGACGACCGGTTGAGATTGTAGAGGACGAATATAGTTTGACTACTTCCACTGATGAGTTTGCTCCTTTTGGTTTTGACCTGGACGAGACCTCACAGGATGACACTGACTACACTACTTCCGATGATGATGAGTTCGTCCCATTCCACTTTGACATCAGCGAGACACCCAAGGCCAGACCTAGTCGTACTTCTTCCACTGACCTGTCTGCACCTTCACACCATAGGACCACCAAGGACCTACACCCTGTCGACCATGATCAGTATGTGTCATCTGAGGACCCCGATGTTGACCTGCACCATACCAGATCTATTCCTCAGCGGTCCCGCAAGAAGATTTGCTTTCTACCTTCTTGATCACGTATATATCCATCTATGTTGTATATCCACTCTCATTGATCTCGGTCTCCCCACCGTATTGCTCATCCACCCATTCTCGTGTTTGCCTTGCTTAGGACGTACTTTGTCCCAAGTATGGGGGGGTGGATGAGCCGAGTGTTCAGTCTTCGTTCCGTTGCATCACTCCTGTCGTTGCCTATACTTAGGGCTTCTTTTACCCTAAGTATAGGGGGAGTGATGTGTACATTCTCTGGTCTCTTCTTCCATATCCATCTCTTTTCTTCTTTTCCTTTTCTATTTTCTTTATCTACCAAAAAGGTGTTGCCCCTTTGTGTCAGTCTTCTATACTTAGGATGTACCGTGTCCTAAGTATGGGGGGGGGTGCACCCCGAGTTCTTTCACTTTTCGATCCTCTCCATTGTCTCCTCTTCTTGTCTATACTTAGGGATATCTTACCCTAAGTATAGGGGGACACAGTCCGAGTACAATATGTTCATTCCCACCCTTGACCCTCCCTGCTTTGTGTACAGTCTGCTATACTTAGGATTATTTGATCCTAAGTATAGGGGGACGGTCAGCTTCTATTTGTTCATTCATTTCTCCATTCATTTATTCTTTAGATTTTCCTATACTCAGTGCGAGTTATGTCTTCTCTTTTCTCTCTGATCTATGAGGACATAGCTCAAGCTAAGTATCAGGGGTTGTATATACTGCGTATATACTTTAGCCATAACTCGTACTTTCGTATTTTTATTAATAATTATGGCTAACTACACTATTAAATTCATTAAAAACACTTAATAAAAATATGCTATTTATTACTCAAATTCTTTTTGTATTTACTGATTAATAAATTAGGAGAAATATTTTTTTGCAAAATGTTTGAAAAATAGTTTGATTTTTTTGAAAATCCTTTGAAAACTATTTGGAAAATATTTTGTTCAATATTTTCAACCTGTGTAAAAATGTTTTGTTTGTAAAATTTATTTTCTTTATGTGAAATAAAAATGTTTGAAAAACTATTTGCAAATGGTTTGAAATGGTTGCAAAAAAATGTTGAAAAATCTATCTATACTATTTGAAAAACCTTTGCAAAATAATTTTCAAATATGTGTACATGTTTGTAAAAATGTTTGTAAAAATTATTTTGGACTATAGTTTTCAAAAATTGTTTGAAAAATCTTTTTTAAATAAGTTTGACAAATATATACATCACACCTAAAATTCTTTATTACATATACCTATAAAATAGACCATTTACCCTTGTAAATTCTTAAAATATACTTCTTGTAAATATAAGATGCATCCTTATGCAAATATTTTAATCTAGTTTTTAGCCACAATCTTTTTGTTTTCAAAAAACCCAAAAACATTTGCAAAAATAAAATACCAAAAACATTTGAAAAACCTTTTAAAAAAACAAAAAAATACATATGCATCATCTTTTCAAAAATCCACAAAAAGTTCAAAATCGTGAAAATTACATCACAAAAATATTTTCTAATTCTGCATAGCATTTGCATAGCATGAGCATTTTTCGGATTGAGTTCGATAGTTGAACAAGTCTAAGTAAAATCCGAAGATTGGAGTTTGGTTGGACCTTAAAATCTACCTAATAACAGGAGCCTTATAGGAATTGGAATTGAGGTACTTTGGGTCTAGTTGTCTTAATTCTTTGAGGATCACGAGACTTGGTTCAATGGATTCTTGACTGCCTAAGTAGAGTATTTCGGAGCACATGCACGACTCTTGTTGATAATGACCTAACTTGGACACCTGCATCTTTCACTTGGCTCAACTCAGTTGGAGTGGTGAGGGGGTTGGATTTGTCGGTATGAGATGCATACAAGTGGAAACATTTGTCCTCCTCTAGGGAGGGAAGTGCACCCCAACCCGTCCAGTGATGAGGAATTCTAAAGACAGGAGAGTGTGGGTTGAAATAAAGCTTCAAAAGAGGGATAGTCTACTAGCTCAAGATGAAAAACTCCCTACGTAAATGTTGTTGTATATAGTATTTCAAAAAAAACTCCAAAAAAGTGGATAGGCCTGTACAAAAATAAAATGCCTACCGGAGTGTGTATATATGTTGTATAGAAAATAAGCAAGCTTGAGCATAAAAGTCAAATCATGTGAGCCTGCAGCTGGATGACTTGACTGCACTGGTCTTGCATCCTAGGATAGGTAGCTACACTGGCTACCGTCCATTCTTCTCTTCACCCCTCCTCTTGAGCTGGTTGATACTTGAACTTAGAAGGAAATACCCCGCTCCTCGAGGAAGGAGTTACTGGAATGGGGAATCATTGGGTTGTTATGCCGGAGAAGTCAGTCTCTTTGTCATTCTAGTTGGGGAGAGCCACTATCACTTATTGTACGAGTCAGATTCATAGTCGTAAGGGTTTGCGTATGAGTTGAAATATTTCTAACCTGGCTATTGAGGAAACTTGAGTAGAGTTTTGGGATTCTTGAAGACTGTTGGATTTCAAATCCGATTCCCATTAAGGTTCCATCCACACTAAAATTCCAAAGGTCTGACTTAAGCTCCAAACTTTGATTTTGTGAAGACAAGTTTGATAATTAAATTTAATCCAATTTTCTTCTTTTTCTTTTCTTTATTTTTCTTTTTGGCACTTATTGCATAAGTGTTTGCTAGGGACTAGCAATGACAAGTATAGGGGGATGATGAATCTCCGTTTTATCATCTTTATTCTATCATTTTGGCATTAAAAACCCTAGTAAATGCGTGTAAATAACGTTAATTTAGGCATTTTATCATTCATGCATCTTTGTGTAAATATTGTATAAAATACGGTTTTTAAAGCCAAAATTATAGAATAAAGAAAAGAAAAGAAAAAGAATAAAATATTGCAAATATTTTATGACCCGAAATCCAAGACTTAGGCATCTCGATGACTAGGTCGACAAGGAATAAAGTAGGGGGAGATAAGGGCCAAAAACCAATAAAAATCCTATTTATTTTTATTCATTTTCCTTCATTTTTGGGACCTATTTTTAGTTCCATTTTTTATACTTCAAATAAAGAAGCTTTGTACATGAAAAATGTAGATAGTTAAATATAGAAAAATATAAAATTGATTTCATACAAAAATAATATACAGATAAAAAATAATGTACAGATAAAAAGTTATGATCTAAATAAAATTCCGAAATCCCAACTTCCCAGACATGTATCTCTCAAATAAAAACTTGAAATATATTAAAATCACTTTAATTGTATATACCTTTTAATAAGCTATTTAATGAAGGTGGTTTCATATTTTTTGGAGTTATGGTTTAAAAGTTGAGTTTTGGACCCCTATTGTATACTTTACCCGATTAAAATATTCATTTTATTTACTATTCATTATTTTTGTAATTTCACATTTTTATAATTTTGTAAATATTATTTTTAATATATATGGATATTAAAATAGGAATAAAACACTAAATAAAACACCAAAATAAAATATTTGTGTATAATACATAGGTATAATACCTATAAATATACCTATAAAGACTACTTCTATTTATTTAATTGTTTAAATACATCAGAAAAATAAAACAAAAATATATTTAAGTGTATAAAAATAAGTTATAAATATATAAAATAATAAACAAAATTTATAAAATTAAATACACAAAATAAAATAAAAGATTAAAATATATAGATGAATATACCTATATAGCCCTTTAAAGGGAACTTGTAATTTTATACCTCTAAAAAATAAATAAAAATCATAATAAAATTTAGAAAATAATAAATATTTTTTTAATAACCTAAAATTAATTAAATCATTTAGTATTTTTAAATGAATTTACAAATCTTTTTTCTAAGGTTTTTTCTGGTTGGTCAACGTGGACCAACCAGATCTGTCCCTTGGTTGACCTCGGTTAACTCTCTGACCGAGGTCTGGCTCTGTGTCAGACGTGTGTTTTGACCCATCTTCGCAGATTTTTCGAGGCTCCGTCTTTCACCCTTTCGCGTCACTCCCTTCTGGACCTTTCATGCCATACATCCTTGATTCACGCCCTGGGCTCTCTTCGATCTTTGGATCGATGAGACGCATGCTACGCCTCGTTCTTTGAGCTGCTAGAACCACCTATTCAAAACCACCTTCCATCTTCCATTGTGAAATTGAACCCCTTTAGACCCCAGTCTGACATCCGTGTCGTCGTGCTCCGGACCGAAGGCATGACAGGCCTCCTCAGCCGGCGAGGGAGGCTCAAGCGACAGCCTAGGGACGGTTCCAACCCATCTCCGGCCAACGACCGTGAGGTACCCATCTATGGCTCCCGGCCATCGAGGTATCCCTTTTTCTTTATTTTGCTTGCATTTTTGTGTTCGTCGTAGTCGTAGAATCTAATCCCCGCTTTCCTTTCCGCATTTCTCCTATCGAATCACTCTGCTGAACCCCTCGCCGGAGCTTGCTCCAGCGAGCCTCCATCTCGTCATCCTCCGCTATTTTTCTCCCATGGGTGATCGCGGTAGTTTGCCCGCGACCCTCTTGACCCTCTGTTTTGCAGGCTGTGCATTTCAAGAAGCGCTTGGAGCAATTTTGGATGCTCGTCGTTGGTTCTTGGAGGCTCCTTGCTCCTCCACCTCTGCCGATGTGCTCAGGATGCCATCGCCCCTTTTTGAAGCCCCAGACGTATAGAGAACACCTGCAGGAATCGCCTCAGCCACGTTTGAGCTTCAACCGCCGTCGGAGGAGAGAGAGGGAGGTCGGGGTAGTTCATCTTCGCCGGCCTGCTCCCCTATTCTTCACGATCACCTTCCAGCCGTCAGATTCGGCCTGTTCTTCCACAGGCCTCCGCTGTCGTTCGATCACGCCCGCTGCCAACCATCGGATCCCCGAGGATCATCTAATCTGGGCCGTCGAATCCGAACCGTCATCACGCGTTACGGGCATGCCACGTGTCCAAGTAGCGTTCTTCAGCCGTCCGATCCGCCCGGGCGTGGGTATTTTGCAGTATATCCCCCGCGATTTTTGTATTTAAATATTGATATTAAATCCTTCATCTAATGTTATTTATATTTTGTACATGTTGTAAAAACAACCCTGCATTTCTATTATTTGCATCGAGACCCTAGTCCACGTCACCTCACGTGCCTGGCGTACGTGAGGCGTGGGAATTTTGTGCGGAAGCCCTCACTATTTTTTGTTATTTCGATCAGGTCTAGAGACCTTTTAATGTAGTTATAATATTTTGGGTAAATTGCATTTTGATCCTCAGGGTTTTTGATAATTACCATTAGGTCCCTGCTAGGCTCACGTGCGTGGCATGTGAGCTCTAGCATTTTTGAAGGGAAGGGCCTCTGTTTTTGGTGATTTCTAATTGGTCCCGAAATATTTTTATTGCGTTATATTTTTCTAGAAAAATTACGAATTGGGCCCTGACCTTTTGCATATTTACAAAATTACCCCTGCTAGGATTGCATTTTCTTTATGTTATCTCTATTTATTTCATGCATCTATACAATCCTAAAAAATCCTAAAAATTACCCTAGCTTCTTATTACATTGCATTTCCATGGCATATTTTTATTTTACATTTTTACATTATTTTAATATTTATAAAAAATCAAAACATGCATTTTCATCCCTATTTACATTAAAAAATCATAAAAATTATAAAAAACTTCTTTAAAAATTCCCCCCAAAAATGTATTTTGTTTATTTTCGTATGTTTTATATTCAGACCAAAAATCACTAAAAATATAAAAGAAAACCCATAAAAATTACAAATCCTTTAAAACCTTTATAAAAATATAAAAAATTCATAAAAAATCTTAAAAATCTATTTTTATCTGTAAATTTTCTCTATTTTATTCTCTTTATTCTAAAATTAATTTGGAAAATTTTGGGTACTATTTACTATTTTTCATGTCCATTTTAATTCCAGACCTATATTTTATTCTCTGTTTTGATAATTTTCGATATTAAAAATACCAAAAAATTAGCAAAAATATAGAAAAATCACAAAAATATTAGAAAAATACAAAAAAACATAAAAATATTTTATTTCATGTATTTTGCTTATTTTTACCTATTTTTATAATATTATACTCTCTTTCCCTTATTGTATATATATCTTATTTTAAAGAAAAAGAAAATATAAAAAATAACATATAAAAAGAAAATACAAATCAGAAAATTTAAAATCAAAATGTAAATAGATAAAATTAAAAATAAAATAAAATAATATAAAATTAAAAACCCACAAAAAATAGCACATATAGACAAATCGATCACATTCACTTTTGAGCATTCATTTACTCTGATCTACCTGCTTGTTCCTTGTGTTTGACCTCTACACTACTTGCACTATACACATCTTTTGTAGAGTTATAATAAATTTTAACTCCGCACCGCTTTTCATTGTTTGATCTCTGTTGTGGGTTACTTGTTGATTGACCCGGGTTTCGCGAGCGGTCGCCTCAGCGACATTGTGATCCTGCCTTGTGTGGATTACTCTAGACCCTCGTAAATCTGTGTTATCAAGAGGTAGGGCCTCCTTGCACAACAAAAACAAGGAAATTAGGAAGATGGAGAACGAGAAGGTGTTGGTAGAGGGCTATCTTCCTCAGAGGGCTATATGAGGTGACATTGGTTGAGGATGGCAGTGGAATATAAAGGAAAGGTCATAGGCCAATTGCAAGCCCATGGTTGACCAAAGAAAAAAGGCTCGGGGCTCCAGTAATCGACAGAACGCAATCCGCTCGAGTCCTCAACAACAAATGCATGCCCATGGTTGTCCAAGGATCACTAGCATGAGGCTCCAGCAATCAGTGGAAAAATATTATATATGTAGACCTATGCATACATATGGAAACCTTCAAATGAGATGTGGTCTTTCCATGGTAGTGGAACTCCTTTTAATCTCATCTTTTTATTTTTAATCACGTGACCAAGATTATATGTATATTAATAGTACCTTATTTATTTATTTATTGAAAACTCGTTTTGGTCGTTTGTCACTTTCTCAATAGATAATGTAATCCTCCTTCACAATTCTCTCATTGCTTATTCAAAATTGAAACCCATTTTCTTGGGAGTCTATGGCTTGTATGCAAAGGCATAGAGGGTAAATGGTGGTGGTGGAGAGGGACGACTCGTGGTTTGATGTCAGATAATAGTTGTGTGTGGGTGTGGGTGGTGACGGTTATGTGGGCAACAACAGTTGCACCTAGGCGGAGGGGTGAGTATGGATGGATGGTGATGGTTGCTCAAGACCGGAGGGACAATTATGGTTGAGTGTGGATGGAGGGAAGGATTGGGCGTAAGCGACGATGGTTGCACATGCTCATAGGCGGGCAATAGTTGCACATGCATGTGGGCAATGGGAAGGGTGAAGGGCATCTAATAGTATGAGTCTCGATTCTTGCATGATAGATGGATAGGGAGGTATGTGGGTGGCAGAGGTGCGCATGGGTTGTGGTATACGTGGGTAGAGGTTGGGTAAGGAAAGAGGAGAGCGACGAAAAGGGAAAAAACAACCACATTTCCAACGTTGCAATGCAGATTTAGTAATATGTTTTATTGATTGGTATTTTACACAATTTATTAGTATATTCCATAATTAAATCTACAAATTTGAACTTTTTTTAGTGTTACATTTTAAAATAATCGATAAAAACTTTTCATTTTGCCGAACACCATACAAAATCTATAAAGAAAATAGGCTTTTTACTTAAAAGTGGTTGATGTAAACATAAAAATAAATAGAACACTACTAATTAATTTTTCATATTTCATCAAAAAAAATTATTTTTTCATATTACAAATCATCATATAAATTCAGGAAAGGATTATGAACTTTACAAAGAAACTTTTCATTATGAATAGCATGTAATTGCTCAAAATGTTGGTGAAAAACCTCATTAAATATTGATGAAAGAATCACAAATATCAATAAAAAATGTTAAATCGGTCTAGTAAAAACATAGCAAGTTAAAATATTAAACGAAGGTGAAACTTGAATTAGAAACAAGATAAGCAAAATACTCTTTTGGATAAGGTAAATGGGTGGATCATTAGATTGAGATCTATTAGCCCATGTGGTGTGTTTTTCCTACACCATAGAGAGACACTGCTTCCTTTGAACGGCTCCTTATGGGTTGGTGGAGCATTGGACTTGGCCATGCTCGACATGGAAAACCTCGATTCATGACTTGCAATATTTCCCCAGGTCTTGGGTCAGGTCTAGGTCCTGTCTCTTCGATAAATCTAGGACACATGCCTAACCCAAGGTCCATAGGGTCGGTCTCAACCACATGCCCTCATTTTATTTATGTGAAAGTACACTAGATATAGTTGCAGTATAGTACCCTTACAACCAAGGTTTAGAAAAGCAGTATGCGTATGCATTTGAACGGGTCACTCAATAGCAATTAAGCGGTATGCAGGGAATATGAAGTTCTACGCGGTTTCCTAATTTTTTATTTAAAATAAAAAATATCTACAAAAGTGATACATTTGAACTAAATTATGAATAAATGCGATCCAATAAAAGATCTAAGAAAAATGACTTTCATGTAGAGCTCAAAAACCATCTCTATCAATCGAATATCAATACTTCAATAAAAAAAAGTTAACACATAATGGACAACAATCAACAAAGTATGTAAGTATCCAAAAGAAAATCAAAATCCGACACAAATAACAATAGTAATGTATTGATCAAAATAGCATAAGAAAACTGAAATATTCAAGCGCAATATTCTACTGAGTACAAAGCAATTCTAATCCAGATCATCATCAAATTCTACAATGACATTGTCTTCATCTTCACTTTCTTCCTTAGATGGGAGTTCTTCCTCATTTAAGCTCGGCAATGAGGTTGAACCAGTAGCATGCCTTTGAATTCTTCTATGTTGCATCAAATCTTTTGTGCCAGTTGCATCAGCTACTAAGTTCCACATCAACCACAATTCTTGGAATACCTCATCATCTCCTTCATCTTCTTCACCAATCCAATCTCTTAACTAAGTTCTATCATTTGTGATGAATGGATCATTTCATTTTTTAAGATGGTGATCCCTCAACTTAGCGTTGAATCTGAAGAACACCAAGTCATTTAATCGCTTGAATTCAAGCGTATTCCTTTTCTTCATGTGGATCTACAAATAATCACAAATATATCATTAGCCACCTCATTAATGATGTGTATTGTGTAACATCTGACATGTATGACACCAATTTTTTAGCCTTACCGCCTTAAAAATGCTCTAATTCCTTTCACAACCTAAGGAAGAAGATGTTAACTTTAAAACTTTCATTGCCATTTCCTTCAAATGTGGTGTTTCCATGCCATGCAGCCCCACTAATTGGCTATTCTAAAGAATAAATAATTAATAAATATTAAACACATAAGTCTATGAATTCTAATGAGTATGTATACCTGGATTGAAATCATCATCAATGATTGACCTCTGCCTTACTGCCAAAGGTTTGGCAAATAATCCTTCCTCCCCATTATATAAAGACAACCCTTCCTAGTGATGATATCTTGGATCTCTAATTGAGGATAGAAAAAATCCATACAATCCAAGAATCCCTTCATACAAGGCCTTCCCTATGAATTTAAGCAATGCCAATATTAAAGAAATAGGGACTTAAAAATATGCAGCAAGGTGGAGGGGGCTATCCAACCTTTTTTTTTTGACTTTGAGTCAATGGCATCAACAAAATATTTGTAAGATGCTTCGACATCTTTGAAAATGCTAATGATCTCTTTTCTTGCATCTTATAATTCACTGTATACAAACCCCATAACCGGCCTTTTATCTCCATGTACCAACGGAGAAAATACCTTCAAGGTCAAAGACACTTAAGTACAAAATGTAGGACTTGGAATAAAAGCTGAAGCCATTTCACCCTTCTTCATCTTATATCATTTACAAGTTCTCCATTCATCAGAAGAAAACATAAAGTCTCAACTTGTCTTTTTTCTCCATCACAGATTGAAAGGTGAGATATAAGGTAGAAAGTCTTGTTATTCCTAGCCTCACTATCTCGCCCTTTTGTGTAAATTGTCTCATCAAGCTCAATGTTTTTACATGATTGTATATGAAGACATTCAATGTTCTTACATTGATGATGGCAGTTTTCACCGAGTCTTTACCAATTGATGAATCTCGTATTCATCATGCTAAAATTGGTTAATTAGGCTATGTTCCTCAAAATCCATATGCATTTAGTAATTAATATAGCATCATTAACATTCATACATGTGTAAATAATATTCACATTTCATTATGCATAATTGCATAATGTTTAAATTGGCCTAAAAAGCTGCTAACTTTCCATATTTTAAATTAATGCATTCTAAATCCAATTAACCTGAAACCACTCTCATTGTGTAGATATTACTAACAAGAATAAATAAAAAATACAAAAAATTGCTGACTCAAATAAGTAAATAAACCCAAAAGCAAATTTGACATCTGACGGATTAAAACGCACATATCTCCCTCATACTGTGTCTGATTTTAGTATACTCATTTTTAAAATACTCCATTTTCAAATACCTTCAAAACAAGACTAATTTCATAAAATTCCGAGCTCATATGTGAAAGTTGGGTTTTGGGCCTCTTTTGCGCATTTTATCTTTTTGCTATTTTTGACTTGAGTTTTGATGTATATAATTAACCCTTTTAATTTGTTTTCTTCTGCATTTGTGATCTTTGATGAAAGTTTTATTAAACGACATAAAAATTCAAATCTAAATCAAGACCGAAATCAAAGAAACTGATTGAGTCTGAGTAACCCTTGTTAGTCTGTACAAAAATCTCGTATTTCTTACTTCTATTTTATTTCCCTATTTCCTTGCTTGTTAAAAATAAAAAAATTATATTAGTGTGTAATTATTTTCTTGTATTTTATCATATTTTTTCTAGATTTTTATCCTCTCTTAAAACCATCAAAAAATTGTAAAACTCTAAAAAATCGGTTTCCTATACACATGGAGAACCACCAAAAATATCACTTTGTACAGATGAACTCTTTTGCTCGAGATCATTCATGTTGATCTCGTCGAGACAAACAACTTCTGGGAAGGAAATTTTTCGATCTAAGGTCTCCTTCTATCTCTTTTCTATTTTTCTTCGTCTTTTTATTTTGAAATTTTTTGGGGTGACACGTGGCAGGTGCATGACCGTTGGATCAAAGCTCTTGCCCGATCCGACGGCTAAGATGATGAGAGGCAGTGGCGGCGCCTCTGCACGACGGAGGTGGGGTGCGGAGGAAGTCAGTGGTGTGCGGGCGACTACGAGGCGTCAGGTGGTTGGCCCACCTCCGTCGACACACGATCACTTCAGGTTCAATCGTTGTTCACTATACTTCAAAGATTGTTCACTATAGGAGATGAAGTGGGGCTTTAATAATTTCATGAATGGTGGCCATCACTTCAGGTTCAGTCAATATTTTTTTGATTTTCTGGACCTCCTCCATACAAGGGAGGAGATCAGAATCAACATATACACAAGTATTGCCAAGAGCAGTCTGTATAGTGGCATCCTCGGGGTCAAAGTTGGGACATGTGATGAAGGACTGTGTGGGAAAATGGTTTGATGTGAGTGCCCTCTCCTCACAAAATGAATCAACAATGTGTCTCCCAAAATCTTTTTGGATTTTTAAAATTTTCTCATTTTTTGTATTTTGGGCGATTGCAATCTCTCATGAATATCCTCAAGTGAATCCATATCCTCAAATAGTGGAGCGCCATTCTGGTTCTTACTTAAGTTAAATAGATTGTTAATCCTTGAATTCATATGCTCCATCATCTGGTTCAGAGTCGCAAGTGTGGACATCATGAAAGGTGACTCCAAAATCCCAAGATCGGGTAAGTGGAATGAGGGTGGTTCTACCGCGGGGCTTTAGCGGAGGGTCGGTGATGGGTTCGCTGGGGTGGCTGACGGTGAGGCGACAGTGACGCGAGCGACAGGCTGATCTTGGGGGCATGGAGGGGCGGTGCCTACGCGGTCGTGACCCCCTTTTTTCTATTTATTATTATTATTCACATTTCTACAACTTTCAAATATTGTGGTTTTTGATTGAACCACCAAAAATATGGTCTCCTATACTTCAAGGATCCGACACCATTCACATTTCTATTTTTTATTATTTTTTTCTTTATTAACCAAGCCATCGTGCTCGAGTTGGATTTATCCTATTATTGCAGGTTCAAGGAAAAAAGTATAAAAAGAATCATAGCTACAGTTTCAAAAAAATAATAAAGCTGTAGTCAAAAAAATAAATAAATAATTGTGAGCGGCTGCGCGTCCCGTCCATCGCCACCGCATGCCCCAGCCGCCAAGCGCCTCCTCCCGCGTGCACGGGAGGAGCCTCGCCGTCAGCCGATCTCCACCGACCTCCCGCACGGCGAGTGTCGCCGCCACCGCTGCGGTAGCGCCATCCACCCCTACCTCTGGCCGCATGGCCCACCAACTCACGGTCCGTTTCTACGCCTGCCATCCGCTGCGAAGGGCGTCTTTCACCGCTACCACGTCCCCAGCCGTGCTGCAGCTCTCCATCGATCAACCCTCAACCACGCCCCCGCACGAAGCTTTCGGGCATGAGCGCCTCCTTTTCGCCGCCGGCCAAGCTCCACACGACCCACCAGGAGCTCCACAACCACTAAAGCACCTGCGTTGAGGCCCTCTACCCAATCGCCACCGATTGGAGCCTCACTAGCTCCTAACCGCACGAGCCTGCCGGATCTCGATCGTCGTAGGGCCGACTACCATTCGCCATGTTGCCTACCTCTTCCGCCCTTGTGAAAAAAGGCGGCGCCCCCTGTGGCCATGGATCAAGAACGAAGGAGAACATAAGAGCCAAGCAGCCTTAATTCTTTTTTGGGCAAATTATGAGAACGCCATTCGGAAATTCAAAAATCGCAAATCCGTCCCTGATGAATATGTGATTCATCGCCTTTATTCGAAAAAAGGCGGCGCCCCCTGTGGCCATGGATCAAGAACGAAGGAGAACATAAGAGCCAAGCAGCCTTAATTCTTTTTTGGGCAAATTATGAGAACGCCATTCGGAAATTCAAAAATCGCAAATCCGTCCCTGATGAATATGTGATTCATCGCCTTTATTCTTTCATTTTGGCTAAAATCCTTGGTAAAATACATGTAAATATCCACTAATTCTAATTAATTATCATTCTAACCATAAATATTTATATTAGATATTTAACACTTATTTTTATCAAAATAAAAGAATAAAGATAAACAAAAAAATAAAAGAAAAAAGGATGTATATAGAATATATACAGACTGATCCTAACCCTGGGACCAGACCAGGTCAATATTGATCGGGTCGACAAAAGGAATAAGTAGGGGGAGATAAGGATCAAAACATATAAAAATATCAAGAAAATAAAGACCAAAAATATAAATTATCCATTTTACACATTGTAAATACTTCACCCATTTTATTTATCATTAAAACCACTAAAAATAAAACACTCCTTTTGTAAAAGTTGTTCACAAAAATATATATTATTTTATAAAAATATCAGAAAAATATTTCGATATAAAAATAAAACAATCGTAATGAACCGTAAAAGCCGTAATAGCCGACTTCCAAGATTCATATCTATTTATAGAAAACTCCAAACGGACCAAACTCACTTTTAAAATCCAGTTTGTACATAATATTATTTATTAAAAATATTAGAAAAATATTGGGATAAAATCGGTGAGTCTCGACTTTTTGGACCCGTTGTATATATGTACTATATGTAGAACCTTCCCAGGTTTTAAAATAAATAACCGTAAACCTGATTAACTTAATTTTTTTCCCTAAAATCATCTAAAATTGTATATAAAAATATAAAATTATAATTAAGCCAAAATATCAATAAAACCTGAAGCCTCGAAGCCACTACTTTTTTTCCGGATCTCATAACTCGGCCGTATGAACTCCGAATCAAGCAAACTCGGTCCCAAAAATTATATTTTTCAATTATCTATAAATGACACCAGTTTCACGAAAATCAGAATTAATGCGAAAAACTCAGTTTCAGGTCCATATTGGTATATTGTACAATAAACCGTAACTTATATTATTATTTTATACCTTAATCCTTTATTTTTATTTCAAAATAATATTTTATTTATTTATTTATTTAAGTTATTTATTTATTAAATTAACTACTTAATTACATACTTAATTATTTAATTAATACTTAATTACTTAATTATATACTTAATCACTTAATTAACTACTTAAATAATTCTCTAATTATATTTATTTATTTATTATTTATTTAATTTCGAAATTATTGTATTATTAATTATTTAATTTTATTATTACACATTTAATTTTATTATTTTATTTTTTAAGCTTTCTTTTCTCTCCCCTCGTTCTCTCTCTCTTAGTTTCCCAAATCATTTTCTTCCCCCAACGATTTTCCTTCACCCTCGACACCCGCCTTCCTCCTTCCTATTCCCTTCTCGACGCCAACCGCCACCAACTTCCTCAACGATCGCCCATTGGCCGGTCGTTACCCAACTACTCCAGGCTCCCGTCACCACCTCCGGTGACCCCATCCCACTTCACCTATAAATGGCCGACGACCCCTCCGAGCTTTAGGAGATCCGCCCTTTCCATCATTTTTCTTCATCACCGATCAGTGAGCTCCGAGAACGAGAGGGTCCAGTGACAGCAACATCCTCCGCCCGTCGTTGTAGTGAGGTCGAGGGAGGAGTTGGACGGCGAGATCAACCACATGCTTCGAGTCCTTCCGCCGCAACTTAGTCTCCGCGGTCAATCGCCGCTGCGTCTGAGGCAATCATCTCTCTGGAGTTTGCATCTCCAGATTCCCAAGCGAGTACCCCCGCCTATGTAGATCCAGGTAGATTCGATTTCTCATTCTTCTTCTATGTGTCTGTTTTCCTTCTCCTCTATTCTCCGTCCAATCCAGACTTTCTCTTTGATTTCTCTTCTATTCCATATCTGATCTGATCGCCAATCCAACCTCATCTCATAATCTTCTTGATTTTCGTCTATCCTTCATCACTGTTTACCTTTGATCATCTCCGATGATCAGAGACTTAGAGCTTCTCCTCTGCACTATCGGAGCTCTTTTCCATTCGCTTTCTCCGCTTGCATCAAGATCGAGACAACCATCACGAATCGATTCAATTGTTTAGAGCAGCACGTCCACTGACCTCTACCTTTGAAGTTCCATCTGAAGACGTACAACAGATCATCGAGTACATAGATCTAGTATACTTCATCAAACACCTGCAGCTGAGCATAGAACTGCATTGAAATCCACTACAGTAGGCCCTCTGATCGATCAACAAAAATTCAACGTAGTCGTTCTAATCTAAGCAACCGGTCGCGCCTGAGAACGACCATTGTCGACGCACATTGACTGGATTAGAGCCGAGTATCGAGCGCTACACATCTTCTCCAACCAGCGTCTTCGTCATCTGAACGAGCCTTCGCCGCACCCTTTGTAGAACTAGTACCTGCCTAGAGGTCGATACCATCACCGCTTCACCTCCGCCTCGCATCTGATCCATTCAATCAATTCGCATGAACTCAAGCATCACCACTGCACTCCGTCGTTTCAAGCTTCGTATCTGTCTGGATATCCACATTAGATCAAGCTCCACCGTCATAAAGCGAAATACCACGTCTGGAGGACCAATCAAGCCGAAATTGTTGTCTCCTGCGCTCGTAAAAGGGGGAAAAACAATATCCCTCCCAGATCTATCCTTAGCCGCTAGATCGAATTGAATCGAAGGGCCTTCATATGCCACGTATCGGCATTGCCTAAAGCCCATCGCCCCACTGCTTAGCACTTCACGTGTTGTGCGCGTGACGGGCAGATATTAGGGGGCTAATTGAGATTGTTACCATCGTGCTTTTGTTATTTCAAGTAGGTTCGAGCAGGCTGAATCTCACGTGCCCAAGCACGTGTATCTTCGACCATTTTACGCTTGCACCCTGGTACTTCTCCAAATAACAAGCAGGTCCAAGCCGTATTCAGATCGCGTGTACCGCGTGACCCCCTGAAGCCTTTTGCGTGGATACCCCACCAGATTTCTGATGCTTACGCGTGTGGCCCAGAGTTTCTGAACATTGCATAATTACCCCTTAAACTGTATATAACTACCATACATACAATATACGTAATAAATAAAATATAAAAACAATAAAAAAATAAAAAATCTGTATTATATACTATATACACTATTAAATAATTTTTTAAAAAAAATATAAATACTTTTTAGTATTTAATAAATTATTAAAAAATATAAAAAGATAATAAATATTAAAAATGCAAAAACGTTTTTAAAAATCTCATAGGAATTACCATTAGTGCATTTTACTGTATTTTACATAATAAACTAAAAACAAAATAAAAATTGAATATTAAAATCAAGAAAAAAATACAAATTTCATTAAAAATTTGTAAAATTCATAACTAAATAAATACAAATTATAAAAATCCACATAATATAGCATTAGAAAGATAATTTCACATACTTTCTAATAAAAATTTATTAAAAATATTTTCTTACTATTTTCACTCTTAAAAATTTGAAAAAAAGTTCGGTTTTCATTAGAAACTAGATTTCTACCTTAAAAATAAACTAAAATCCATAAAAAGCCTAAAAACCTCTAAAAAGTTTCATAAAAAATAGAAAATAAAAGTAAAAAAATAAATTAAATAAAATAAAAATTATAAAAACCTTTTCTAAAAAAGTCACAAAATATATAAAATTCACAAAAATAATATAAAATTCATTAAAAATTAAATAAAAATCTAGACAATTCTTTAAAAATAAAATAAAAAGTAAGAAACCGCTAAACTTAGTTTGTCTATAGTTTACCCCTAGTTTAACAACAGTTTGCCTCCCTGAATTCGACACTCCCATACTTAACCGCTATACACGTAAGTTTAGGAGTATAAATAAAATAAAGAAGATTAATCCCAAATTAATCTTTTCTGACCAAACCCATCCGGTCGATACAACGACCACGACATTTTCTCTGTTTCTTTTGCAGGGATAAAGAAGTGATCGGGTGACGTGTTTTTTATGATGGCGCCGTTACCGAGGAAGCAGTGCTAGGGTAGCTGTATACCTAGGTTTAGGGTTCCTCTGTTTCGCCATTTAATTTCTAACCTTACAGCTTTTTGTTTCTGAGTTGTGCAACACAAGTTGAGTCGCATATCTGAGAACCGCAGAAGCCGTAAAATTTTCTTTTGTAGTTTCTTGTAAAAAAATATATAAAAAAATCAAGGGAACTTGCCCGTTTCTTTGTTTTCGTAGAAAGGGGCCTCATAAAGGCATCCTGATTTGTATCTTTCTCGGGGTTTATTTCACCAGGGCTGTACTCCTGGGGGAGCAGGGCATCCATCGTGGCTTTTTCGCTCACGTTTTCTCGACGATTTCCCGCGGCTTTCTGAGTTAGTTGCTTGTTAGGAGTTTTACGATTTTCCCCTTCTCTGTGCACCGTAGCTTAGATGTATGCTTAGGATAGGACACCTAGGTGCTTGTATCTAGGGCCAACCCAAAAAGACAAAAACGCGTTAGACGATTTTCTCTGAAAATATCCAAAAAAAGTGATAGCCAAAAATAAAACAGTGACTGCTAATTTTTATTCAATCCTAAAAATAAACGTAAGGACTCCACTTATTTTGGGAGAGCAATCCCCACAATTGCATCACAGGTACACTCTCCAGATCAGTGAGCGAGGGACGGCATATGAGGTAGAGCCAGAGCTCGAGCTTTTTCAAGAGACTACTGCGGCCATATAGTTAATCACTATACTCTTCAGTGAGGACTCTCAAGTAGCCGGAAACGGTCCGCGTTTCCTTAGCAGAGTGGAAGGTTTAGAGGACATTGCGTAAGGCTCGGTCCTCAAGTAACACGGGTAGCCTGGAAAGGTCCATACTTACTTCCATACTAGCTGGGAGGAGGCGATTTTCTATAAGGACTCAGGACAGTCTTGAGGAAAAGCTTAGGCACCTATAAGTCCGCACTAATATGTGAAAACCTGCTTGACAAATAACCCTAAAACTGAAAAGATAAACGATCGAACTCTTGCGGTCATCACCAGGGTTGAGATGGTGAAATCAAGGTTTGCTTTGTGTTTATTTGTGGTGTGAGTCTTTTATTTTCCTGATCTCAATCGCATCAATCATCTGTCATCTTACTCTCAGGATGATGGGTAGACGATCACTTCGACCGACTCTTACGGCACCCCTTGCACGCACTCGTGCCCATCTATCTAGATTGGTTCAAGAGAACCCTCTCTTTGAACTTGAGATCTATCAATCCCCCTCTGCAATCTCATCTCATGGATCGATTCACGAGAATCTCCTGTTTGAGCCAGAATCAGGACAACATTCTTCTTCCAGGTGTAACTCTGACCCTAGGAACTCTTTTCAGATTCCTTCTCTTAATCATTCTTTATCATCATCACCTGTGGTTCGTGAACTCTGACCGCGAACCTGAGTTCTTTCAACAGTTGAACATTGATATGAATTTTCCTTATCTAAATTCTTTTTCTTTTTTCCAGAAACTATGGCTGGAAAAGGACCACAAACCACTTCAGTTGTGATTAATTAGGCTGCGATCAATAGCGGTCTACTTGCTTCCCTTGAGAACATGCAGAACCAGATTTGGGAGCAAGGGAGACTAATGAATGATGTCAGAGCCAAGTTGACCTAGTTGCAAGCACAACGCAACAATCCTGATGCTGAAAACCCAAGAGTTGATCATCCAAGACCTGAGGACCAGGACCAACCAGATGCAGCAGATCTGAACCGCACAATGCAACAGCTCTACAACCTTGGAGCTAGTACCACTCACTAGTGGATCCGTCTCCCTGTCATTCATGGGAACTTCGAGTTCCGTCCTCAAACAATTCAACTGCTACCCAAGTTTCAAGGGCTTTCTACTGAGGAGCCGCATCTGCACCTTCAAGAATTCGAGTTGATCTATAGCACATTGCACGATGCACACGTGAATGAGGATGCGATCAAGTTGATCCCTTTTCCTTTCTCCCTCGTTGATCGAGCATCCTACTGGCTGAAACATTCAGAGAGATATGTTTCGACCTGGGAGGAGTTATGCACAACATATCTGAACAAGTATTACCCTCTCAGTCGAACAAATGCTGCTAGAGCCATGATCAGTAATTTACAATGATCGGGAACGAGCAGTTTCACGAGGCATGGGATCGTTTCAGACAACTCATTGACCAGTGTCCCCATCATAAACTTTCTAAGCCCACTCTTGTATAAAGTTTCTTTAGCAGACTGACACCGGAGTTACAGGGACTGGTGAATGTGTCCTGCGGTGGATCGTATTTTTCACTGCATGAGGACTGAGTCTGGGCCATTTACGAGAAAATGGCAGAGAATTACACAACAATATCTCAAACTCGGGTCTTCAATCAGACGAAGCCACCTGCATATCACCAGCACTCCCGAGTGGCACAAATTGAAGGGAATCCAACTCCGATTGTTTCGACACCCACTGAACCCTCATCAGCTGATATGGGGATTATTTGCCAGAAGTTGGATCGAATGGAGATTATTAAGAAAAAATACCAGAATATGGAGAAGCTCAACAAGATCGACGAGCTTGAGAGATGTCTAAGTGATCTAACGACGCAAATCATGTGCCTTCAGGAGATTCAGATTGAATCTACGAAGTCTTCTAGATCACAGGCTGACTCGAACAGCCGAGACCGAGGCATACTTCCACGGCCACCAGTTCAGCACATATACCATGTGTATTCTGAGCCAACTTACCAGTCTCCGGCTTATCATCAGAGCTCGCAGACACCATCATCCGATACCAAGATGGCGATGTACCAAAGTGATCAACCATTGGCATCTATGCCCCTAGCATTTTCTGAGATGCATGAGCCATTGACTGAGGACAATGGATTTGGTATGATCGACCGCAGAAACCATGGATTCGTCGTGATCACCCTGGCTTTCGTTGGTCGACAGGAGGTGCCTCTTCCCAGTAGCCACCACAGGCACCAATGGGGCAGACTAGAGAGTTTCAGCAGCATGCAGGTCCTCATCCGTACCAGCAACCTCAGTGGAGGCAGAACTCTTATCCGTCTTAGTATCAACAGCCTCCTCAACAACAGTCAGCTCCGTTATAGCCTCAGTACCATCGAGGCAACTCATCCGGGTCTCATGGTCCCTTCCATGATAACCCAGCTCTAGAGTATCTTGCTAACCTAATTACTGACCAACAAGATGCATTTAGGCGAGAAATGGATAAGTTCAAGACTCATTACTAACCTGGTCAAAGGGAAGTCCGCCATACCTGCTCAGATAGAGCCAAATCCGAATAATCTGAAGAGAAAGTTAGAGCATGTAGATTTGATCACGTCCACCCTCCAGTCACAGGTATTTTCAGACGACTCTCTTTATCGTGATAACGATGATTTTATCTCTCATAGGAGCGGTAGGATACCAGTAGGCGGAGATTCTAATAGGCCCAAAGATGACATTCTGGACAACACAAGCGAGCCAGTAGAAGACATCGATGGCGGTACTGAAGTTGCACCCTTTGACGATATGGATGGTGGTGTTGAAGCCACCGAATCTGAAGAGATGCAGCCAGAGCCAAACGCTGAATCAACTGCTTTACCCTTCTTTGTAAATAGTGATGATAATAGAAAATCTTATAAAAATGTACAAAATAGAAGAAATTGGAAGAGATAAAAATAAGACAGTTGATCAAATTCAAAATCACATATCTTTATCTTTTGACGATTTACAAAAAGCAAGTCCTTGTTTTACAAAAACATTTCCTTCTCCTTCTTCTGATCCTCCGAGTGTATAGACTAATCAGGAGGATGTACAGATTCCTTTTTCCAAAGCACTCTGCTTAGGAAAAGGAGATAAAAAAGAAAACACCAAAAAGAATCAAATGCTTGATCTGATGAAAGAGAAGCTTGATAAATTCACCATCCAGTTGACTCTTTCGAAAGCCTTGACACACATCCCTCTTATACAGAAAGGTCTTAAAGAGCGAACCACCGTTCGCGGGCAGTGTAATCATTGTTCTGAAATCCATGTGTTGACTAAGGAGACTTGTCATGCCATCCAGAATCGTCTCCCATCCAAAAGATCAGACACGGGAGCACTGTATGTCAGATGTGAAATCCTCGATCAGACTTTCGATCGTACTCTTTTAGATAGCGGATCATCGATTAATTTCCTTCCCTCTTCCTTACTCGACAAGTTCGAGTTCGGACATCTTAGACCAAGCAGAACGATCTTGCAGTTTACTGACGGATCAGTCAAGAGGCAGAAAGGATTAATCGAAGATGTTATAGTCACCATTCAGGGTTTGAAATTCCCCGTGGACTTCGTCATGTTGGATATGACGATCCTTGAATGTGTGACCGATACCCCGATCATATTAGGATGACCTTTTCTGGCCACAGCAAAGGCCGTTTCTGATTATGGTACAAGGAAGGTGTACCTTCGCATCCAAGGCGAGAGTGTATATATAGAGATGATTCAAGATCTCAAAGCCAAATCTGAAGAGTCAGAGAGAGCATCTGATGACGAACCCGATAGTCATCAGGAATGTGACTTCGTGCAGACAAACGATGAAGCCGTTTGGGCCGAACCAAGCATACATTCTTTCATCACGCCTTCAAGAGAGTCTGAGTTGCAAATAATAGATGAAGACAAATTTGATGGCATAATCTTGGAGCAAATACAATCGCAGGCTAAGGCCGATGATTCTGATGATGATCATTCAGAGTTTCGATCTTGTTGTTCTGATTCTGATCCCTCTGATATAGATGTGGTTTTTGATTGGCAGAGCTTTGATGAGTATGTTCCGCGTCTAATTTCAGATGAGCCTAGAACTAACCTGGAGACCGAGCCCGTACAAAAAAGTCAGCAATCAGAAAAGCAGTCTCCAAATCTTTCTGAGTTAGAACATGCCAAGCTTTTGCATATCGATCTAGTAGCCTATACCCATTCCCTAGTCAAACCCACTTTTCCTGTTCCTTCTCCCCCTGATCTTAAACCGTTACCTCAGTCAATAAAATACCAATTCCTTGCTGGTGAATCTAAAATGTTTCCGGTCATCATCTCTTCCAATCTGATCGAAGATCAGGAATCCCATTTGATGGAGATTCTTGAGAAGAATCACAAGGCAATCGGGTGGATCGTAGCAGATCTCCATGGGATTAGTCCGGCTCTGTGCTCCCATCACATCTTTCTTGAGGATGATGCCAAGCCATCTCGTGAGTTTCAGCACAGGCTGAACCCGAATCTTCGAGAGGTGGTTATGAAGGAAATATCCAAGTGGTGGAGCGTCGATTTTATCTATACCATCTCCGACTTGAAATGGTTAAGTCCTTTACATGTGGTACCCAAGAAGATGGGTATCACTACAATGATCAATGAGGACGGAGAGGAGATCGCTACCCGAGTACTGACTTCTTGGCGCGTCTGTGTGGACTACAGACGTTTGAATCAGGTCACCAAGAATGATCACTTCCCGCTACCATTCATCAATCAGATTATCGAGAGGTTATCCAGGAAGAGCCATTATTGTTTTCTTCATGGGTACTCGGGATATAACCATGTGGCAATCGCGCCTGAAGATCAGGAAAAGACGATGTTTACCTGTCCATTCAGAACTTATGCCTTCTGACGTATGCCCTTTGGACTATGTAATGCTCTGGCTACATTCCATAGGTGTATGATCTCGATCTTCACGGACATGGCAGGTGACTTTTTAGAGGTCTTCATGGACGATTTTCAATCTACGGCGACGATTTCGACTCCTGTCTTTCTAGCCTAGACCGAGTGCTTCAGAGGTGCACTAAGGTAAACCTCGTTCTTTCTCGGGAGAAGAGTCATTTCATGATGACTCAGGGGATGATCCTTGATCATATCATCTCTAGCAGGGGCATGGAGGTCGATCCGACCAAGGTGGACATCATCAAGAAGCTCAATCCACCATCCAACTTGAAGCAGTTACGGTCTTTTCGAGGGCATGTCGGTTTCTACCGACAGTTCATTCAAGACTTCAGTAAAATTGCCCGACTGTTATCCAATCTCGCGAAAGACACCGAGTTTATTGTCGATGATAAGTGCCTTTCAACGTTCAATACTCTAAAGAATATGGTTGTAGAGGCTCCTATCCTTCAGCCACCGATTGGTCTCTTCCATTCGAGATCATGACAGATGCCTTCGATTTTGCTGTTGGGGTTGTGTTGGGACAGAGGAGGGATGCCCTACCTTATGCCGTACACTACGTTAGCAAAATTTTGGATTCTGCGCAGCGGAATTACACTGTTATAGAGAAAAAAATGCTAGCCGTAGTATTTGCCTTAGATAAGTTTAGATCCCACATCTTAGGCTCAAAAGTCACGATTTTCACTGATCATACCTCCATCCGATATCTAATAGACAAGAAGGATTCAAAGCCGCATCTGACCAGATGGATCCTTCTACTCCAGGAGTTCGATATCGAAATCAAGGATAAGCCTGGAGTCAAGAATGTGTGGCGGATCACCTCTCCCGACTAGAACTCCCCGAGACTTCTGAGTTTGATGCACCCATCATGGAGACCTTCCCCGACGAGGTGATTCTCGTTGTTGCCTCGCTGCCATGGTATGCTGACATTGTGAACTTTCTTGTTGCTAAGAAAGTCCTGCAAGGTTGGACTAGTCAGAGATTGGAGATTTTCCTCGCGAAAACCAAGTCTTACCATTGGGAGGATCCTGTACTTTATCATGAAGGAGTGGATTCAGTCTGGCGTCGGTGTATTCCTCAGGAGGAATATCGGAGTGTCCTCACTTATTGCCATAAATTTGAAGCTGGAGGACACCGTTCAGGGAAGAGGACAACACAGAAGGTGCTTCAGTCTGGTCTTTGGTGGCCTACTCTCGTTGTGGATGCCCACACATTCATAAGGAGATGTACTGACTGTTAGAAGATGGGTACTTGCAGACATAGAGATATAATGCTGATGCAGCCGATTCACTTATGTGAGGTTTTCGACGCATGGGCATCGACTTTATGGGCCCGTTTCGTAAGAGTTAGGGATTAGAGTATATTCTTCTGGTTGTAGATTACGTGAGTCATTGGGTAGAGGCTATTCCTGCCCAAAACACGGATGTAAACACGGTTTGCAAGTTTCTAAGGAAACACATCATTACACGGTTCGGGGATTCCTTGAGTTCTGATCTCAAACAGGGGTAGCCATTTCATCAACGACAAGGTAAGGGCTCTTGCTAACGAGTTTGGCATAGATCATCGGGTTGCTACTCCGTATCATCCTCAGATGAATGGTTTAGCCGAAGTTTCGAATAGGGAGGATAAGACAATCTTGCAGAAGGTTGTTCGCCCAGACTGAAAGGATTGATCACAGCTTTTGGACTCGGTTCTTTGGGCATATAGGGTATCCTTCAAAACTCCATTGGGTACATCTCCCTTTCGACTCATTTATGGCAAGCTATTCCACTTACCTGTGGAAATCAAGCATCAATCTTTATGGGTAGTGAAAGAAGTGATATTTAGGTTAGATGATGCGGAGATCAAAGGCAGACTGGATTGGTAGCCCTGGAAGAACTTAGAGACGAAGCCTTCACGAGTAGCCTGCAATATAAGGAACGGATGAAAGAGTGGCATAATGCTCACATCAGCCACAAGCAGTTTGAGCCTAATCGAAAAGTATGGCTATTCGATGCAAGACTAAAATTATTTCCAGGGAAACTTCAAAGCAAATGGAAAGGCCCGTATATTGTCAGAAAGGTGCATGATAATGGTAGCATCGACAAATCTGAGTTGTCCTCTGAGTCCACCTTTCGAGTCAATGGTCAACGATTGAAGCCCTTTTTCGATCATGATCCATCGACCATTGAAGTTGTCCCGATACATTTTCTATGAGATGTGCTCTTCATTCTTACATTATGCATCTCATACCTGATTTCCAAAGATCTCTTGTATATATTTTCGATTTCATCCTTCTTCCTTCCGTTTGTCTTACACCCTTAGGTTCATCTAGATTTTGCGATACTTAGGATGTGCTTTATCTTAAGTATAGGGGTGTAGACACCGTGTGTTCATTCATTCTGTTTGATCACCTTTGTTATTGCCTATACTTAGGGTGTGCTTTACCCTAAGTATAGGGGGGTGATCTCGCTCATTTCCCTTTTTGATTGTTGTCGATTTTTGTATCATCTGCTCTCTCTCTTGTCCCTCACCTTTTGATTTTTGTCTCTATACTTAGGGATATTTTACCCTCAGTACAGGGGGACAAGCCAAGCCGGTGAGTGTGTACATTCTCTAGAACTCGACCATCTTCGATTTTGAGTCTGCTATTCTTAGGATCGCTTGATCCTAAGTATAGAGGAGATGATCGATTTCTATTCTTTTATTCGTTATTCTTTGAGTCACTGTAATATAGATTCTTTTCACTGATCTATACTTAGCACGAGTTATGTCTTCTTTTGCCGCTTCTTTGGTCACTATGAGGACATAGTTCATGCTAAGTATAGGGTGTGTCGTATATATAAGCTATATCTACTTTAGAAGCCATAACTCGTACTTTATTGTATTTTTAATAATAAGGCTTCCTAAAAGTATGGGTGTATATTTTGGGTTTCTAAAAATTGGAAGAAAACCTTAAAAATGTCTTATAAAAATGACCTTAAAAATTGTATATAAAAAATGTTGTAAAATTCTTTGATAAAATCCTTAAAAATTTAAAAAAATAAAATCTTTGTATAATTTTGTATATAAAACATGTATAAAATCATTTGTAAAAATAGAAAAATTCCGTGTAAAATTTGTCTAAATCGAATTAATCTACTAACTTTTTTCAAAAAGACCCCTAAAAATTGAAAAGTTTTAAAATCCAATAAAAATTTGCAAAAGTCTTTAAAATCCACTTAAAGTACTCATAAAAAAATTGTTGCATTCATTCACATTTTTCAAAACAAGTTTGATTCTTGAACCGAATGGATCTAAGTCTGAGAGATGGAGCTTGGTTTAGGCCTTAATCCACTTAATTCTAAAGGGACTTTATTAGGAACTAGAATTGAGACTCTTAAGGTCTTGTAGACTTAATTTTTTGGGTTCCATGAGACCATGTTCGGAATTCAACTTGAAAGTGCCTAAGTAGGACACCTAGCGTCATCCGTTTAACTCTTCTCCATTTGAATCAAAATTTGAACTCATGCACTTTGCACTTAGCTCGACCTACCTGGGGCTGCGAAGGGCAATCCATTTCGGTGGTTGACGAGCGCGAGACTACCCTTGTCAATTCGATCAAATTAATAGTCAAATTAAATATTATGTTCGTTGCAGTCAGATAATCAAGGCTACGTCAAAAATACCACTTTTAATTAATGTTTAGTTAATTACGAGCGGCAGATTTATTTTACTTGGGTAAGCCCAAGGTCGAACTCAGGGAGGCAGTTGTCTCCTTAGGTGAATTTGAAGTGAATTCAGAGGTCAGATTTTTAAAGGATTATTTTTGGTCTTTTTAAGCATTTTTTATGCAATAAAGGAAAAACAAATGCAATTTCAGGCCAGTTTTATAAATTATATCAGAAATATGATCAAATGAATTCCAAAAATTATGAAACTTGGCCAGAATATGAAATGCAATGGAATTAAGCTACATTAATTTTTTTGGATTTTTGACACTTTATGAATTTATTGTGAATAAAATATGAATGCAAGGTGATTTTTATAAAATTAATTCTAATAAATACCAAGCACATTATTTCTAGATATAAAAATTATTGTAGATAGATCTAAGTATGACGAATCCAAGAAAATTAATAAACCTAAAATTCTATGTGAATTGGACCTACTAAAAATCAATTATGGGAATCACTAATTAATTTATTCAGCCTCGTGATGCGTGCAAATGCAATGATTTTTGGGCACAATGTAAAATAAATTATCCTAAGTCTAATATGATTTAATAGTGATTTTTGGGGTAATAAGAAATTTCATATTAATTAAAAGGCACATAGTGGCAAAATATGAAAAATTCCCCCAATTTAATAATATTAAATTCCAAAGGTGTCACAATAATGAAACACGTGTCACATAAGGTAAAGGACAAGTTGGGCTACATCATGCAATTTTTAGAATTGAAAAACAATGCCAAATGAATACCTAAATATGCGTGCAAAGACAGGGACCAAATTACAAATACATGAAATAAAATTACCGAAATAAAACATGCTGACAAGGACTTAATGCAATTACCTATAATGTGGGGGAGGTGGATGCAATTTTCCCACAGAGTACACGCCTGATAGGGACCAAAGTGTAATTTCCAAAACCTTTCGGGGCCTATGTGTAAATTACCCAGCCCTCACGTGCGGAGCACGTGCAGAGCGGGCGGAGGCTCGGGAAGCCTTGAGGCTCGGATCAGCTTCGGGTGTGCTTCGGGAGCTCCGAGCCTAGGGTCGGGGAAGAGGCTCAGAGGAGGATACATGGCGCGATGTGGACCGTGGATCAGTGTGTTATCCAACGACTGCTAGAGCTGGTGGCGTAGCACCTTTAGAGACGTCAGATCGCAATGATCCAATGGTGCTGATGACATCGACGTGGCTGCCTATCGACCGTTGGATCAAGATAGATCTAACGGGGACTGGAGCGTGGGGCAACGGCTACGTGGCGCAACCAAGGCCGCTTGATCTGGATGATCTAGCGGCCACATGCTTAAGGCGACATGGTGTGGCAAGGGCCGTTGGATCGAAGCGATCCAACGGTGGTTGTATGTCATCTTCTCCGGTCCGCCGCCTCCTGCGGCAGACTTGGCGGGGCTCCGTCGTTGAGCTCCTTGCTCCGCCTCCTCTCCCCGTGCTCAGAGTAGCTCGCCGACGGCTCCTGAAGTACTCGGATCGATCTTAGGAGTGGAGGGGTTCCACCGTAGGTCTTGGATGAGCTAGAGAGGTCTGCACGCCGGTGGCGAAGAAGCTCGAGCTAAGCTCCGGTGAGGTTCCGGCCTATGAAGCTTGGGGTACCTGCAGGGTTAGCTGGGGCCAAAGAATGGAGCCCGTGCTCGTGGGAATGTGTGCGAGTGTGGCGAGGCCTGAGGAGTGTCGTGAGGATGGCCGGAGTGGTGTTCCTCCGCCGTGAAGGCGGAGCTTTGGTCAGAGGAGGTGCTGTGCGTCGTCGGGGCGAATGAGATAGCACGCGAAGACCAGAGCTTCATGGCGAAGCTCGGTGGATAGTTAAGTGAGAGCGGGATTGATCGGAGGAGGTGGAAAATTTAAGAGAAAAATGAAGGGAAAGAAGAAGATGATCGGAGGAAGAATGGAGGTGTCTACCTGGGGCTTGGAAGCTCAGATGATGCTCCCGGTCGTCGCTCGAGGGATGGTAGAGGGACCAAGCTCAAGCAGCTCGCTGGAGGAGCTGCGACGCGGTAAAGAATTGCTGCGGATCTCGCCGGAGGTGAAGGCCTATCTTCGCTCGGTTTTACTCTCAATTGATGTCACCAATGGGTAGCTCTGAATTCTAGGGCAGCTCTTGCAATGGCGGATAGGGTCGAAGGTGGTTGGAGTCGGGGTATTTAAAGGAAGAAGGTGGGGGTGACAGTAATGGAGGGCAAGGTTTTGTGGGGGTCGTGGGAGTGACAACGACGGGTTTCATGGGGGTCATGGTAGCTGGCGAGGATAAGGGAGTCATGGGCTATGAGGTGGAGGTGCTAGAGGGTGGAGATGATGGCTGTGGTGGCGGAGAAAATAGGAAGGGGGTGAAGGGTGCGCGGAGTGGGCGACGTGTGCGAGGAAGGCAGGCACGAGGTAGAAGGCGGTCTCTGGACCGTTGGATCGAGTGATCCAACGGCCAGAAGAAGGGCATAAGGGGAAGGCTCGGATTAGATCGGAATGGTGTGATCGAATGGGTAGGGATGCGACGCGTGGAGGGCGCAGGTGAAGGCACTAACACACGGTGGAGATGGAATCAGGGTAATGATCGAAGGGTGGAGACCAAAGGCGGAATGTAACGGCTGAGATGGGAGCGCCAGGGAAGATCGAGCAACTCTGGCTGCGACACGTGGCGAGCTAAGAAAGCAGCACGGTCGGACGACCTTGATGTGACCATGGGGTTGATCGAATGGCCTGGAATTATCGCAAGATGGATGGTGGTGATTAGAACTCCAGAGGTCGATCGGGTGGTAGGGAAAAAGAGGCACGTGGCACGATGAGAGCGGGTCGCGTGGCGCGACTAGAGGGCGCCACGTGGCCCGATCTGAATGGCCGAAAGAAAATGTGGAATAAGAGAGAGAAGAAGGCCGAATTTGGAAAACTCAAAACATGAAAGTTGTAGATCTTGGTGAGATCTACAAGTTTCATGTTGATCAAAAATGGGTATGAGGTCAAATAAAATACAAAAATACAAGAGTATGAATATACATACATATAATGTACAATGGGGGTCCCAAAACCCAAGTTTTGCATACGAGCTCCGATTCAAATGAAATTGGTCTCATTTTGAATGTCTCTGAATATGTATTAATCTGAAAGTGAGTAGACCTAGATTAGAGGTTGTATGAGATAGATGTATGCATTCTAAGATATGAGGTCTCCAACTGGGTTTGGGGTTTTATTGGGTAATTTTACAAGTTAGGAATTTCTGCCTTTTCCTTATATTATTATTTAGTAATATACACAGTATAGAGATGGTTTTATTGACTTTGGAGTGGGTATAAAAATACAAAAAAATAGGTAAATAATTACAAGTGAATAGGGCTTCTTATTTTATGCAAATATGAATGCTAAAATGCAGATAGTATGCATGCATGCATAAATGCTAATTATGCAAGATAAGGGGAAATATGCGGCTAATTACTCGATAACAAGGCTCTATTTTCAACTTTAAGAGTGATGAATTACTGATTCATCAGTGGTGCATTTCCATCCTTGTCTGACGGTGATGATGTCTAAAGACGGGAGGGATTGGGGTTGAAATAAAGCTTCGGATGAGGGAGGATCTGTTTGCACAATTTTTTTCCAAGACCCCCAAAAAATAGACGGGATGAAAAGATTCTATATCCGTTGGGCACAAAAGACCTATCCAGTGCAACAATTATCTCTACTAAAAAAGAAGCCAAATACACCAAATTCCAAAAGTAACCACAATGGTCCGAGCTTCAGAAAAGCCTGCATGTCTTCATGGAGACTTGGCTAAAATGACCAGGCTTCACAGGAGATGTGATTATACCGATCACACTCCAGTTCTCTTCCAATTCTCCTTGCTTCTCTCTTATTCGATTGTGGACACAACAGACTTGACCTCAGAAGGAAATACCTCCATCCTCGAGGACTAAGTTGCTGGACAAGGGCCCAATGAGAGTATGTAACTGGATGAGCGGTTTCTTCGCTTCTCTAGAGCATGAAGAGCTAAAACCTTTCACACACAATACAAATTTCTTTCAAAGATGAAAAGTTTGCGTGATGAATAGGTGGATCTGAGCTGGCTGTTAAGGTGGATCTGGATACGGATTTGTGGCCTGTCATGTGTAGTGCACGTGTTTCTTGGGTAATTTGCGATTTCTATCCTGCAATTTATTTCTGTTAATTTTAAATGTAAAAACATAGAAAAATTTCATTTTAGTTCTTTATTTCCAAACTCTTATTGATGGCTTGTTCTTGTTGAAATAAATATTTTTATTGCTCTAAAAATTCCACAAAAAATTGTGTAGACTCCTCCTGCATGCATGATCATTGTATAAATCTTTCATTTCATTTTATTTCCATTTAATATCATTAAAAAGAAAACATGGCTTTTTTTTCCCTATTTGAACTTTGAAAAATCATAAAAATTCTCATATTGCATAAAAAATTCCAAAAAAATAGAGTAGTTTTCTTTCCGTGATTTTATTTTCAATCCAATTTTCACGCAATATTTATAAAACTCAAAAAAAATGCAAAATACTAAAATTCTTAAAAAATCATATAAAATTGTAGAAAAAAATGTGATTTCAGTTCTTGTTTGTAGATAATTTCCTGTAGTTTTTAGGAAAAATCATTTTTATAATTTTACATTTATTTAGTATTTTTAAAATATAAAATAATCCTGTTTGCTCACTGTTTGCATTTTCCCCCAACTTTTGTTCATTTAAAAACTCAAAAAAATTTAAAAATCTCTGAAAAATTATAAAAACAGTAAAAAATCATTGAAAATACAAAAAGATTTTATCTGGATATTTTAACATTTTTTGTTATATTTTAAAAAAGTCCAAAAGTAGTCATTCTTTATTTTTGTATATAGTTTGTTTTGAAAATTATATTTTTGAAAATTAAAAAAATATAAACTAAAAATCATTAAGTATTTGAAAATTAGAAGAAAAAATTATAGAAATAAAAAATAAAAAATGAAAAGATAAAAATTTCACAAAATCCAAGATTGTTAGCATTTGAGATTTCCTTTTTCCTTTAATTGATTTTTTCGATTATTTGAGTAACCCTCGGGAATTATAGCCTCCCTGAGTTTGATCCTGTTGCTATATAGGTTAATTAAATAGCAAAAATTTCTCTTGCTACGTATTATTCTTTTGTAATCATTTCAGCTTGAGAATAAAAAAATATTTTTTGTTGATGTTTGATTGGGTTGCAACGACTTGTTCATAATCATCTAATTAAAACCCCCGAAAAATATCACCCAACAGAATGGAATGGAAGATCGAATCCGTGTCTTCGACCACCGTACGCGGCCGGAGTTGGAAGATTTCGTGAGGTAGAACGTGAACATGGAAAGATCAAGAATATGAGATGAAATCAAAATCGAGGGTGGATAAAATCATGATGGATGATTAAAAAAATGATTAACTAAGATCTAAAAATATAAAATGACAATGAAATAAAAATGTGAAATTAAAACTACGATTAACCTAGATTAAAAACAACAGAAATTGGATCTCACCGTGGGAGCGGAAAATATCACGATGTCCGCGACGAAGGCCGACTCGCTATCACCGGATGGCTCGGAGGCTAGGCACCTCTCTGCAACAAGAGGACTCTTGGAGAATAGGCTCCTCTCACCAAAGATTTATCAAGTTGGAATGAGGGAGGAGGAGCCAATTAAATAGGAAAATAATTGAATATGAAATTGAAATTAAAAAATTTGAATAGAGAGGAAGATAAGGAAGGAAGTTAGCGGTGGATATACTTACATTATCTACATAATTAATTAATTAAATTCGTCACTTAATTAAATTAAATAATAAATATAAATTATTTAATTTTTTGTGGTGGTTAATTAAGGAAATCAACTATATACAAATACTATATAGATATAGTACATTATATACATAGTTAAATAAGGAAATTAGTTTTTTTGTCCTTATTTTTTATTTTTTATTTTTATTTCAAATAGTTATTAAAAATATTTATAGTTATTTACAAGTACAATATGTATAAAATAAATATACAATAAATAAATGGTAAAATTGCAAAAACCACCCCAAAAAATCGACTTTCAAACTGTAACTCCAAAAATTATGAAACTACTGTCATTTTAAAGATAATTTAATTTAAAATACAATGGCAGTGAGTTTGGTTCAATTTGAGTTCATATGGAGCCGGGACTAGTCTTTCAATTATTATTTTATGGTTTTTTCCGAATGTGGTTACTTATATTCTGTACATGATTGTATTTTTCAGTTATTTTTATTATTTAGAAAAAAATTTTATTTACAACTTTTGTTTTGAAAATTATTTAATTTGAGGTCAATTATGTACAAATAAAATAGTGTAAGTTTTTTACAAATATATACAGGATAAATGAAAAGTATTTACAAATCATTTTTTTGGATTTTCTTATTAAGGACCTTATTTTCCCCTACTTTATTCCTGGTTGACCATGTCAAGTCTTGACCTTCTCTCGGGGTTCGGGTCATCCTGTATCTATTACATATATACAATCTCTTTTTTTATTTTTCCTTTATTTCTTTCTTTATTTATTTTAGGTTAAAATAACAAGATATGTACAACATTTACACAGATGCAAGTTAGTTAGAATATGGAGTTAGTATTATATACATGTGTTTTATAAGGGATTTTAAGCTAAAATAAATGAATAAAGATGATGAAATGCATATTCATCATCACTCGGCTCGTCTACCCCTATACTTAGGACAAAGTACATCCTAAGTTAGGCACACACAAAAATGGGGTGGATGAGCGATACTGCGGATGTACGGAGGTAAACGAAAGAGAATATACAAGAGGAGTGGATGTACAAAGGTCAAGAAGGTCGAAAGCGGACCTTCTTGCGAGATCGCTGAGGAATGGATCCGACAAGGTATAGGTCGATATTAGGGTCAACATTAGACATAAACAATCAGGATCGACCAGGAATGTATCCTCGGCGTTCTCAGAGTGTTCATACACGAACCGATCAGTGGAAGTAGTGTGGTCATGTCCTGCCTGGGAAGTCTCGCAAATATCAAAGTAAAAAGGCTCGAACTCATTATCAGAAAAAGTATGATTAATTCCAGCCTGGCGAGCCTCTACTGGATCACCATCTTCATGAAAAGGCCCGAATTCCTTTATAAAAGCATCAAATCAAATTTGGCCTTATCAGTATCATCTAAATCAAGGTTATTAGGAACGAACTCATTAGTGAAAGTAGTCAAATCATGTTCGTCCTGTCTAGTCTCAGAGTCTGCCTTCCGCTCTAGGGTGTCTATTATGTAAATCCTGCGGATGTCATCAACGCATCACTACGTACCAGAAGGGGTAGCTCCAAGGTTTATGTTTTCTAAGTCTTCCTGCTTGAAGAGGAATTCTTGGATCTCAGTATCATCTGACATACAGTAAAAACCTTTGATATTAACGTCAAGGTCAAAGTCCTCGGAGTTGTCTAACACAGGCACGCTCTCATGGGATGCATGTCTCTGGTCAGTAGGGGGTGTAGTGATCAACACATCGCTCCCTACATCAGAACGAAAGCGAGTCTCTCCTGATCCATAATCAATAACGTCTCTCGCAGAGGCGAGGAAAGGTCGTCCCAGGATAATTGGAGGTTGCTCCACAGCGGTGGAGGTCTCCATGTGCAATATGATAAAATCAGAAGTGAAGTTCATGCCATGGATAAGAACGACAGTGTTTTCTAGAATACCCTTCGATCTCTTGATAGATCCATCATCAAATTGAACTATCATCCTGGTTTTCTTGAGAGGCCCAAGATGAAGATATTGTACCATAGAGAAGGGTATTATATTGATTGACGCATGACCATCAAGGAGAGTGTTATCACATGAATAGTCAGAGACGGAGCAACTCACAAGAGGTGTGGTAGTGTTCCCTTTCTTAGAATGTGGACGGTGAGAGATGGCGTGTGCAGTAGCCATGGTCAAGATGTGATGCTCAGATCTGCTCCTCAGCTTTCTCTTCTTGTGTTGAGGAGCAGAAAAATGGGGCATGGCCTGGTGAAGTGGGGCTTTAATGATCTCATGAATGGTGGCCATCACTTCAGGTTCAATCAACATTTTTATTGATTTTGGGCCCTCCTCCATACAAGGGATGAGATCGGAGTCAGCATATACACGAGGATTACCAAGAGCAGTCTGTACAGTGGCATCCTCGAGGTGAAAGTCGGGACTTGTGGTGAAGGAATGTATGGGAAAATGGTTTAGCATGGGTGCCCTCTCATCACAAAATGAATCAACAATGCGTCTCCTGAAATCTTTTTGGATTTTTGATTTTGTCTCATTTTTTGTATTTTGGGCGATTGCAATCTCTCATGAATATCCTCAAGTGAATCCATATCCTCAAATAGTGGAGCATAATTCGGGTTCTTATTTATGTTAAATAGATTGCTAATCCTCAAATTCATATACTCCATCATCTGGTTCAGGGTCTCTAGTGTGGACACATGAAAGGTGACTCCAAAATCCCAAGATCGGGTGAGTGAAATAAGGGTGGTTCTGTGGAGGGGCTTCAACGGAGGGTCGGCGATGGGTTCGCCGGGGTGGCTGATAGTGAGGCGAGCGGTGACGGTGGCGCGAGCGACGGGCTGATCCTACTGAGGCGTGGGGGTACGGAGGGGTGGCGCCTGCGCGACCGTGACCCCTTTTTCTATTTATTATTATTCACATTTCTACAACTTCAAAGATTGTGGTTTTTTATTGAACCACCAAAAATACCACTTTGTTGATTAATGACATTCCACAACTTTCATGATTGAACGATCTTTGAAGTATAGGAGACGAAGTGAACATCACTTCAGGTTCAATCTTTGAAGTCGCGCATAATGAACAACTCTCCTTCTCTAAGGCATATAGTGAACAATCTTTGAAGTATAGGAGACGAAATTCCACAACTTTCATGATTGAACGAATTTCGTCTCCTACAATACAATTATCGATTATTAAACACGGGTAGTGAACGGAGAAGATGGTGAATGGGGAACAAGGGTACGTAGGGACTCCTGTGGAGGTAAGGGAAAGGAGCGGGGCTCCGGCTTATGCGAGGCCGGAGGTAGAGGCGTGCGATGCAGAGGTGAGAGAGAGAAGGGGAGAAATTCGTTCAATCACAAAACACAATTGAATGTTGTGGAATATTTTTACTTGGCAAGTCTACCAAGGTCGAACACCGGGGAACATCGAATTTTTAGGGTTTAAAATTATTTTTTGTGAAATTAATTTCTGTGTTATTTTTTCCTTTTTTATTTGCATTTTATTTTATTTTGCATTTTTTTCACTTTTGATACTAACTGCATCTTCTATCTTTGCAGATTTCTCGAAGCTAATTTTTTGGATATCAAGGATCTACAACGATTGAATTTTTATTTTTATGAGAGAGAGTTAGTTTAGTTTAATTTTCTGCATTATTCTCAGGGTCTGTCTCTCTGAACCCTTGTAATAATTCAGGACTGGACTTCTTTGTGGTGTGTCGGGTTTGTTTCAACCCCTTCTATGTGGTTGGGACTCGACTTGAGTGGCGTAGGAATTAGGCACATATACGCTTGCTTGTTTATCCTTGATTGTGCTCATAATTTTTAGGCTACTCATTGTTTATAAGGACTAGACCGCACACTTAGGACAGAGCCAAAAATCGAAAATTTTGACTCAGACTACTATTTTTAGAAACAACTAGCTACTTCTCAGTGAGGGTTTCAGGTAGCCATTTACGGTCCGACTTCCCTTAGCAGAGTGGGTGGTTTAGAGGACACCGTGAAAGGCTCTTTCCTCATGTAACACGGGTGGCCGTCTAACGATCCGTACTTACACCCATATTGGCTGAAAGTGGATGCAACTAGTTGTATGAACTCGAGATAGTCTTTGTGAAATATTTCATCACCTAACAGCTCAGACTTAAATTTTCAATATTGCTTTTTCATAAATTAAAATTGTAAAGATAAGTGACCAAGCCCTAACGTGCCTTCACCAGTATTGAGTGGGTGAATTGATGAGTTTTGAATTGTGGTTGTTTTGTGTGAGTCTTTTATACATTTGTATGCTCCGTGGATATTCCTTTGTACTCCAAACTACTACCTTTCATCCAAGATGGATTCTTCTGGAGTTCTTCATTCGAACTCTGCGAACAATTCCCCGAGCTCCTCAAGTAACTCATCTCCTCACTTTTGAGATGACCCTCTTCTCGAAACCCCATGGTATGGAGATAACACTTTTCTCCAAACCATGGTTCACTCCACACCTCTAGGGATTTGTCAACCCCTGACTAACCCTCTCTCCTGCTCCCTTCCTGCTAAAGAAACCTTCATCTTTGGCAGAACCCCTAAACCTTCCAAGCACGAGCCTAACTCAGATTTGTTTGCATCTGAAGGTGAAGAAGAATTCAAGATGCCTCCAAAAAAGGACGAGAACGACAATCACCCTATTCATGCTCTTCTAGCTAGGGTAACTACTGTTGAACAACACAATGGACTCCTTAGAGAACAAATGGAGGTACTGCAATGAGGTGAGGAAACAATGGAGGATACGTACCTCCCCGAATTAGATGAATATTATAATTGGTTGAGGCTGGTACTCCTCGAGGATGCGTTCGAACACAAACTGCATTTCCCGCATTGTTGCCTAAGTTCGGAGGGAATAATCATGAAAAACCATACATCTTCCTCCGTGATTTCGAGCTAGTCTGTGCTAACCTATGCCACCCTAGGGTTAGTCAAGACTACATAAGGTTGAGAGTTGTCCCCTTCGCCTTGACTGATAAGGCGGCTTACAGGTTGAAGAACTTAGGGGAAGTGGTCATGACATGGGCCACCTGATGAATTCCCATTTCATCACCTTTATTCTATCATCTTGGCCTTAAAAACCCTAACTAATGCAAGTAAATAGTATTATTTTGTACAAAATAGCATCCATCATTTATTACATTTATTGTGCAAATAATATCGTTTCTAATGCCAAAATTATAGAATAGAGAAAAGAAAAGAAATAAAATATTGAAAATATTTTATGACCCTAAATGTTGAGACCAAGTCAAGAATTGAGTTGGTCGATAAAAATAAAGTAGGGGGAAATAAGGGCCAAAAATAGAATAAAAACCCAATTCTTTTGTTCTTTATTAAGCATTTTTGACACATATTTTATTCTTTATTACTTACTCATCAAATGAAGAAACTTTGTACATGAAAGTTGCATACAATAATGTAAATAAAAAGGCAAAATTGAGTTTGTACAAAATAATACACAATGTTCATTTTATACGCAAAATAAAAAGCCAAAAACCAAACTTCACAGACCCATATCTTTCAAATAAAAACTCAAAACATATCAAAATCACCTCTAATTGTATATATCTTCTCACAAGCTATTTAATGGTGGTGGTTTTATATTTTTTGGAGTTACTGTGTGAAAGCTAGGTTTTTGTCCCCTATTGTATATTATACAGATTAAAATATTCAATTTATTCATTATTTATTATTTTTACAAATTTCATATTTTTATAATTTTGTACATATTATTCATAACATATGTGCATATTGAAATTAAAATAAAACAAAAAGAAAAGGTAAAATAAAATAAGTATATAAGAATATAGATAAAATACCTATGTTTATAGTTGTATATAAATAAAAAATATATTCTTTAATTCTTTATTCTTTCATATTTTTATAATAATGTAAATATCATCTATATTCTATTAAAAATACAAAAGTAAAATAAAATTCAATAAAATACATTAAAATAAAAGGATGTATATAAAACATAGGTAAAATACCTATAACTATACCTATCAAATATACATATCTATTTATTTTAGTATACAAATGACATCATAAAAATAAAATAAAAATATATTTATACCCACAAAAATAAGTTATGAATATATAAAATAAAAGAATAAATAATAAATTAAAATATACAAAATAAAAATAAAAATGCATAAAATAAAGGTAAATATACATATAAATACACTATTAAAAAGTAACTACTAATAAATTAAACCAAAAATAAATAAAAATCATATTTAAATACTAAATTAAATAATAAACATTTTTTAATTATAATCTAAAATTAATAAAATCATTTATTATTTTAGTTAATTATTTTTCGAATTTGGGTTCTGCTTTGTCTTCTAACGGTTGAGTTGGACCAATCAGAGTGCGGCCAACGTTGACCTCCAATCAACTGTCCTGCCTCCAGCCGCCTGGCGTGTCAGGCGTTTATCAAGACGTCTTCTCCAATTTTCCTCTTCCTAACCATTGATGTTTTCCCCTCGATTCCTTCAAGAAAAACCTTCTGCCATCATCCCTCGATCACGCCATCACTTTTCTAAGGTCAAACACTCCTCGATTCAAGCATAAACCCTAACCTAATAAGCCTCCATCGTCCTTGTCTATAAATAATCGCATCCTTCTTCCTTGTGAGTTTGATCCCCCTTCGAGCTTTGGCGAGTGTTCTTGTGAGTGAGTAGAGGTCCAGGTGATAGCTGAGAGCCCCCTCACACTTGGAGAAGGCATGGCTAGGACGAGGCAACGATCCGCGGTGGTTCTCCGACCACCCTGCTCCCTACGGTCGAGCATGTATAAGAGTTGTGTCTTTATGCTTTATTTTAGTTGAAATTAAGCTTAGATTCAGTCTCCCACTCTTAGATTAATCTATGGTTAGTTAGATTGGCATAATCATCTATTCATGTACTTCGCTAGAGTTGAGCTCCGGCGAGCTCCTCCACGCACCATCATCGCCGCTCCACCGTTTTCTTGGTTTTCGTCTCCATTCTCATCACCTTCAGATCACGCATCACACCTCCGTTCCCCCAGATCCCTAGAAGATCTGGAGATTCACTCTCTCGGCTCCGCCGTTCGCCGGAGAGTGCCGCCCGCTCCATCTGTTGCCCTGTTCCACACCCAACCGGGTCGAAGCACTTTTCCCTTGACCCGTGAGTCTATTTCTGCAGGTCCTAAGAGCCGACGACACACCTGGAGGTGGAATCGATCTCGTCAAAGGTACCTGGAGCACCTCCCCTTCCCCGGCCTCATGGGGGTGCTCCGGTGATCCTCCGCCAAACCTGAGACCTCCAGCCAGTAGAGGACCTCCCCGGGCATCTATTTGGCGCCCTCAAAGCAACAAAGACCGCCGGATGAGAGAGAGTTCATCGGAGGAAGTTCGCCAATGTGAACCTTCTTCCCTGTTCTTCGACCTCACCTCGCCACTGTTCAGATGAAGAACGGGTGCCCAGTTGGATTCCCATCCGTTGGATGAAGTAGCTCCACCACCGTCAGATCAGTCCCTGCTGATCTAATCCAGACCCTCCATCGGCGAAGCGGTACCGACCGCGGGATGCACGTCATGTGGATAAGTGAGAAGACCGGCGCTGTCAGATCGCACAATATAAGGGGTAAATTGCATATCTTGCCCCACCTTTTTGTATTTTACTATTTAGTCATGTAAATAAAGTTAGTCATTTAAAATAAATTGGATATTTTGCATTTAGGCCCCTGTATTTATTGTAATTGCATTTGGGTCCAGTCCACGTCACCTCACGTGTCGTCCTACGCGAGGTGGTAAAATTGCAGGGACACCCCTACATGTTTTTGTATTTATTATTTAGTTTAATAAATTGAAATGAACGTTGTATATTTTTGCGAAATTTGCAATCTAGCCCATGGGTTTTTAGTAATTATGTTTAAGCCCCCGCTAGGGGCGCACATGTTCATACACATGATTTTGAGAATTTTGTAGGGAAGCTCTCGCTGCTTTACTTATTTCTATTTGGTCTGTTAACTTTTGGAGCACATTATAAATTTTTGTGAAAATTACACTCAGGCCCTTGCACTTTTATTTATTTACAGAAATACCCCTACTAGTATTGTATTTTCTCTTTGTTGTTTTTATTTATTTTATGCATCTATAAAACTCTAAAAATATCCACAAAAATGGGCACAACTTCTTGGAGCATTGATCTTTTCACATGCATATTTTTATGTTGCATTTTGAGTATTTTTTATTTATAAAAAACAAAAACTTGCATTTTTATCCCTATTTGCAAAAGAAAATACCAAAAAATAAAAATGCCTTTAAAAAAGCCAAAAAATTCTATATAGCATATTTTGACTTATTTTCTTTACAGAACAAAAATCACTAACAATTGGAAAAAATAAAAACCCTAAAAATGTAAAAACCCAAAAATCATTTATAAAAATCATCTAAACTCTTTAAAAATCCGAATTTTTTTCTGTTTCTGAATTTTCTCTATTCTATTATCTTTATTTTAAAATAAGTTTGGAGAATTTTTTACTTTGTTTTATATTTTTAATCTCCATTTTAATTTTGAGCATTTAATTATTCCCTGTTTTAATGTATTGTTGACTTTAAAAATCTATAAAAATTAGTAAAAATTCTGGACAAATCACAAAATTAGTAAAAAAATTATTAAAAATCCAAAAATATTTTATTTTCTTATTTTTGAATATTTTTTGTTAATTTTTATATTAACCCTAGCTTACATTATATATATATATCCTATATATACTTTACTTTATAATTTAAAAGAAAAAGTATTAAAAAATATACAAAATATAAAAAGAAAATACAAAATCAGAAATTAAAAATAAAAATACAAAAATAAAAATTAAAACATATATATATAAGAAAACTAAACCCATTAAACAATAAATATATATACAAGGTGAATGAATCGATAGTTCATAAATAACCTTAGGCTACTTGTATTGCTCTTTGTGGTTCGACCTCTACATGCTTATTCACTATGCATTTCATGGTAGATAAAAAAATTTTAACTCCACATTTTTCCATTAATTGAATTATGTATATTGTGGGTTACTTGCTGAGTAAATCCAAGGTCTTCGTCGGTTACCTCGACGACGGTGTTCCCACCTTGTGTGGAACACATGATCGATGATGATTATTGGGTTTATCACCACCTTCAAGAAATTATTCTTAAAGAAATTCTATCCAGTGAGTAGAATTAATCAGATGAGGATGAAGCTCACAAACTTCACCCAACACCCAAGCGAGCCATTCCATGAAACTTGGAAAAGGTTCACAGACCTAATCCAGAAATGCCTAGGACATGGGACAAGCAAAATGATGCTGGTCCAAAGTCTTGTCAGTGGACTAAACCCTGAGACCCAAGTGTTAGTGAGTGCATCCTGCGGAGGAAGCTACATGGGACGCCACGAGGACACCGTCTACAAGGTGTTCGAGAGACTCGCTGAATCCAACCGTACACATACCACTAGTCGGTCTTACATAGCCAACTCTAAGAAGATGGTGAATAATCTGACAATCGATCAGAACACTGAAATGGGAATAATAATTGATAAGCTAACTATGGTCGAACATATTTATAAGAAGGTGGACGAACTCCATAAATCATCTGATATGGAGAAATTGGCTAAATTGCCTAAGCAAATGGAGGAACTAACTGACATGGTATCTAAGATGCAGATATCTTCCCTAACTTCACCCCCTGCCCCTATACACCAAATTCACTACACTCAAGGACAAGGGGTAGGGCAGCAGAGCCATTGGGGTGGAGACCAAGCCTTTTCCCATCAAACCGAAGAAACCTCCGCTCAAACTATTTACGAGGAACCTCCACAAGTCATGGAGATAAATGGAGTCTAGTATAACCTGGAACCTGTCAACCGATCAGATCCAAACTCTACTCTGAACCGTCATTCTCCACAAGCTCGACCCATCTACCAGCCTCAGCAGCAACAATAGTAGCATCGTCAACAATACCATACGGGTTATCAAAACCCGCAACCACAGCAACATCAGTATCAACGCCAGGGCCAGCATGGCCAATTCAGACAGTATCAACAGCCTCAGGCTAAGCAGGGCCAGGGATCCTCCTCTTTTTCAATCTCTCTTGAACTCTAGCGAGTGTTGGACGAACTTCATGATGTGAGAGTCGACATAAATCGAATCTCTCGATGGAGAGACGAGGTGACTACACCCCAAATCGTGATTCTAGCTCAAGTCCAGGCTAATCTAAATAGCCTCGGGCAGAATCAGGTATTAATCTTTAAATATTCCTTACCTGAATACGAGATCTTTTCGCATGATGACGCTTATCATATTTCTCTTAGGAGCAAAAAGACCATAACCATGCTTGACCGAGCAAAAGATCACGGTGACATAGCCCCAATGTCTACTAAGTCACACAATCCTGGGGAAATTGAGGAGGAGAGGCACGAGGAGGAGAAAGAAGAAGTCCCACCCACACCAACCGTCAAACACTTCACTACTGAGGACCCTAGAGAATCAGAATCTAAATCTGACAATGAAGCATCACTAAGACATCCGCAATAGTTGTCCACCAATTTCCCTATGTTTAGATCAGTCAGTCCGAGTCCTGTAAATAAATTTAATTCCTCATCCAATAAAAGTGATGTTTTTTATCACTATGAGTCCATTCCTTTCCCCTGTGCTCTCATGTTAGGAAAGAAGGAAAACTTCAAAAAACCAAAAAAATGATGAAGACATGGCCCACATTTGTAGAGAAAACATCAAGGTCACTTTTTCCCTAGACGAGACGATAGAAAGAGACCTAGCTTTTAGGAAGTACCTTAAGGTTAGATGCACACCAACAAGGGCCAGCAAAAACAACCCTATCCCAACAAAGAAGCACATACTCTCTATTGTTACATCTCGCCTGATAAAAAATGAGTTACCAATGAAGAAAAGAGACATGGGTGCTCACTTTGTCACTAGCCAGATCAACGAAATCAAGTTTGCCCAAACATTGTTAGACAATGGCTCTTCCATCAATTCTCATGCCCATAAATCTATTTGAGCATCTAAATCTAGGTCCTCTTAAGAAGTCTACATCCGTACTTCAATTCGCAGATACATCAACTAAGAGACCTAAGGGGGAGATTAGAAATGTTGTCATCAACATAGAGAGACAAAATTACCAAGTAGATTTCACAATACTTGACATGGATGCCCCTAGAAATCGAAAAGACTCCCAAATGATACTAGGGCGGCCCTTCCTTAGGACCGCATGATCTGTATTTGATTACACATTGGGGAGAATCTAGTTTGGAAAAGTTGAACTTAAAATGAAGTAAACTAGGTTTCAACAACCTGACACTGAGTCTAGAACCGAGTCTGAAAACTCAGAACCTGAGGAAGAAAATACGGAAGCAACAGTTGGGACCTGGAGACAAAACCCAACCGCAATGATAGAATCACTCTCATCTGGAGAGTGACATTGTTGATGATTCAGTCTGCCAGCTCATCCATGAATCTACCTATACTCCTGGAGACTTAGAGATCCCTCTTGACCTGTCAGTCCATTCTCCTTATGGACAATCCCAGAGTGAGGTACACAGATTGGACGCGGCGCTTGCCACACCAAATTCCATCTTTAGCGATCTAATCCCCAAAACAATTAAGATGGTGGTCGATAATGATACACAACCAACATCCACATCACAACCAGAATTAGTAATGATAGAGCCAGATTTTCTGAATGATATAGACTTACCCGAGCTCAAACCATTGCCCCCTACTCTTAAGTTTGCCTTGCAGGAAATATGGGACAATTCCGGTCAACATCAGTTCACATCTGACCGAATAGCAAGAGATCCACCTGCTTAAAGTTTTAGAGAAAAATTGCAAGGTATAGGATAGAGATTGTCTGATCTTCCAGGGATTAACCCCGCCCTCTGTTCACACCATATTTACCGTGAGGATAATGCTAAACCCTCCTGTAAATGCCAATGTAGGTTGAATTCAAGTTTAGGGGAAGTGTCTAAGATTAAGATTGAAAAATGGTGTAACAGTGGTTTCATATATCCCATCTCACACTCCAAGTGGGTGTTGCCTTTGCATGTCGTCCCGAAAAAATACGGACTTCATATTATCACCAAAGAGGAGGGAGAGGAGATCACGACACGGGTACCCACGTCATGGTGTGTCTGTGTGGATTACATGCGCCTGAATGCCGCAACGAAGAAGGACCACTTTCCGCTACCTTTTATTTATCAAAGTTAAGAGATTGGCAGGGAGAGGACACTTCTGTTTCTTAGATGGGTACTCAAGCTACAATCAAGTGGCCATCACCTCTGAGAATCAGGAAAAGACTACTTTACACGTCCTTTCAACACTTACGCATTCAAGTGCATGCCTTTTGGGTTTGCAATGCCCCCGGCACTTTTCAGTCGTGCTTGATTATGGTTTTTGCCGAAATGATTGGATAATTCCTGGAAGTCTTCATGGATGACTTCTCGGTCCATGGTGATTCATTCGATGATTGCCTAGCACACCTGGATCAAGTCCTTCAAAAGTATAAGGAAGTGAATCTGGTGCTCTCTTGGGAGAAAAGCCATTTCATGGTAAAAGAGGGCATTGTATTGGGGCATGTCATCTCCAAGAAAGGAATGGAGGTTGACCCTGCCAAGGTGGATGTGATCAAGAACATCGAGCTACCTACCATTGTTAAACAAGTGCGGTCTTTTTTGGGGCCTATCGGATTTTATAGGACATTTATTAAGGATTTTTCAAAAGTTGCCCGACCACTGACTAACCTCTTAGGGAAAGATACCGAGTTCATTGTATATCATAAGTGTCTTGAAGCCTTCGAGATTCTCAAAAAGAGGATCATTGAGACTCCCGTCCTACAATCCCCCGACTGGTCTCTTCCCTTCGAGATCATGACAGATGCTTCAGAATTCGCAGTAGGGATGGTGTTAGGATAAAGAAAAGATGGAATCCTGTATGATATTCACTATGCAAGCAAAGTTTTAGATCCATCTCAGAAAAATTACATTGTGACCGAAAAGGAAGTGCTTGCAATAGTCTTTGCCTTGGAAAAATTTCGATCTACACTTCTAGGATATAAGGTGACAGTTTACACAGATCATTCTGCCATTTGATACTTAATGGAGAAAAAAGATGCAAAAATGCGACTCCTCAGATGGATACTCTTGCCTCAAGAATTTGATTTGGAGATTAAAGATAAACCTGAAGTTAAGAATGTCATGGTTGATCATTTATCACGGATCGAACATAACAAAATCCCTGAGTCTGAATCCATATGTGAAACCTTCCCAGACGAGTCAATTTCTGCTATTGACTCTCTCCCATGGTATGCCAACATGGTAAACTATCTTGTCTCCAAGAAAGTTCCTCAGGGCTGGCTCAAGAACAGAATCGACCGATTCAAGTCGGAAGCCATACACTACCATTGGGAGGATCCTTTCCTTTTCTTTGAAGGACCGGATTGTATATGGAGAAGATGTAATCCTCAGAAAGAATACCAAAGTGTCCTTAATATGTGTCATACCTTGGAGGCAGGAGGACATCACTTCAGAAAGAGGACCACTGAGAAGATACTACAATGTGGATTCTACTGGCCGACCTTGTAAAAGGATGGCTGTAATTTTGTCATGTCGTGCCCAGTCTGTCAGAGAATGGGAGGGACCATTGGTCCCAAAGATGTCATGCCTATGTAACCAGTAATCATTTGTGATGTATTCGATGCATGGGCCATAGACTTTATGGGCACGTTCCCTAACAGTCAAGGATCGAATATATTCTTCTCGTGGTAGATTATTTATCTAGGTGGGTGGAGGATATCCCTACTCGAGCGGCAGGCAGCAAGACTGTATGCAATTTTTTGAAAGTTTATATTATTTCGAGGTTTGGAATCCCTTAAGTATTAATATCTGATGGTGGTAGCAACTTTGTCAACCGGGAGGTGAAGAAGTTGACTAAGTAATACGACATCGAACACCATGTCGCTTGGCCTTACCATCCACAATCCAATGGCATGACCGAGGTGTCAAACATGGAGATCAAAGGAATTTTACAGAAGCTAGCCCGCCCTGACAGGAAGAATTGGTCCCAACTCTTGGATCAAGTTCTATGGGCTTACTGGACGGCTTACAAGACCCCCATTGGGCACCTCCCCATTTTCGAATGGTATATGGAAAGCCGTCATTTGCTAGCAGAACTCGTGCATAAATCAGAATGGGCAATCAAAAAGATCAATTGGAACTGTCACCAAGGAATGAAGAATAGAGAGATGGATTTGAATGAATTATCCAAAATCTGAAATTATGCCTTCGAAAACAACATCATTTACAAGGCAAAGTGAAGAAATGACACGACAAGAACATCCGAACAAAGACCTTTGTCCCATGACAGAAGGTATGGTTATTTAATGCAAGACTGAAAATTTTCTAAGCTAAATTGAAATCCAAATGGACGGGACCCTTCATCGTAAGAGAGGTGCACGATAATTGAAGTGTTGAGATCTCAGAGACCGCATACAACACACAAATTTCTATAGTCAATGGTCAACTGCTTAAACACTTTGACGAATCCAGTGAGAAGTTAGTGCAAGTAGAACAGATCTCTTTCACCCAACGAGTTGTACTAGACGAAAGACTAAAACTGCACGGATAAACCACCTCTTAAATTCCATCATTCTTTTGTATATTCATCAACCTACTCATCTACTCGATCCCCCACCTATGATTATCTGATCATACTTAGGCTGACCTGAGCCTAAGTATAAGGGGATCGGTACCATTGTTTACACATCACTTCTCTTCTTTTTCTTTTCCTCTCATCTATACTTAGTACGAGCTATGTCTGCATTTCACTTTGTGCCATGAGGACATAGCACAAGCTAAGCATAGGGGGGTGTTTCTACACACTTTATCCATTGCTCATACTTTAATTGTTTTCATCTAACACTGGGAATGGGTACAAGTATTATATATATTATACTAAATTCTTTATATAAATAATACATAGTTTAAAAAAAAACAACAAAAACACAAACAAAAAAAATAAACAAACAACAAAAATCTTTTTGAATAAAAAAATTCTCATGGTCTTGCATTTCATTAAGCATCTCATGCATCCATACATTCCTTGATTGGTATATTCCTGACACATTCACTATCACTCAAGGCTTGAGAATTTGAAGACACTGGATTTCTGAGATCTTTAGAATCCGAGCTAATCAGCCTTAGTCATTAGGGTTTTTTTAAAACTTAATATTCCACCCTTCCCTAGTTTAAAAGATTTGAGCGCTATATTGCACTCTTCATCTCTACCTTCTAAATAATATGATCAACACAACACATTCACAACTGCATGATTGATGAGATGAGTTGAGTTATCACTTGAAGAATTGGGACTAGAGATTTGAGTCTAGTCCCGATCTAATGATGCTCGAGGATGGGATAAAGTTAATGAAGGCTTCAAGAAACCTGAGTGTCAGCAAAACCCTAGCCAGTATGCAAACAAGTTCATATACTATCTCTTGATATTTACCTATGTGCGAGGGTGTGATGAAACTAATTAAATTGTTTATAAGTGTGCGCCAACTCTTGGTAAAAGTAGTGGAGCTAGCCAAAAAGAAAAGAAAAGAGAAGAACGAAATTCAAAGAAAATCTCTATCCTTCAAAGTCAAATTACAAAGAGCTTCCACCAAAGGCGAGCACTACTAAACATTTTCAAAGTGTCCACTTGGACCAAATGCTTCTAGGACCAAGGAGTCAGGTTAGCACCATAAAATGGCTCTGCATCGCACAGTGATACAGGTCTGGGTGTCGAAGGTATCTTAGATGCTCTAAAGAGACACACCCTGATGTACTCCCAGAAAAACAAGTGCAGACGACTCCGAATTCTCTTGACGGACACATTGATCAACAAAAATAAAAATACATATGGTGAGTAATAAGGCACTCGAGAGGCCCCTTGTTCCAATGTGAAGGAGAGAAAATTAGACACAATCCTAAGCCCTCCATAATCTGGTCGTCCATCTACACTTTCAAGTCTGACAAACTAATGAGACGGTTGACTGAAGCAAGAATAGACTTATTCCCTAGTGTTGAGGATTAGGTCTAGAGGAGAGTCTCTTGGACTAGAACTTTGGGTGACATCTTTACTCAACTCTCATGAATGCAGTACACTAAAAGTCATATCCTTCTATTATATGTATAAACGAAGAGTGTGAAAAATAGAGAAGTTGGATTCCTTTTGATTAAAGCATGGTTGAGCTCAGAATTTTAGGATCACTCAAATTAAGGGTCTTTGATGAATTAAGCCTTGAAAATTCACATGCACAGTTAGGGGTTTATCCAACTAAGTCATTCATTCATTGATGCTCGGGGACGAGCATGGTTTAAGTATAGGGATATGATGAATCTCGTATTCATCATGCTAAAATTGATCAATTAGGCTATGTTCCCCAAAATCCATATATATTTAGTAATTAATAGAGCATCATTAGCATTCATACATGTCTAAATAATATTCGCATTTCATCATGCATAATTGCATAATGTTTAAATTGGCCTAAAAAGCTGCTAACTTTCCATATTTTTAATTAATTCATTATAATCCAATTAACCTGAAAAAACCCTCATTTTGTGGATATTACTAACAAGAATAAATAAAAAAATACAAAAAAATTGCTAACTCAAATAAGTCTCAAATAAACCCAAAAGCAAATTTCACATCTGATGGACTAAAATGCACATATCTCCCTCCCTCAGTGTCTGATTTTGGTCTACTCACTTTTAAAGTACTCCATTTTCAAATACCTTCAAAACAAGACTAATTTCATAAAATTCGAAGCTCATATGTGAAAGTTGGGTTTTGAGCCTCTTTTGCGCATTTTATCTTTTTGCTATTTTTGACTTGAGTTTTGATGTACATAATTAACCCTTTTAATTTGATTTCTTCTTCATTTGTGATCTTTCATGAAAGTCTTATTAAACGACATAAAAAAAAATCTAGATCAAGACTGAAATCAAAGAAATTGACTGAGTCCGAGTAACCCTTATGAGTCTGTACAAAAATCTCGTATTTCTTACTTGTATTTTATTTCCCAATTTTCTTACTTATTAAAAATACAAAAAATATTAGTGTGTAATAATTTTCTTGTATTTTATCATATTTTTCTAGATTTTTATCCTCTCTTAAAACCACCAAAAAATTGCAAAAATCCAAAAAATCGGTTTTCTATATACATGGAGAACCACCAAAAATACCACTTTGTATAGATGACCTCTTTTCCTCCCGGATGTTTCATGAAAGCTGTAGATCTCATCGAGACGAACAACTTTTGTGAAGGAAAGTTTTTGATTCGAGGTCTCCTTCCATCTCTTTTCTATTTTTATTTGTCTTTTTATTTTGAATTTTTTTGGGTGACACGTTGCAGCCCTTGGGTGTGCCAAGTGGCACCCCTTTTTCTCTCTCCAACAACCCCCTTCCCGGCATGCACCATGCACGTGCAACTTCCTCCCCTTCCCAGCTCCCGCGACTAGCCGTTTCTCAACCGCCCACCTCCAGTCCTCCGCTCGTTACGTCCTCGCGCGAGTAACGACCGCCGCCAACCTCCACGCCCTTCTAGCCGTTCAACTCCTCCTCTCGTAACTTGCGTTAACCCTCCCCCTGTAAAATCCTTGCCTACAGACTCCTCTAAACCCATTCGCCATTCCAAGGAAGGAGAGGAGCTTCGCCGACCCTCAGGTGACAACATCAGTCCGTGGATCTCGAGCAATTCTCCATCTTCAGGCGTGATCAGATAAGCTCTTACTAATCGCCGCAGCCTCTCCATAGAGCCACTGTAGAGCTCAGGCCCCTCTCCAGCCTTTGAGCGACGATACCCCCTGGTATTTTCTACCCTTTTCTCCTTCGAGCGACTATACCCCCTGGTATTTTCTACCATTCTCTCTCTCTCTCTCACCTCCGCATCACACGCCTCCACCTCCGACCTCACACAGGCTGGAGCCCCGCTCCTTTCCCTTACCTTCGTAGGAGCCCCTGTGCACCCCTGTTCCCCATTCACCATCTTCTCCATTCACTACCTGTGTTACTTGAGGATGGAGCCTTTCACGGTGTCCTCTAAACCACCCACTCTACTAAGCGAAGTCGGACTGTAAACGGCTACCCGAAACCCTCACTGAGAAGTAGCTAGTTGTTTCTAAAAACAGTAGTTTGAGTGAAATTTTCGGTTTTGGCTCTGTCCTAAGTGTGCGATCTAGTCCTTACAAACAATGAGTGGGTTATTATCCACCAAACACAAGGGTTAATTTTATGTAAATTTTATTTACAATCACCTTGATTACCAGTCCCAGTTTTAGATTAAGGTTATCATTGAAGTTTAAATGAGCACAAAAATTCACTCCTAATGAGCAGTCCCAATTTCTTTAATTCCTAAGTTGTAAAACTGAGGAGGGATAATTGAAAAAGCTAATGCAAGCATAAATGAATGATGCATGCTTAAGAAGAAGACTTACAATGATTCCTCACGTTATTCATGCAGAATGCAATACAAGGAATTAAAATTTACACTAAATGATATGCCCAGAAGAAAAACGCCCTTGGCAGATAATTCTATTAGCGGGAAGAATTGATTTCAATTTGGCTAATGTTGAACGATCTATAATGCGTATAATTAGTGAAAAAGTGTGGCCTAAAAATTACGAGCACAATCAAGGATAAACAAGCATGCATATATGTGCCTAATTCCTACGCTACTTAAATTGGATCCTGATGAAGCCACATTTCATCATCTTTATTCTATCATTTTGGCAACAAAAATCCTAGCAAATGCGTGTAAATACCCTTAATTTCCATATCTTAGCATTCATGCATGTGCATGTAATTAGTGTATAAAACACTGTAATTAAATCCAAAATTATAGAATAAATAAAAGAAAAGAAAAAGAATAAAATATTGTAAATATTTTATGATCCGAAACCCCGAGACCTAGGCATCTTGATGAATAGGTCGACAAGGAATAAAGTAGGGGGAGATAAGGGCCAAAATACAGTATAAATACCTATAAAATTCTATTCATTCTTTATTCATTTTGGGACCTATTTTTTGTTCCACTTTTTATACATCAAATAAAGAAACTTTGTACATGAAAGTTGTAGATAATTTCATAAAGAAAAATACAAAATTGATTTCACTCAAAAATAATGTACAGATAAAAAGTTATGGTCTGAATAAAATTCCAGAATCCCAACTTCCCAGACCCGTATCTCACAAATGAAAACTCCAAATGCATCAAACTCACCTTTAATTGTATATAGAATAAAATAAGCTATTTAATGAAGATGGTTTCGTATTTTTCGGAGTTACGGTTTGAAAGTTGAGTTTTGGACCCCTCTTGTACATAGTTTACACCTTTTTCTTTCTTTTGTATAGATTCTTTTTTTTAACTCTCTTTTTTTTCTTTTGATTTCAATTATATTTTGTTAGTTGTATATTCTAATTTCTATTAAAATATAAAATCAATTAAAAAATATAAAATCAAAAAGATACAAAAATAGATCTTCTCTATACAAGTCAATTTGACTTGTATTCTATCTTTATCACTTTTTTATCTTACAAAATTAAAAATCAACAAAAATATTTCAATTGTTTATATTATTAACAAGAAAACAAGACTAAAAATCATAAAAATCCAAAATGGGTATTTTATACCTTCAAAAAAAAACATGTTTTTAATTTACATCTTTTGAAAAAAAAGAGCTTTCTTCTGCAATGTTCTAGATAACATTATTTTGAGATAGTTTCATGATTTGAGCTTTTATTTTGAGGTCTCTTGTTATTCATTTCAAACATGTTTTCATTGGAAAAGACCCCTCTTTTTTGATTAGTACACATGAGCATAAAGACAATCACTAGTGTCCAAAAAATTTGAAATAGTCCACTCCCATTGGTGGAGGCCTCCCCCAATAGCCATCATCTCTTCCATTCCTCCACCAAATAAAAGAGCTTCATCTCCCATTTTTGAATTCATACACCATTAGAGTCTTCATTCTAGCTCCTCTACCTCCATTGTGATAGAGTGAAGGTTGGAGACGAAGCCACGACGAAGGGAGGATTCTTTGGCGTGATCTCTTGGTGTTCTTGCTCCATTGTATCACAAGCTCTTAGCTTGTCAAGCCTCTTCTCCGCCGGAATCGAGGCCATGACCGGTCATTCTCATCGGAGAATCGATCACCATAGGCGACTACCTTCACATGCTACGTTTTTCTTCTTGTAGGTAACTTTTAGATTTAGTTTTTCTTCTTATTGTATTGTAACAACCCATTATCTTCAACTTTTCTCCATCCTCATTCGTCGCGGCTAACCACCTCATCGCCGCCTTCATCCACTTCTTCGTACTCCCTTCACGCAACCTCAACCAACTCTGACCACGCACGGTGACCGGAGACCATCTCCTTCTACCATTTTCGTAGGAGAACCCATACACCCCATATATTTTTTGTGTGCATAACGCAAGCCGAACCCACGCTCGAGCTTTCATTTCTACTCGCAGGTACCGTCCGAACGTCCTACAGCCGCACCACCATCTCTCACGCAGAGCTCCACACCGTGGTACTTCGTCGGCCCTCGGATTGGCGTTTTTGTTGATGTTTTTCAAAGGAAGAAGAAGAAGGGAGGGGGTGGATAGCAGCCACCGTTGGATCTATCCCCCTCCTTTTAATCTTAACCATCCAGCCAAGGGGTAGAAGTTTTATACATAAGCCCTCACCATTTTGAAATTTCACGCAGATACCCTTACTAACCAAGAGGAGCTTGATGCCACGTGGATAAGTGGCAAGTTTTGCGGCTATACCCCTGCATTTTTGGTATATTTCAAGAAGTTTTCGAGTATCTTTTGAACTGCAGTTTCGTTCTTATATTTTCATCTGTACCCCTGCACTCAACTGCTCATAACTCGTTCGTCTGAACTCGGTTTCTCGTGAGATTTTTTTTGTTAGAAAGCTGTTTAAGAGTTCTACATCATATCCAAATTTCAGATTTTTCTGATGTACGAACTATTTATGGCGAATTTATGAATTCAGAGTAAAGATTGGGCTTGTTTTGTTGATAACACTTGAAATACTCAGTATCACTTGCTCATTTTTGGATATGTTGTAGTAATTAGCAGGGCCGATTTTGGGTTCAAATTTCAACAAAAAATATTGTGATTTGTGTCCTGTAGAATTTCTACAATATTTTTAGTGATTGATTTATTTTTGGAGCATCTTTCATCTATTTGAAAATCTAAAAATATGTGCATGTGCCCCTAACTTTGTTCTATAATCAGAGATTTTTGTTGTATTTTTATCTTTTTGTTTGAGAAGTCAAAAAAATCAAAACATTATTTCTACCTTCCTGCAGTCTTTTATTTTTAATATATTCATTACCTATTAAAAAATTCCAAAAAAATTATATTTTGTTTGTTTTTGTATGTTTTAACTTCAAACCAAAAATCATTAAAAATTTCAAAAGAAAACCCCTAAAAATAGCAAAACACCAAAAACCTTCCAAAAAATCTTAAAAATTCTAAAAAAATCCTAAAAATATAATTTCAGTTTCTGAATTTTCCTTATTTTGTTATCTTTATTATAAAATTAAGTTGAGGAAGTTTTGATTCTGTTTGGTATTTTTCATCCTCATTTTAATTTCGGCCAACAACCTATCTCACTATTTACTAGTATTTTTGCCCTTAAAAATACCAAAAAAATTAGGAAAAATCTAGAAAAATCACAAAAACATTAGAAAAATATAAAAATCACAAAAACATTCCATTTCCTGTATTTTGAGTATTTTCCCCTATTTTTATCCCTCTCTTATCTCTAGTGTACATATATATTCCTTATATACATTATATCTTTATTAAAAGAAAAAGAAAATATAAAAGTACAAAATATAAAAAGAAAATACAAAATCAGTAAATTAGAAACCCAAATATAAAAATATAAAATCAAAAATTAAATAAAAAATATAAAATTCAAAACCCACAAAAATAACACTTGTAGGCACTTGATCACAATCACATTTTGCACTTAGCTTGATCTATCCTGCCTTGCTCCCTGTGTTCGAACTCTTTATATACTTGCACCTATACATTTTTTATGTAGAGTTAAAAATAAATTTGACTCCACATTTGCTTGTTATTGTTTGATATTTGATTGTGGGTTCATTGTTGAATAATTACGGGATTTTGTAGTGGTCAAGACATCGACTGTTGATTTGCCTTGTGAATCAATACGACCGCTCTCAATTTCGTGGATATCAGATCCCAACCACACAAAAGGGATTGAAATAGACCCGACACATCACAAATAAGTCCAGTCCTGAATTATTACAAGGGTTCAGAGAGAGGGACCCTAAGAATAATGCAGCAAATTAAATAAACTAACTCTCTCTCTCTCTCACACACACACAAATAAAAATTCAATCTTTGCAGATCCTTGAATTATATCCAAAAAATCCGCTCCCAGAAATATGCAAAGAGAGAAGATGCGGTTAGTATCAGAAGTGAGAAAAAAATGCAAAATAAAATAAAATGCAAATAAAAAAGAAAGAAATTAACATAGAAATTAATTTCACAATAAATAATTATTTAAACTAATCTAAAACCACGTAACTAAAAAACCACCATTCCCTATGTTCGACCTTGGTAGACTTGCCAAGTAAAAATATTCCACAACATTCAAAGATTATGATTTTTGATTGAACGAATTCTATCTCCTATACTGAAATTATCGATTATTAGAGAGAGCTAGGCCCTAGACCATGGAATGGTGGACCCATGGTCAACTTGACCATGATTGCGGCAGCCTCCGTGCACCGTTGAGCTCCGAGGCCAGGCTGACCTTGTCGGGCGACTATCGGAGGCTCCCAAAGAGCCTCAGCCAAGTCATTGCCTCCACAAATTACCTTGCTCTGGCCAGGTACCTTTTAATTATTTCTTTCCGTTTTCTCCGATTTGTCTCACCGCACACCACACCAATCACCGACCTCTGACCATCCTACGACTTTCGCCATGTCACCCTCACCCTCGCCACTACCTCCGATCTCCTCTTCCTCTTTTTCAGAACCACCCCGCTCCGACCCATCTCCTTCTTCACCTTGCTGGAGAAGAAGCTCCTGGCCTCCGCCTCCCTTGCCCGATCATGCCACCATTTCACCTCACATCACTCACGCACACTACGCCAATGCTTCGACTATCATCTAACCCCTGCAGGTTTGTAATGATCGGAGCTCAAGCCCCCTCGTCGGTCTCGATCTCCAACTCCAACAACGCTTCATCGACCACTTGCTCCATTCACACTCAAGGCTTCATCTCCGAACAGACACCTTTGCCAGGTGGTTATGATGCTTAGGCTAGCATCTACGACCATGGAGGAACTCGACAGAGCCCTGGCGAGCTCACCGGAGCTCAAAATACGTCGCCCCTCCTCCGGTTGAGGATGACATACATGTGTCGTTGGATGGTGTCTCGCAGTGCCCATTCAACAGCCAAAGTTACACCACGTCATCAGCACCAACCTGCATGTTCGATCCATCTGAGCCATCCCCCGAGCCATCAGCACTTGCCACATGCATGCCGAAACTCACATCCCTCCAAGCTTAGTCCCTCGCGTGCCTTGCATGTGGGGGTCTGGGCAAATTGTAAAAGAGTCCTCGGTGGTTTCTAGATTTACAACAAGATCCCCAGGCGTGTGTCTCGCATGCATGCCTGGTAATTTTGCATAAATATCCAGCCAAATTTTGATATTTGCATCCAGGTCCCTATGTGCAATGGAGAAATTGCAAAGGACCCCTGTCGGTTTTCCATATTGCAAATAGGTTCCTCCAGGGACCTATTTGTGATTATTTGTCCTTTTATTCCTCGTATTTTTATTGCATTTATGCCCCTACATTGTTTCTTTCATAACTTGAGCATCGTAAACCCAAATTGCATGATTTCAGTGTCATTTTGTTCCTTATTTAATTATATATATAATGGCATAGTTAATTTTCTCATCTGAGAATAATTTAAACCGATGCATTTTTAATGTTATATAGTATCCCTTGCTCAATTGCCTTTCCATTGAATAGGTGTTTGCGCATAATTTTATGCTAAAAATGACTTTGAATCCGAATGATATTTTATGCTCATTTTCTCTAAGGCATATTTGTAATCCATTATTTGCATGTTTATCCCTTTCATCCATTCATACATTTTGACATGCATCATATTTTAACTGCATTGAAAAATAAAATAAAAATACATGCATCACCTGATCTGCATTTTATTGTGTGCATCTGCATGAAGATCAAAATGAGAAAATATTCACACACAAATTTAATAGATCAAAATTTGATAAATATCTTAAACAAGCTCATGTCCCTGTGTTCGACCTTGGTAGACTTGCCAAGTATAAATATTCCACAATATTCAAAGATTGTGATTTTTGCTGAACCAAATTCCGTCTCCTATACTACAATTATTGATTATTAAAGAGACGATTTTTGACATACATCACCAATCTCTTCTAGCATAAGATCAACATAATGTGATGCACACTAACTCCAGACGATTCATGGGTACTTGGTTCTCAAGATTCTGCCAACAATCATATTAATAGTTGCATTGTTTGTCACTACTTGGACTACATTGTCGGGCCCGACTTCCTCAATGGACTTATTCACTAAGGAAGCAATGTAATCGATAGTATGAGAATCTGCAGACGAGTCAATAGATCTTAGAAAACTACTCTCAAGCTCACAATTTACGCAAATATTCATGATGATCCTTCCTCCCTATTAGTACATGCATTTGTCATAATGGAACATCCAGAAGTCTTCCAATAATCATGATGTGCTTGAATGAACTCTTTTGTTTCCTTAACATGTTTCTTCAAAAGGGTTTCTATAAGTTCATAGTACGTTGGAGGCTTGTACAACCTTACATACTGCCCAATTGCTTCGCACATTCGAAGAAAGGAGCCACTTTTGAAAACATTGAAAGAGATGTAATTATCATAGAAGTACTTTGCCTTGAATGAATTCGCACGTGCACGTTCCTCCTTGACAAAGGTATTTTTTATTGTGGATTGGTGGAGACTCTTCGCTGGAACATCTTCTGCTAAAGTTTGAGGCCTTTTTCCTATCGTTCTCTTCATCATTCAAGGGTTGATTAATCTTAATGGAGACTTGCCCTTAGATGTCTTTCATCCTCACAGTCTTCTCATTCCTTTTCATTTTAATTTCCTCCATGTTGTCCATGATTTCTTTCTTCATCTTAGGAGTCACCTTGGGACAAGATGTTGTATTGCCTTTAATATGAGCTAGATGTTGCTTCATGCAATTGCTCCATTCGGTCACAAATTTCTGACATAAACGACAAGTAACCATGCTAGGGGTACTTGGATCGCTAGGAAAGCATACTTCCATCTTGGATCATTGGATCCATGAGGAAAAAAACTATGTTGTATCTCTCCTCTGAATAGGAGGCGCGCTTCCAGTTCCAAGTGTAGGAGAAGAACCACTGTAGATGGTAGTATGGAGGCCATAGTTGCCTAACATTTAATCATAGAACATCATCAACAAAGTACTATATGATCTGAATTAATATATATAATCAAAATAATATAACTAAATTTCATATCTTGATTCCTAGACATTGTTCATACATAGTTCATAACTTCACATATATAGTGAGTAAAAAATAACTTCACATCTTAAAAAAATACACATTACACAGTGAAGATACACAGTTTAAACATAACATACACATTTTCAATGATTTCATATACAGTTCATAACAATAACTTCATAGTTCACACTTCAAGTTCAACAGTTATAACACTCAAATGTTTCATGACCAATCTAAATAATATGATTTAATTACAAAGCTTCTAATAACGGATCGTAATGTCAGATCGGGTGACTAATATCAAAACTTAAGGTACAAACTTGTTTGGATATTATTATATATCAGTAATTAACTAATAACAATACTTTATGTACATATTGTGGAAACAAATTTGGATTTTATTCTATACAATCCATGGTTATGATCAGTTTGCCCCAAAACATATCAATACCACAACGCAATTTTATAGCTGAACCTCCTTATGTGCAGAAAAAAGAGTTAGGGTTTTATTTGATAACAAGCCTCTATTTGGATTATGTATTTGTAATTTAGTCATGAGTATGAGAAGAAAGACATACTCCCATCCGGTAAACCGAAAGTCCATGAGACATACAAGTATCATTTCATACACAGTTTGTAACAATAACTTCACACTTCATAGTAAACTTGGATCAACAATAACACACATTTCGTACACATTTCAGAACAATAAAATGAAATAAGTGGCTCAAAAAATTACATATAAAAAATAACAAGAAAAAGGTGAAAAAAGGATTTTAAGGTTACCTAGCAGATGTTAGAAAGTGCTGGGAGGTGAAGGACCTTCACACAGAGGAGTTGGAGCATGAGAGGCGGAGCAACGTCATTTGGAGGCGCTAGGAGGAGGAGGGCCTTCGAACTGGGAGGCGGAGGCGCTTCCCTTGGCCTTGGAGGCGGAGCAACGGTGCTCGAAGGTGGAGAAGCATCGATCAGAGGTGGAGATGGGCCTCTCGGAGGTGGAAATGTTTCCAGGAGGCAATAGAGGCATAGGTGGAGGTAGAGGTTGCATGAGAGGATTTGTGCCCTATCGGTGTTCTCTGCTTACCCAAGAGCTGGAATCGAGTTTGTTCTAAACCCAATCGTATCTGGATCTTAGGATCCGGATCCGATCAACCCTTCTTCGACTGAAGCAGACGTACAGAAGGCATATGCATTAGCGCAATGAGCGTATAATTGAGGTCTTCATGAAAGTGGTGCGTTGAAAGTGCCACACACGCATATGCGGTCTCATAGGCCGATTTCACAAATATTGTTTACAGCTCTACCAGCATGTGCAGAGCCTAAAACATCTTAAGACCATCCAATAAGTAACATTAAGATGATTCATTTTATTTGATCCATTCTTTTTTCCTTCCAGTACATTTCGAAAGCAAATGTTATTTTGATAAAATTTGGTGTTTAATCTCAAACGGTAAAATTCAAAGCTAAAGCATCAACCAATTTCAGTTATAGTGCATTCTAGTATGAAGCAAGAGCTTGTCTTTAGCATGCTTTATGCTATTTCTGATTTTTAGAACTGATAGTCAGTGAAATCCTCTAAATTTTTTCTCTCGTCAAAACATCTATTAATAGTTTCCAAATCAATAGATATAACATAGACTAAGACTACAATAAAAATCCTAATGCAAAATGGCAATGTGACATGCATGGCCCATGCTTATGTCAAGAGAGGGCATGTTGAGTTGGGCTAAATAGGGCCACCTCAAGTTCGGGCGGAGCCCGACCCAATCTTAAGAATTTGAGAAGACGAGGGCACATACCCCATCCACATGTACATTTGGTCTGGAACAAGCCTTTGCTTTTATATGTCAAATCAAGGTTGATGCCCAATGTTCCGCCTTACTTATTGGGGGGAGTCGAGGGGCTTCAAGTGAGATGGGATCTCACAATTTCCATGGTAAGCCATCAATAAGATCCATTGAATCTCAATTTGATGGTTGTTGCTAAAATCTTATCCAAAAGGTATTTCTATCATTATGTTTCATTAAATTCAAATTTCATTTAATAAATTTTGATTTACCATTTTGGAGTTGTCAAGATTTGGTACTTTTTAGTGTATAAAATTCCAATATGTTCTCGGGTAGGAATATGTTTGTAAAGTCCAATGAGTAAATGTAGAATCCACATTCAGTTTTGTAAACTCATTTATATTTTTTACATCTAGTGATTATAAAGTAAAATGTGGATTTATACTTATAAATTCAAGTGATTCAATGTAAAATAAATTGTATAATTGCAATACGTTCGTAATTTTCTATAATGGTCAATTCAAGTGGATTTATGTAAAAATTATCCTATCATGGTAAGTTCTACTGAATTCATTGTAAGATAATAAGTTGACTATAGTATATTATTTGTATTTTGTGTTTAGACCTACAATATTGAGTAATGTCGTACACGAACTCCGATGCATTATGCAACATCCAAGCCCTTTGCGTAAATAGTGTAAGGGGCTCCACAAATGAAAAACCAATTAGAAATATCAATTAATTTCAAAAAGATAACAATAGCAACAAAGCCATTTCCCACAATTTATTAGGGTCTGCTACGTGGATTTTTTGCTTCCATTCAAATCTATTTTGGGTCATTCTCGAGATTAAATCCAAATAACTAAGATCCATTCAGATAGTCTCATTCCAACACTTCTTGGACCTTCATCGTTCTCTCTTAACCGACTCAGCATTGCAAATCTCAGATCTTCTAATTGGTGCATCAACCAACCTCCTTTGCAAACGACCAAGGACAAACCATCTTAAGAGGTTTTCTTTCATCTTATCATCTATAGGAGCTACACCAACTTTCTTTCTGATAGCATCATTTCAAATCCAATCTTTTAGTGTATGACCACACAACCACCTTAGCATTTTCACTTCTGCTAATGTCATTCACTGCACATGCCTATGGTTTAAAGGCCAACATTTTGATCCGTAGAGCATATCGGGTCTCATGGCTGCTTTGTAATGCTTTCCTTTGACTTTGAAATGGATTTTCTTAGCGCAAGCAGTAGATGCTCCTCTCTACTTTATCCAACTAGCATTTTTCTGTTAGTAACATCTCCATCAATTTCCAATCCTGTTACAAAATAGATCTCAAGTATCTAAAAGAATCTTTCTTTTGAATGTTATCGTCTCTAATCTTCACCTCAAGTCCTTTACCGCTGTTTACATCAAATTTGTCCTCCATATATTTAGTCTTAACCCTACTTATACAAAATCTTTTATTCTCTAAGGCATGTCTCCAAACATCCAGCTTCGCATTTACCCCATCTCTTATCTCATTAATAAAGACGATATTATCAATGAATACTATAAACCAAGGTATCTCATCCTAAATGTGACTAATCAACTCGTCTATAATCATAGTAAAAAAGAATGGACTCAAAGTTGAACCTCAATGCAGACCGATGATGATGTTAAAATAATCAATATTTCCAGACTACATCCTTAAACAAGATGAAGCCCCATCATATATATCTTTTATAAGGTTAATGTATAGGACAAGTACTTGTCTCTTCTCTAAAACTCTCCACAAAATCTCCCTTGGAACTGAATTATAAGCCTTCTCTAAAACAATAAAAATTATATAGAGGTTCTTCTTTTTACCTCTATAATAATTTATTCTTATAAAGAGGCACCATAATGCTTATCCTATATTATTCAGGCATTTTCTTGCTTGATCAATTAACATTGATTAAAATTGTGAGCCAAGTCGAACATTTTTCACCTAAAACTCCCCAAATCATCATCAGATCCTATCCCTTTCCTATCTTCATAACCATTGAGTCTCCTCTACTTCCTTTCTTTGTATCTGCCTTTAGTTTGCAATTTAGATAACATTCTCCACTAGCAAGATCTCCCAAAGTAATCTCTTTATTCCCTTATCCAATGAAAAACATATGGAAGTATTGTTTCTATCTAGTTTCTGTATACTTATGAGTAACAAGCTCAAGTCCTTCCTCATCCTTGATGCATCTTACTTGAGAAAGATCTTTGATATTTCTTTCTCTTGCTTTGACCAATTTAAATATATCCTTGTGGCCCTCCTTCGAGTCAAGCTTTTATACAAAACTTCATAAGCTTTCACCTTTGCTTCACTTACGACCTTCTTTGCTTCCTTCTTCATTATTTTGTAGTTTGTGATAGTTTCCTCTATTCTACCCTTATATATAGCTTTAAAACAAACTCTTTTAATTTTAAGTTTCTCTTGTACACCTTCACTCCACCACCAAGCATCCTTTTGGTATGGAACTCCTTCTTTGGACTCGATTAGCATCTCTTTGGCTATCCTTCGGTAGCAAGATGCTACCACCTCCCACATATCGTTTTCACTTTCCTTACAATCCCAAGATAAGTCTTCTAAAATCTTCTCATTGAAGCTTGATTACTTCAATTGAAGATTCTACCATTTAGTCTAATGATCTTGGAAACCATCCTCTTCTTTGCCAACCCATTTATTTGCACATCCATTACTAGCAAGCGATGTTGAGATGTCAAGCTCTCTCCCAGGATTACTCAATAGCCTATGTAATACAATTGATCTCTTTTTCATCGCAAAATAATATATTTTACTCAGGACACTCTTATAAGTAATTAAATGCTCCTCTCTCTTCTTGAAGAAAGTGTTTTCTATGAAAAGTTTGTAAGTCGTTACAACATCCAGGATGATTTTTCCTTATTCATTTCTATTCTCGAAACCATTACCTCCATGAGCATTAGCATACCCAGAAGCATCCTTTCCCACATGTCCATTAAGATATACACCTAGGTATATCATCTCTCTTTATGTGAGTTGTTACATAATCTTATCCAAATCATCCTAAAAAGCATGTTTAATCCTTTCCTTAAAACCAACTTGTGGTGCATAAATTGAAATTATATTCATAACTTCTTCTTTCAACACCAATTTTAACAAAATAATCTGATCCCAAATATTTGCACCTCGACCATGCTATCCTTAATTCCTTATGAACAACCACTCCAACACCATTTCTAACCCTCTCATTACCTAAATACCATAATTTAAAGCATGTATTCTCAATCTCTATTGCTTTATCCAACCCATTTTATCTCTTGAATACATAGTATCCGAATCTTCCTTCTTCCCATCGTATCTACTATCTCCATCATTTTACCAGTCAAAGTACCAATATTACAACTACATATCCTCAACTTCTTTTACGATCTCTTTTGAACCAACTTCTTTACTCGCATGCGTACATCCAGGCGACGATGCAACAGAACTAGCCTATTTACTTGTATGTGTTCCTCATGTGAGAACCCTTGCTAATTTCTCATTATCAATGTCTCATTTGAACTACATCCAGACAATAATGTACGATGCCTACCAATTATCATTGCATTTAGGCGATACGATGTGTCTCTAGTAGAGAACATCCCAACAGAATCTAAATGTTTGCTCAAATCCATGTTGAAAAGATTCAACTATATTAAGGCAAATTCCTAAATAATATTTTTTTAAAAATAATATTTAGGATTTTATCTCTGACTGTCTTACGCTGCCTATCTGCTAGTTAATGCAAACCCCTCAATTTATCCGATCTTGGGACTGACCATGGTTGAGTTTATAAAAGATAAATTATAAAAAATAAAGAAATAGGTTTGTAGATTAGCAACATACCAACTGAAAAAAAATACTTTCTATATTATGTAAATTACTCCAACCCAACCCTGTACAATCAATCGAACTACACTTCTTTGCATATTCTTTAATGTGTTGGAACTTCTATATAATTTTTCCCAGTAAAACTTCTTCCTCTTGAAGAAAGGATGCTGACAATTCCAACATCTCCTGACTTCAATTACATTCTAATCTGAAAGGAAGTTTGGGAGGAAATTAAAAATCGTCCTTCTTTTTCTATATAATCCCATTCATGCATCGTGAACAGAATTGGGACCGACTATGATTAAGTTTATAAAAGGTAAATTGTAAAAAAATAAATTTGTAGATTGTTAACATACTAACTGAAATACTTGCTCGATTATGTAAATTACTCCAACCCAACCTTGTACGATCAATCGAACCACATTTCTCTACAGATTCTTTAATTTGCTGGCACCTTCTATATAATTTTTCCCAGTAAAACTTCTTCCTCTTGGAACAAAGATGATGACAACCCCAACATCTCCAAACTTCAATTACATGCTTTTCTGAAAGGAAGTTTGGGAGGAAATTAAAAATCTTCTTTTTCTATATCAACCCCGTCATGCATCGTGAACAGGCTTGTAATCCTCTTGAAAACATCATATATATATATATATATACACTATAAATCTTTTACTCCCATAAATAAATGATTATCAATATCTATAGTAAACAAAAAAGAGAGGTAATCAATATAACTAGTCTGAGAACAATGCATTGTCAGCAGTGATCCCCCTTACTCTAATCCCAACACCACCCACATCTCCTCCTTCCATCCCACCTTCTCCAACCCCTCAGCATCTCAACCCTTCATATCCGATGATGTATCCTCCATGCTCGCACTTGCATCTTCATGTTGGCATGGGGAGATCGTGAGAGGGTGGTGGTGGAGACCTCACATCCAGTGGAGAAGGTGGCAATGGAGTTAGACATGGGGAGGGCGTGAAGCAGAGGAGCATTGGCATGAGGAGGGAAGGATCCTCAAGCGCAAGCTCCTCATCTACAGAGGATAACAATCGAGACTCCTCGTGGCAGAGTCTATCGTGGGGGAGGGCATGAATGGGAGGAGTGGATGATTCAATTAATTTTGGACAATTGGGTATACTAGCATTTAAAGGGGTAGTGTTCTCAATTTCTATATTTAGAATATTACAAAATGATCAAAATAGATTTTCAAATATAAAAATATTAAAATAATAACATGTGATTAGTTTTTAGCCACATGATTAAAAATAGATTGATGAAATGGATGGCTTACCATAAAAATGACAGGACCCTGCCTCATTTGAAGTCTCCTCCGTGTGCACATGTTTTGTGTGCATACTTATATGTGTATGTGCATGTGAGTCTGTGTATGTGCATATATATATATATATATGTGTGTGTGTGTGTGTGTGAGAGAGAGAGAGAGAGTGTGCGCGCACGCGTACGTGTGTGTGTGTGTGTGCGCGCGCGCGTGCGCGCATGTGTGTGTGGGGGGGGGACTTCATATGAGGTGGGCTTTTTTCTGAATTAAGGAAAGCAAACATCAATTCTTGTATTTTACATTTTATTATACCATATATATTATATAATTAATATTAAATATAAACATCAGATGTAAGTCAAGATAGAATTATAAGAATATTAGTATGTGCGAAAATGTTGATTACAGATAGGTGCTATTTTTTTACAAAAACTTATAAGTGTCATTTTTATTACATGTAAAGTTTATAATTTACAATTTTTTTACAAAGTTTTACTAAACTGGTACTGACATTTAAAAGCTCAGAAAAGACCTCACTTCATTTGAATGGTCACAGGCATACATACATGGGTCTTTCGAAATGAGCTCTAAGCTCTTAAGATTGTAATGAGCACCCTCATTTTTACATGTGTTCACAATCATTTTTAGCATATATGTTATTATTCTTACTATTAGTGATCATTTTCAAAAGAGGCAAACCTTAAATTAATATGAAATGATCATTTGTAAAAAATAGAAAAGACATATGTAATACGAATAAAGTTATAATCATGTCATATTATTTAAGGTTAATTTATTATAAAAATTGTTAATAATAGTAAGAATATGATATAACATTTATAAACCAATAAATACTATGCTCAAAATGATTGTGAACACTTGTAAAAATGAGCATGCTCATGACAATCATAATGAGTTTAGAACTCATTGGAAAATTTCCCTATGTGTGCGTCTGCATGTGTGTGGGATGTTTGCGCGTGCGTGCATGTGTGTGTGTGTGTGTTAAATAGGGCAACTCCCTCAAGAAGTCAAGTTGGCTACCGCACACCTATCTTTTTTATTTTTAAGGTTTTTTCCGCTAACACATGTGGGGATTTAATTCACTATATGACAACATATTCTAATTCAAATTTCATGTAAAACAAGCAGTCCTAATTAGACGCCCCCTAGGATCCAGAAACTTGGCAAACTATTTCTGTGTGCGTAGTTCCACATACGAAATACAAGACGTTGGAGAATAAACATAAAAGATAGAGTTTTTTTTATTCATTCACATATGCATCAACATACAAGTCGATATTCACAAAGATATACAAACATGTAATGCAAAATATCCATTCACCTATGTATACGTGTCTCTAAAAATGTACTAGTAAATGTAGGAAAGTAAACACTAGCGAAGTACCACGAAAGTCCACATACCATAGATGGTACATCTATCACAAAGAACTTCAAACCACTAGTCGCTCACTCATGTGGTCGCTTATGCACACATGTTGGATCCATGCAAATAGGTACGTTATGAGAAATTACTCAGTATGATGCTAAAACTACTAAACAAAGCATGAGTAAAATCATGAAGTATAAAAAAGAAACAACAATAGAGTAACCTGCCCACAATTGTGAAACCACCAAACAAGGTGAAACTCAATCCACTACAACAAAAGTACATGTTAGAGGCATATGGTATTTGTCACTAAAAGACTTCTTTCCATTGCCATTACACTTTAGTGACAATTTAAAAATTTGCCTCTTATTTGCTCTAAGGTCTCTGCCACTAAAAGTTTCGTGACAATTGGAGTTTGTCACTATATTATTATGAATATTATCAAATACATGTGCTGTTAATTCGTCGCTTTAAAAATACTTTCAGGGTCATATGTAAATGTCACAATGATGTCTCTGATATTTAACATTTAGCTACAAGTGTTATTCATTAATAAATAAAATTTTACATCGCTAAAATAATTTTGGGTCGTTTAGGCAATTGTCACATACAATCTTTTTCAACCATCGCTATTAATTTTTTAGCGGCAAAGATTTGTTACTTTATTATTATAAAAATAGATAAACATATTCAATATTAATTTATTAGTCATACCTCTATTTATCTCTATCATCGCAATATTTTAACAACTTTAAAATTTAAAATCTTTATTATTACTTGAAGCATAATTTTTTATTACAGTTTAGCTAGACAAACTCTTATTCGATCGTATTTATAGCAATATACGGGACTATATGCACACATCAATCAATACTTGTCTACCATCTTATAATTTCAGTATTGTGAAATTTTGTAAGAATCATAATTACAAAAGTTAATAACATTTTTGCAATTAAAAGTAGGACACCATCAACATTAAACATATCAACTATTTAAAATACTCGCATCGTTCAAAAAAGTAGTTTCCAATTTAAACAATGTATTAGAAATCATATCAATGTTCGACCTTGAAATAAAGGAATACTATCTAATCATATATGAAAGGGATTTTTACATCCATAACCCTGAGTAATTTTGTTATTACATTCACAACCCTGCGTAATCAGGAATTACACCTAAGACCCTGAATAAATGCTCCATTTCATACCCATAACCTTCTGTTAGTTGAGTTCATTAACTCAACCAGATAATTGAGTTAATCTAACCCGTCCATGATCTAAAAGTTGGTATTAATCAAAAGAAAAAAGAAAAATATTTTTCCATTTACAGGTGTGGGAAAAAAGGATGGCAGGAAGCAGGGGTAGAGGCGCATCTGGCGGATAGGAGGAAGGGCTTCTGGCGGATGGCTACGCGAGCTATAGGATGGCTTGGGGGGGAGGGGGGACTCTTCGGTGGGGATTGGCATACGAGAGCTAGAGGGTGGCGGTGCAGAGGCCTGTAGGAGGATTCGATTGTGGGGGTGGGTGCTGGAGGGCGGTCATGTGTGTGGGGCTGGGTGGGTGGACAGCGGGCTGAAGGCCTGTCGTGCAGCGGGAAGAGGCCTGCAGGGTAGCGGGGGGGGGGGGGGGGGGGGGTGTGCAGGAGGGAGTATGTGGGCCTCGGGGCGGAGGCCTGGAGGGCAGGGGGATCTACGGGAGCAGGCGTGGTGGGACGGAGGGAGGCCCAGGTCGGGGATGTTGCAGTATGAGGAAGACTGGAGGACGCCTGCAGGGGAGGAGAAGCTGCTTCGAGGGGTGGGGGTCTTCGAGCAGGGGAGGAGGAGGTGGGCGTGGGGCTCCTCAGCGTTGCAGTCCGGAGGGCGGCCCAGGTTGGGGACGTTGCAGTCCGAGGGGAGGCTGGAGGACGCATGCATGGGAGGAGAAGCTGCTTTGGGGGAGGGGGGGATTGGCTTCGATCAGGGGAGGAGGAGCTGGGTGGGGCTCCTCGGTGGCGACGAGGGGAGGGGGTGGACGCAGGCCTGCTCGGTCTTCGAAGCATGGGATGTGGTGCTCGGTAGGAGAGAGAAGCCCCAGACCCCAGACGCCAGCCCTAGGCCCGACCACCTCAACCTCTCAACAATGGAGAGGATGATGGCATGTTTTGCAAATAAGAATGAGTTGCAGGGGCAGTTTTATCTTTTTAACAGAAACCGTCAAATATAACAGGCATCCCAAATGGAATATAACACGGGGTTATGACATGTTAGATTAAGCATTACTCAAGGTTTCTCATGTAATTCATGATTATGCAAGGTTATGATTGCAATTGCGAAATTACTCAGGGTTATGGGTGTAAAAATACCTATATGAAATAGCCAATTCTAAATCTTATGAAGACCTTTAACAACATTTGGAAAGTTCGATGGAGGAAATATTGATGTTCTTAAAGCAAAAATCCATGTCTTTCTTCTACCACTCATCATTTCTTGAAAATTTTCAAAATTTAAACAAAGTTAATGTCATAAGACAAATTTAATAAAATTATTATTGCTTTTAGAGATGTAAAGGTATCATTGATGTTTAAAATTTTAGTTACCTTAAAATGGTTAACTTCTGCACCAATTGCATCTCCTATATTCTCGTGTTGTCTACGTGGTCGAATCAAAGCTTCATCGTCTTTTAAAGCAACTTCTATATAAATTCCCAAAAAACTAGAGCCAAGTACATTGTCCAATTTTTTTTGCCGAATCTGTAATTCGTATTTGTCCAAGAGCTATTTTTATTTCATTAAAACTCAGAAGAAACACATCCTGTAAGATGTAAAGTTAATTAAATCTTTTCTCAATTCAAAAAACTTAATAAAAAATCCTATATATAATTGACGAAAAATAGTTATGTCTAATACAAAATTTAAAATATCCAGCTTAATGAAAAAATATTACCCAATCAATAATGTAAATTGAATACCCTAAGCCAAACAATTTCCTTCACTTGATTTAGAGTTTTAGATTAGAGTTAACTTCTTTGGCAATGAAATGATTGCACCAATTGCATCTCCTATCTTCTCGTGTTGTCTCCATGGTTGAATCAAAGCTTCATCAGCTTTTAAAGCAACTTATGTATAAATTCCCAAAAAACTAGAGCCAAGTACATTGTCTCCAACTTTTTTTGCCGGATCCGTAATTCGTATTTGTCTAAGAGCTACTTTTACTTCATTAAAACTCAGAAGAAACGCGTCCTGCAAGATGTAAAGTCGATTAAATCTTTTCTCAATTCAAAAAACTAATAAAAAATCCTATATATCATTGACGAAAAATAGTTATGTCTAATACAAAATTTAAAATATCCACCTTAATGAAAAAATATTACCAATCAATAATGGAAATTGAATATCCTAAGCCAAATAATTCCCTTCACTTGATTTAGAATTTTAGATTATGCAACTTCATAACATAATGCAATGCTAAGTTATCCACATTCTTGACTCTTAAATAATAATGTCATTCAACAAATATTAATATAAGTTCTTATAATTTAAGTTCTAAAAAAAGTGAACATGTAGAAAACTATAATAATGTACCTCTCCCTACAAATGTTGATTGACCAAACTTTGATTTAGGTCTCGCGCCACTGATGAATCCTCATTCATCACTCTTTATTCTTTTATTTTAGTTAATTATCTTGGCAAAGCATCATGTAAATAGGTGTAAATACAATAACTTAGCAATAAGCATGCATGTGTTAATATATCATAATTAGCATGTATTTGTGCAAAAATAAAAGAATAAAGAATAAAAAGAAAAAAGGAAGTATTTAGAATAAATACTGAGTGACCAAAACCCCAAGAGAAGGCCAAGCATTGGACTGATCGCCAAATAAAATAGGTAGAGAGAGATAGGGCCACTCCACCTTATACATGTATCATATGTGTACATAAATTATTTTTGCCAAAATTAAAATAAAATTGTGTTTTTACTTTATTATATATATTTCTAAAAATAAAACAAAAATCAAATAAAATAAAAATAAAAAAATCTAGAATAAATTCTCTCTCTCACTTGTATATAATACATATATATACCTTCTTACCTATTTATTTTATACTTGTAAATAAGTAATAAAAATAAAACAAAAATTATTTTATACTCCAAGAATTATGTTGTAAATAAATAAAATATAAAATTCGGGTATTTTTGTAAAAATAATAAAATAAAAATAATTGTACAAAATACATAGGTATTTTATACCTGTATATAATACATTACACTGTATAACATAATTTATTTTTTATAAAAATAAATAAAAATCACAGAAAAATAATTTGAAAAATAACAAACATTTTTCATTTTATACACTTTTAATTTTTAATAATTTACTATTTTTAATTGAATTTATAAATATTTTTGTAAATTCTATTTTCTGATTGGTCCATGGAGGAACGTTGACTCGGGTCAACCCCCTCTTCCAGGGCTTGACCCGATCCGACTATTCCACCGGACCCACTTCTCCCATTTATCCCGATCGGATCATGCACCTGTTTGCCCTGATTTTCCACCCGCGCCTTCCCCATGGATCCAAGATCCTCGCTGATCCCTAGGGAAGTGTAGATCCTTCTCGGATTGTGTGCCCTGGCCCGGTTTCTCCAGCTACTTGGGAGTTCTATAAATTACTTCATTCGCCTCCCCAGGTCCCTAGCTTGTGCCATACCCCTTCTTGATACCCTAGAATCCTTCCTCATTGTGACAGTCATCAGAGGATACCTTCGGTGGTCGAGATGGTGCTGTGTAGCCGCAGCTCACCCTTCGTAGCCGAAGAACCGCCGCGAGAAACCTCCTTCACCCGCTGCAGCTTGTCCGAGGCCACAACCCCGCCATTCACTCCGCCTGGAGCTTGAGATCATGCTCAGACCCTCAGGTTGCCCTCTAATCTTTCCTAGCTCCACCGTTTATTAATCTTTCATCTGTACGCCATCGTAGCTCCGCCAGCTCCGACCAGCTGGTCGGAGCTTCGTCACCCTCACTTATCCGCTCCGATCAACCCACACGCTCGCCCTCCACCTTCTTACGCAACCTGATCAACCTGAGCCTCGATCATCACGTCCAGATTAGGATTTGGGTCTCCCCTACCATCTTCACCAGAGACCCACCCCCATTCACAGTCGCTTCTTTAGTGTTTGTCCCTAATAACCTAGACCAGAGTTCAGCTCCGAGTCAGAGCAATCCCTTGCAGGTCTTGACACGTGCGGAGAACCCCCGGAGCACCCTCGTCCATCCTCGCTGGAGCAGCTCTAGGTCCCTTGCGCCATCTTGCCGATCCGACCGTTGGAGCACCCATCCGAGCCGGCCATCTAACGCGGAAGAGGCCCACGAATTCACCGATGCTGCCTGATACTTCATCGGAGCCGAGGATTGCATCCTTGGGTCCGGTAAAGTTCGCCCAGGCATAGTTTTTCCAAACACCTTCTCCGTCGTTGGATCCGCACCACCTGCTAGATCCCATCTCGTCCATTCGTCCATCTGGAGGTGTCAGACCGTTAGATGTCAGATCTAATTGTCTCGTACACGCCAAGTCCCCGACCAGCCGACACCTTCAGATCTGACATCTGACGTGCCTAGAGCCGCACGATCGCGCCCCATCAGCGGCCGACACCTGTCCCCCACACGCCTCTCACGTGCCTCCATGGGTATATTGCTCTTTTCATCCTGTGTTTCTTTTATTTTATGCTTTAGTCTACAAAATAAAAATTACAGATGAACCATTTTGTATGTTAGTCCTGGTAGTTTCTCATATGTGCAGTTTAGTCCTGCCTGTTTGGGTACACGTACCTGGTCACGTGCATTGTGGGATATTTGCAACATTTGTCCTGAGCTTTTCATGTGTAACTAATTAAATAGATATTTTTTAAATTTACATGTATGACCCTGTGAACGTTGAATTAGAGCATGTGTGTGTTTTATTGGTAAAATTGCAGATTCAACCCTATGCTTTTATTGCCGGTTACTGTTTGGTCCCAGAACTTAAACTATTTGCAATTAGCTCCCTATGATCTGTGTGTCTTGTTTTGAATTAAATAAATAGCAAACTTACTCCAAAAATTCCAAAAATTTGACATTAGCTCCTGCTATTGTGTAGGATTTTTGGCAATTTTTGTGGCGTGTTTTGTTTTTGTTTGATATTTTCTAAAATTCAAAAACCCTAAAATGTGTCTCTATTTTTTTTGAAAAATCAACTAAAAATATTAAAATACCTTCAAAAATTCTAAAAAAAATTCTTAATTGCTTATTTTGTGTTGTTTTAGTTTCTCTGTGATTTTTGTTTAATTCCAATTTATAAAACCTTTAAAAATTGAAAGAGACTAAAAAGCTTATAAAAATCATTAAAAATTCATAAAAAAATCAAAAAATATGTTTCTAGGTTCTTTAGGTAGATTTTATTTTATAGTTTCACATAAAATTACTGCTAGGATTTTATAACCTTTTAAATAATTTTAATTTGCCTTTATATCCAGGCTGTACATTGCTTACTATTTTTGGCATGCTTTCATTTTTAGAAAATTAAATAAAAATTAGAAAAATACCACAAAATTTATAAAAACATCTAAATATTTTGAAAACTTAAAAATATTTTTGTTTTGAATTTTTGAGTATTTTTGGACCTTTAAATAATTACTTGAGTGTTTCTTTTTGCTTTTTCTTTATTCCTTTCTTAATAAGAAATCATAAAAAAATTTAAAAATTTAAAAACCACCCAAAATCTCTTTGTTTCTTGATTACCTTACTATTTGTAGATTTTCATTCTGTGCTCCTTGTGTTCGACCCTGGTAGCTATACCAGATTAAATAATTATCCAGACTGCTTGCCTCGTTTTTCGTGTTTGATTTCTTTCGTTGGTGGTCTAATTTTTCCATTGAGCCCGATTCGAGTAGTTGAGGTCGCAACGACCTTTGATATCACTTAACCTTAGTCGCTCGGGCCACTCATCAGAATGGCGTCGTTGCCGGGGAGCACGACTTAGTAGTCGGTTTTCCATTTTCGATGTAGTTTCTATTTTCTTCTTCTTTTTATTTTCTTTATTTGCTTTTTATTTTTGTTTTGGTTTTTATTTCTTTTTCTTTGTTTTTATTCTCATTTATTTTAATTCATTTTATTTTAAAACTATGATCTGACTAGTTTCTGTTTCCCTTTCTTGTGAGGGCTCGACGAGCGAGGGCGGCTTTCTTAGGAGCGCCGAGGCACCTGAGCGAAGCGGAGGCGGCTTGTTTCTGCATCGAGCTGTAGGAGAGCATAGGAGAGGAGAATCAGGACCTTTGAAGGATTCTTAGTTTTTATTTCCATTATTATTGTAATAATACAAGACTTAGAGACTTGGACTCGGTCTATTATTGGGTTCTGTTTCGCCGAGCACCGGTGTGCTCGGGGGACCTCACCGCGGATTTTACGTCGGTTTTGAGTTTTTTCGCATTTTCTTTTATTTTTGATTCTCGAAGATTTTGGCCCCTAGACTTAGGATTTTTAGTGACTGTGACGTAATTGATTGAGGACCTAGCCCTAATTGCTTGCATGCACCTATAGATCGCTAAGTGGACCTAATTAATTAACTCACAAAAGAAAAAGCTAATTTGGTCACATGAGGGGTCATGTGTCGCTAGAGACCGTATACAGCGTTGGCAGGATTCGTTGTGGCGGACACCGATCGACATCAGAGACCAGACCCCGACCTCTCTTGTTGACCCATTAGCTATTGTGCTTCTCGAGTAGAAATTTTCTGTCTAAGGTTGATTTCTTCTTTCATCATATAGGTAGTTTTAATTCTGTCTTTATTTTATGCGTGGATTACCCTACATGTAGAGAGCTGGTGTCAGGTATGCATTTCTGACTTTGCACACATCATAGTGTTTGACTGTGCATTAGCTTTTTCGACTTCTCCCCCAGTTTTTGGACTTAAAATAATAAGGAGAATAGGAAAATTCATTAGGCATTGTTTGCTTGAAAAATATCTAAAAAAGAAAACTATAAAATTGGGACTGCTAAACATACTTGACCCTAAAAGACACCTCATTGAAAAATTTATCTTGGGAGAGAAATCCCCTCATTGTTTGGTTTGGATGAGCAAGAGAGTGACTCACACACTAGGCTAGAGCCATATCCAACCTCTTTTCAGACTACTGGTTTCAGGTTAGTCGTTCTCCAGTGAGGATCGCTCCGATTTTCGGTAAAGCGGGATGCGATATCCTTAACAGAGCGAGTTGATCGGGTAGCCGGTAAACGGTCCACAACTTGTACTGGCTGGGAAAGATCTAACCTTGGGATCAGGACAATCTCCTGAGAGCGTTGGATTCCCAACAGCTCGCTTAATCGCTCTGATAGACTGATTGATCACCTAAATAAAATCAACAAGATAAAAGACCGAACCTTTATGGTCATCAGCTCAGCGTGAGTAGGTGAAATGGTGGTTTGTTTGCCCGATCTTGTGTGTTTTCCAGATCTCATCCGCCTTCACTCTCCACATCACGATGATGGGTCGGAGGTCCCTTAGGTAGCCTTTGGTTGCACCACTTTCGATCACTCTGGTCCACTCATCTAGGTTGGTTCGCGAGAGTCCAGACCCGCTCTCCGAACCCGAGTTTGACTCCGCCATGTTCCCCCTCGACCACCCTTCTACCAGTCCTGAGTTGCCCGAGCAGAGACCGCAAAATATGTATGTTAATTTGATGACACCTGAGTTTGGGTCATTTACCTTTGCAGAGACCATGACCAACAGCGAGAAGCACACTGATGGACCCGGACAAACCCACTCGTATGTACTTGATCAGGGTGCCATCAACAACACCCTGTTAGCCTCCCTAGAGACCATGCATCGTCATATCAGAGACCAGGGGCTTTCATGGCCGATATGCGCAGGGAGATGGCGTAGATGCGAGCGAACCGAGAGGAGCATCACAGAGCAGGTGGAGGAGGAGACATTCCTTGGGGAGGAGAGCCAGATGAGCTAGTGCAACCAACAACACCCGCACGTCCGATGAGAAAGTTGCACAACCCAGGTGCGATTCTAACACATAGATGGATCCAGTTGCCGGCTATTCTGGGAGACTTCAAGCTCCCTCCTCAGACCATTCAGTTACTTCCCAGATTCCACGGGCTTGCCACCGAGGAACCCACACCTCCATCTCCAAGAATTTGAGATGATCTGCAACACGGTCCACGATCGACTCGTGGACAAGGATACCATCAAGATGATGGCTTTTCCATTTTCCCTCGTCAACAGAGCAACCTATTGGCTGAAGCACCTAGGGAAATATGTCACATCATGGGAACAACTCCGGAACGAGTACTTGAATAAGTACTATCCACTCGGTTGGACGAATGCAGCGCGAGCCCTCATCAATAACTTCTCCATGCTTCCCAACGAGCAATTCCATGAGCATGGGACCGATTTAGAGAGCTCATTGACCAGCATCCCCATTATGACATATCCAAGCCCAACCTTGTTCAGAGTTTCTTCTGCAGGATTACACCGGAGTTGTAGGGGCTAGTGAACGCATCCTGTAGGGGTTCCTATTTCGCCAAGGATGAGGATCAGGTCTGGGCCATCTACGAGGAGATGGCAGAGAATTATACAGTCATGTCCCAGACCTGCCTTTACACACAGGGGACGCCCACACCACAGGTCGTGTCCTATCAAAGGATATCACGGGTCGATGCAGGTCCTTCCACATCTTCAGTAGCCGCAACACATGCAGAGTCGTCGGCCGCTGATATGGGTTTCATCAGCGAGAAGCTGGACCGCATTGAGATCATTGAGAAGAAGCGGTGCCAGGGCATGTCTCAGATAGATCAGATGGCACAGACGCTGAGTGACTTGAAGACCCAGATCATGTGTCTCCAGGAGGCACAGATGGCTTCTCAGCCATGTCTCAGGTCGCTGGTTGATCCCAACAGCAACAGCTCGACCCAGCCCTCCGCCCACTTCAGACATGTGCACCATATTCAGGCGGAGTTGTTCCAGCAGCTGCAGCAGTAGTACGTCCAGCTCCCACCGTCTCAGGACACTCTGATGGTGGTCTACTAGCCGGATCAGCCCCTGGCAGTTCTTTCCCCACCCACTTACGAGCAGGAGCCATTGGTGGAAGTCAACGGGATTTGGTATGACCGACCTCAGCCTGGGATCTGCCGAGACCATCCTGGATTCCGATGGTCGACCGGAGGTGCCTCATCCCAACAACAACCTCCAGTTCAGGGTGGCAATACAGCCAGCAGCAGCAACAACCCCAGTTCCCACAACCACACTACCAGTAGGGTCCTCGTCCCTATCAGCAGGGACAAATGTGGAGGCAGCAGCAGCAGCCTCAGCAATATTCTCACCAATACCCCCCTCATCCTTCCCAGCAGCAGCAACCTTACTTCCAGAGAGGCAACCCATCTGGTTCTCATGGGCCAACCTATGAGAACCCATCACTTGATGATTTAGCCCGCCTTATCTCCGATCAGCATGCCACTTTCAGGCGGGAGATGGACGAGTTCCGTCAGGAGATGAGGGAGATCGTGAAGGGCAAGGTTGTCATACCCGTTCAGATCGAGTCGAATCCGAACAACCTGAAGAGGAAGTCTGAGCAGGTAGAATATACAGAGGTTACCACTCCTAGTGACTCATTTGGTGATATTACTGCATATACTTTTGATGTTGACTTTGTTACACTTAAGAGCAGTAGGATGCCAACCGGTAGTGCCTCATCTGAGCGATGACACCATGATGACTCAGGAGCGCCAGACGAGGAGGAGAGCGATGCTGATGCCGCTCATGATGATATCGATGACGGTGGTACTGATGCCACCAAGGATGTAGATCCAGCCGACGGTACTGAGGTCATCGCTTCACCAGATGCAGGACGTGGTGCTGATGCCACCAGATATAATGACGCTGAGCCAGAGTACAGTGTTGATGCTGCAAGTCCAGATGCCGCGGGTGGTACTGAGGCCACCCATTCTATTCCTGTTGCATTTCCGTTTGCTTCTGTATCTCAGGACTATTCCAAAAAAATTAATAAAGGAAAGGGTTATGTATTTGTGAGTCCATCTACGATGCCTGGAGATATGTGTATGGATTCTGTTTCACTACAGCAGCAGGGACCCGATCCTAGCCCTCCATCTGAGGAGGGCCCATCCATCCCCTTCCCTCAAGCACTCCGCTTGGCTAAGGGGAATAAAAAAGAAAATCCAAAAAAATCCCATCAGTTAAAGTTCAGCCAATAGATGATAGACAGATTTCAGATACAACTGACACTACAGGAAGCCCTTGAGCACATCCCTCTCTTCCAGAGGAACCTTAGAGAGAAGACCACCGTTCGCAGGAAGAAGAGGAACCATCATGCATAGATCCATGTGCTCACTCGTGCCACCTTCTTCGCCATTCAGAACCGTCTACCAGCCAAGAGGCCATGCAGGAGCTCCCTATGTCAGATGTCATATCCATGAGCAGAGGTTCGATCGGACTCTATTAGACAGCGACTCTTCCATCAACCTACTTCCGATAGCCTTACTCGACCGATTCGAGTTTGGCCCTCTTCGATAGAGTAGGACAGTCCTTCAGTTTGCTGATAGATCTGTCAAGAGGCCGAAGGGGTTGCTGAAGGACGTGGTCGTCACAATTCAGGGCCTGAAATTCCCTGTGGACTTCGTTGTGTTGGACATGGAGATCCCTGAGTCTGTGACCGATACCCCCATCATTCTAGGATGCCCGTTCTTGGCCACAACCATGGCAGTATCTGATCATGATAGCGAGAAGGTATACTTTCGTGTCGAGGGTGAGAGTATATAAATAGAGACGATCGACGAGACTAGAGAGCAAGATTCAGCCTGCTCAGAGCAGCTCAACGATTCAGATCAGATGACAGAGGCAGAGCGAGACGTCCACCATGAGTGCGATTTTGTGATCACAGATGATGAGGCCGCTTCGTCAGACCCCATTTCATGAGCCATCCTCTCACATTCAGATCCCACAGATTCTCATATTCTAGTAGAGGAGAGCCTGGAGAGCACATTCCTGGCAGAGGACACATTTGAGGTAGCAGACCGCGTTCAGGATAGTGAGGCAGTTGATATTTCTCTTGATTCAGATTTAGATCCCTCAGAGTCAGATATTGATTGGGCAGAGTTTAATGAGTTGATTCCATGTCCGATTCCTATAGAGCCAAGATCTAGGGTGGAGACTGATCCGATACAGAGTACAGATACACCAGCAGAGTAGTCTTCACCAGATTTTCATGATCAGCGAGAGTTCTCCCATGCAGATTTGGTTGCTTTCACTCAGACTTTTCAGAGACCGGATTAGCCAGCTCCCAGTTGCCCAGAGCTGAAGCCCTTGCTGCAGTCGTTGAAGTATAGATTCCTTACGGGCAAGCATGAGATGAACCCAGTCATTATCTCAGCAGATTTGACTGGAGAGCAAGAATCTCGTTTGATGGAGGTTCTTGAAAATAACCGCAAGGCGATAGGATGGAGTGTAGCTGACCTCCAGGGGATAAGTCCGGCCCTGTGCTCCCACCATATCTATCTCGAAGAGGACGTCAAGTCGTCGCATGAGTTCCAGCGGTGATTGAACTCGAATCTTCGAGAGGTTGTCATGAAGGAAATCTTGAAATGGTGGAGCGTCGATTTTATCTACCCCATCTCCTACTCCAAGTGGGTTAGTCCATTACATGTGGTGCCCAAGAAGATGGGCATCACTATAGTTGTGAGTGAGTCCGGAGAGGTGATAGCTACCGGGTACCCACTTCTTGGAGGGTCTGTGTGGACTACAGATGATTGAACCATGCCACCAAGAAGGATCATTTCTCGCTGCCTTTTATTGATCAGATTATAGAGAGGCTAGCTGGAAAGAGTCACTATTGTTTCCTTGATGTGTACTCCAGGTATAACTAGGTGTCCATTGCGCCCGAAGACCAGGACAAGACTATATTCACCTGTCCCTTTGGGACATATGCTTTCAGACGGATGCCCTTTGGTCTATGTAATGCTCCGGCGACATTCTAAAGGTGCATGTTGTCCATCTTCTCGTACATGGTGGGTGAGTGCTTGGAGGTCTTCATGGACGACTTTTCAGTCTATGACGATGGGTTTGATGCTTGTCTTAACTGCCTAGATCGCGTCCTTTAGCGATGCACCGAGGTCCATCTTGTATTATCCTGGGAGAAGAGTCACTTCATGGTGATTCAAAGGACGGTGCTTGGTCATATCATCTCCAACAGGGGCATGGAGGTTGATCCGGCCAAGGTGGATATCATCAGGAAACTCAATCCACCATCCAACTTGCGACAGTTACGGTCTTTTCTGGGGCACGTCGATTTCTACCGGTGATTCGTTCATGATTTCAGCAGGATTGCCCGACCGTTGACTGATTTGCAGACCAAAGATACCGAGTTCATTGTATATGATAAGTGTCTTGCATCATTTGAGACTCTCAAGAGTCTAGTTGTTGAGGCTCATGTTCTTCAGCCGCCTGATTAGTCTATCCCATTCGAGATCATGACGGGTGCCTCCGATTTTGCCGTAGGGGCCGTGCGGGGATAGAGGAGGGATGGAGTGTCATTTTCCATTCACTACGCTAGCCGTACTTTGGATGTCGTGCAACGGAACTATACCATCACTGAGAAGGAGATGCTAGCCGTAGTTTTTTCCCTAGATAAGTTCAGATCATACATCACTGGATCAAAGGTGATTATCTTTACAAATCATACCGTCATCAGGTACCTCATGGCAAAGAAGGATGCCAAAGCAAGACTGACTAGATGGATCCTTATACTCCGGGAGTTTGACATTGAGATTAAGGATAAGCCTGTAGTCAAGAATGTGGTGGCATATCATCTCTCCCGATTAGAGCGTCTTGAGGAATCTAAGCAGACTGGTCCCATTTCTGAGACCTTCCCAGATGAGGCGATCCTTGCTATCGCCTCGCTCCCGGGGTACGCCGACATTGTGAAATATCTTGTTGCCAAGAAAGTTCCACAAGGTTGGCCCAGGCAGTGACTTGAGACCTTCCTTGCGAAGGCCAAGTTCTACCATTGGGAGGATTCCATCCTTTATCATGAGGGAGGGGATAGCGCATGGCATCAGTAGGGGTGCACATGGATCGGATTGGATCGGATTTTGGCTTAATCCGTGTCCAATCCATATATAACGGATTTTTTATTTTTCCAGTCCAGTCCAATCCATTAAACATGCAAATCCAGTCCAATCCAATCCACCGGATTACGGATTGGATCAGATTGGTTCGGATTTTTAATGCTCACCTAATCTATGATTAAGTTTGTCGCATAGTCGACCTCGACATTCGAATCATGGTTCTAAAATTGAGATTATGGATAAGTGTAAAGAAAAGAATAGTTAATTTTGAAAAGCAATTTGACTTAATTTTTTTGGAAAGCAAAAATATATATGCTTGTTATAGATTTATTGCAAACAATCATTGTATACCTGTATAAAAATAACATACTTGTGATTCATAGAAATCATAGAAGAATAACGACGACTTTGAATAAAATTGCAAGTTTGTATATATCAAATAGGAACTACAACTAACTTGCAACTAACATGGTTGGCTACGTGGTGTGAGGGAGGTTTGGGACAAGAACCGTGGGCGACTACATGGTGGGGAGGGATGTATTTGAGGTTCCTGACTGCCCGTACGCGAGGGAGGTCTGGGAGAGCCAAAGACGAGGTTTGGATGCGCATGCACGAGGGAGGTCTGGCTACGTGTGTGTATAGTTGGAGGCAAGGAAGGCATAGATGATGACGAGACAACAGTCGGCATGGGATGAGATCTGGCTATACACGTGCAAGGGAGGTATGGGAGAGTAGAGGACGAGGTCTAGATGCACATGCGCAAGGAAGATCTGGATGTGCATGCACACAACTAGGACAAGGACGACATCTGACGAAGATGTGTGCATCTGAGGGCCGAGATGTGTATGATGTGGGTGAGTGTGTTATTGGAATGGATCCCGAGTGGATTTAGGTTTGTGTATTATTGTTTTTAGAAGGATGTTTTGTTTGAAAAATTGGAAGGGCATGAAGGGCACTACAGGTAGGTATTACTTTTTTCTAAACCAACTAGTGGGGTGAGATAAAGGGATTTCTGTCAAGTTGCGTATGGTAAAACTTGAATTGGAATAGGTTTAAGTTATAAAGAGAGTAGCTTGGATATTTACACATAGCTTTCATATATATTTTAATATATAATACACTTTAATGAGAATAAATAAATTAATACATATTATTTATTTATTAACGGATTAACAGATTGGATCGGATTGGATTTTGACAATAATCCGATCCAATCCATAGATGAACGGATTTGTAAAATTCTAATCCGATCCGATCCATTAAACTTATAAATCCAAACCGATCCAATCCAATGACAACGGATTGGATCGGATTACGGATTTTATCCGATCCATGTGCACCCCTAGGCATCAGTGCATTCCTCAGGAGGAGCACCATAGCATCCTCACATACCGCCATAAGCTTGAGGCAGGAGGACATCACTCTGGAAGGAGAACGACACAGAAAGTACCCCAATCCGGCCTATGGTGGCCTACTCTCTTCAAGGATTCTGATGAATTCACGAAGAGGTGTACTGACTGTCAAAGGATGGGTACTTGTGGACAACGTGATATGATGCCGATGCAGCCCATTCACTTCTGTGAGGTTTTTGACACATGGGGCAACGATTTCATGGGTCCATTCCCTAAGAGTCAGGGATTTGAGTACATTCTGTTGGCCGTTGATTATGTTAGTCGTTGGGTTGAGGCCATCTCCGCCCGAACCGTAGATGCTAGGATTATTTGCATGTTTTTTAGGAAAAATATCATTTCACGGTTTGGGGTACCTAGAGTTTTGTTATCAGACGGGAGGTCTCATTTCGTCAACGACAAGGTAAAGGCCCTTGCTAGCGAGTTCAACATTGACCATCGAGTAGCCACTCCATATCATCCTCAGACCAATGGTCTTGCTGAAGTGTCGAACAGGGAGATCAGGACTATATTGCAAAAGGTAGTCCGCCCTGACCGAAAGGATTGGTCACAACTTTTGAACTCGGTCTTGTGGGCATATCGGACTTCCTTCAAGACTCCTTTAGGTACATCTCCCTTTCGCCTCCTTTATGGCAAGCCCTGCCATTTACCTGTTGAGATTAGGCATAAGTCACTTTGGGCTGTCACAGATATATTATTAGATCCAGTGAGTGTAGGAGATCAGAGGAAGGTAGAATTGGCAGCCCTGAAGGAGCTTAGAGATGTAGCCTTTTCGAGCAGCCTACAATATAAGGAGAGAGTTAAAGAGTGGCATGATTCTCATATCAGCCACAAGCAGTTTGAGCCAGACCAAAGAGTATGGTTGTTCGATGCTAGGCTTAGATTATTTCCAGGGAAGTTGCAGAGCAAGTGGAAGGGACCATACCTGGTCCGAAAGGTACATGACAATGGGAGCATTGACATATCCAAAAATGTCATCTGATTCTACCTTTCGTGTTAACGGGCAGCGACTCAAACCATATCTAGATCATGAGCCACTGGTCGTTGACGTCGCCCCTATTCATTTTGCGTGAGATGTGGTCTTTGACTCACATCTATTACATCTCACGCTAGATTATCACTGTCTTTTGCCTTGTATAGATCCAGATGTCCATATCATCCTATTCTTCAGTCTGACACCCCATTTGCATCTTATGATTATGCTATACTTAGGGTGTACTTTACCCTAAGTATAGGAGTGTCTGACTTTTGATTTCTCTTTTGATTCTTTTTACATCTGTTTTGCTGCCTATACTTAGGGATATTTTACCCTAAGTATAGGGGAGGTAGACTCTGTACATTCTCCCACTCGGATTTCCCTTTATGTACAGTCTGTTATACTTAGGATCACTAGATCCTAAGTATAGTGGGAAACACTGAGTATTTCTCATTCTATTCTTTGATTCGTCATTGTAGTATAGATATTCTTTTCACTTACCTATAATAAGCACGAGTTATGTCTTCTTCATCGCTCTTGATTCACTCTGAGGACATCGTTCAAGCTAAGTATAGGGGAGTGACAAATATATTTCATATATACTTTAGCCATAACTCGTACTTTGTGTGAGTTTGTTAATAAATAAAATGGCTAAAATCCTTTATCTAAAAACCATAAAAATTTAAAAAATTTTCTTGTACATAAAATTCTTTCTTGCACATACATAGCTATTTATAAAATTTTTTTTTGTACAAATGGTTGTAAAAATGTTTTGTAGTAAAAAGTTTGTAAATATTTTTGGTATCAAAATTATGTATATAGTACAAAATTTTTGTAAAATGTTTGAAAAACAAAAAGTTTGCAAAAACCCTTGTGTAAATGTGTGTAAAATTTTTTTAAAGCTTCTGCAGTCATGCATTCATTCATTCAAACATTTTTCAAAAATTTTGCACATTTTCAAAAATTTGCATAAAAAGATTTTTGTATATACTTTTACATTTTTTCTGAATCATAGCTGACATTTAAACTAGCCTGGAATTAAATTGGAAAATGGAGCTTGGTTAAGACCTTAATCCACCTAATTCTCTGAGGAACCTTATAGGGCTTAGGGTTAAGACTTTTCTGGTCCATTAGTGACTTAATTCTTTGAGTCCACTAGGCTATGATCACATGTCATCTTGATGAGCCTAAGTAGAACACTTAACAACGCACACATGACTCTCACAGACAATGGCTTTACTTGCACCAACACCTTACACTTAGCTCTCTATGGATGAGGTGGTGAGGAGGCAGTCTCCTTTGACTTGGGGTAGCATACGAGGGTAGTACTTCTAGGCGGAACCTCTCGTCTTCTTTGAGTGAAGGAAGTACGTCTCAACCTGGTCTGGCGGCATTGAGGTCTAAAGACAGGAGTTGTGGGTTGCAATAATGCTTCAAAAGAGGGATAGTCTACTGGCTCAAGAGGAAAAACTCTTTATGTATATATGTTGCACCATGTAGATATGTTGTACATATGCACATAAAAAAGTACAAAAGAAAGAAAAACTCAAAATTGGTGGGTCTGATAGAAAATGAAATACCCACCGGAATGTATATAGTTAAATAAAGTAAAGCTTATGTTACCCATTCTCATCTCATGAAGCTTGCAGCAGGGAGACTTAGCTACACTGGTTGGGCTCCCTAGGATACATGGCTACACTGGTCATGATCCATTCTCTTCTTCCTCCTCTTCTTGAGCCGATTGTATTTGAACTTAGAAGGGAATACCCCGCTCCTCGAGGAAAGAGCTTCCAAACTAGGGCATTAGAGTTTCCTTATTGGGGGGGGGGTTGTTACTTTGCCATTTCTGAGGTGGGGAGCTACACATCACTTACACAATACAAGAAAAGATTCATGGTCATCAGAGTTTGTGTATGTAGACTTGTTCTGATATGGGTTATTGAGGAGTCTTGACCATAGATTAGCGGAACTTAGAGGTTGTTGAGTTTTAAACCTAAGTCCAAATAAGGTTCCGACAAACTAATAATCCAAAGGTCTAACTGAGCTCTATACTTCAATTTAATGAAGACACGTTTAATAATCAATCTTGATTCTCCTTCTTTTTCTCTTCCTTTTTCTTTTCACTTCTTTTCCAAATAAGTGTTTGCTAAGGGACTAGCAAAGGTAAAGTATAGGGGGTGATGAATCCACATTCATCACTCTTTATTCTTTTATTTTAGCTAATTATCTTGGCAAAGTATCATGTAAATAGGTGTAAATACAATAACTTAGCAATAAGCATGCATGTGTTAATATATCATAATTAGCATGTATTTGTGCAAAAATAAAAGAATAAAGAATAAAAAGAAAAATAAGGAAGTATTTAGAATAAATACCGAGTGACCCAAACCCCAAGAAAAGGCCAAGCATTGGCCAGATCGCCAAATAAAATAGGTAGAGAGAGATAGGGCCACTCCACCTTATATATGTATCATATGTGTACATAAATTATTTTTGCCAAAATTAAAATAAAAATATGTTTTTACTTTATTGTATATATTTCTAAAAATAAAATAAAAATCAAATAAAATAAAAATAAAAAATATAGAATAAATTCTCTCTCTCACTTGTATATAATACATATATATATATATACCTTCTTCCCTATTTATTTTATACTTGTAAATAAATAATAAAAATAAAACAAATATTATTTTATACTCCAAAAATTATGTTGTAAATAAATAAAATATAAAATTGGGGTATTTTTGTAAAAATAATAAAATAAAAATAATTGTACAAAATACATATGTATTTTATACATGTATATAATACACTACACTGTGTATACAATAATTTTTTTATGAAAATAAATAAAAATCACAGAAAAATAGTTTGAAAAATAACAAACATTTTTCATTTTATATACATTTTAATTTAAAACGATTTACTATTTTTAATTAAAATTATAAATATTTTTGTAAATTTTATTTTCTGATTGGTCCACGGAGGAATGTTGACTCGGGTCAACCCCCTCTTACAGGGCTTGACTCGACCCGACTGTTCCGTCGGACCCACTTCTCCCATTTATCTTGGCTGGATCATGCACCCGTTTGCCTTATTTTCCGCCTGCGCCTTCCCCATGGATCCAAGATCCTCGCGGATCCCTAGGGATGAGCGGATCCTTCTCGGATTGCATGCCCTGGCCTGGTTTCTCTAGCTACCTAGGAGTTCTATAAATTGCTTCATTTGCCTCCCCATGTCCCTAGCTCGCGTCGCACCCCTTCTTGATACCCTAGAATCCTTCCTCGTAGTGACAACCGTCGGAGGACACCTTCGGTGGTTGAGTTGGTGTCGTGTAGCCGCAGCTCACCGTTCGTGGCCGAAGAACCACCGCGAGAAGCCTCCTTCGCCCACTGCAGCTTAGTCGAGGCCACAACCCCACCGTTCACTCCGTCTGGAGCTTAGGATCGTGATCAGACCCTCAGGTAGCCCTCTAATCTTTCCTAGATCCGTCGTTTATCAATCTTTCATCTGTACGCCACCGTAGCTCCGCCAGCTCTGACCAGCCGGCCGGAGTTTCTCACCCTCACTTATCTGCTCCGATCAACCTACACGCTCGCCCTCCACCTTCCTACGCAACCAGATCAACCTCAGCCTCGATCATCACATTGAGATTAGGATTTGGGTCTCCCCTGCCATCTTCGCCGGAGACCCACCCCCATTCGCCGTCGCTTCTTTAGTGTTCGTCCCTAATAACCTAGACCAGAGTTCGCCTCCGAGTCAGAGAAATCCCTTGCAGGTCTTAACGCGCACGAAGAAACCCCAGAGCACCCTCGTCCATCCTCGTCGGAGCAGCTCCAGGTCCCTTGCGCCATCTCGCCGATCCGACCGTTGGAGCGCCCATCCGAGCTGGCCATCTGACGCGGAAGAGGCCCACGACTTCACCGGTGCCGCATGATCCTTCATCGGAGCTGAGGATTGCATCCTTGGGTCCGACAAAGTTCGCCCAGGCAAAGTTCTTCCAGATACCTTCTCCACCGTTGGATCAGCACCACCTGCCAGATCCCATCTTGTCCATTCGTCCATCTGGAGGTGTCAGACCGTTAGATGTCAGATCTAACGATCCCGTATACGCTACGTCCTCGACCAGCTGACACCGTCAGATCTGACATCTGACGCGCCCAGAGCTGCATGATCGCGCCCCATTAGCGGCCGACACCTGTCCCCCACACGCCTCTCACATGCCTCCATGGGTATATTGCCCTTTTCATCCTGTGTTTCTTTTATTTTATGCTTTAGTCTATAAAATAAAAATTACAGTTGGACCATTTTGCATGTTAGTCCTGGTAGTTTCTCATATTTGCAGTTTAGTCCTGCTTGTTTGGGTACATGTGCCTGGTCACGTGCATTGTGGGATATTTGCAACATTTGTCCTGAGCTTTTCATGTGTTACTGATTGAATAGATATTTTTCAAATTTGCATATATGCCCTGTGAACGCTGAATCAGAGCATGTGCGTGTTTTATTGGTAAAATTGTAGATTCAGCCCTATGCTTTTATTGCCTATTACTATTTGGTCCCAGAACTTAAACTATTTGCAATTAGGTCCATGTGATCTGTGTATCTTGTTTTGAATTAAACAAATAACAAACTTACTCCAAAAATTCCAAAATTTTGACACGTAGCTCCTGCTACTGTGTAGGATTTTTGGTAATTTTTGTGCTGTGTTTTATTTTTGTTTGATACTTTCTAAAATTCAAAACCCCTAAAAAGTATCTCTGTTTGTTTCGAATAATCAACTAAAAATATTAAAATACCTTCAAAAATTCTAAAAAATTCATGATTGCTTATTTTGTGTTGTTTTAGTTTTCTATGTGATTTTTATTTAATTCCCATTTATAAAACCCCTAAAAATTGAAAGAGACTAAAAAGCTTATAAAAATCATTAAAAATTCATAAAAAATATCAAAAAAATGTGTTTCCAGATTCTGTAGGTAGATTTTATTTTATAGTTTCACATAAAATTACTGCTAGGATTTTATAGGCAAGATTTCATTTTATAGTTTCACATAAAATTATTGATAGGATTTTATAGGCATTTTAAATAATTTTAATTTGCCTTTATATCAGGCTGTACATTGCTTACTGTTTTTGTCCTTCTTTCATTTTTAGAAAATTAAATAAAAATTAGAAAAAACACAAAATTCCCAAAAACATCTAAATATTTTAAAAACATAAAAATATTTTTGTTTTGAATTTTTGAGTATTTTTAGACCTTTAAATAATTACTTGAGTGTTGCTTTTTGCTTTTTCTTTATTCCTTTTCTTAATAAGAAATCATAAAAAATTTCAAAATTTGAAAACCATCCAAAATCTCTTTATTTCTTGATTACCTGACTACTTCGTAGATTTTCTTTCAGTGCTCCTTGTGTTCGACCTGGTAGCTATACCAGGTTATATAATGAGCAAGACCGCTTGCCTCATTTTTCGTGTTTGATTTCTTTCGTTGGTGGTCTAATTTTTCTATTGAGCCCGATTTGAGTGGTTGAGGTCGCAACGACCTTTGATATCACTTAACCTTAGTCGCTCGGGCCGCTCATCAGCCACCACAAGTCTCCTAAGACACCAAAGTAATATTAAGATTTACATATATATTAAAGCTAATGGAAAATATAATTGTTTTTATGTATTACGTGTCGAGTTTCTATAGGCATTCAACTATCCATATGAGAAGTACCAATTGATTGAAACAAATGTTGCAGATTCATCTGACTTTCCTTTAACATTTGGATCTCTTTGCTCTGTAATTCCAATTGGTGTTTTTGAGTGTCGAGATCCATGAGCAATTTTTGCTTTTGTAATTACTCTTCAACATTTCTCTGGCTCCAAGGTTTTTGACATAATACAACCACATCCTTTATCTCCTTTCCTACAACTTTTTTGTAGACCTCAGCTATATTGTTCGGATCTCCACAACTGCCCATCTTTTCGATTTCTTTTTCTAATTACTTCTAGAAAATGGTAAGTTTATAATTTTGTTAATGTATTAAAAACATAATAATTATCTTGAAATTTTTGGTAAATAAAATATTACCATCATCACTGATGAATTCGTGATTCATCGCCTTTATTCTTTCATTTTGGCTAAAATCCTTGGTAAAATACATGTAAATAATCACTAATTCCAACTAATTATTATTATAACCACAAGTATTAATATTATATATTTAACACTTTTTATATCCAAAATAAAAGAATAAAGAGAAAAGGAAAAATAAAAGAAAAGAAGGCTGGAGATATGTAATATATACAGACCGATCCTAACCCCGAGATCAGGTCAATATTGATTTGATCGACAAAATAAATAAGTAGGGGAGATAAGGATCTTAACCTATAAAAATATCAAGAAAATCAAGACCAAAAATATAATTTATCCATTTTACACAATGCAAATATTTCACCTATTTTATTCATCACTTAGACAATCTCAAACCAAAACACTTCTTTTACAAAAGCTGATCACAAAAATATGTATTATTTTATAAAAATATCAGAAAAATAATTCATCATAAAAGAAAATATTATAATTGATCGAAAAATCTGCAAAAGCTGATTTCGAGGTTCATAACTATTTATAGAAAAGTCCAAAAAGACCAAACTTACTTTTAAACTTCGTTTTATACTTAATATTATTTATTAAAAATATCAAAAAATATTCGAATAAAATCGATGAGTTTTGGCATTTGGGACCCGTTGTTTATATGTACACAAAATGTAGAATCTTCTCAGAATTTTAATTAATTAACATTAAATACGATTAACTTAATTTCTTTCCTATAAATCTTATAAAAATGCATATAAAATATAAAAATATAATTTAAGTCAAAATGCCAATAAACCCGAAGCCTCGAAGCCGCTACCTAAATTTTCTAGACCTCATAACTCGGTCGTGTGAACTCCAAATTAGGCAAACTCAATTTTAAAATTCGTATTATTCAATTATTTACAAAATGACACTGATTTCGCTAAAATTGGAGTAAATATAAAAATGCGATTTTCAGGACCATTTTGGTATATTATACAATATACCGTAATTTATATTATTATTATTAATTTAATTTAATTTAATTAATTAATTCAATTTACTTATTTATTTTATTATTATTAATTATGTATTAATTTAGATAGTTAAGTAATTAATTAATTATATATTTAATTATATATTTAATTACTTAATTATCCATTTAATTACTTAATTAACTATTTAATTATATTTTAAAATTATTTATCTAACTAATTATTAATTATTAATTTAATTAATTTGATTTAATTTATTTAGTTTTATTTTCTTTTTCTACCTTTCTCTCTCTTCCTTCTCTCTTTACCTTTCCCCTTTCCCGTTCTTTCTCTCCTTCTTCAACCTAGCGCCTGTCGCCGCCTCCTCTTCTCCTCCTTCATCTCTTCTGACTAAACCACTCCAACTGCCGCCAACAAACCTAACAACCGGCCGTTGATCAAACCACCCGCTTCCTGTCACCCACGTAGGTGACCAACTCCCCAATCACCTATAAATAACCATCGACTCCCCACCAACTACATGATCTACCATTTTAGTTCCCTCTTCCACCGAGCTTCGGAGCGAGAGTGACCGTGGGTGACAGCCCTCCTCGACCCCTGTCGAGCGAGCGAGGAGGAGAGAAGGCGTGATTGTCACTGGCGTGAGCCGCACTCCGCTGTGAGAGTAGCCTCCGCATTTCGCCAGTACGTCGAGGCCGCAATCAGGACCTCCGCTCGAGCTCCTCCACAGGAAACTTCCTGCATCCGTCCACACTTCCCAAGTTAGATTTCCTCCTAAATCTTCTTTCTTCTCTCCCCGATACCTCGTATCTTCTCCGTTCTCTCAGCAAAGTCATATGCAAATCTTCTCCGTTCCTCCTCTCGATTATTCCTCCTTTATCTCGATCTATCTTCTTCTCTATTTCAAATCCGACCACCCCCAACACCATCTTGATCTGATAATCCACTTCTTCTTCCATCGTCAATTGCCTCCTAATTGCCCTATCATTTCCGCTCGCAAATACACCAATCACCACTGCACCTCTGTTGCGCAGTATCATCTCCGCCATCATCCGCACTCTGTCGCCGTATCTTCTCCTTTGATGCGCCACATCACCTCGCACGCCTGCACCGACCACCGACCATCGAGCATCTGATTCACGATTACAAACCTCCACCATCCTTCTTCCTCCATCTTCCTGGCGCTTCTACATCCATATTCATTTCCCCTAATAACCGGTCGAGGATTGAAGCCCTCGAGCCACGTTTTTACTTGTAGTCATTAGATCTAGAGTGTAAACAATCATCGGAGCACCTCTACGGAACACGAACACGACTGCTGCTGGATCACCGCTCGATCTGAAAAGTACCTCCGGTCGATACCGAACCACTGCCGCCATCGATTCTGGTCATGAGCTATGCCATAGACATCTTATCTCAACATAAGCATCTTAGCACTGAAACCCACAAGAACAACCTCGTCGACTTCTGCTTCTCACAAAGACAAACAATCATACTTTAGCGATCCGATCTGCGAAACATCGATCGAGCCACGCATAGACTGGATCAAGTCATTTGTGAGTGGTTGAAGCCCGATTTGATTCGAAGATGAAGCATCGCATCTTGAAGACCTCCTACAGATCACAAGTAAGCATACTGAGCATTGACTCATCGTCGATCTGAATGGAGATTCGAGAGCAGAACATATCCACCGCTGTCCATGTTTGATTTGAGAAAGATCGAGTACCCGCTATAGATCTATTCCTAGCTACCAGACTGTGTGAGATCCAACACTAGGAAGAGCACCATGTGTCGCCATCGAAGCAATTCCACCGCTCCACTGATGAGTGAAGTCACACGTAAAGCGTGTGCCTGATATTTTGGCATTTTTGCGAATTCATCCCTACATTTTCTCTATATTACGAGCTTGTCCTTTACAGGTGGAGATCACGTGCGAAGCACGTGTACCCAAGATATTTTAGGGTAAATTGCATTCTCATCGTCATTCTTCATAAAATTGTGCATAGATCCTGCCGTTGGAGGAGCAAGTGATCAAGCACGCACATCTAGGATATTTTGCGAGGAATCCCCTCCTTGTTATTTTACGCACATTCCCCAAGTCCCCAGAAAATAACAAAAATACCCCTAAATAGTAAATAAACCCTATATATACTAAATACATATTAAATAGAATACAAATGTAGAAGTATAATAAAAATACATGAAAATATCATATTTCATACTAAATTCATTATTAAATCATATTAAAAATAAAAAATATATATTTTTTATAAATCATTTAAAACACCTTAAAAAATATAATAAACTTTAAAAAATCAATAAAAGATATAAAATACATAAAAACTTTACAAATTCATAACTAATTCAAGAAAATTAAAAACGCACAACCTATCATTTTAAAGATAATTTCATCTAATTTCTAATAAAAATAAAAATATCTTCGTGACCTCACGGCTTTTTATTTCTGATTTGTGCGACCCAGGTTGAGCAGTGCAAGACAGAACTACAAAGCTGAATAATTGTAATTTTTTGTAATAAAAAATATTGTCTCGTAGAAAGGGGCCTCTTAAAGGCATCTTGACTTGTACCTCTCTCTTTCTCCGGTCTGTTTCATCAGGGTTGTACTCCTGGTGGAACAGGGCATCCACCGCAATTTTCTGGCATCGCGATTTTATCGATGGTTTTCCGTGGCTTTCTCAAGAATAGATGCTTGTTAGGATTTCTCTATTTCCCCTCTCTGCGCATCGTAGATAGATGCTAGCTTAGGTCGATTAACCTAGATGCTTACGACCTAGGACTAAACCCAAAAAGACAAAAATATCGTTAGACATTTGTTGGAAAAATAAGCAAAAAAAAGTGATAGCCAAAAATAAAACAGGGACTGCTAATTTTATCTGACTTTAAAACAAAATGTAAGGACTTCACTTGTTTTGGGTGAGAAACCCCGCAAACGAATTGCAGGTACACTCTCCAGATTTTATGAGTGAGAGACAACACATAAGTTAGAGCCAGAGTCTGGGCTTCTGTCGAAGTACTACTTAGTTCATACTTTAAATCTCTTATTCTTCAGTGGGTACTCTCGGGTAGCCGGAAACGGTTCGAGTTTACTTAGCAGAGTGGGAGGTTTAGAGGACACTGCGTAAGGCACGATCCTCAAGTAACACGGGTAGCTGGCAACAGTCCGTACTTACTCCCGTACTGGATGAGAATAGGTGATTTCCGATAAGAACTCAAACAGTATTCCAGAGAAGTTTCGGGCACCTATCAACTTGCTAATCTGTGAGAAGATTTATATGCTAATTAACCCTAAATTTTGATGAGAGAAATGATCAAACTCTTATGGTCATCACCAGGGTTGAGTTGGTGAACTCGGGGTTTGTTTTGTGTTTGATTTATGGTGTGAGTCCTTTATCTTCCAGATCTTACTCGACCTCATCGATCAATTGTCATCTTACTCTCAGGATGATGGGTAGACGATCACTTTGGTTGGATCTTACGACACCGCTTGCACACACACATACCCATCCATCTCGGTTGGTTCAGGAGGATCATCTCTTCGAACCTGAGATCTATCAATCTCCCTCCGTAATCTCGTCTCCTGGCTCGATTCACGAGAACCTCCTGTTTGAGACATAATCAAGATAACTTTATTCTTCCAAGCGTAACTCTAACCCGGAAGCTCTTCTCAGATTCCTTCTCCTACTCATTCTTTATCATCATCACCTTCGATTCGCAAGAACTTTGACCGCGAACCTGATTTTCTTCAGCAATTGAATATTGATGTGACCAACCATGACCTAAAATTTTTCCTTTGTAGAGACTATGGTTGGAAAAGTATCGTATACCACTTCGGTTGTGATCGATCAGGCTGCAATCAATAGTAGTCTACTTTCTACCCTAGAGACAATGCATAATCAAATTTGAGAGCAAGGTAGATTAATGAATGACGTCAGAGCAGAGCTGACACAGTTGCGAGCTCAAAGAGACAACCCTGATGCTGATATTCCAGATGCTGAGGATCCAGAGCAACCAAACGGAGAACATAAACCACCTCATCCTGATCGAACGATGCAGGAGCTCTACAAATCTGGAGCTACGACTACTCACAGGTGGATCTGTCTCCCTATTATCCACGGGAACTTCGAGCTCCATCCTCAGACCATTCAGCTGTTGCCCAAATTTCATGGTCACTCTACTGAGGAACCACATCTGCACCTACAGGAATTCGAGTTGATCTGTAGTACTATGCATGATGTACATGTGAACGAGGATACGATCAAATTGATCACCTTTACTTTCTCCCTAGTTGACCGAGCAGCCTACTGGCTGAAACACTTGGGGAGATATGTTTCGACGTGGGAGCAGTTGAGAACTGCCTATCTGAACAAGTACTACCCACTTGGTCGAACGAATGTTTCTCGAGCTATGATAAGTAATTTTACCATGCTTGGGAATGAGCAGTTCCATGAGGCATGGGACCGTTTTTGAGGGCTCATCGATCAGTGTCCCCACCACGAAATCTCCAAGCCAAACTTGGTTCAGAGCTTCTTATGTGGGTTGACACCCGAACTCCAGGGTCTGGTTAATGCTTCCTGATGTGGCTCGTACTTCTCGAAGCACGAGTACAAAGTCTGGGCCATCTATAAGAAGATGGCTGAGAATTATACTACAATGTCTCAGACTCGATTCTATACATAGACCAAGCTATCTACATTCCACCAGCACTCTAGAGTGGCACAAATTGAAGGGACTCCCTCGTCTGTCGTTTCCACTCATTCTGAATCCTCATCAGCTTATATGGGGATCATTTTTCAGAAGTTGGATCGCATGGAAATCATTGAGAAGAAGTGCCACAGTCTGGACAAGCTCAATAAGATCGACGATCTTGAGATATGCCTAAATGATATGAACACACAAATCATGCGCCTTCAAGAGATTTAGATCGAATCTACGAAGTCTTTGAGATCACAGGCTGATTGAAACAACCAAGACCGTGGCATACTTCCATGGCCACCAGTTCAACACATATACCATGTGCATGCTGAGCCGACTTATCAGTCTCTTGTTTATCATCAGAGCCCGCAGACACCATCATCTGACACCCAGATGGTGGTGTATCAGAGTGATCAACCATTGGCATCTATGCCCCCGACTTACTTGAGATGCCTGAACCATTGAGAAAGGTCAATGGGATTTGGTATAACCAACTGCAACAATCAGGAATTTGTCGCGATCATCCTGGTTTCCGCTGGACTACCGAAGGTACCTCTTCCCAGCATCCGTAATATGCACCGATGGGGAAGAACAGAGACCAACAACAACATTATGGTCCTCGTCAGTTTCAACAGACTCAGTGGAGGCAGAACTCCTATCCGGCTTAGATCAGCAGCCTCCTCAACAGCAGTCAGTTCCGCAACAACCTTAGTTTCATCGAGGCAACTCATCCGGGTCTCATAGTCCCTTCCATGATAACCCAGCTTTAGAGTATCTTGATAACTTAATTACTGACCAACATGTCGCATTTAGGTGAGAAATGGATGAGTTCATGACTCATGTTACGGATTTAGTCAAGGGGAAATCAGCCATACCTGCTCAGATAGAGCCAAATCCGAATAATCTGAAGAGAAATTTAGAGCAGGTAAACTTGACCACGTCCACCCTCCAGTCACAAGTATTTTCAAAGGACTCTCTTTATCGTGATAACGGTGATTTTATCTCTCTTAGGAGCGCAGAGACTCTACTAGGCTTGAAGAGGACACTCTCGATGACACAAGCGAGCCTGTAGAAGACATTGATGGTGGTACTGAAGCCTCACCCTTTGACGATGTGGATGGTGGTGCTGAAGCCAACAAATCTGAGGAGATGCAGCCAGAGCTGAATGCCGAATCAGTTGCTTTACCTTTCTTTGTAAATAGTGATGATGATAGAAAATCTCATAAGAATGTGCAAAAGAAAAGAAATCGAAAGAGAAATAAAAATAAGATAGTTGATCGGTCTCGAAATCATGGATCTTCCTCTGATGATTCACAAAATGTCAATCCCCATTTTACAAAAATATGTTCTTCTTTGTCTGATCCTCCTCCTGTACAGACTGACAAGGAGGATGTACATATTCCTTTTCCTCAAGTACTCTGCTTAAGGAAATGCGATAAAAAGGAAAATCCCAAAAAGTCTCAAACGCTTGATCTGACGAAAGAGATGCTCGATAAATTTACCATTTAGCTCACTCTTTTGGAAGCCTGGGTACACATCCCTCTTCTGTAGAAAGGTCTCAAAGTGCGAATCATTGTTTGTAGAAAGAAGAGACGGCACAATCACTATTCTGAAATCCATGTCTTAACCAAGGAGACTTGTCACGACATCCAAAATCGTCTCCCAGCCAAAAGGTCAGACATGGGAGCACCGTATGTCAGATGTGAGATCCTCAATCAGATCTTTGATCGTACTCTTTTAGATAGCAGATCATCGACTACTCTCCTTCCCTATTTCTTACTCGACAAGTTCGAGTTTGAACCTCTTAGACCAAGTAGAATGGTCTCGCATTTTGCTGACAGATCCATCAAGAGGCCAAAGGGATTAATCGAAGACGTTATCGTCACCATTTAGGATTTGCGATTCCCCGTGGACTTCATCGTGTTGGACATGGCGGTCCCTGAATGTGTGACCGATACTCCGATCATATTAGGATGACCTTTTCTGTCCACAGCGAAGGCCGTTTCCGATTATGGTACAGGGAAGGTCTGCTTTCGCGTCCAAGGCAAGAGTATACATATAGAGATGATCCAAGACCTCAGAGCCAAATTAGAAGAGTCAGAGCGAGCATCTGAAGACGGAGCCAATAGTCATCAGGACTGTGACTTCGTACAGACCGATGATGAGGCCATATGGACCGAACCGAGTATATGGTCTTTCATCACATCTTCAAGAGAGTATGAGTGTCAAATACAAGATAATGGAAGACTGGTTAGCACAATCTTAGAGCAAGCACAGTTAAAGGCTGAGGCAGATGAGTCTGATGATGACCATTCTGATTTTCATTCATGTTGTTCTGATTCTGATCCCTCCGATATAGACGTGGACTTTGATTAGCAGAGTTTTGATGAGTATGTTCCGCGCCTAATTTCAAACGAGCCTACAACCATCCTGGAGACCGAGCTAGTGCAGTAGAGTCAGCAATTAGAAAAGCAGTCTGTAGATCTTTCTGAGTCAGAGCAGGCCGAGCTTACGCATATCGATCTAGTAGCCTATACCCAGCCCCTAGTCAAACCCGCTCTTTCTGTTCCTTCTCTCCATGAGCTTAAACCGTTACCTCAGTCAATGAAATATCGATTCCTTGCTGGCGAATCTAAAATGTTTCTGGTCATCATCTCTTCCAATCTGACCGAAGATCAAGAATCCCATTTGATGGAGATTCTTGAGAAGAATCACAAGGCAATCGGGTGGTCAATAGCGTATCTCCATGGGATTAGTCCGGCTCGGTGCTCCTACCACATCTTTCTCGAGTATGACACCAAGCCATCTCGTGAGTTTTAGCACAGGCTGAACCCGAATCTTTGAGAGGTGGTTATGAAGGAAATATCCAAGTGGTGGAGCATCGATTTTATCTATCCCATCTCCGACTTGAAATGGGTTAGTCCTTTACATGCGGTACCCAAAAAGATGGGTATCACTACAGTGATTAATGAGGATGAAGAGGAGATCGCTACCCGAGTACCGACTTCTTGGCACGTTTGTGTGGACTACAGGCGTTTGAATCAGGCGACTAAGAAGGATCACTTCCCGCTACCGTTTATCGATCAGATTATCGAGAGGTTAGCCGAGAAGAGCCATTATTACATTCTTGGTGGGTACTCGGGATATAACCAGGTGGCCATCACACCTGAAGACCAGGAAAAGACAATGTTTACCTGTCCGTTCGGAACATATGATGAATGCCCTTTGGATTATGTAATGCTCCGACTACATTCCAGAGGTGCATGCTCTCGATTTTCGTAGACATGGTAGGCGACTTTTTAGAAGTCTTCATGGGTGATTTTTTGGTGTGCGATGACAATTTCGATTCATGTCTTTCTATCCTAGACCACATACTTCAGTGGTACACTGAGGTAAACCTCATTCTTCCTTGGGAGATGAGTCATTTCATAATGATTAAGGGAACAGTTCTTGGTCACATCATCTCCAGTAGAGGCATGGAGGTCGATCCGGCCAAGGTGGACATCATCAAGAAGCTCAATCCACCATCTAAATTAAAGCAGTTACGATATTTTCTTAGGCATGTCGGTTTCTACCGACGGTACATTCGGGACTTCTGTAAAATTGCCCGACCTTTATCTGATCTTCTCGTGAAAGGAAATGAGTTTATTGTCGATAATAAGTGTCTTTCATCGTTCGAGACTCTTAAGAATATGGTTGTAGAGGCTCCTGTCCTTCAGCCACCCGATTGGTATCTTCCATTCGAGATCATGACAGATGCCTTCGATTTTACCGTTAGAGCTGTGTTGGGACAGACGAGGGATGACATGCCTTATGCCATACACTACGCTGGCAAGACTTTGGATTCCTCACAACATAATTACACCATTACAGAGAAAGAAATGCTAGCTGTAGTATTTACCTTAGATAAATTTAGATCCCACGTCATAGGATCAAAGTCACGATTTTCACTGATCATACCCCCATCCGATATCTGATAGACAAGAAGGATTCGAAGTCGCGTCTGACCAGATGGATCCTTCTACTCCAAGAGTTCGACATCTAAATCAAGGATAAGCCTGAAGTCAAGAATGTGGTGGTGGATCACCTCTCCCGACTAGAACTCCTCGAGACTTATGAGTTTGATGCACCCATCACTGAGACTTTTCCAGACGTAGCGATTCTTGCTGTCGCCTCGCTCCCGTGGTATGATGACATTGTGAACTTTCTTTTTACCAAGAAAGTCCTGCAAGGTTGGTCCAGGCAGAGACTCAAGACTTTCCTCGTGAAAGACAAGTCCTACCATTGGGAGGATCTAATCCTTTATCATGAAGGAGCGGATTCAGTCTGGCGTCGGTGTATTCCTCAGGAGGAATACCAGAGCGTCCTTACTTATTGCCATAAATTCGAAGCTAGAGGACACTATTTAGGGAAGAGGACAACACAAAAGGTGCTTCAGTCCGGTCTTTGGTGGCCTACTCTCATTATGGATGCCTACACATTCGTAAGGAGATGTACTGACTGTCAGAAAATAGGCAATTGTAGACATATAGATTTGATGCCGATTCACTTCTGTGAGGTTTTTGACGGCATGGGGTTTCGACTTTATGGGCCCGTTTCCTAAGAGTCTGTGGTTCAAGTATATACTTCTGACTGTGGATTATGTGAGTCATTGGTTAGAGGCTATTCCTGCGTAAAACGCAGATGCAAACACAGTTTATAAGTTTCTAAGGAAACACATCATTACGTGGTTCAGAGTCCCTCGCGTTCTGATCGTAGACAGGGGTATCCATTTCATCAACGGAAAGGTAAGTGCCCTTGCTAACGAGTTCGACATAGATCATCGAGTTGTTACTCCATATCATCCTCAGACGAATGGTCTAGCCAAGGTCTCGAACAAGGAGAGCAAGAAGATTTTGCAGAAGGTTGTTTGCCCAGACCGAAAAGATTGGTCGCAGCTTCTGGACTCAATTCTTCGGGCTTATAGAACATCCTTCAAAACTTCATTGGGTACATCTCCCTTTCAACTCATTTATGGCAAGCCATGCCACTTACCTGTTGAGATCAAGCATCAAACCTTTTGGGAAGTAAAAGAAGTGATATTTGGACTAGATGATGCGAGAGATCAAAGGCAGACCGAACTGGTAGCCCTGGAAGAACTGAGAGATGAAGCCTTCACGAGTAGCCTGCATTATAAGAAAAGGATGAAAGAGTGGCATGATGCTCACATCAGCCACAAGCAGTTTGAGCCTGATCAGAAAGCATGGCTATTCGATGCGAGAATGAAATCATTTCCAGGGAATCTTCAAAGCAAATGAAAAGGTCCATATCTTGTTAGAATGTACAACAACGGTACATTATTATATCTGAGTTGTCTACTGAATCCACCTTTCGAGTCAATAGTCAGCGTTTCAAACCATTTTCGATCATGATCCGCCGACCATTGAAGTTGCCTCGATATATTTTGTATGGGATGTGCTCTTCATTCTTCGTATTATGCATCTCATACCCGATTTTCATGATCTATTTTGTACATATGTGTTTCTGATTTTATCCACTCATTCAATAGTTTGTCTTACACCCTTAGGATGTATCTATATTTTTGTTATGCTTAGGATGTGCTTTATCCTAATTATAGGGGGTGTAGACACCGTGTTGTTCATATCATTCTGTTTTATTACCCATATCGTTGCTTATACTTAGGGCATGCTTTACCCTAAGTATAGGGGTAATATCACGTATTTCCTCTTTTGATCGTTGTCAGTTTTTGTATCGTCTGCTCCCTCACTTGTCCCTCACCTTTTGATCTTCTTCTCTATACTTTTGAATATTTTATCCTAATTATAGGGGGGACAAGCCGAGCCGTTGAATGTGTACATTCTCTTGACCTCGATCATCTTCGGTTTTGAGTTTGTTATTCTTAGTATCACTTGATCGACTTCTATTCATTTATTCGTTATTCTTTGAGTCATTGTAGTATAGGATTCTTTTCACCGATCTATACTTAGCCCGAGTTATGTCTTCCTTTGCCGCTTCTTTGGTCACTATGAGGACATAGTTCATGCTAAGTATAGGGAGTGTCGTATATATATATGCTATATATACTTTAGAAGCCATAACTCGTACTTTATTGTATTTTTAATAATATGGTTCTCTAAAAGTATGGTTGTATATTTTAGGCTTTTAAAAGCTGCAAGAAAACCGTAAATATGACTTATAAAAAATGGCTTAAATTTTGTTTATTTATATAAATTATATTGTAAAATTCTTGGATAAAATCCTTAAAAAAAGTGATAAATAAAATCCTTGTAAAATCTGTATAAAAGCTATATTAAATTGTATATAAAAGTTGTATAAAATCCTTTATAAAATATACAAAATTCGTGTAAAATTTATGTAAATTGAAGTAATCCACTAACTCTTTCAAAAAGACCCTAAAAATTCAAAAGTTTAAAAATTCAATAAAAAATTGCAAAAGTCTTTAAAAATCACATAAAAAGTTTAATCCAAAAAATTTATCTCATAAAAAAATTGTTGCATTCATTAGCATTTTTCAGAACAAGTCTAATTCTTGAACCGAATGGATCTAAGTACGAGAGATTGAGCTTGGTTTAGGACTTAATCCACTTAATTCTAAAGGGACTTTATTAGGAACTGGAATTGAGACTCTTCAGGTCTTTTAGACTTAATTCTTTGGATTCCATGAGACCGTGTTCGGAATTCAACTTAAAAGTGCCTACGTAGGACACCTAGTGTCATCTGTTTAACTCTTCTCTATTTGAACCAATTTTGAACTCATGCATTCTGCACTTAGCTTGACTTACATGGGGCTGCGAAGGGCAATCCATTTCGGTGATGTGTTTCCATCCTTGTCTGACGGCAGTGGTGCCTTAAGACGTGAGAAATTGGGGTTGAAATAAAGCTTCGGATGAGGGAAGGATCTACTGGCACAATTTTTCCGAGATGCCCAAAAAATGGACGGAATGAAAAGATGCTATATCCGTCGGGGCATAAAAGACCTATGCAATGCAACAATCATTTCTACCAAAAAGAAGTTGAATATACCAAATATAAAAAATGACCACAATGGTCCGAGCTTCAGAAAGCCTGAGACTTGGCTAAACTGGCCAGGCTTCACAGCAGATGTGATTACACTGATCACACTCCAGTCCTCATCTCATTATTCTATCTTCTTTCTATATTCGATTGTGGACACAACACGAGCTAACCTTAGAAGGAAATACCCCCCTCCTCGAGGATTGGGTTGCTGGATGAGGGCCCAATGGGAGTGTATAACTGGATGGGAGGTTTCTTCGCTTCTCTAGAGCGAGAAGAGCTAAAACCTTTCACGCATAGTACAAATTGCTTTCAAAGTTTAAAAGTTTGCGTGATGAATAGGTGGATCTGAATTGGCTATTGAGGTGAACCTGGATAAGGATTTGTGGAACTTGAGGGCTGTCGAGGCTTAAATCCTAATTCAAATACAGTCCCAACAAACTATTACTCCAAGCTCTAGATTTTGGATGAAGTGAGGTTCGGTTTAAAGAAACAAGCATGTTCTAAGTTCTTTTATTTTCCTTTTTCTTTTTCTTTTTGCTTGCACTTATTTATAGAATAAGTGTTTGCTAAGGAACTAGCAAAGGAAAAGTATAGGGGAGTGACGAATCCGTGATTCATCGCCTTTATTCTTTCATTTTCGCTAAAATCCTTGGTAAAATACATGTATATAATCACTAATTCCAACTAATTATTATAACCATAAGTATTAATATTATATATTTAACACTTTTTATATCCAAAATAAAAGAATAAAGAGAAAAAGTAAAATAGAAGAAAAGAAGGCTGGGGATATGTAATATATGCAGACTGATCCTAACCCTAAGACCAGGTCAATATTGACTTGCTCGACAAAATAAATAAGTAGGAGAAATAAGGATCCTAACCTATAAAAATATCAAGAAAATCAAGATCAAAAATATAATTTATACATTTTACATAATGTAAATATTTCACCTATTTTATTCATCACCTAGACAATCTCAAACCAAAACACTTCTTTTACAAAAGTTGATCACAAAAATATGTATTATTTTATAAAAATATTAGAAAAATAATTCATCATAAATAGAAAATATTATAATGGACCGAAAAAGCCGCAAAAGCTGACTTCCAAGGTTCATAACTATTTATAGAAAACTCCAAAAAGACCAAACTCACTTTTAAACTTCGTTCTATACTTAATATTATTTATAAAAATATCAAAAAAATATTCGAATAAAATCTGAGTTTCGGCATTTGGGACCCATTGTCTATATGTTGTAGAATCTTCCCGGATTTTTAATTAATTAACCTTAAATCTGATCAACTTCATTTCTTTTCAAAAAATATTATAAAAATGTATATAAAAATATAACTTAAGTCAAAATGCCAATAAATCTGAAGCCTCGAAGCCGCTACCTAAATTTTCCAGACCTCATAACTCGACCGTATGAATTCCGAATTGGGTAAACTCAGTTTTAAAATTTGTATTATTCAATTATCTATAAAATGACACTGATTCCGCTAAAATCGAAGTTAATATGAAAAATGCAATTTTCAGGACCATATGGGTATATTGCATAATATACCGTAAATTTTTTTATTATTATAATAATAATTAATAAATTTATTTAGTTAATTCATTCAATTTATTTATTTATTTATTTTATTATTAATTAATTATTAATTTATTTAATTACTTAAGTAATTACTTAATTATATATCTAATTATTTATTTAATTACTTAATTATCCATTTAATTACTTCATTAACTATTTAATTATATTTTAAAATTATTTATCTAACTAATTATTAATTTAATTAATTTGATTTAATTTATTTAGTTTTATTTCTTTTTCTCCCTTTCTCTCTCTTCCTTTCTCTCTCTACCTTCCCCTTTACCCTTCATTCTCTCCTTCTTCAACCTAGCGCTAGCTACTGCCTCCTCTTCTCCTCCTTCCTCTCTTCCGGCCAAACCATTCTAATTGCCGCAAACGAACCTAACGACCGACCGTTGATCCAACCACCCGCTTCCCATCACCTACGCCGGTGACCAGCTCTAAATAACCATCGACTCCCTTTCAACAGTCATATCCACCATTTTAGTTACCTCTTCCACCGAGCTCTGGAGCGAGAGAGACCGTGGGTGACAACCACCCTCGATCTCCATCAAGCGAGCGAGGAGGAGAGAAGGCATGATCGTCGCCGGTGTGGGCCGCACTCCGCCATGCGAGTAGCCTCCGCATTCCGTCGTTGCGTCGAGGCCGCAATCAGAAGCTCCACTCGAGCTCCTCCAAGGCTACCTCCTGCATCTGTCCGCACTTCCCAGGTTAGATTTCCTCCTTAATCTTCTTTCTTCTCTTCTCGATGCCCCGTATCTCCTCCGTTCTCTCTGCAAGTCATATACAAATCTTCTCTATTTCTCCTCTCGATTATTCCTCCTTTCTCTTGATCTATCTTCTTCTCAGTTTCAAATCCGACCAACCTCAACACCATCTCGATCTGATAACCCACTTATTCTTCCATCGTCAATTGCCTCCTAATAGCCTTGTCATTTCCGCTCGTAAACCCGTCGATCTCCACCGTACCTCTGTTGCGCAGTATCATCTCCGCCATCGTCCGCACTCCCTCGCCGTATCCGCTCCTCTGACGTGTCACATCACCTCGCACGCCTGCATCAACCACCGACCATCGAGCATCTGATTCACGATTACATACATCCACTGTCCTTCTTCCTCCATCTTCCTGACGCTTCTACATCCATATTCATTTCCCCTAATAACCGATAGAGGATTGAAGCCCTTGAGCCACGTTTTTAATGGCAGACATTAGATCTGGAGTGTGAACAATCATCGGAGCACCTCCGCGAAACACAAACATGATTGTTGTCGGATCGCCGCTCGATCTGAAAAGTGCCTCCCGTCGAGAGACCGAACCACTGCCACCATCGATTCCGGTCATGAGCTACGCCATAGGCATGTGATCTCAACATAAGCATCTCAGCACTGAAACCCACGAGAATAACTTCATCGACTTCCACTTCTCACAAAGACAAATAATCATACTTCAACGATCTGATATGTGAAACATCGATCAAGCCACACATAGACTGGATCAAGTCGTCCGTGAGTGGTTGAAGCACGATTTGATTTGAAGATGAAGCACCGCATCTTGAAGGCCTCTTGCAGATCACAAGTAAGCAACCGAGCATTGACTCATCGACGATCTGAATGGAGATTCGAGAGCAGAACATATCCACCACCGTCCGTGTTTGATTTGGGGAAGACCAGGTACCCGCTCCAGATCTATTCCTAGCTACCAGATTGTGTGAGATCCAACGCTAGGAAGAGCGCCATGTGTCTCCATCGAAGCAATTCCACCGCTCCATCGCTAAGTAAAGTCACGTGCAATGCGCGTGCCTGGTATTTTGGCACTTTTGCGAATCATCCTTGCATTTTCTTTGTATTACGAGCAGGTCCTTTACAGGTGGAGATCACGTGCGAAGCATGTGTACCCAAGATATTTTAGGGCAAATTGCATTCTCACTGTCACTCTTCATAAAATTGAGCATAGATCCTGTCGCTCGAGGAGCACGTGATCAAGCACGCACATCTGGGATATTTTATGGAGAAGCCTCTCCTTTCCTTGCTATTTTATGTGCGTGCCCCATGTCCCCAGAAAATAACAAAAATACCCCTAAATAGTAAATAAACCCTATATATTAAATACATATTAAATAGAATACAAATATAAAAATATAATAAAAATACATAAAAATATCATATTTCATAATACATTCAATATTAAATCATATTTGAAAAATAAAAAATTTATATTTTTAATAAATCATTTAGAACACCTTAAAAAATATAATAAACTTTAAAAAATCAATAAAAATATAAAGTACATAAAAACTTTAAAATTCATAACTAATTCAAGAAAATTCACAAAAATACACACAAACTATCATTTTAAAGATAATTTCATTTACTTTCTAATAAAAATAAAATAAAAATATTTTTGTTCAGTATTCAATATTAAAAATCGAAAATTCCTCACAGTTTTTAATAAAAACCTAATTTTCATCTTCAAAAATAATCCAAAACTCCATAAAAATATCAAAAACTTCTTAAAATTTCTTAAAAACAAAAGGTATAATAAAAACATAAAAACTAATAAAATAGAAATCAAATAAAAATTACAAAATAATTTCTAAAATAATAAAAAAATCATAAAATACTTAAAATTCACAAAAACAATATAAAATTCATAAATATTAAATAAAAATCCAAAGAAAATCCTTAAAAATAAAATAAAAATTTAAGAAACTTAAAACCTTAGTTCTTTACTGATTAACCCTAGTTTCAAATAGTTTGCCTCCCTGAGTTCGACACTCCCATGCTTAACTGCTATAGACTTAAGTTTAGGAGTATAAATAACATAAAAAAGAAGATTAACTAAAAATTAATCTTTTCTGGTAGAACTCACCTGGTCGATACAACGACCACGAACTCTTCTCTTTCTCTTTTGCAGGAATCTGAAGAAGAAATTAGACTAGAGATTTACGAGTTTTTCAATCATGTCTGAAGTTGTGTCCACTGGTTTGCCATCTTTCTTCGTGTGCACATGCATAAAGAACTCAATTTCATTTATCTTCCTTCCTTTTTCTTTCTCCATCTAATTTTTTTGTCAAAAAGATAATTACCACAAACACTTCCATTACCTAAAAAATATATTGAGATAATTTCTATTGATACGTACTTTATCTCTTACGCATACAAAACTCCTTGTTCCAACAATATGCCTTATCTTAAGATTTTTCCTCTTTTGCATATTAAGGGCACATCATTTCTACTATCATAAAAATATGAATAATAAAGCAAAAATATTGAATAACATAAAGATACAACTCAAGGACTATCTATATAAATACTTTATTACCTTGGATGATTCTATATCCCAATAGTCAATCAGAAACTTCCATTGATCTTCTATAACTCGAGGATCTCGATGTGAAATTCTTTCCACAAGAGGTAAATGCGATTTGTAATATTTTTTTTCAAATTAGATTTGAAACATCTCCAACTTTTTGCAATCAGATCCACAATTATTTATCCTATCTCTTCCTCGAACTCAAATTTAATTCAATCCTCAACAAATAGCTCACTCACTATTCTGACGCGGCATCTCGCTAAATGAAGAAAGCCCCAGATCTGAACTAATAAGTAGTAGGTATATAAATCAACTTTATATATTAAATAAAAATAAGTACCTTCACAAATTCTAACATCTTTATCTTGTACTCCTCAGGCATCAACATCCAATCTTTGTAGTTTAAGAGTGCTCGCTTGCCGTTTCTTGCAATGGTCCCCAAAAATGTAGTCAAATCATTTTGAGAATCTCCAATGGGCTAATTGAGTTCATTTTTCTCTATAAAAATCCTTTTTCCATCTTTAGTATTCCATAATTTAAGGTACATAGTATGACCCCGTCGTCCTTTAGGCTTACTAATATTGTCTAAAATTATAACATGTTACTAGTAAAATTATAAGAAGCAACTCAAAAGAATATAATACATATAAAATACACTCTTTGATATGCATAAAACTAATAGAAATAAATTTCAATAAATAAGGAAATTCATACCTTCATATAATGAATTTTCTTAATCAAGGCATGTAGAAGGAGAATCAGTAACAATATTAGGATTGTCTAAAGCTTCAAGATAATAAAACAAATATTTACTTTAGCAACACACAAAATATAACAAAGTAATTACAACTAAATAAAGCAATTTAAATGATACAATGATATAAGAATATTACTTCTCTCTCCAAGTCCAAATTTAGGATTGTTCATCACATTAGGTGATAAATTTGTATATCCTGATGGTATAACTTCCTCGTAATGAGACCATAAAGATTGTGGTCTTCTAAGTGAAACTCTTCTTCTTTCATGAGCGTGCGAGTAATCCTTGTTAATGTCATCATTCACAACTTGTTTATTCTTCAATAAATCAACTTTTGAGACATGTTTACTATTGATCATGTTCCTTATACCAATCTTACAAGATGCATCCTTTTGAACTCGATTTACCTTTATTCCAGAAATGTTCAATGCACTTAATATTTTTTTAGACTGATGTCCCACTGAAGAAAGTACTCGTGATGTTGATTGAAGTCGGGGTACATCTTCTTCATTGAAGCTAGTTAGAAAAGATCTAGTAGCTCTTAACATCCTGCAAACATTATATAAAAGAAAAAAGAAAAAGTGAGATGATCAGAGCATTTATTATATAAACTTTAAAAGAACTTTGTGCTAAATTGTTTAAAAAGTTGTAAGTTAACCTGAACGCCTCTGATATTTATGGGTCTTCTTCACTTTCTTTCGTCTCATCCAAGTTTTGCTTATGAGTATCAACGCTTCGACATTGTTGTTCAAGAAAGTCTTTCGTGTATGTTATGTTGTCTATGTCTGTTCTTATCAAATCAAAGTCAACCATATCATTATCATTATTATAGGAGCTAATTGGATATATCTCATCAGTTGCATCATTATCCAAGATATCCTCAAAAACATCATTAATGTCAGTTTCTTCTAAATCAAATATATCTCTAGGTTTTATTCTAACTACAAAGTGTCATTCAATTTACTTAAGATCTTGTATATAAAACACTTGTCTAGCTTGAGCTGCCAAAATAAATGGGTCATTTTTATGCCCCAAACGTACCAGCTTAACACGCATTATCCCATACTCGTCAACCTCTCAATTTCCTTTAGAATAAACATCGGCCCATTCACATTGAAACAAAACAATTTTCAATTGCTCAAAATAATTGATCTCAATGATATCGATAAGTACGCCGTAAAAGGATGTAATTCCAGTTGATAGATTATTTGTAGAATAAAGTGATGAGAAATCTGTATCGGCATCCACAATAACCCCACTATTTTATGTATTTCCACTCCTTTCTTTCTCTTTAGTATGAAATCTATATCCATTTATGATGTATCCATAAAAATGAAGTCCAATGTCATGAGGACCACGAGCAAGTACTTTAAGATATTCTGATATTTGTTCCTTTTTTCTTTTCTCTTCAACCTAGATAAAATTTAAAATTATTGAATTCTATCCAATAGAAAAGATAAGTAGGGTTTAGAAAGACAGCCTACACTTTTCCTAAACCAATCTAGAAAATTGATGCTATGAAGAATATCCTATTCCTTTTTAGATGCATGACGATGAACTTTCTTTAAATAATCATAATGCTCCCTACATAAAAAATTGTATCTATATCAGTAATTTTATAATATATAAAAATACAACTAAATTGATTTTTAGATATCTTATAATTGTTGTATGAACTCACTGCATCACAATTCGCCAAGATATATCGATGTTCTTGCTGTAATAAACTAGCATCTAATATCTTCGTTGTTTTCTTTCCTAATGCACGACCTTTCTGTGAGAACATTGACCAGCTTTCCTCCATTGTAGGAAATTCGTCTCTAGTATTCAGTGATGGCTGGTTTGACCTAATCTCAACTCCATGAAGATATCTAGAACAAAATGTGAGGCATTTATCTGCCAAATACCCACCTGCAATTGAGCCCTCTGGATGACTTCTATTCCTCACGTATCTTTTCAAATTAAGCAAGTACCTAAATGTATTCACATATAATCAATCATTTAATATAAATAATTTGATAATGAATTATTTTATTTTTCCTATAATAGTAACTCATACCTTTCAATTGGGTACATCCACCGATATTGAACTGGACTAGCTAATCTAACCTCCGTAGCCAAAAGTACGAGCAAGTGCACCATAATATCAAAAAAGGATGGTGGAAAGATTTTTTCCATTTGACAAGTATTATAACTATCTTTTGCTCTAGTTACTCAATGTTCACTGGATCAATCTCCTTCGAGCAAAGGCATCGAAAAAAAATATAAAAACCAATCACTGTAGATTTTACCATCTTATCGGGAACAACAACTCGTACGGCTAAGGAAAGTAATTGTTGCATCAAGACATGGCAATCATGGATCTTTAATCCAGATATGTCACACTCACTTACTTGTATGCATCGAGATATATTAGATGCATACTCATCTAGAAACTTTATTGAATTCAAAAACTTGCACAACATGGTCTTTTCTTCTTTATTCAGTGTAAAACTTGCAGCAGGTAGAATGGTCTTACTGCTAATGATGATGGGATGAAGAGCATGCATGATATTCATCACTTGTAGATCTATAAAACTTTTCATGTTATCTTTATTTTTCTTCTCCAATCCAAGCAAAGTTCCCAATAAACTATCACAAACATTCTTTTCTATATGCATAACATCAAGATTATGATATATCAAATGGGTTTTCCAATATGGCAACTCGAATAAGATACTTCTTTTTGTCCAATGAGGTTTAAACTTATTCGATTTATCTCTCGGATGTGTACCAATTATTTTAGGAATCTTCTCCACTTGAGAAAAAACTCAGAAGTTGATATTCTTTTAGGTGTTTGCCTCAATTCTTGCTTACCATTAAAAGTCCTTGTCTCCCAAAATTATGATCCATTTGAAGAAATCGACGATGACCCATGTAACAAATCTTTCGACTACCTGATAAATATTGTGATTCTACATGCATATTACATGATGTGCATGATAAATAACTCTGAGTCCTCCATCCAGAAATACCACATGTAATTGAAAAATTTCACCACAATCAGCATCATATGTTTGTATACCGCTAACCCACAGCTCCTTCAAGTCTTCAACAAGAGGTTGTAGGAATACATCTATATGTGCCTTTGGACTGGATGGTCTCAGTATAAGAGTAGACATTATGATATATGATTGTGTCATACATAACCTTAGAGGAAGACTATAAATCATCAACTGGCCATGTACTATGCTTTATACTCATGGTTCTAAAAGGATTAAATCCATCTGTATCTAGAATATTACGAGGCTCTAATGAAAATTGATGATGTAGTGCATCAAATGTTATCCACATTGGAGAATCTGCTGGATGTCTAAGAATTCATCCTTTATTCCTTCCTTCATTATGCCATCTCAAAAGTGAAGAAGTCTTCTTGGACAAGAATAATCTTTGTAAAAGTGACTTTAGCGTAAAATACCACATCACTTGAGCTGGAGACAATTTTTTCTTACTTAATTATTGTAAATCCTTTCCTTCATCCTCATGATCACCTTTTTTCCATCTAGACATTTGACAAACATACCATGATGTATCACGTTCTCTTTCTCGCAAATATATCATGCTTTTGTTTGGATACAAGTCAATCTTTTTGTAGTCATATCCAAGCTTAGACATCAATTCCTTTGTATGATAATAGGACTCAGGAAGTAATTCACCCTCTGGAAATGCTTCTTTTATAATCCAAGTAACATAGTAAACGATCTATTACTCCATCCATGTAGACACTTTAAGTGGAAAAGACGAATAATAAATGACAACTTTGTAAATCTCTTACATCCTGAATATAACTCTTGTTCAGCATCTTCAAGTAATTTTAAAAAATCATTGGAACCATCATTTGTACCTCTTCTTCTTTTATTAGTCTCTCCACCACTTTCTTACATGGATTCTGAATATCAACAAAGGTATCAAATAATAAATCATGAATATCATCTCGATCTTCTTCTTGACATTTTTCCATATCATCCATTTCTTCTTCTTGATCACTCTGTAGGTTACTTAAATCTTGACTACATTCATTTTGCATTTGTGCACCTTGCAAATCAATAGTTTTTCACCATGAAAAATCCAATTAACATATCCAAATAGGAATCTATTCCATATTAAATGCTTAAATGCATCTTTTTGATTTACATGAAGTAGGTTTACAAATTGAGTACATGGACAAAGGATGGTTTCATCTTCACATGGCTGACTAAATGCAAAGTTGATAAATTGGTTGATTCCATTAAGATACTTGGAGCTTCTCCTATCTTCATGAATCCAAGTCTTATCCATAACGACACCTTCAAGAAAAATTCAAATGAAATATTTTCATGAGGATTTTAATTATTTATGATGGGCCTTATTAAAGTTCTTAAGAATGTGAATCAAGACTTATAAAAAAATAATAATTTATTTGTCTTGATCAATGTCCATTGGTTAACGTTAAATTGTATTTAGTTATTTACTAGTGGAATAGTTTAGAATATTTAAGCTCTCTTTTTAGTCTTACGATGGATCTTCTGTTTCAAATTATTTAGAAATGAGTATTTAAAATAGTATTTACAATATTCACCATGCTTCTTGTGTGTATTTCTAAGTTATCATCAATTGTCAAGTTTTTCTCCCATATCTTACTATATATGATTAGTCGTGGATATGGCATTGTAGCCGATACTGTAGTTACAGCTACAATGCCATACCAATAATGTTATGTTTTGATTTACAATGTGTCTTACTATATCAATTTTTCGTGATTGAAAGTTAATCAAAAAAATATGCCAATATTTTTTTTTCTTACAATTTAGTAAATTAATAAAAAAATTTGTAATTGCAAAAACATTGGCATGTATATAGTGATGAAACCGATATATCCCTGCTCATCTGATATCACATTTTTTAGGGGATATAAATTTATATTTTTGATTTTGGTGGGTATGAAAGGGATATTTGTATCAATGAACATATATTTTCACTAAGGCAAAATGGATTTAGAGTGATGTTTTTTTAAAACTACATTATTCATTGAGAAATTGTTTTTATACTAAAAATTACTGATCGTTGTTATATTTTTGTGACGGTGCATATAGCAACTCTTATTCATTGCAATATTTTAAAATTTTAACTAATTGTCTCTAAATTTGAAACTAAAAAATCAATGACTTTTAGTAAAAGCTTTGAAAATAGCAGCAGATAAGCGTTGCGATATACATCTTCTCAAATATTAACATTAGATATGGCATTCTTCACCAATTTCAAGTATAAAAATAAATTTGCAACAAATAATATAATCACTTCTATATTTAACAATGGATTTTTTAAAAAAAGCATCACCATGGACCTATTTTGTTGTAGTGTTTATAATGTATAGGCATACATTAATGTGTATATAGATATATTTCTAAATATATAACGAGTATATACGTAGGATGCAACTGATATATCCACAATCGTTAGCCAATGTCTCTGTTTTTGAAGCAGATGTGGATATGATTTTTTATTTTTGCTAATATGAATACATACAAGGATATAAGTTTTTATGTAGTTACATATATTGATATTGGTATCATTTTCATTTTCTAGATATCGTTATGGATATGGTAACATATTTTCTTGATGGTTGCGGATTAGAATATATGTATTACGGAATCTATGAGTAGATGCAACTGCTATATGAGTACCATTCCGCCACCATACCCTTCCTAGAATTTTTTGGTGGATATAAATACTAATAAAGAAAGGGATTTGGATATTATTTCCATTTTTAACTAAATGGATAATGAAATTATAGATCTTTTTGGTGAATACGGTAATGAAAACCTATATTATTGATTTTATATGTTTAGATGATATAGACATACATCATTGTGTATACAAACACATTTATAAATTTATCATTTGCACATAATATATAACATCTTTGAGTTATTTACAAGTTAATGCAAGAATGAAAATTTATATCTTAATAGTTTTTAATTATTTATTATACAAGTTATTTGATTTATTTATTTTTTAATTTTTAATTTTGTTATATTTAAAGTTTATGAGATTTTAGTTTATTTGACAATAAATTTCAACTTTATATAAACATTTCTTATGATCCTAAATATTATGAGGCATTTATTATCGGTAGAATAATCTACATTTTACTATTAAATATTAATATCTAGGTTACAATTATCGATTTTAATACTGCATCCATATTGTAAGATATAGTTTGTGATTTTTAACATCTGCAAGATATCAATTTTCGTTTCGATATTAAAAAAGATAAGGATATGATTTACATTAATTTGTATTCATATTTATTCGTTCACATCCATATATGTACATTTTGAATGTAAATAAGAAGTTTACAATTTATATACTAAATAATCTTAAAAACTAAGGTGGATACACAAGTTGTTAAAATCAAGAATACTATTAAAACATTTAAAATTTGAAAGTTGATTAATGAATTTTTAAGAGGGATGTCTTATTTAGAAAAACTCTAAGTACATATAATCAATATTAACTTTGATGTTTGTTTGAGCTAATAAAATATTAGACCGTTGCATTAAATTTCCTGTAAATATCCTGATCGAAAGAAAAACATTAGTTTAAGTATATATACATCTTATATTAGATATTGACATTAACAAATATTTTGATTATTAAAATAATTTCTTGTAGATAATTAATATCATGTAAATATCCTTCTATCCAACATAATTATACATATATTATGTAGATATTACTTTTTCCCTTATATAACTTTACTTTATTTATAAGATATGTGTTGGTTTTTTATGTTAAATATATATTTATGATATATATTATGGATAAAAAAATTATAAAACTGGTGAATATATTAATCAGATATTTTGTGATGATATTAACTAAAAAACTTTGAATATTTTATTAATTTCTGAAATCATTATTATTGCATGTGTTCTTTTATCTAACAGAATTTGTTCATATAGTCTATAGATATTTTTTTACATCATGACTTTATTTAAAAAACAATGTGCTAAACATATAATATGAATTTATTAAATAAAGTTTTGTCAAATTTAATGAAAATTATCGAAAAAATACCGCACTCACTTTATTTTTTATTATATTAAGATATTTTATGGTCCAATATAATCCATGCAATGCACGGGGTATACACTAGTTCTAGTTATATATAATAAACATGTTACCGTTACACATTTATAATTATTATGTGATTAATATTTATCCATTTAAGATTATACTTTTCTATAATGAGTTTATTATGTATTGCATATCCAATATGTGTTATACATATCTTATAAATTTCTTATTGAACCGTACTCCAAATGTGATACTTATCTTATAATTGTCTTATCATGCTATTGTTTGAACATATCAAGATGACCTTGTGCTCAACACGCCGGCGGCAGTTAGCGAGCCGGCAGTTGCGTGGAGGCCGAGTCGTGCATGAGAGACTTGCGCAAGTTGGGCGTGGTTGGAGAGGGGCGGACTATGCGAGGGGCACAACACACCCTATAAATAAACCTCTTTTTGGAGGGGAAAGTGCACAAAAAGAAGAAGCACGATCCGTACCTCGCATAGGGAGCCCTCTCCCTTAATCTCTCTATATCTCTCTCGAGATTGAAGGCGGAGGCGTATCTCAAAAACCCAAGACTGGTATCAGAGCCATGACCGCGGTCGAGCTCCTCCGCCATTGAGCCTCTCCGTTGTCGACATCGTCGCTGCTGCAGTTCCGCGACAAGGGTTTACTGCAGTTCGTCGCCATTGTCGCCGCCCCTACCTCTGTACTTTTTCAGGCTATTCGAGAAGCCCTAATGCAACCACCCCTTTACATACAAGAAACCCTAGAGATTTGAGGTATGTTTCCATTTTTGCCCTTTTTTCTGTAACGTGTATTGTTAAGTGAAAAGAGGGGGCGTCGTTTAATGTGTTCTTTTTTTATACTGTGTACCTTTTTTTCTCGTATCCTGTGCTTTTTTAACAACTCTTCATAACGTCTATTCTCAACCTTTTTTGTGGGTCCCATTGTTTTTTAAAAAACGTTGTACATTTTTTGGTGTTCGTGCCCATGTTTTCTTTACTAGAAAGCCTGCAATATCACTTGAATTGTGTTTTTGTTGATGTTGTTGTTGGATACATTAAATTAAAAGTAACCAATATACTTCCTCCGAATATGAAATATATACTTGTGGGAAGTGTCGTGTTTTTGTAGGGTTTGGTCAATCTAATCTTGGAACGAGGTTACCCCATTTTTTTGCAAAGATATCCGCTGGTTAGGAGTATTTTTTCATTTGCACTCGTAGTACCCATTAGGGGTATTTTTTGTTTGCCTTTTATAGAAATATTTCTTTTATAAAAAAGGTTTTGTTATTCAATCACGTTGAACGTGGATTCAATTCTTTAACGCCGGATCTATTTTAATTAAGGTTGTCTTTTTTTTATTGAGACCCCTTACATTTTTTGGTAGTTGTACAAAACCATTGTGTGTTTTCTTAAAAAAGAGGCTCATTACCGTTTAAAAAAGGGGGGTGCAATTTTTTTTAATTAAACCTAAAATTTGAATATTTTTTTGTTTATTTTTTTAAGAAAGTGGTAAAAGTCAAATTTTTTTAACATCTTTTATTAAGCACCTTTGAATCGTTAAACCTCTTTAAAAGCATCTCAGTTTTTTTTATTCTGTCTTCGTTGATTACACAATCTCATACAAGTGTTATATTTATCCAACTAGATCCAAAAATGACAAGCAAGACTATTGCCACTGAGGTGAGCAAATAGAGTACCTTAACGATACTAATTATAAGTTGTGGAGTAGGACGATCTACTATGGCCTATTACACAATAGCATACACTCCATCATAGATAAACCCGGCTCAACCTTATCTGAGAATCCAACTATGGAGGAAATTAGGTCCCGCAAACAGTGGGAGAAAACAGATAATAGGGCTAGGAGCTTTATGCTGACCCACATGGATCTGTACCTGATTCAGGTCTTTGAGACCTGCGAATCAGCTTACGAGCTCTGGACCGCAGTCAAAGAGAAATATCACTCCAAATCGGAAGTGAGTATCCAGCTTCTTCTACACAAGTACAACTCGTGTAGAATGAAGGAATCTGAAAGTGCCCTCGAGCACGTGAACAAGATGATCGTGATGGACAAGGATCTTGCGGCTGCTGATTGCGCAATTCCGGAGAGGATGCAGATCGCAGCCATACTGGGAAGTCTCCCTCCGTCATTCGACATGGTTGCCACATCTCTAAGGATGAATGGCAACATTAAGTCTGTGACAGACCTACCTGCACAGCTGGAAATTGAGTAGGACCTCTCTAAACAAAGATCGAAAGCTGAGATCTTTGAGGTCGAGGAAGAAGAAGAAGCAAATGTTGTGCACGCGAAGAAAAGGTTGGGCCCTTCCAAAGAAAATTTCAAGGGAAAGAGTGGGAAATTTCCATGTGACTCTTGCTACGGCTGTGGAAATATGGCCATTTCAAGGTCAATTGCTCCAACAAGAAGAAGCCGGGAAATTCTAAATTGCCTGAAAATAAAGGCAAGAAGAAAACGGAATTTGCGGCTGTCGTAGAATACAACTCTGTCGTCACGGACAGTGATGGATGGTGGATCGACTCTGGAGCAACCAGACACATCGCCAAGACGAAGGAGGGCCTGGTAGACTTCAAGGAGCTGAGCAAAGGCGAACAGAGGATCTTCATGGGGAATAACACCTACCTGGACGTGGAAGGTGTTGGGACATACAGACTTGACTTGGGGGATAGCATTATGGTATTGAATGATGTACTGTATACCCCAGGGATACGCCGGAACCTGATCTTGTCCCAGTGCTGCTCAAGAAGGATTTCGAAGTCCGCTTTTATAATAAACGTGTTTCTATTGGCAAGAATAAGAAGGTCTATGTGATGGAAAAGTTTGTGCCCGAGCATGACCTATTCTGTCTTCCTGTAATAAATTCTAGTGAATCAATGAATGTCGCTTCTGATTATTCCTTGTGTTGTTTGTCTGGCTATGACTTGTGGCACATGCGACTGGGTCATCCAGGAAATTCTAAAATGGATCAAATGATGAAGGCAAATCTGTTGCCTAAGATCATGGGTGCAAGGACATTGCCATGCGAACACTGTCTGACCGGTAAAATGATGAGAAGACCCTTCTCAACCGGAACTCGGTCAACAGAGTTACTAGGTTTGATCCATTCAGACATATGTGGACCACTGAGCGTCAGCACACATAGAAATAAGGAATATTTTATAACATTCATTGATGACTACTCAAAGTTCTCCTATGTCTATCTCTTAGGAAGAAAGTTGGAAGCACTTGAAACATTTAAGAGATATAAGATGGAAGTGGAGATAAGATTGGGAAAACCAATCAAGACTCTTAGGACAGATAGATGTGGGGGATATACCTCAAAGGAGTTTGAGGATTATTGTATTCAGACAGGCATTCGTAGGCAGACTACAATGCCCTATACACCACAACAGAATGGTGTAGCAGAAAGAAAGAATCAAACTTTGATGAATGCAGTAAGGTGTATGCTTTCACACTCAGGACTCTCCAAGAAATTTTGAGGAGAGGCAGTGTTGACTGCGAACTATATACAGAATAGGATTCCTACCAAGCGTAGAATCAACACCATATGAAATATGGAATGGCAGAAAGCCCGAGTTGGGCCATCTCCGAAAATGGGGATGTGTTGCACATGTTCGGGTACCGAGTCAGCTTAGGGACAAGCTAGACTTCAGGACATTAAAGTGCAAGTTTATTGGATATAGTGAACATTCTAAAGGGTATAAGTTCTTCCATGAAACTAAAGGTATGATCGAAAGTTGTGATGCTACTTTTCTTCAAATTCATCAAGAAAAGGAGCATGAAGTAGACGAATCAGATCCTCTGATTGTCCTACAGGATAATGAAGACAACTCGATCATTAGACAAGAACTTGAGGATGATATCGATAATCCAAATATAGAGAATGAACCTATGGAACATGATGATCCTTTAGAGGAAGTGGGTGGACCCAAACAACTCACGAGTATAATCGACAATAAGAGACCCAGAACACGACCCGCATGGATGGAAGATTACCATTTCTATGGATGTGAGGTGTCGTGTTACACTGTGGATGAGGATGTCGCGGATTGTACAGATCCCATATCCTTTGATGAAGCTATGGCTTCGTCTGAATCGGAATCATGGCCGGCCACCATGAGAGGTGAGTTGGACTCAATCGAGCGAAACGATGTTTGGGAATTATGTGATTTGCCAGAAGGTAGACAATCCATAGGATGTAAGTGGGTATTTAAGAAAAAGTACCGAGTTGACGGTACTGTTGACAAATACAAAGTCAGATTAGTTGCCAAGGGTTATACTCAGCAAGCTGGAATAGATTTCCAGGAAACCTACTCTCCAGTGGCTAAGTTTGCATCCATTCGGATGATCTTAGCCACAGTCACAAATATGGATTTGGAATTGTTCCAAATGGAAGTGAAGACGACCTTCCTTAATGGAGAATTAAAGAAGGAGATTTATATGCGACAACCTGATGGATCTCAGGTTGAAGGTCAGGAGAAAAAGGTTTACAAGTTAAGAAAGTCATTATATGGCTTAAAGCAGTCTTCACGACAATGGTATCTCAAATTTCATGAGAAAGTTATTCAATTTGGATTTGTTTCAAATAAATTGGATAACTGTGTGTATGTCATGAAGAGTGGGAGCAGTTTTGCAATCATGTCATTATATGTTGATGACATTCTACTTGAAGGTAATGACATACAAATGCTTAATGAAATCAAACAAAAATTGAGTAATGAATTTGAGATGAAGGACATGGGTGAAGCATCCTATGTTCTTGGAATTCAAATAACAAGGTACATGGACTCAAGGACATTGAGCCTTAGTCAGGAAAGATATTTGCATACTGTATTAAGGAGATTTGGAATGCAGAATAGCACTCCAGCTCCAACACCACTTGTGATGGAAAAGAGACTCAGCAAGAGTCAGTGTCCCGAAAAGGGGCAGAGACCTTTAGATGTACCATATGCATAAGTTTTAGGAGGTCTAATGTATGCAATGATGTGTACTCGACCTGATTTAGCTTATCCAGTAAGCTTAGTCAGTAGATATCAAAGCAATCTCGGTCCAGCACATTGGGAAGCTGTAAAGAGGATTCTTCGATATCTGAAAGGAACAGTACATCTGAAACTTGTGTATCAAGCAGAATCGCTTGAAGCGGTAGGCTACTCCGATGCCGATTTCGGAGGGGATGTGGATGATAGAAAATCCACATCAGGTTACATGTTCATGTTTGGTGGTGCAACCGTTTCTTGGGGTAGCAAGAAACAAGGACGTGTATCTCGACATACACATGAGGCTGAGTACATTGCATGTAGTATGGCCACCACTCATGTTGTGTGGATCAGACATTTTCTAGAGAACCTAAGCCTCGAATTGGTCAAAGGACCAATTGAAATGTATTGTGACAATCAAGCTGCGATAAGCTTGTTCAATAGTGGGGCTAATATATATAAGATATAGTGGCAAAAAAGAAAATCGAGGTAACATACATAACTACAAGTGATATGCTAGCTGATTCTCTAACCAAGGAATAGTAGCTAGCACCTACATCAAACATGTTGGTTTGATGTGACACGGGAATGCATGAGTAGTTAAAGGACATCTCAACATGTATACTGCATGAATAGTAGGAGTATAGAATATTTGATCGCTTCGGTCAAGAGGGAGATGTTTAAACATATCAAGATGACCTCGTGCCCAACTCGCCGGCGGTAGTTACGCGAGTCGGCAGATGTGCAGAGGTCGAGTCGCGCGTGAGAGACTCGCGCAAGTTGGGCGTGGTTGGAGAGGGGCAGACTATGCGAGGGGCACAACACGCCCTATAAATAAACCTCTTTTTGGAGGGGAAGAGTGCACAAAAAGAAGAAGCACGATCCATACCTCGCATAGGGAGCCCTCTCCCTTAATCTCTATATATCTCTCTCGAGCTTGAAGGCGGAGGCGTATCTCAAAAACCCACGAGCTATGTGTTCTAAGTTATTGCATATTAACAAGCACGACTAATAAAAAAATCATCTATTTAATCAATCTTATATATTTGACCGACACCAATTTTTTGTAAAACCATAGTCATCTTGTATATAGGGTACTTCCTCTCATATAAAATCCGGGGTCCGTCACAATCCAAGTAGCACATTCAGACGACAACCTTAGATTGACATTCGCCCCAATCAAACTACAACCCGCCATAATCCTAATTAAAATTTTAATCGAAGTAATCCAATATCATTAAAAAATACCAACAAGTGCAATAGAAGGTGAAAAATACAAATAGCATGATCGAGATAATTAGAACTACGACGTACCTTGAGATGATGATGGATGATCTTGCATACGTACTTGGAAGACGACGAGTGATTGTGAACTGAAGGAGATAGCCGAGAAATGATGTGAAGAGAATTTAGATAAATGGTGGAAGGAACCAAATCAGGGGTATGTAGTAGAGAATGTGGAGAAGAGAAGAAAAGAGGAGGGGTTTTTGAGAGAGAGAGAGAGAGAGGGAGAGGGAGAGAGATCAATTAATGGGAATGGAAGAAACTCAAGGAGAAAGGGGCACAGAGGTTGTTCGGGAAAAGGGGGATGCGTGCGTGCGGGGGAAGGGAAAAAGGGGGGTGCGTGGAGGAAGGGGAAAATGGGTTGCGCGCGGAATATTTGGTATGTGTATGTGGCGTTATGGAAACGAGGAGGGTTGGTGCATGCGTTATTTTTGGCAAAGGAGGTGTGCGTGGGAAAAGGGAAAGATGTTAAGTAAACTTTTTTTGGTATGTATTTAAGTTTTTATTTGAAATTTTAGGGATTAATTTTATTACAAATTAATTGTTCTTTTAATTTTAAAAAGAAATATTATTGTAAATGATTTTTTAAATGTTAAGATACCAAGCATAACTCAATTCATTACGGTATGTCCATCCTCACACAAACTATACAATGCTTTCTAATACCATTGTATTTATTCGTAGTAAAATGTCAATTTTCTAACAGATATTGACTATCAAAATATAGCGTGTCTATATCAAAAAAATCCATGATTTATGCTCATATACAACACAATATAACTCACTTCAATGGATATAAAAATAAAAAATAGACTAATCTTATGAAGAACGTTAGGATATTCCACAAAGAAATGCTTCAAGAATCACTAAATCTAATATATATACCGCAACATCCTAATGAAAAATAACATTTCTTTCATTATCAATATTAAGTGCAATATATGATGTAGAATGAACTTGCCAAATATATATACATACACATATGTATACATATACATCCGATATCTCATTAATTGTCTCATAATATGATATTATATCTCATAATATGATATTATATGTTACAAAACATTGGAAGATTGGATTTTTAAAACTAAAAGAATAAATCATTGATTAAGAAAAATTATACTACCATTTAATTATACAAAATATGAGATCACTAATGATACCTTACATCTATGTTGAATAAAAAATCTATGTGATTTTTTAATGGTGCATGAAAGGCACATGCCACTAAATAAAAAATCAATTGTGACACATAATTGTGTCACTAACATAATTTCGTCAAGTAAAATATTTGTTAAAGTGACAATAAATTTATTTTGTTGGTAAAGTCAACTATTAGTGACAAATCAATTAATTGTCATTAAATGATTTGTTGCTAAATAGGATTATATCCACTCGGAAAGAAACTAAACAGACGGGGAAGACCATACAAGACACTTGAGGCACATAGGTTAGTCACTAAGACAAGCAAGTCAAATACACATTGGTGAAGGTCTACGATGGTGTAGGGAACGAATTAGTGCACATGATCACCAAGATAGCAAATCGTAGTCAGAATTAAAAGTCATCGACTGCCATTGTACCGCCTTGTACATAGGAGAATTGGTACATGACATCCTCCTTTGCTAACCACATGCTCGTGAAACTTCCCTCTTAGTGCTACCGCTCATAATACTAATTAGTGCTTCCAACACTAATCACCATCCATGTATTGACCCTAACACTGAAAGCAAAATGTAGACTACCAATGACAACTACTCAACAAGCACATTGAGTAACACGGTGATGAATATGTAATTCATCTACTCTAAATGCTTGATCGTATCTCTTATCATCCAACAACTAACCCAATAAAACCTTTAATTACCATCTTTTATAATATAAGTTAAATGTGCTAATTAACATTCTTTCATAAAAAGCCGTAAAACTCAAAGTTTGTTTTTTTGTGAATATTACAAGTAAACAAGCCACTCTTCACTAATTTTTAATTAATGCAAACTAACTCCAAATTTAATAAAACCAACTTCATTGTGTCGATATCATTAACCTTCATTAAAGAAAAGTACTAAAATGCTAAGATCTATATTTGACCAACACTAAAATCCAAGTTGTGGAGACAAAAAGCTATAAAACTTGATATCTCACCCATACATTCTCTTATGAATCTCTACTCACTTTTTATTTATTGCACTCTAAATTATCTAAAAAACAAAACTAAAATCAAATAAATCCAAGTTCGTATGTGAAATTTCGATTTTGGGATCGAATTGTATATAATACAAATACCCGATCTTGAGCTTATTATTTCATGTACAGAAATTAAGTATTTTAACTGATTTCTTTTTTATTTGTTTTCTTTGTTTTATGTTTTAACTAACTAAAAATAATTAAAATCCAAAAAATGTCAAAACAAGGAGAAATTGATGTGTTGTGAGGATAGATAATTTCATTACTAGAACTTTGAAAGTAGACAATTTGGAGTTTACAAGGAGTGGGAATTCAACTGGGAAGTTGAATTTTATGATTTTCTCAATTCAAGATCTATTGGCATTTATTAAGGTTGAATTTTATATTTTTATATTTTTCAACCTATTTTTAATACAAGTTAGAAGAAGACTTAGGTTGCTCTAAGTTAGTATGAATTTATGAAAAATGTAGGAAGTTTATGCTTTTTTAGGCTTTATGTATTTTGTTATTTTTACGATTTTTATTCAAACATAATTTATGGTTTTTCTATAATAAATAGAAAATAGTATTAGCATATTTTTATTTCAAGTATTATCTTGTTAATCTATTGAATTTATGGATATTAATCTGGTGTTTCTTCAGGGATTCAATCTAAAATTCATATATTAAGTTAATGGATCACATATTCATTACCTATCATCAAGAGAACTAGCATAATCAACATTTGCATAAATGACAACATCATTGTGGTCGTTAGCCCCATAAAAGAGTATTTATCCTAGGGAGCCCTTCAAGTATTGAAGGATTAAGAGAACATCGTGCCAATGACTATAGCGAGGCTTCTCCATACTGCTGGCCATCTTTGCTCATAACATATGATGTGTCTGGCCTAGTGATAGTAAGGTGGAGGAGCTTGCCCACTAGGCTTCTATAGCATGGAGTATTTTAAAACATAGGATATATTTATATAGGATGTCTCTTCAATTCTGCTATGATGTCTGATGGTTTGCATGCCAGTAAGCCCGCTTTTATAAGCATATTCAAGTAATACTTTCAATGTGATAACTAATATCCCTTTGTAGTACATATCATCTCAATGCGTAGGAAGTATCTGAGTTGACAAAGGTCCTTGGTGATAAATACCTTTTGGAGGAAGGCCTTGGTCTCTACTCTATCATCACCAGTAATAATGATGTTATCAACATAAACAACAAGTATCACAATAACATAAGATCTCTATTTTATTAACACAAAATAATTAGATTTCATCCTATCGAAATCTAGAGAGCTGATCTTGAAGGCAAGCATGTCAAACCATGCATGTGGATTCTATTTTGGGCCATAGACGGCCTTACGGAGTTGACAGCCATACTCCTAGTAGACAAAGTAACATGTTGGTTACAACAGGTAAATCTCCTCCTCGAGATCAACATAGAGGAATGCATTCCTCACACGAGATGAAAGATGGGCCAATTCTTGTTGGCAGCAACGGAGAGAATAGTGCGAATTGACCCTATCCTAGCTGCCGAAGAGAATATCTCAAATTAGTTGACATTATACATATGAGGGAGCCCTGATGAATCCATTATTCATTAACTTTTCTTTTACATTTTATCTTAAAACCCTTAACAAATGCATGTAAATATCCATTAATTTTCATTTCTTATAAAAATGTCATTTATGAATAAAAATACATTTATATGCATTAAAATATGTAAATAAATCAAAAAATAAAAAGAAAGAAAATAAAAAGATGCAAACTGTCAATATGTATATATGTACAATATGACAAAATAAAATATAAATATAGCTGTAAGATATCTATCGCGAGGGGTGGGTCTTTGTTCTCGCTGAACTATAACAAGAGTACGGTGCTCATCTCTCGAAGGTGCGGGTGCATGATGTGTGGATTAATTAGGTCAATTAGGGGTCACGGGAAGACTCGACGCACAAGACTACCAGCCACAGATTTATATAACCTAACCTCCGAGACCAAGTTAGCATGGATTGGTCAACAAACAAGTAATGTAGAGGGAGATAAGGAAGAAAAGAACAAAAACACTTAATTATGTACACAAAACATTATTCCTTATTTACCCATTATTTATCAAAACTTCATTGATATTTAATAAATTCATTTGTATATATTTTCCACCAAATTCTTCTCTTATATATTTCTAAAAATATATAGAAAAATACAAAAATCATAAAAAAATCCCACCGATACAAGAAATCCAACTTTCATATTGTCAATTTCTTAAATTCTAAATCTCATAACTTCTTCACATGAGCTCCAATTTCACTCTACGCACTTTTAAAGTTTATAAAATAATATTCTCTAATTAATGAAGGTGATTTCACTAAAATTGGAGTCTGTTTGCAAAAAGTCAGTTTTGGGACCTAATTATAACATCTTTTCTGAGCTATTTATTTTATTATGAACATACTATTTATAGTATCATTGATTTTATTTTTTTAATATTTTCTTGATCTTGTATTTTATCTATAAATTATTCAGAATTTTTAACTCTTATTTAATATTTTAAATAAATCAAAAACCCTGATTTTAGATGAAAATGAAAGTAACATATATCTGCATTTATTAATATATCTAAATTAATTTATAAAAATCAAAAAAATCATACACCTCTTATTTATTATTATATTAATAAATAAAATATAAAATAATATGGTATTTACTAAATTATTGAATTAAAATTAATAAGCTATTTATTAAGTATATTATATACCTATTTATTAATATTATATTTATATTTCATAAAATATTTATTATATTTAGAAATAAATTATACCATATCTAGTTAAATTAATCATTTACATTTTTATTTTTATACCTAATTTAAATAAGGTCATTTACTATTTTTTAACTAATTAATACAATAATTCATTTTCTGGCCTACCAGGTGCTGACACGTGTCAATGCCTGAAACCTTCTTCAAGAAGGGGTTGTTAGTATTATGTTCTACCATGCTGACTTCACCCATTTATTCCCATGCCATCTTCCATTTCTTTATGATCTCCACCCTCCATTTTTTCGTCCTAACTACCAAGATACTCGCTAGCCCTTAGATCTATACCAAACCTTCTTTGATCTAGATCTATTTAATGATCCAATCCCATTAGTTCTAACCAACTTTACAGATCGAGAACCACCTGCTCGTAACCTCCCCTTCCAAGCCTCGTGTCTCCGCTGTCGGTGGTGACAACACCAAGGTGGTGCCTCTATGTGGAAGGTGGGTCAACGGAGGAAGTTCGAGGGCCTTCACTGGCCTTGAATCACTGGCACCGCACATGCGTCGAGCTCCAACTACGGCTCGTCGAGCTAGAATAGTAGAGTCCTATACTCTGCAATCCTAGGTACTCCTCCATTCCATCTTCGATTCCTCGATCTTTGTACACCAATTAGTCATCTTAGTCCCATCTTTATATCACTCTAATCATCTATTGCAATCCACAAATCAAATTCCCATCCAATTCATCTTGATTCGCCCGATTTTGCTTGATATTCATCCTTTCTGGAACCTAACTCCAAGTTGCAATTACAATTAATCTTTTGGTCGGTTCCTCTATGGATCGAGCACCTATTTCTCAATTCCAGGTTCTTATCGTGCTCTGGAGCACATCTTTACACCTGAAGCACTGCCTATCTTGTCGTTTGAAGCAAATCGAGCAGTAGAGCACTACCTGCAACTCCAAACCCTAGTTATCGTACAAACAGACGTCGTCGCTCCTTCCTCGACTTCGCCCCACCACAATCGTACCCGCGCTTCGTCGAAGATTGAAGAACGAAGCCAATCATCGCCACCGCTCGTGAAGATTGGGGAAGAACCAAGGTGAAGGCGACTGACACATGGCACAATCGTGCGGTTCAGATTCACGTGCCACCTTCTAATCACTCCCGTCAAGAATGAATAGTGTGAAAATTACATAAGTGGCCCCAAAGTTTCCAACAATCAATTCCCGACTCCTGACTTCATTTGATTTTACATTTAGGTCCTTAACCAGGGACCTAAGTGTAAAGATTTCTAGTAACTTTTCTTACGCTTAGGTCCCTGACTAGGGACCTAACTGAAAGAAGAGTATTTTCTTCTTTTATTTTTTATACATTCTCCATTGTACTTTGAACTAGTGTGGACTATTGTGGACCTATTTTGGGACATTATTTTAGCATAGTATTTTTTTCTTCATTTTATTTGCATCAAATTTCAAAGATTTTATATCAATTTTTGTTGGGATTTTGATCTTCGATTTTCGATCCGTCTTGTTTTCTTTCTCAAGCACGTTGCTCGAGCGATTCGTCTACTATATAGTATCACTATATTATCTATTATTTTTACATACTATATTGTAGATAAATTATTTAAAAAATATCACTTTGAAAATTAAATAAAAATTGAAAAAAAATAAAAAAAATCAAATTAAAATATAAAAATTAAAATCAATAAAAAGGGGTTTTCCACATAAGAAGAAAAGAAAGAGATTACAAACTCACAAAATTAATTTTCTCACTAAAAAATTAGAGCATGATTTTCTACCTCCTTGAGTTCGACCTATGAACACTTGCCTGGATAAAAATAATAATGAAACACCAATTTAGGAAAGAACAATTCATTTTCTCTATATTTTCTATCTCTCTCCAGAATTGGTGGATTTTGCTTGATCATTAGATTTTCCTCAACAGTTTCTACTAGCACAATTTTGACCATTGGTAAAATCTATGTATCAAAATAGCACCGTTGCCGGGGAGGTGCAGCCTCGTTGATTTTTTTAGTTCTATTTTGTGATTTTTTATTCTTTTTCTCTTCTTCTCTTTTTTCTCGATTTTTCTCGATTTTCAAATGTTTGTTTTTTCTTGATTTTATTTTCCCTGATTTCTTCTTTGTTTTTATGTGTTTTCTTTTTCTTCGATATCCTTGATTTTTCATGATTTTTGTTTTCTCGATTTTTATTAATTTTTACCTATTGAGTTTGTCTTCTCTATTTTTGAGTCCTTGTTGATTTTTGTTTTTTTAGATTGTGTGTGTTTTTCATTTCTTTTATCTTTTCCATGTGTTGTTGAGCATGCAGGATTAGTCGATTTCTTAGGAAACCGATCTAGCTGAGAATGTAGAGACTAGCTCAGTCTTCTATGAGCCGGTTGTAGAGGAGCAGAGCGAACCAATGCAGATAGTTTGTTTGTATTTTTCAGAGATGATTTTTTTTGTTTTATTTTGAGTCAGGGCCTTTGCCCGTTTCCTGTTTTGGAGAGAGAGAGAAAGGGGCACTTGCCTATTTTTATTTTTGTAGAAAGGGTTTTACTAAAGATATCTCGACTTGTAGAACCTGACTTTGACATTCTTCTTCTTCTCAGGGCATGTTTCGCCAAGTAACGATGCACTTGGGGGACCTCACAGCGATGTTTGTTTTCTTTCAATTTTTTAGTTTACGCGATTTCGTGGAAGCCTAGGGTTGTATGCATGATATATTAGGTGATTAAAGTAAATGCCAATATCCTAATCCACACTTAGGCATACATAACTGATTTTTGAAAATTAATTTGTTCTTATGCTAGAGATGTTGATTTAGGACTCAGCTTCTATAGCTTTTCAATGCGTTAGAGTAGGTTTAAAATTCTGCGCAGAACATTTCTGCATGGAGAGTGCTGGAGATAGGTATGTCTTCTTTCTTTGCATTCATCATTGTCTTCTATCGCATTCCATGATTCCCCCTCTTTGAGACATATTTTGAAAATTAAAGGAAATCGAATCATCATTAGATATTTTTTAAAATATCTAAAAAGTGAAAATCCTAAAAAAAATATAATAAGATGATTTCTTTTTGAAACTTCAATCAAAAATAAAAAATACATGGACTTAAATTGTATTGGGAGAGCAAACCCATCATTGTTGGAGGCACATAACTCCAGATAGAGTGGGTGAGGATGCAGCCTTATGGATAGAGCCAAAAATCCATGGACTTGTGCCTTAAGTAATAGTGTGCCACTTTTCGGTGCATGGTTGCAACTGCAAGCACTTGCCTCCGACTATGGAAAGTCCTTTTGGCGTGCTCTGTCCTGTTTGGGTGATTGTGAGGACGTATGTCGGGCGACAGGGCAACACCACCTGTGAGTCTTTTTAATATAACTGACTAATCATCAAAATTAAAATTGAAAAGATAAAAGACCAAATTCTTATGATCTCCCCGTGTGAAGTTGGTGAATTAGGGGTTTGCATTGTGTTTGTTTATGGAGTGTGTATTTTTTCAACATCTTATACACCTTCACACTTGTGTTCTTGATTTGACGTCGTATTCTCTCGCGTATTAATTTGACATCAAGGGTGATGTCTAGACGGATTTTACGCTCAGACTCCGTGAGCCTTCAATCTTCCACCGACTTACATATGTCATCACAGACTCGAGATGACCCACTTCCCAAGTTGGTCCCACTTAGTCACGTGGTGAGTGATGAATCTCCATTTCAACACCTTTATTCTATCATTTTGGCCTTAAAACCCTAGCTAAAAGCATGTAAATATCATTATTTTGTACAAATTAACATTCATTAATTATTTTATTTATTTTATTGTATAAATATTGTTTAAAACACATTGTTTAAATCCAAAATAAAAGAATAAAGAAAAGAAAAAAAGAAAATGCCAAAAGTATTTTATGACCCTATACCCCGAGACGTAAGCATCATGATGATTGGGTCGACAAGGAATAAAGTAGGGGGAGATAAGGGTCAAAATACAATAAAAACCCTAATTTTTACCCTTCGATAATTCATTTTTTGAACCTATTTTATTCATTATTATTTACTCAAAGAAAGAAATTTTGTACATGAAAGTTGTAGATAAAAATATATAGAAAAGTACAAAATTTACTTTACACAAAAATAATACAAATTATACATGTTATACTCTAAATAAAAATCTAAAATCCAAGCACCCCAAACCCATATAGTTTCCATATGAACTCATAATGTATCAAAATCACCTTTAATTGTATGTAACTTTCAATAAGCTATCTAATGAAGGTGGTTTCATCCAATTTAGAGTTAAGATGCAAAAGTTAGGTTTAAGATCCCTATTGTACAATATACCAGTATATAAATAAAAGAGCAAATTATTCTTTTATTCTTTTATTCATTTTATGTTTTATACCATTGTAAATAATATTTATATTCTATTAAAAAATAAAAATAAAATAAAACCACACAAAAAATATAATAAAATAAAATAGGTATATAAATACACAGATGAATATACTATACTTTTCTCTAAAAAAAAGAATATACTGTACTTATACCTATATAATAAATACCTTATTTATTTAAGTGTACAACTGATATCATAAAAATATAACAAAAATATATTTATGTATCTACAAATAAGTTATAAATATATAAATTATGTATATATAATTATAAAATACAAAATAAAAATAAAACATACATAATATAGGTAAATATACCTATACATAAAACCCTAAAAAGTAACCTATAATAAATGAACTTTTAAAATAAATAAAAATCATAATAAAATACTATAGAAAATAATAAATATTTTTTCTTTTATAACTTAAATTTAATAAATTCATTTACTAATTATTAATGAATTTACAGATAATTTTGGTCTCCTTTTTCCTGGTTGATCCATGTGGACCAACCAGATTGAGTTTACCGTTGACACAAGTCAACTCTTCTTCCTAGGCGTAGGCATGTCAGAAGACTCAGAACCGTGCTTTGACCGGACTTCTCCCTTTTTCTTCCATCGATACAAGCATCGATTGGGAATGATTCCTCTTTAACCTTTTCTCCTCATTTATTGCTCTATCACGCCATATCTTTTCCTCAAGGAATGCATCCATGCATCGCTCTGACCACCTCAATCTTTCCCCTCTGCCCATCACATGTACAAAAGCCTCGCATCCTCCTTCCTCTAATTTTTGAATCCCTTCCACTAGAATTATTCCCCCCATTTCGTGTTCTTGGGCTCGAGTAAGGTGACAGCTTGATGAATCTCGTATTCATCATGCTAAAATTGGTCATTTAGGCTCTGTTCCCCATCATTCACCTGTAATTAATCATTAATAGAGCATTATTAGCCATCATGCATGTGTGAATAATATCTGCATTTCATCATGCATAATTGCATTTTAAATCCCAAGTGTAAAAAGCTGCTAACTTCTCACATTTTTAACTAATTCATCCTAATTCCGATTGATCCCAAACCAATCCATTGTGTAGATATTACTAACCTAATTAAATAAAAAATACAAAAAATTACTAACTTCAATAAGTGTCAATTAATCCCAAAGTATAATTTCACATCTGACAGACTAAAATAAGCATATCTCCCACATACAGTATCCGATTTTGGTCTACTCAGTTTTAAAGTACTCCATTTTCAAATACCTTCAAAACAAGACCAATTTCGTAAAATTCGGAGCTCATTTGTGAAAGTTGGGTTTTGGACCTATTTTGCGCAGTTTGACTTTTTGCTATTTTTGACCTCAGTTTTTATGTACATAATTAATCCTTTTAATTTTATTTCTTTTTCATTTGTGTTCTTTGATGAAAGTTTTAATAAGAAGCGTAAAGATCCAAATCCAAATCAAAACTGAGATCAAAGAAACTGACCAAGTTCAAGTGTCTGTTGTCGGTCTGTAAAAAAGTTGTGTGTTTCTTACTTTTATTTTATTTTCCTATTTCTTATTTACTAAAAATCCAAAAAAATAGATTAGTGTGTAAATATTTTTCTTGTATTTTATCAAATTTTTCTATAATTTTTATCCCCTCCAAAACAACCAAAAAAATACAAAACCCCAAAAAGTCGGTTTTCTATAGACATGGAGAGCCACCAAAAATACCACTTCGCACAGGTGACCTCTTTTGCTCTCGGGTCCTTCATGAAAGTTGTAGATCTCGACAAGACGAACAACTTTCGTGAAGAAAATTTTTCGATCTGAGGTCTCCTGCTACTTCTTTTCTATTTTTCTTTGCTTTTAAATTTTGAATTTTTTTTGGGGTGCCACGTGGCAGCCCCTGGGCGTGCCACGTGGCACCCCACTTTCTTCACTCCACCTCCCCCCTCCCAGGTCACGTGCCCAGCACGTGACCCACCTTCTTTCTCCTCCAACAAACGGCTCTCCAACCTCCAGGTACCCCCTCCCCTTCCCGCTGCCGTTTCAACTCCTCCCTCGTAACCGTCGCTGCCCCTCCGCTCCGCTCGCCCCGGCCATTACGACCCTCGGCCGTTACGCGTCAGCTCTCCAATAAAACGAACCCATCGCCGGCCTTCCTCATTATCCGACATTTTCTTTAGCTCAGCCGGTGACAGCGGCCGACCCCTCTACTCGCGGCGTGATTCGAAGGCCCGCCTTCATTGCACGGCTCCTGGCTGTGCTTAAGCTTCGAGGAACTCCTTCGCCGGACCTCTGAGGCAATCATCAAGAGCTGCTCCTCGCAACTCTTCTCCCAGGCGAGTTCGTCCACCCCCAGTTCCCCCCTGTGTGTTTCTGGCTAACCCATTGCAGGTACACCATCGCTCCCCCCTCCGCCTCGTTGCATCCAGCCGTGAGCCCCATCTCCGCCATCACCTCCACGCCAACCCCGCTCCTCTGTGCCTCGTCACCCTCGCGCGGGGGTGCCGCCCGAGCCATCCACCGAGGAGACCAGCTTGACGCTGCCCGCTCACCGCCGTGACCACCTCAGCCTAAGCTCGCCGATCGCCCCCGCGCGAGGCTCGGTCGTGTGTCGGCCGAGCGTTCGAGCGCCACATTGCCGCCACTGAGCTTCGACCACCGCCCCGCCCAGCTCCGACCGCCTCTCCTCCACCGCCTGGGCCGCAGCCCCCGCGTGCAAGGCCTTACCGCCCCTGCTCCGCTCTCCGCCCGTGCTTAGCAACCGGTCAAGGGTCGGCCACCTGCCCTCCGCACTCACGGCCAAGCGCAACCGCTGCTCCGCCTCAGCCACGAACTCCGCCTCACCGCCCGTACAGCGCTTCCGCGCTCTGCCTTACGCCTTCGCAAGTCGGCGCCGCCTTGCCGCCTCCCTCTCGCCACCGAGGTGGCCGCCTCGGCACTCCGCCCATCGCCTCACCACCATTGGATCGGGGGATCCAACGGTTCATGCCCCGCCACGTTCCCTCCCCCCCCCCCGAGCCTCGGCCCCAGCCTAGAGTCTCGGGGCCCCCGAAGCACCGCAGATCGCCACCTAGGCTCGGGAAATCCGAGCCTCAGCCCCGTCATCCGAGCCTCCCGGTCCGTTCCCAAGCCTAAGCTTCGGGTCACCAGACCACAGGCTCGGGAGCTCTGACCCTCCGCCTCGCGTCCAACCCTCCAGGCACACGTGCAACGCACGTGCGTGGCTGGGGAAATTGCACTCAAGCCCCTGGCACTTTCAGAATTTGCAGAAATACCCCCGCTAGGAGTAAATTACAGAGGAGCCCCTCAAGTTTCTATAAATTACAGATAAGTCCTCCCAGGGACCTTTTTTAAAAGAAAACTTTATTTTAATTACATTTTAGTCCCTGAAACTTCATTTTATCATATCTTTGTCATATGGACTCCGATTTTAGCATATAATATGTCGTTTCGAAGCAAATTGCGTGCTCTACAACTTAGCATAGTTTATGACCAGATCTGAGGGCCTTTATTGAGAATTATTATTCGAGGATTTAATTTGACATGTAGGCTCCACTTTGACATATTGATGCTTGAGAAATTAACGTAAATCTATTGCAGGAATTTGGTTGAGGATTTTAACTTGATTAACCTCTTGTGTTTATTGTTGATTATTCCAAATCTTTACAGGGGTTGAATTGAGGACCAATATTTTTGACTCTCTATTTGGGTGATCAACTATTAACTTAGAGAAGTCAATTTACAGTGAATCTTTGACATTAATGTACATCTATTATCCTGTAACTTGGAGTTGATTGATCTTTCTTATTATTCGATCTGTGATAATATTTGATGATTAATTGAATTTGTTAATTGAGGATTTAAATCGTGCACAATCACAAGATCCTGAGCTGAATTAGTATTCCCATTTATTTTCTGTGCATAACATTCGCATCATTGCATTGTTTATTTTTTTGCAAACACATAAATTAATCGAGCATTATTTAATTATTTAATTTGATTTAAAAACCACGCAACTAAAAATCACTATTCCCTGTGTTCGACCTTGGTACACTTACCAAGTAAAAATACTCCACAATGTTCAAAGCTTGTGGTATTTTGACGACCGAAATCCGCCTCCTATACTACAATTATCGACTATTAAAGAGGTGGATTTTGCGATCATCAAATGGCGTCGTTGCCAGGGAACAGTGAATTTTTAGGGTTTTAAATCATTTTCTGTAATTGATTTTTGTGAAATTAATTTTTATGTCATTTTTTTGAATTTTTTTTCTTTTGCATTTTATTCGGCATTTCTCTCTTACTCCACTAACCGCAATTTCTCTCTTTGCAGACTTCTAGGAGCAGAATTTTGGATATTCATCGAGGATCTGCAAGGAAGATTGAATTTTGATTTTTGTGAGAGAGATCTTAGTATAGGTTTAAATTTATGCATTATTCACATGGTCCCTCTCTCCTTGTACCCTGTTAATTTGTAATGTTCAGGACTGGACTCTCTGTGGCTTGACGTAGAATTTAGGAGCACATACGCAAGATTAGAATTATTTGATTGTGCTCGTAATTTTTAGGCCACACTCTCACTAATTAAATGCGCTGTAGATCGTTCAACATTAGCCAAAAATTTCAATCAATTCTTCCCGCTAATAGAACTATCTGTTTAGGGTATTTTCCATCTGTGCATATCATTTAGTGTAATTTTTAAATTCCTTGTCTTGCATCCCGCATGAAGAACGCGAGGATTCACTGTAAGTCCTTCTCTTAAGCATGCATCATTGATTTACGTTTGCATCGGTTTTTCCGATCCCCCTTTCTCAAAGTTTTACAACTTAGGATTTAAAGGAATTGGGACTGTTCGGTAGGCGTGAATTTTTGTGCTCACATAAACTACAGTGATAACCTTAACTTAAAACTGGGACTGCTAATCAAGGTGACTGTAAATAAACTGATCTAAAATTAACCTGTGTTTGGTGGAGAGAAACCCACTCATTGTTTGTAAGGACCAGAACACACACTTAGGAAAGAACCCAAAACCGATGTGGTTCATTCAGACTACTGAGTTAAACAATTAGCTACTTTTCAGTGAGGGTCACGGGTAGCCGTTTACGGTCCGACTTCCCTTAGCAGAGTAGGTTGTTTAGAGGACACCGCAGAAGGCTCCGTCCTCAAGTAACACGGGTAGCCGTTTACGGTCCGTACTTACACCTATACTGGCTGAAGGTAGGAGCAACTAGTTGTATGAACTCGGGACAGTCTTTGTGAAATATTTCGGCACCTAACAGCTCCGCTTAATTTGCAAGATTGTCTTGTCATTAAATTAAAATTGAAAAGATTAGCGGCTGAACTCTAACGTGCCTTCACCATTGTTGAGTGGGTGAATCAACGTGTTTTGTTTTGTGTTTGATTTGTGTGCGTCAAAGACCTTGCAATTGCAAGCAAATCGTGGTTCGCTGATCATTTCATCCCTCTTGACAAGATGTCAGCACAGTGGTCTTCTTTCCCGATCTTCATGACCATGTCCCGATATTCTTCTTCTCACACTCCTCAGGGGAACCTACCATTCAAGTCAAGTTCCCGTCAGCCATCATTCTCTGCCCACCCATGCATCCCACCCTATGACCACACTTCTTCTGGGAATAGCCATCTCTCACATTCGGACAATCTTATGGACATAAGAGAGAGATCAGAATCAAGGATAAACAATAGAGTGACCGATATTGACAATAGAACACGATTTCCGGTCACTAGGATCTCATAGCCTCTTGAATTATCCCCTACTCAAGATAACTATCAATTTTCCTGACAACCCACGAGAAAACCAAAGTCAAGGAAATACAACTCATGACCAGACCATAATGTTTATGAACAATCAACACTCTACTCGAGGTTACATGCCAGAATCACGACACATGGAGACTGATTATTCAATCACTAGTCATGAGATGTTTGAGGATGAGATTGCTCGGATTAATCATAGAACAGACACTTTAACAGAGAGAATATATGATCTCATCCAGTCTATGCAAAATTCAGAAGAAGTGAGGCACCCACCATGCGAACCACTGCATCAACACAATCAGGCACAACCACTGCTGACCTCTGACCCCCCACTGACCATATTACAGAAAATACCAAAAAATTGAAAAATTTGAAAATTCAAAAAAATTGGACAATTCTGAAATGGAAGCATTTTGTAAGAGTCTGATCTTAGAGCTTCCATTGATCAAAGCCATAGAATATGTGCCCGATCTTAAGAGATTTGTGAAGAGTCGACTGAACCCCAATAAGACGGGCAAGAAACGATCCAGGACTGAATATCATGTCATATCTATGGCTAGTTCTTTGGTGATGAATCATAAACTCAAAAGCCGCAAAGTCAAGCGATTGACTCGGGTCACATGTGAAATTGAGGATTCTATATTCACTCATGTTCGGTTGGACGACGACTCCACATTAAACATCCTCCTGAAGTCCGTCTTTAATCAACGTAAATTCGGACAACTCAAAAAGACTAGGGTGATCGTTCAATTACCTGATCAATCTATCAAAAGACCGCGGGGAAGCGTTTCTGTCGTCGTAAATTTCTGAGGTAAAGAACTTAAGGTGGACTTTATTGTCCTTGACATTAAGCACCCCGGAAGGATGTCTGAGTCTCTTATTATTTTAGGAAAGCCGTTCTTAGCCTCCGCGAAGGCGATCGTCGATTGCGAGACTAAGGAAATCAAGTTCCCGAACTCGGACCACAATAAACAAATCCCCAATGACACGTCCTGCCCTGAGGAAAACCAACTTGAAACCAACAGTTATGATCAGGAGATAAATATTTCACATTATCAGACATCTCCGCAGGACACACTGATACAACCCCTAGGAGAGTCACCTAAAAGACTATCTGTTGGACAAACTTCGGATTCTCACCACCCTATCACTGCTCCTAGGAAAAATCATGATTTTGGAGCTTATAAGGAATTGGACCATATTATTGAAGATCAACACGATTATTTGAGTGGTCCAATCTTTGAGTCGGCAGTAATTCATGAGATACTTGAACCATATAAGGAACCGACTCCGGAAACATCCGATGTCACCAAAATTCATGATCATCCGGAAGTGACATCAACACCCCCATCCATAAACCACAAGATCCGCAGGAACAATCTCCCTCGACCAAAGCAGTGCATGAGCCTTCAAGAATTGGTCGACTTTTATGGGGATTCATCTGATGAGGAACTCATGAATGTCACATCGGTTACTCAAGACAGGGAGATGAAGACTGTCCAACTTCCTCCCAATACTTCGCAAGGAAACAAACCGACCAAGAAAGTCACCTTTGACCTTAGACACCAGGTGATTTCTGAAGAGTCCTCATCCGGTCCCGATGTGGTTCATTAGATAAGTGCAATAGGTACAGCTCTGATCCATGGGCACTTACCTCTGATTGACAAAAGTTGGAGATCCTCTGCAGATGACTACTATTCTCCTGAGGACGACTCCGACGATGGCTGATCTTCTTCATCGGCCTCCTCCTCATCGCCCTCCACATCTCCATACTATCTCCCTCTACACTCCCGCAAGAAGGTCCGTCGCAAACCTCCTTGATCTTGTACATCCAAAAATCTACCCGGTTCCCCATCTATAATTATCCGATTATACTTAGGCTGACCTGAGCCTAAGTATAGGGGGACCGCTACCATTGTTTATACATCACTTCTCTTCTTTTGTCTTTAACCCTTCTATATTTAGTACGAGCTATGTCAACATTTCACATTGTGCCATGGGGACATAGCTCAAGCTAAGTATAGGGGGTGTGTTTGTATATATTCTATCTACTTTATCCATAGCTCGTACTTTAATCGTTTTTATCTAACATCGGGGATGGGTACAAGTAGTGTGTATAATACCTGTTTTTAAAAAAAACAAAAAAACCCAGCAAAAAAAACAACAAAAAACTTTTTGCATTAAAAAAAATCATCACTCATGGTCTTGCATTTCATCAAGCATTTCATGCATTCCTTGGTCGATATATTCCTGACACATTCACCATCACTCAAGGCTTGAGGATTTTTGAGGACACTTGATTTCTGAGATCTTGAGATTCTGAGTTAGCCTGCCTTAGTCATTAGGGTTTTGAACTTAATATTCCACACTTCCCTAGTTTGAAAGATTTGAGCGCTATATTGCACTCTTCATCTCTACCTTTAAAAAGAATATGATCAGCACAATCACTCCCACAACTGCATAAGTGATGAGATGAGTTGAGATATCACTTGAGGAACTAGGACTAGAGATTTGAGTTTAGACCCAATCTAATGATATTCAAGGATGGGATAAAGTTAACGAAGGCTACAGAAAACCTGAGTGTCAGCAAAAACCTAGCCAGTATGTGAACAAGTTCATATGCTATCTTTTTGATATTGACCTAAGTGCCAGGGTGTGTTGAATCTTAATGAAAATTGTTGATCAGTGTGCGCCAACTTTTGGTAAAAGCAGTGGAGCTAGCCAACAAAAAAAAGAGAAATAGAAATGTAAAGAAAATCTCTATCATCCAAAGTCAAATTCCAAATGAGCTTCCACTAATGGCGAGCGCTCCCAAACATTTTCAAAGTGTCCACTTGGACCAAGCGCTAATTAGGACCAAGGAGTCGGGCTGACACCATAAAAGGGCCCTGCATCGTAAGCGATACAAGTCTGGGTGTCGAAGGTATCTTAGATGCTCAAAAGAGACACACCCCGGTGTACTCCCAGAAAAACAAGTGCATACGACTCCAAATTCTCTTGACGGACACATTGATCAACAAAATAAAAATATACTTGTGTTGAGTAATAAGGCACTCGCGAGGCACCTTGTTCCAATGAAAGGGAGAGAAAATCAGACACAATCCTATGCCCTCCATCATCTGGCCGTCCATCTACACTTTCAAGTCTGACAAACTAATGAGACGGTTGACTGAAGCAAGAACAGACTTATTCCCTAGTATTGAGGATTAGGTCTAGAAGAGGATCTTTGGGACTGGAACTTTGAGTGATGCCCCGACTCGACTCTCATGAAATGCAGTACACTTAAAATCATATCCTTATATTATATGTACAAACAGAGAGTCTGAAAATTAGAGAAGTTGGATTCCTTTTGATTAAAGCTTGATTGAGCCCAGAATTTTAGGATCACTCAAATTAAGAGTCTTCTATGAATTAAGCCTTGAAAATTCACATGCACAGTCAGGGATGTAATCAACTACGCCATTCATTCATGCTCGGGGACGAGCATGGTCTAAGTATAGGGGTATGATGAATCTCGTATTCATCATGCTAAAATTGGTCATTTAGGCTATGTTCCCCATCACTCATCTGCAATTAATCATTAATAGAGCATTATTAGCCATCATGCATGTGTGAATAATATCTGCATTTCATCATGCATAATTGCATTTTAAATCCCAAGTGTAAAAAGCTGCTAATTTCTCACATTTTTAACTAATTCATCCTAACTCCGATTGATCCCAAACCACTTCCATTGTGTAGATATTACTAACCTTATTAAATAAAAAATACAAAAAAATTACTAACTCCAATAAGTGTCAATTAATCCCAAAGTCTAATTTCACATCTGACAGACTAAAATGAGCATATGTCCCACATACAGTGTCCGATTTTGGTCTACTCACTTTTAAAGTACTCCATTTTCAAATACCTTCAAAACAAGACCAATCTCGTAAAATTCGGAGCTCATTTGAGAAAGTTGGGTTTTGGGCCTCTTTTGCGCAGTTTGACTTTTTGCTATTTTTGACCTCAGTTTTTATGTACATAATTAATCCTTTTAATTTTATTTCTTTTTCATTTGTGTTCTTTGATGAAAGTTTTAATAAGAAGCATAAAGATCCAAATCCAGATCAAAACTGAGATCAAAGAAACTGACCAAGTTCAAGTGTTCGTTGTCGGTCTGTACAAAAGTTGTGTGTTTCTTACTTTTATTTTATTTTCCTATTTTCTTATTTATTAAAAATCCAAAAAAATTAGATTAGTGTGTAAATATTTTCCTTGTATTTTATCGTATTTTTTCTATGATTTTTATCCCCTCCAAAACCACCAAAAAATACAAAACCCCCAAAAGTCGGTTTTCTATAGACATGGAGAGCCACCAAAAATACCACTTCGCACAGGTGACCTCTTTTGCTCTCGGGTCCTTTATGAAAGTTGTAGATCTCGACAAGTCGAACAACTTTCGTGAAGAAAATTTTTTGATCTGAGGTCTCCTGCTACTTTTCTATTTTTCTTTGCTTTTAAATTTTGAAATTTCTTGGGGTGCCACGTGGCAGCCCCTGGGCGTGCCACGTGGCACCCCACTTTCTTCACTCCACCTCCCCCCTCCCAGGTCACGTGCCCAGCACATGACTCACCTTCTTCCTCCTCCAACAAACGGCTCTCCAACCTCCAGGTACCCCCTCCCCTTCCCGCTGCCGTTTCCACTCCTCCCTCGTAACCGTCGCTGCCCCTCCGCTCCGCTCGCCCCGGCCATTACGGCCCTCGGCCGTTACGCGTAAGCTCTCCTATAAAACGAACCCATCGCCGACCTTCCTCATTATCCGTCATTTTCTTTAGCTCAGCCGGTGACAGCGGCCGACCCCTCTACTCGCGGCGTGATCCGAAGGCCCGCCATCGTTGCACGGCTCCTGACTGTGCCTAAGCTTCGAGGAACTCCTTCGCCGGACCTCTGAGGCAATCATCAAGAGCTTCTCCTCGCAACTCTTCTCCCAGGCGAGTTCGTCCACCCCCAGTTCCCCCTGTGTGTTTCTGGCTAACCCATTGCAGGTACACCATCGCTCCCCCCTCCGCCTCGCTGCATCCAGCCGTGAGCCCCATCTCCGCCATCACCTCCACGCCAACCCCGCTCCTCCGTGCCTCGTCACCCTCGCGCGGGGGTGCCGCCCGAGCCATCCACCGAGGAGACCAGCTTGACGCCGCCCGCTAACCGCCGTGACCGCCTCAGCCCAAGCTCGCTGGTCGCCCCCGCGCGAGGCTCGGCCGTGTGTCGGTCGAGCGTTCGAGCGCCACATTGCCGCCACCGTGCTTCGACCACCGCACCGCCCAGCTCCGACCGCCTCTCCTCCACCGCTTGGGTCGCAGCCCCCGCGTGCAAGGCCCTACCGCCCCTGCTCCGCTCTCCGCCCGCGCTTAGCAACCGGCCAATGGTCGGCCACCTGCCCTCCGCACTCACGGCCAAGCGCAACCGCTGCTCCGCCTCAGCCGCGAACTCCGCCTCACCGCCCGTACAGCGCATCCGCGCTCCGCCTCACGCCTTCGCACGTCGGTGCCGCCTTGCCGCCTCCCTCTCGCCATCGAGGTTGCCGCCTCGGCACTCCGCCCATCGCCTCACCACCGTTGGATCGGAGGATCCAACGAATCGTGCCCGCCACGTTCCCCCCCCCCCCCCCCCCCCGAGCCTCGGCCCCAGCCTCGAGGCTCGGGGCCCTCGAAGCACTGCAGATCGCCACCTAGGCTCGGGAAATCCGAGCCTCAGCCCCGTCATCCGAGCCTCCCAGTCCGTTCCCAAGCCTAAGCTTCGGGTCACCAGACAACAGGCTCGGGAGCTCCGACCCTCCGCCTCGCGTCCAACCCTCCAGGCACACGTGCAGTGCACGTGCGTGGCTGGGAAAATTGCACTCAAGCCCCTGACACTTTCAGAATTTGCAGAAATACCCCCGCTAGGGGTAAATTACAGAGGAGCCCCCCAAGTTTCTATAAATTACAGATAAGTCCTCCCAGGGACCTTTTTGAAAAGAAAACTTTATTTTAATTATATTTTAGTCCCTGAAACTTCATTTTATCATATCTTTATCATATGGACTCCGATTTTAGCATATAATATGTCGTTTCGAAGCTAATTGCGTGCTCTACAACTTAGCATAGTTTATGACCAGATCTGAGGGCATTTATTGAGAATTATTATTCGAGGATTTAATTTGACATGTAGGCTCCACTTTGACATATTGATGCTTGAGAAATTAACGTAAATCTATTGCAGGAATTCGGTTGAGGATTTTAACTTGATTAACCTCTTGTGTTTATTGTTGATTATTCCAAATCTTTACAGGGGTTGAATTGAGGACCAATATTTTTGACTCTCTATTTGGATGATCAACTATAACTTAGAGAAGTCAATTTACATTGAATCTTTGACATAAATATACATCTATTATCCTGCAACTTGGAGTTGATTGATCTTTCTTATTATTCGATCTGTGATAATATTTGATGATTAATTGAATTTGTTAATTGAGGATTTAAATCGTGCACAATCACAAGATCCTGAGCTGAATTAGTATTCCCATTTATTTTCTGTGCATAACATTCACATCATTGCATTGTTTATTTTTTGCAAACACACAAATTAATCGAGCATTAATTAATTAATTAATTTGATTTAAAAACCACGCAACTAAAAATCACTGTTCCCTGTGTTCGACCTTGGTACACTTACCAAGTAAAAATACTCCACAATGTTCAAAGCTTGTGGTATTTTGACGACCGAAATCCGCCTCCTATACTACAATTATCGACTATTAAAGAGGTGGATTTCGCGATCATCAAATAGCGCCGTTGCCAGGGAACGACGAATTTTTAGGGTTTTAAATCATTTTCTGTAATTGATTTTTGTGAAATTAATTTTTGTGTCATTTTTTTTTGAATTTTTTTCTTCTGCATTTTATTCGGCATTTCTCTCTTACTCCATACCTAACCGCAATTTCTCTCTTTGCAGACTTCTAGGAGTAGAATTTTGGATATTCATCGAGGATCTGCAAGGAAGTTTGAATTTTGATTTTTGTGAGAGAGATCTTAGTATAGGTTTAAATTTCTGCATTATTCACAGGGTCTCTCTCTCCTTGTATCCTGTTAATTTGTAACATTCAGGACTGGACTCTCTGTGGCTTGACGTAGAATTTAGGAGCACATACGCTAGATTAGAATTATTTGATTGTGCTCATAATTTTTAGGCCACACTCTCACTAATTAAACGTGTTGTAGATCGTTCAACATTAGCCAAAAATTTCAATCAATTCTTTCCGCTAATAGAACTATCTGTTTAGGGCATTTTCCATCTGTGCATATCATTTAGTGTAATTTTTAAATTCCTTGTCTTGCATCCCGCGTGAACAACGCGAGGATTCACTGTAAGTCCTTCTCTTAAGCATGCATCATTGATTTACATTTGCATCGGCTTTTCCGATCCCCCTTTCTCAAAGTTTTACAACTTAGGATTTAAAGGAATTGGGATTGTTCGGTAGGCGTGAATTTTTGTGCTCACATAAACTACAGTGATAACCTTAACTTAAAACTGGGACTGCTAATCAAGGTGACTGTAAATAAACGGATCTAAAATTAACCTGTGTTTGGTGGAGAGAAACCCACCATTGTTTGTAAGGACCAGAACGCACACTTAGGAAAGAACCCAAAACCGAAGTGGTTCATTCAGACTACTGAGTTAAACAATTAGCTACTTTTCAGTGAGGGTCTCGGGTAGCCGTTTACGGTCCGACTTCCCTTAGCAGAGTAGGTGGTTTAGAGGACACCGCGGAAGGCTCCGTCCTCAAGTAACACAGGTAGCCGTTTACGGTCCGTACTTACACCTATACTGGCTGAAGGTAGGAGCAACTAGTTGTATGAACTCGGGACAGTCTTTGTGAAATATTTCGGCACCTAACAGCTCCGCTTAATTTTCAAGATTGTCTTGTCATTAAATTAAAATTGAAAAGATAAGCGGCCGAACCCTAACGTGCCTTCACATGTGTTGAGTGGGTGAATCAACGTGTTTTGTTTTGTGTTTGATTTGTGTGCGTCAAAGACCTTGTAATTGCAAGCAAATCGTGGTTCGCTGATCATTTCATCCCTCTTGACAAGATGTCGGTACAGTGGTCTTCTTTCCCGATCTTCACGACCATGTCCCGATATTCTTCTTCTCACACTCCTCAGGGGAACCTACCATTCAAGTCAAGTTCCCCTCAGCCATCATTCTCCGCCCACCCATACATCCCACCCTATGACCAGACTTCTTCTTGGAATAGCCATCTCTCACATTCGGACAATCTTATGGACATAAGAGAGAGATCAGAATTAAGGATAAACAATAAAGTGACCGATATTGACAATAGAACACGATTTCCGGTCACTAGGATCTCACAGCCTCTTGAATTATCCCCTACTCAAGATAACTATCAATTTTCCTTTGACAACCCACGAGAAAACCAAAGTCAAGGAAATACAATTCATGACCAGACCATAATGTTTATGAACAATCAACACTCTACTCGAGGTTACATGCCAGAATCACGACACATGGAGACTGATTATTCAATCACTAGTCATGAGATGTTTGAGGATGGGATTGCTCGGATTAATCATAGAGCAGACACTTTAACAGAGAGAATATATGATCTCATCCAGTCTATGCAAAATTCAGAAGAAGTGAGGCACCCACCATGCGAACCACTGCATCAACACAATCAGGCACAACCACTGCTGACCTCTGACCCCCCACTGACCATATTACAGAAAATACCAAAAAATTGAAAAATTTAAAAATTCAAAAAAATTGGACAATTCTGAAATGGAAGCATTTTGTAAGAGTCTGATCTTAGAGCTTCCATTGATCAAAGCCATAGAATATGTGTCCGATCTTAAGAGATTTGTGAAGAGTCGATTGAACCCCAATAAGACGGGCAAGAAATGATCCACGACTGAATATCATGTCATATCTATGGCTAGTTCTTTGGTGATGAATCATAAACTCAAAAGTCGCAAAGTCAAGCGATTGACTTGGGTCACATGTGAAATTGAGGATTCTATATTCACTCATGTTTGGTTGGACGATGACTCCACATTAAACATCCTCCCGAAGTTCGTCTTTAATCAACTTAAATTCGGACAACTCAAAAAGATTAGGGTGATTGTTCAATTACCTGATCGATCTATCAAAAGACCGCGGGGAATCGTTTCTGTCGTCGTAAATTTCCGAGGTAAAGAACATAAGGTGGACTTTATTGTCCTTGACATTAAGCACCCCGGAAGGATGTCTGAGTCTCCTATTATTTTAGGAAAGCCATTCTTAGCCTCCACTAAGGCGATCGTCGATTGCGAGACTCAGGAAATCAAGTTCCCGAACTCGGACCACAATGAACAAATCCCCAATGACACGTCCTGCCCTGAGGAAAACCAACTTGAAACCAACAATTATGATCAGGAGATAAATATTTCACATTATCAGACATCTCCACAGGACACACTGATACAACCCCTAGGAGAGTCACCTAAAAGACTATCTGTTGGACAAACTTCGGATTCTCACCACCCTATCACTGCTCCTAGGAAAAATCGTGATTTTGGAGCTTATAAGGAATTGGACCATATTATTGAAGATCAACACGATTATTTGAGTGGTCCAATCTTTGAGTCGGCAATTGATGATTACAATATCTACATTTATAACATGCTTAAAATTATGTGAAGTACACTGTAATGATTGATTCATATACTTCAAATTCACATAATTTACATCTTGTTTATTCCTTGCACGCATCAAAAGAAAACCACGTAATTACACAGAATAAAATCAACACATTCATGATTCTGCATCCAGATAAATTATTCACAATGAATTCTACTATATAGCTATAAGATGGGAAGTATTATTTTTCCAAAGTCAAATGATCACCCTGGATATCTCAAAGGAATTATGAATATCATGGAATTTAATCAACAAACTAGCACATTAATGGCCTTACATTTCATTGAACATTTTTTGGAAAGAAATGGAAAGGGAGGATAGTGCAAAATCTCCTCTCTTTAATATCATGTCTAGAGCCACTCATGAACATGCATGTACATCCCCTTTATTTACTCTCTCTCTCCCATTACTCATGAAAGTAGACATCCATATTCTATCTTGCCCATGTATCTCCCCCATGCATGAATGAATTTATTGTTTTTGTCTTTATATGCATGGGGTGCTTCCCTTGAAGGTAAATAACATTCTTCTCCCTTCCCCATGCATGAATGAATTTATTGTTTTGTCTTCATGTGTATGGGATGTGTCCCTTCATTCCAAGCAACATTCATCTATAAAAGGAGGTATGACACATGAAGGATGGTCCCCTCATACTCCCCCTCTTCTCTCTTTATTCTATCTCTCTCTCTCTAGTTTTCTCATGCAGGTATAGAAGTAGCGCAAGGTCAACGGCCCTCTCCCCTCGTGCACTCCCTCCTCCTTGTGGTTCTCCTCCCGTCCGTAGCAGCCCGTGCGTCCACACGCACGGCCATCTCCTCCAGTTCGTAGTCGCCTGTACGGCTATCTCCTTCCGCGCTGCTGTGACGCATCTCCTCCTCGACGACCTTCTCTCTCTGGCTCCATCCTTGTGTGTGCGATCAGCCCACACATCTCCCCACACACTCCCATCTCCGCCATCATCATCGTCTTTACTCCGGAATCAAATAGAGAAGCATTTCTTTCCCATCTTATTTGTAGCTTGTATTTTTTTCTACCTTAGTTAATTTGTTTAAGTTGAATTTGCAAGAACAACTTTTATTGTGTAAGCTATTGTCAACTCCATTTTTCTTGAAAATATATGCAATGCAAGTTTTATATTTCATCATTCTCTCTTGAAAGCTTCCAAGTAAATCTCATCTTCCCATATTAAATCGCGAATCAACTCCCACTTCCTTACTTAGTTGCACTCATACCATCATTTGCTTACTCTAAGTTCTAGGAAGTATTCTCACCGTAGATTGCATTCTGTTATAAGTTTTCTTTCATTACAATAGATTTAAAATTTGAATCAAGTTTTAAAGAAGAACAAAAAGAGCGAGTTTGCTTAGTCCCTGCGGATACGAACCTCTACTTGCACTATATAACTCATATTTTTCCAACATGCTTGTAGTTGTAATCTTATTTGTTTGATTGCGGTTTTGCGTGGAACAACAACGACGTGGTAAAACCAACTTTTTAAACCACATAAAATCGCATCAACATTTTGGCGCCGTTGCCGGGGACTAGACAAAATTTGCAATTTTTTTTCTCTACTTTCTAACTTAATTTCAAATTTCTAATCCGTGCATTTTTTTGTTTTGCAGGTACTTAGTCTTCAAAAAGAAAAAAAATTTTACTTGTCTCTTCATGCCATTTGTTTTAGCAAACTTGTAATTTGAAAAAAAAAATATTTTCTCCCTCCCCCTTCTCGGAAAAGCTCGCCATCAACAGGACAAAATATTACGGATTTAGCGCCAGAAGTGCAGGCACTGTGAGTCCCTCTTTCTCTTAGGCATCTTAGGATTTTAAAATTTCCTGCATTTGTTTGCGCTCCGAACTTAAACCGAAAAAAACTTTAAAAAAACACTTCTTCTTTGCATCATCTCTGTGGTCTTCTCCCTCTGATAATCTAATTCAAAGTCCACCAAATCGTGTGTTGAGCATTTAAAAAGATAAGCTTGAAAGGCCACCGCAGTGGCCCGAGCAGAAAGTGGACAAATTCTGAATGCTTGTTTGATGCACGTGTATGACACAAAAATCACGAGCACATAGAACCTTTGGATAGAGAAAAAAATCCCTGGTGCTACGTGGGATTGCAGAGAGAGATCGTAACTCCTCGACGCGTTGGGCACAGTTTCTTATGGGAAGAAGCAGATCCTCGATCTGAGTACCGCACCCTGGATCCCCCAGCCGGATTAGGACATCGATTTCTCACAATTTTCCACACCCACCTCATCCTTAAGGACTCTAATTTCTTTGAAAACTTTTGTTGAATCACTAAATTAAAACCGAAAAGATAACCGCTTCCGCGATAATTTTTGTGTGAGTTGGTGAATTAACAAATTGTCTTGTGTATTGTGTTGTGTATGCTAGGTTGTAGATCTATGAAACATCCAGTACAACAACCATTAGAGTACGACCCGATTTATAGAAGAAAAACAAACCCATCTCTTTCAACTGAGAATTCATCTGACATGGGTGAAGAAAGACCAAACCCTATGGACCTCATCCTGCATCAACTACAACTGTTGAGAGAGGAAAATGCGACGATCCGCCATACAATAGCACCTCTCATCCGACCACCACCCATAAGCACACATTACAACCCGGCCGTAGAGGACTTAGTTCATTGGGTCCAAATCCCGCCTGAAGTAGGAGACTTTGAGATTAAACCCGCATCCCTTTCCTTAATCCCAAAATACTATGGAAATGACTCTGAAGATCCCTTCCTCCACATCCAAGACTTCCGATCTGCTTGTGACACTATGAGTATCCCTGGGGTAGAGAAAGAATACATCTACATGAAAGCCTTCACCCACTCACTCAAAGACAAAGCACTCCAATGGCTACGAAATTATGGAACCCCACTCACCTCTTGGGACTCATTAAGAGAGGCATTCATCAAGAAATACTTCCCAATAGGAAAGACAAATGCCCTGAGACAAGCCATATCATCATTCACTCAGAAAAATAGAGAGCCCATTCATGAAGCCTGGGAACGATTTAAGGAACTTCAAAGGAAATGCCCTCATCATGCCATACCCAAATGGAAATTGGTTCAGATATTTTATGAGGGCATAGATACATCATTTAAGAGAGTGATTGATGGCTCATGTGATGGAAACTACATCAGCCGTGACGAACATTTCGTTTGGAATTTATTTGAAAATATGGCTGACAATTCGGTGAACAGTTCCTCAATAGAACAATACAGTGGAAATACGAGGACAGTCAATATCACTGATCATGAGAGATCTAGCAATGACAATCCTGATAGATGGGAAACCCTCTCAAAACAAATGAACCTCATGACTCAAGCCTTAGAAAAATTGGCCTTGAATAATCCCACCAGGCATGAAGTTGACCACACCACATTCACCCATAATCAAGACATGAATCCTGAGACTGTGAACTGGGTGCAAAGAAATCAAAGAGGATATTCAAATAACCACAACACATGGAGAGAGCAACCAAATTCCGGGTGGAATGGACATAACAATTATCATTTTCAAAATCACACCCAACCCAGACAACCGATAGCACCGCCCGTGACTCAACCCTCCACCACTGCGGTAAATTTCGACGCCTTGGCTCAGGCAATACAACAACTAGCTATAGCTCAACAACAAGCCACTGAAGCCCAACAAAAAGCCAACTCTGAGAATGCCCGTCAATTCGCTGAGATCAGATCGTACATCCCAGCCTTATCACCTCAACCGCTGCCCAATCCAAACACCAATAAGGCTAGCTCATCTGGAGTACTTCAAACTCCTCCACCTGTCGGATCTTTCACCTCACCACCTGGTTTCCAAAGCCAGAATCAAGGATTTTTTACACCTTCTAGGACAAACCAAGGGAACCCACAACAAGCATCAAGAAACCAAGTTAATTTCAAAACACCACCCCGCCCAAACCAATCTGCCAATGCTGTTACTCTGAGAAATGGGAAAATCACTTCCGCCTATACCAGACCACTAGCTTCAGAAGAACAAATTGAAATAGAGGAGGAGCCTGATGATGAAGAGAAGCTAACTGAAACAACCATGCCCCTTCCTGTCTCCCCATCTGTAACTATCCCCTTTCCCGGAGCTCTTCATCGAAGAAAACCGCGATCATCCACCATCGATCCGGAGTTAGAAAAACTATTCTCGGACATAGTCATTGAAATCCCACTCTTGAAAGCCCTCGAACAGGTTCCAGCCTTCTCCCGATTTTTGAAGGACAAATGCACACCAAAACGAAAATCCAAAGGAAAAAGTAGAAGGGACAATGAAGATATTGAAAGACATGTGCTCCCTCAAGCAACAACCAATGCCATCTCCCAATTCTTACCCACAAAAAAGAAAGATCCAGGAGCTCCTCTAGTTAGATGCACAATTGGCAAATTAACCTTCAACCACACCCTGCTAGATAATGGTGCTTCCATCAATCTTCTCCCAACTGCTATTCTAGAGCAATTTGACCTAGGAAAACTGAAACCTGTCTCAATGACTTTGCAAATGGTTGATAGATCTATAAAAAGACCAAAAGGACTACTTGAGGATGTGATAGTTGATGTTCAAGGTCATAAATTCCCGGTTGACTTTGTTGTGATGGATATGGATCAAGCAAATATATTGAGTGAGACACCAATCATACTCGGACGACCATTTTTGGCCACTGCTAAAGCTCATTTTGATTATGAGGTTGGAAGAGTTGAATTTAAAATCAATGGTCAAGTCATTCCGGTAAGCCTGGTCACCCCTACTTCCACTGAATCTGAGACCGAAGAATGTGGTTGGATAGAAAGATGTGTTGTTCTCAACATTCAAAAAGACTTTGTCCCCATCCATCTCACCAAAGACCCTTTAGAGGTTAGTCTAAACACCTCTAGATCCACTTACAAAAACACTTCTCATGAAATTGCCACCTACAATCTGAATCTTGCACTAGAAGCTCCACCATGCCCTCTCACCGGACAAGAAATTAATGAGCTTGATAATGCCTGGGACACATTAGACTCTGAACTCACACTGACCTCAACCATGATCATGCCCATGATGGAACCACCATTTGAGACTATTTCTGTAATAGACTCAGGAAACACTACAAGTCTGAATCCATCAACAACAACTGTTGAATTAAAGCCACTACCCAAAGATCTGAAGTATGCTTTTCTGGATGATGCACAGACTCTACCAGTCATTATCAATGCCAACCTAAACCATATGCAAGAAAATCAACTCATGGGAGTTTTGAAAAAGAATTCCCAGGCCATTGGATGGAAAATAACAGCTCTAAAAGGAATAAGCCCAACATTCTGTACTCATCACATATATCTGGAAAATGATTGTAAACCCTCTCGGGAAATGCAAAGACGGCTGAATCCTAATCTACGAGAGGTTGTGAAGAATGAGATCTATAAATGGGCAAGTGCGGGTATCATTTACCCTATCTCTGATAGCCCTTGGGTCAGTCCTCTCCAAGTTGTCCCCAAGAAGGATTAACAATTGTCAAAAATGAGAAAGGCGAGGACATACCGACCAGAGTAGCAACATCTTGGAGAGTCTGTGTAGATTATAGGAAACTCAATAAGGCTACTCGAAAAGATCATTTCCCATTACCATTCATTGACCAAATCATTGAGAAGCTAGCCGGAAAAGAATTTTTCTGCTTTTTAGATGGATATTCCGGTTATAACCAAGTAGCCATAGCACCAGAAGATCAAGACAAGACCACTTTAACTTGTCCTTTGGAACATATGCCTTTCGTCGCATGCCTTTTGGACTATGTAATGCCCCAGCAACATTTCAAAGATGCATGATGGGAATTTTCACTGATATGATCGGCGATTTTATGGAAGTATTTATGGATGATTTCTCTATTTTTGGAGAATCTTTTGAGGAAACACTAGGATTTTTGGATAGAGTCCTCAAGAAATGCATCGAAGTGAACTTGATATTATCATGGGAGAAATCACATTTTATGGTGAAACAAGGAATTGTATTGGGACATATTGTATCAAAGAAAGGGATAGAAGTTGACCCATCGAAAATTGAGACCATCGCTCACTTAGGTCCACCCGTGAACATCAAGGGTGTAAGGTCTTTCCTTGGTCATGTCGGCTTTTACCGCCGCTTCATTAAGGACTTTTCGAAAATTTCCCGTCCTCTCACAAAATTACTGGAAAAAGATCAAGACTTCACTTTTACTGAGGATGCTTTTGAATCTTTCAAAATCCTGAAGAAAATCATCACTGAAGCACCCATCCTACAACCCCCAGATTGGAACTGTGAATTTGAGATCATGTGCGATGCATCTGATTATGCTGTGGGGGCAGTATTGGGTCAAAGGAAAGATGGGAAACCTTATGTCATTCACTATGCCAGTAAAACTCTGGATACTGCTCACAAGAACTACACTGTGACTGAGAAAGAACTTTTAGCTGTGGTGTTTTCCTTAGAGAAATTTTGATCTTACATCCTAGGATCCCACATCATCATCTACACAGACCACTCGGCTTTGAAATATCTCTTCACAAAAACCGATGCTAAGCCTAGACTCATTAGGTGGGTATTATTGCTCCAAGAATTTGATTTGGAGATTCGAGATAAAGCCGGAGCAAAGAATGTCGTGGCCGATCATCTTTCAAGATTCCCTTCCTCAAACACAGACACAATCCCAATTTCTGATAAATTTCCAGACGAAAGCATAATGTCAGCTTCTCAACTCCCTTGGTATGCAGACATCGTCAATTACATCGTCACTTCCACATTCCCTGATGACTGGCTAAAACATAAGAGAGATAAAACCAAGGCCCAAGCCCGATTCTATCACTGGGAAGACCCTTTGCTCTTCAAAGAGGGTACTGATTTAATATGGAGACGATGCATCCCTGAATCTGAAGTCAATAATGTCCTAACTCACTGTCACACTTCTTGGTGTGGAGGACATCACTCAGGGAAGCGTACAGCCGCTAAAATCTTACAATGCGGTTTCTACTGGCCCACACTCTTTAAAGATGCCCATCATTTTGCTCAATCTTGTCCTGCCTGTCAGACTAATGGAACAATGACCCGCCGCAACATGATGCCCCTCCAACCCGTACATATAGTTGAGATCTTTGATACTTGGGGAATAGACTTCATGGGACCTTTCACCACCTCACAAGGCTATCAACACATCTTATTCGTTGTTGACTATGTGTCCCGTTGGGTTGAAGCCATTCCCACTCGTGCTGCTGATAGCACAACCGTTGTCAAGTTCTTGAACGATTTATTCTCTCGATTTGGATTGCCAAAGGTGGTAATCAGTGATGGAGGCACCCACTTCCTGAATGCTTCAGTTAAGAATTTACTCAAGAAAAATGGAGTCGAACACCGTGTCGCAACTGCCTATCATCCACAAACCAATGGAATGGCTGAGCTATCAAATCGAGAAATCAAGACCATCCTCCAGAAAATTGTTCGCTCTGATCGTAAAGACTGGTCCCAACACACCTTCTGCTCTCTGGGCCTATCGTACTGCTTTCCGCACACCCTTAGGTATGAGTCCATTTCGGTTAGTCTATGGAAAGCCATGCCACCTACCTGTAGAGGTCCACCACAAATCACTAGGCAATCAAGAAGTGCCATCTGGATTATGATGAGGCTGGGAAGAAAAGACTATTGGATTTATCTGAACTGAAAGAACTGAGATCACAAGCCTATGATAACAACCTGCTATACAAAGAGAAAATCAAGTTGTGGCACGATGCCAATATTTCGAGGAAAACATTCAAAGAAAATCAAAAAGTATGGCTATTTGATGCAAAACTGAAGTTATTTCCAGGAAAACTGAGATCGAAATGGAAAGGACCATACATTGTAACTCAAGTATTTGATAATGGCTCGATAGAAATTTCTGACCCAAACACTAAAGCCACATTCAGAGTAAATGGTCAAAGACTAAAACCCGTTGTTGAACCATCTGGTCCTATGCCTGTCTGCACAACATACCTTCTGCAGGAAAAATGAACCATCACATCGCCAAGCTGAGGCGTTAAATCATGCACTCTCGTGAGCCTCTCCTCACAGGTATCTTTTTACCGCTCGCATGTTTATTTTCATTGCATTTCATTAGATAAGTATGGGGGTACTCCTTTGCATTACATTCCAAAAAAAACACAAAAACAAAAATACATTTCACATCCCTTTTGATCCTCCTATTGCACATTATCTTCACCATGAGGACATGGTTTCTGTTAAGTATGGGGGGGTGTCTGCATAGTTTTTTCAAAATTGCATACTCTTTCAAAAAAAAGAGAAAAGAAAAGGAAAAAGAAAAAAACTCTCTTTTGGAAAAATCCCCTAAAAATATTTTCAAAGCAAGAAAACCACCAAAATACATCCTTCCTAGTTTTATCCTATTTTGAGAAATCAGATCTTCATTGCATAAATCATAGACCGAGGTTGAGTTGACCCTAATCCACTTAACTTCATCAGAATTTCACTAGGCATGAGTTTTTAAACTTTCTTCAGGTCCATTTGGACTTTATTCTCTCAGTTCCACTAACTCTACTGGTGAATGAACTTCTGTATCTAACTAGATCACCTGAGAAACTAGTAGCACTCTTAAACTCTTCAGTGGATATTAAATAACTACACATTGCACTTAGCTTGAGTGAGTTGAGTTTACGAGATACAATTACAATCTAGTTGAGGTGAGGAGTTGTCCTCTTGGTTGTGCCAATGTCTGAACCTTATCTATAGTCAGTGAAGGAACCTGACTCAGGAGCAACATGATCTCTCTAGTCTAAGTGTATCAGCAATTAAGCCAGTATCGTGCCTGCAAAGACAATATTAAGCCGATACTACCTCTTGATGCCAAAACCCAAGACAAAAATACCACAAAAAGGCATATCACAATACAAATGCCAAAAACCACCAATCATGCAATGATGTGCAAAGCAAAAGCAAGGAAAGAAGACCACCAAATAACCCTTCTCCACCAAAAAGCCGCGGTAGCAACCCAATGATGCTACCTAAATTTTTAAAAGAGGCCCAAAGAGGCCCAGGGTTATGCTCTGCAAAAGGAAAAGAATGAGAGCAACGGACCAAAGCGGTCTACGGAAAACCCCGAAATTAAGTCCCATTCTCCAATAAACTATAACCTATTTTTTTCTATGCTGACATACTTGGGTGAAAGGAGATTATGCCTGAATCTTGGTGAGGACTGAGGCTATTTGTATAGGGAATCATTCGGTATCTTGATAGATTGTGTTGTTAGCTCGTTCTCTTGACTCACGAAAGTTAAAACTATCACTAACACTGTTTATATCCACTCAAGGTCAAAGAGAATACATGTTTCTTAGGGATGAGCTGACCTGATCGACCTTCTGAAACCATGTCTGATTTTGTTGGAACTGAGAGGCTGTTGAAACTACAAAACTCGAGTCAAGTCGACAATTCGAACAAATCATTAATCCATGGGTCAACTCTACTAAAGTTTGTGTATTTGTGTGGTTAGGGACTGAAAACTCAAAGACTTTGTGGGAGTGTCTGCTGCAAACCCTCACCAGATCTATCTTGGCTAATCACCTTGTCCTTCATTATTTCTTATCTTATTCTTGCTCGGGACTAGCAAAACTTAAGTATGGGGGTGTGATGATTACAATATCTACAGTTATAACATGCTTAAAATTATGTGAAGTACACTGTAATGATTGACTCATATACTTCAAATTCACATAATTTACATCTTGTTTATTCCATGCACGCATCAAAAGAAAACCACGTAATTACACAGAATAAAATCAACACATTCATGATTCTGCATCCAGATAAATTATTCCCAATGAATTCTACTATATAGCTATAAGATGGGAAGTATTATTTTTCCAAAGTCAAATGATCACCCTGGATATCTCAAAGGAATTATGAATATCATGGAATTTAATCAACAAACTAGCACATTAATGGCCTTACATTTCATTGAACATTTTTTGGAAAGAAATGGAAAGGGAGGATAGTGCAAAATCTCCTCTCTTTAATATCATGTCTAGAGCCACTCATGAACATGCATGTACATCCCCTTTATTTACTCTCTCTCTCCCATTACTCATGAAAGTAGACATCCATATTCTATCTTGCCCATGTATCTCCCCCATGCATGAATGAATTTATTGTTTTTGTCTTTATATGCATGGGGTGCTTCCCTTGAAGGTAAATAACATTCTTCTCCCTTCCCCATGCATGAATGAATTTATTGTTTTGTCTTCATGTGTATGGGATGTGTCCCTTCATTCCAAGCAACATTCATCTATAAAAGGAGGCATGACACATGGATGGTCCCCTCATACTCCCCCTCTTCTCTATTTATTCTATCTCTCTCTCTCTCTCTCTCGTTTTCTCATGTAGGTATAGAAGTAGCGCAAGGTCAACGACCCTCTCCCCTCGTGCACTCCCTCCTCCTTGTGGTTCTCCTCCCGCCCGTAGCAGCCCGTGCGTCCACACGCACGGCCATCTCCTCCAGTTCATAGTAGCATGCACGACTATCTCCTTCTGCGCTGCTGTGACGCATCTCCTCCTCGACGACCTTCCCTCTCTGGCTCCATCCTTATGTGTGCGATCAACACACACATCTCCCCACACACTCCCATCTCCGCCATCATCATCGTCTTTAATCCGGAATCAAATAGAGAAGCATTTCTTTCCCATCTTATTTGTCGCTTGTATTTTTTTCTACCTTAGTTAATTTATTTAAGTTGAATTTGCAAGAACAACTTTTATTGTGTAAGCTATTGTCAACTCCATTTTTCTTGAAAATATATGCAATGCAAGTTTTATATTTCATCATTCTCTCTTGAAAGCTTCCAAGTAAATCTCATCTTCCCATATTAAATTGCAAATCAACTCCCACTTCCTTACTTAGTTGCACTCATACCATCATTTGCTTACTCTAAGTTCTAGGAAGTATTCTCACCGTAGATTGCATTCTGTTATAAGTTTTCTTTCATTACAATAGATTTAAAATTTGAACCAAGTTTTAAAGAAGAACAAAAAGAGCGAGTTTGCTTAGTACCTGCGGATACGAACCTCTACTTCCACTATATAACTCATATTTTTCCAACATGCTTGTAGTTGTAATCTTATTTGTTTGATTGCGGTTTTGCGTGGAACAACAACGACGTGGTAAAACCAACTTTTTAAACCACATAAAATCGCATCAACAGCAGTAGTTCATGAGATACTTGAACCATATAAGGAACCGACTCCGGAAACATCCGATGTCACCAAAATTCATAATCATCCGGAAGTGACATCAACACCCCCAGCCATAAACCACAAGATCCGCAGGAACAATCTCCCTCGACCGAAGCAGTGCATGACCCTTCAAGAATTGGTCGACTTTTATGGGGATTCATCTGATGAGGAACTCATGAATGTCACATCGGTTACTCAAGACAGGGAGATGAAGACTGTCCAACTTCCTCCCAATACTTCTCAAGGAAACAAACCGACCAAGAAAGTCACCTTTGACCTTAGACACCAGGTGATTTCTGAAGAGTCCTCGTCCGATCCTGGTGTGGTTCATCAGATAAGTGCAATAGGTACAGCTCTGATCCATGGGCACTTACCTCTGATTGACAAAAGTTGGAGATCCTCTGCAGACGACTACTATTCTCCTGAGGACGACTCCGACGATGGCTGGTCTTCTTCATCGGCCTCCTCTTCATCGCCCTCCACATCTCCATACTATCTCCCTCCACACTCCCGCAAGAAGGTCCGTCGCAAACCTCCTTGATCTTGTACATCCACAAATCTACCCGGTTCCCCATCTATAATTATCCGATTATACTTAGGCTGACCTGAGCCTAAGTATAGGGGGACCGCTACCATTGTTTATACATCACTTCTCTTCTTTTGTTTTTAACCCTTCTATATTTAGTACGAGCCACGTCAACATTTCACTTTGTGCCATGGGGACATAGCACAAGCTAAGTATAGGGGGTGTGTTTGTATATATTCTATCTACTTTATCCATAGCTCGTACTTTAATCGTTTTTATCTAACATCGGGGATGGGTACAAGTAGTGTGTATAATACCTTTTTTAAAAAAAACAAAAAAACCCAACAAAAAAAACAACAAAAAAAACAACAAAAAAAACTTTTTGCATTAAAAAAATCATCACTCATGGTCTTGCATTTCATCAAGCATTTCATGCATTCCTTGATCGATATATTCCTGACACATTCACCATCACTCAAGGCTTGAGGATTTTTTAGGACACTTGATTTCTGAGATCTTGAGAATCTGAGTTAGCCTGCCTTAGTCATTAGGGTTTTGAACTTAATAATCCACACTTCCCTAGTTTGAAAGATTTGAGCGCTATATTGCACTCTTCATCTCTACCTTTAAAAAGAATATGATCAGCACAATCACTCCCACAACTGCATAAGTGATGATATGAGTTGAGATATCACTTGAGGAACTAGGACTAGAGATTTGAATTTAGACCCAATCTAATGATATTCAAGGATGGGATAAAGTTAATGAAGGCTACAGAAAACCTGAGTGTCAGCAAAAACCTAGCCAGTATGTGAACAAGTTCATATGCTATCTTTTTGATATTGACCTAAGTGCCAGGGTGTGTTGAATCTTAATGAAAATTGTTGATCAGTGTGCGCCAACTTTTGGTAAAAGCAGTGGAGCTAGCCAACAAAAAAAAGAGAAATAGAAATGTAAAGAAAAGCTCTATCATCCAAAGTCAAATTCCAAATGAGCTTCCACTAATGGCGAGCGCTCCCAAACATTTTCAAAGTGTCCACTTGGACCAAGCGCTAATTAGGACCAAGGAGTCGGGCTGACATCATAAAAGGGCCCTGCATCGTAAGCGATACAAGTCTGGGTGTCGAAGGTATCTTAGATACTCAAAAGAGACACACCCCGGTGTACTCCCAGAAAAACAAGTGCATACGACTCCAAATTCTCTTGACGGACACATTGATCAACAAAATAAAAATATACTTGTGTTGAGTAATAAGGCAATCGAGAGGCACCTTGTTCCAATGAAAGGGAGAGAAAATCAGACACAATCCTATGCCCTCCATCATCTGGCCGTCCATCTACACTTTCAAGTCTGACAAACTAATGAGACGGTTGACTGAAGCAAGAATAGACTTATTCCCTAGTATTGAGGATTAGGTCTAGAGGAGGATCTTTGGGACTGGAACTTTGAGTGATGCCCCGACTCGACTCTCATGAAATGCAGTACACTTAAAATCATATCCTTATATTATATGTACAAATAGAGAGTCTGAAAATTAGAGAAGTTGGATTCCTTTTGATTAAAGCTTGATTGAGCCCAGAATTTTAGGATCACTCAAATTAAGAGTCTTCTATGAATTAAGCCTTGAAAATTCACATGCACAGTCAGGGATGTAATCAACTAAGTCATTCATTCATGCTCGGGGACGAGCATGGTCTAAGTATAGGGGTATGATGAATCTCGTATTCATCATGCTAAAATTGGTCATTTAGGCTCTGTTCCCCGTCATTCACCTGTAATTAATCATTAATAGAGCATTATTAGCCATCATGCATGTGTGAATAATATCTGCATTTCATCATGCATAATTGCATTTTAAATCCCAAGTGTAAAAAGACGCTAACTTCTCACATGTTTAACTAATTCATCCTAACTCCGATTGATCCCAAACCACCTCCATTGTGTAGATATTACTAACCTTATTACATAAAAAATACAAAAAAATTACTAACTCCAATAAGTGTCAATTAATCCCAAAGTCTAATTTCACATCTGACATACTAAAATGGGCATATCTCCCACATATAGTATCTGATTATGGCTACTCACTTTTAAAGTACTCCATTTTCAAATACCTTCAAAAAAGACTAATTTCGTAAAATTCGGGCTCATTTGTGAAAGTTGGGTTTGGGGCCTCTTTTGCGCAGTTTGACTTTTTGCTATTTTTGACCTCAGTTTTTATGTACATAATTAATCCTTTTAATTTTTTTTCTTTTTCATTTGTGTTCTTTGATGAAAGTTTTTAATAAGAAGCGTAACGATCCAAATCCAGATTCAAAACTGAGATCAAAGAAACTGACCAAGTTCAAGTGTCCGTTGTCGGTCTGTACAAAAGTTGTGTGTTTCTTACTTTTATTTTATTTTCCTATTTTCTTATTTACTAAAAATCAAAAAAAATTAGATTAGTGTGTAAATATTTTTCTTGTATTTTATCGTATTTTTTCTATAATTTTTATCCCCTCCAAAACCACCAAAAAAATACAAAACCCCCAAAAAGTCGGTTTTCTATAGACATGGAGAGCCACCAAAAATACCACTTCGCACAGGTGACCTCTTTTGCTCTCGGGTCCTTTATGAAAGTTGTAGATCTCGACAAGACGAACAACTTTTGTGAAGAAAATTTTTCGATCTAAGGTCTCCTGCTACTTCTTTTCTATTTTCTTTGCTTTTAAATTTTGAAATTTTTTTGGGGTGCCACGTGGCAGCCCCTGGGCGTGCCATGTGGCACCCCACTTCCTTCACTCCACCTCCCCCCTCCCAGTCACGTGCCCAGCATGTGACCCACCTTCTTCCTCCTCCAACAAACGGCTCTCCAACCTCCAGGTACCCCCTCCCCTTCCCGCTGCCGTTTCCACTCCTCCCTCGTAACCGCCGCTGCCCCTCCGCTCCGCTCGCCCCGGCCATTACGGCCCTCGGCCGTTACGCGTCAGCTCTCTATAAAACGAACCCATCGCCGGCCTTCCTCATTATCCGCCATTTTCTTTAGCTCAGCCGGTGACAGCGGCCGACCCCTCTACTCGCGACGTGATCCGAAGGCCCGCCTTCGTTGCACGGCTCCTGGCTATGCTTAAGCTTCGAGGACTCCTTCGCCGGACCTCTGAGGCAATCATCAAGAGATGCTCCTCGCAACTCTTCTCCCAGGCGACTTCGTCCACCCCAGTTCCCCCCTGTGTGTTCTGGCTAACCCATTGCAGGTACACCATCGCTCCCCCTCCGCCTCGCCGCATCCAGCCGTGAGCCCCATCTCCACCATCACCTCCACGCCAACCCCGCTCCTCCGTGCCTCATCACCCTCGCGCGGGGGTGCTGCCCGAGCCCTCCACCGAGGAGACCAGCTTGACGCCGCCCGCTCACCGCAGTGATCACCTCAGCCCAAGCTCGCCGGTCGCCCCCGCGCGAGGCTCGGCTGTGTGTCGGCCGAGCGTTCGAGCGCCACATTGCCGCCACCGAGCTTCGACCACCGCACCGTCCAGCTCCGACTGCCTCTCCTCCACCGCCTGGGTCGCAGCCCCCGCGTGCATGGCCCTACCGCCCCTGCTCTGCTCTCCGCCCGCGCTTAGCAATCGGTCAAGGGTCGGCCACCTGCCCTCCGCACTCACGGCCAAGCGCAACCGCTGCTCCGCCTCAGCCGCGAACTCCGCCTCACCGCCCGTACAGCGCATCCGCGCTCCGCCTCATGCCTTCCACACGTCGGCGCCGCCTTGCCGCCTCCCTCTCACCACCGAGGTTGCCGCCTCGGCACTCCGCCCATCGCCTCACCACCGTTGGATCGGGGGATCCAACAGTTCATGCTCTGCCACATCCCCCCCCCCCCCCCCGAGCCTCGGCCCCAGCCTCGAGGCTCGGGGCCCCCGAAGCACTGCAGATCGCCACCTAGGCTCGGGAAATCCGAGCCTCAGCCCCGTCATCCGAGCCTCCTGGTCTGTTCCCAAGCCTAAGCTTCGGGTCACCAGACCACAGGCTCGGGATCTCCGACCCTCCGCCTCGCGTCCAACCCTCCAGGCACACGTGTAACACACTGCGTGGCTGGGAAAATTGCACTCAAGCCCTGGCACTTTCAGAATTTGCAGAAATACCCCCGCTAGGGGTAAATTACAGAGGAGCCCCTCAAGTTTCTATAAATTATAGATAAGTCCTCCCAGGGACCTTTTTGAAAAGAAAACTTTATTTTAATTACATTTTAGTCCCTGAAACTTCATTTTATCATATCTTTGTCATATGGACTCCGATTTTAGCTTATAATATGTCGTTTTGAAACTAATTGCGTGCTCTACAACTTAGCATAGTTTATAACCAGATCTGAGGGCATTTATTGAGAATTATTATTCGAGGATTTAATTTGACATGTAGGCTCCACTTTGACATATTGATGCTTGAGAAATTAACGTAAATCTATTGCAGGAATTCGGTTGAGGATTTTAACTTGATTAACCTCTTGTGTTTATTGTTGATTATTCCAAATCTTTACAGGGGTTGAATTGAGGACCAATATTTTTGACTCTCTATTTAAGTAATCAACTATAAACTTAGAGAAGTCAATTTACATTGAATCTTTGACATAAATATACATATATCCTGTAACTTGGAGTTGATTGATCTTTCTTATTATTCGATCTGTGATAATATTTGATGATTAATTGAATTTGTTAATTGAGGATTTAAATAGTGCACAATCACAAGATCCTGTGCTGAATTAGTATTCCCATTTATTTTCTGTGCATAACATTCGCATCATTGCATTGTTTATTTTTTTGCAAATACATAAATTAATCGAGCATTAATTAATTATTTAATTTGATTTAAAAACCACGCAACTAAAAATCATTGTTCCCTTTGTTCGACCTTGGTACACTTACCAAGTAAAAATACTCCACAATGTTCAAAGCTTGTGGTATTTTGACGACCGAAATCCGCCTCCTATACTACAATTATCGACTATTAAAGAGGTGGATTTCGCAATCATCAAATGGCGTCGTTGCCAGGGAATGGCGAATTTTTAGGGTTTTAAATCATTTTCTGTAATTGATTTTTGTGAAATTAATTTTTGTGTCATTTTTTTTGAATTTTTTTCTTCTGCATTTTATTCGGCATTTCTCTCTTACTCCATATACTAACCACAATTTCTCTCTTTGCAGACTTCTAGGAGCAAAATTTTGGATATTCATCGAGGATTTGCAAGGAAGATTGAATTTTGAATTTTGTGAGAGAGATCTTAGTATAGGTTTAAATTTCTGCATTATTCACAGGGTCCCTCTCTCCTTGTACCATGTTAATTTGTAATATTCAGGACTGGACTCTCTGTGGCTTGACGTAGAATTTAGGAGCACATACGCTAGATAAGAATTATTTGATTGTGCTTGTAATTTTTAGGCCACACTCTCACTAATTAAACGTGTTGTGGATCGTTCAACATTAGCTAAAAATTTCAATCAATTCTTCCCGCTAATAGAACTATCTGTTTAGGGCGTTTTCCATCTGTGCATATCATTTAGTGTAATTTTTAAATTCCTTGTCTTGCATCCCGCGTGAAGAACTCGAGGATTCACTGTAAGTCCTTCTCTTAAGCATGCATCATTGATTTACGTTTGCATCGGCTTTTCCGATCCCCCTTTCTCAAAGTTTTACAACTTAGGATTTAAAGGAATTGGGACTGTTCGATAGGCGTGAATTTTTGTGCTCACATAAACTACAGTGATAACCTTAACTTAAAACTGTGACGCTAATCAAGGTGACTGTAAATAAACTGATCTAAAATTAACCTGTGTTTGGTGGAGAGAAACCCACTCATTGTTTGTAAGGACCAGAACACACACTTAGGAAAGAACCCAAAACCGAAGTGGTTCATTCAGACTACTGAGTTAAACAATTAGCTACTTTTCAGTGAGGGTCTCGGGTAGCCGTTTACGGTCCGACTTCCCTTAGCAGAGTAGGTGGTTTAGAGGACACCACGGAAGGCTCCGTCCTCAAGTAACACGGGTAGCCGTTTACGGTCCGTACTTACACTTATACTGGTTGAAGGTAGGAGCAACTAGTTGTATGAACTCGGGACAGTCTTTGTGAAATATTTCGGCACCTAACCGCTCCGCTTAATTTGCAAGATTGTCTTGTCATTAAATTAAAATTGAAAAGATAAGCGGTCGAACCCTAACGTGCCTTCACCAGTGTTGAGTGGGTGAATCAACGTGTTTTGTTTTGTGTTTGATTTGTGTGCGTCAAAGACCTTGCAATTGCAAGCAAATCATGGTTCGCTGATCATTTCATCCCTCTTGACAAGATGTCGGCATAGTGGTCTTCTTTCCCGATCTTCACGACCATGTCCCAATATTCTTCTTCTCACACTCCTCAGGGGAACCTACCATTCAAGTCAAGTTCCCCTCAGCCATCATTCTCTGCCCACTCATACATCCCACCCTATGACCACACTTCTTCTTGGAATAGCCATCTCTCACATTCGGACAATCTTATGGACATAAGAGAGAGATCAGAATCAAAGATAAACAATAGAATGACCGATATTGACAATAGAACACGATTTTCGGTCACTAGGATCTCACTGCCTCTTGAATTATCCCCTACTCAAGATAACTATCAATTTTCCTTTGACAACCCACGAGAAAACCAAAGTCAAGGAAATACAACTCATGACCAGACCATAATGTTTATGAACAATCAACACTCTACTCGAGGTTACATGCCAGAATCACGACACATGGAGACTGATTATTCAATCACTAGTCATGAGATGTTTGAGGATGAGATTGCTCGGATTAATCATAGAGCAGACACTTTAACAGAGAGAATATATGATCTCATCCAGTCTATGCAAAATTCAGAAGAAGCGAGGCACCCACCATGCGAACCGCTGCATCAACACAATCGGGCACAACCACTGCTGACCTCTGACCCCCCACTGACCATATTACAGAAAAAACCAAAAAATTGAAAATTTTGAAAATTCAAAAAAATTGGACAATTCTGAAATGGAAGCATTTTGTAAGAGTCTGATCTTAGAGCTTCCATTGATCAAAGCCATAGAATATGTGCCCGATCTTAAGAGATTTGTGAAGAGTCGACTGAACCCCAATAAGACGGGCAAGAAATGATCCAGGACTGAATATCATGTCATATCTATGTCTAGTTTTTTGGTGATGAATCATAAACTCAAAAGCCGCAAAGTCAAGCGATTGACTCGGGTCACATGTGAATATGAGGATTCTATATTCACTCGTGTTCGGTTGGACGACGACTCCACATTAAACATCCTCCCGAAGTCCGTCTTTAATCAACTTAAATTCGGACAACTCAAAAAGACTAGGGTGATCGTTCAATTACCTGATCGATCTATCAAAAGACCGCGGGGAATCGTTTCTGTCGTCGTAAATTTCCGAGGTAAAGAACATAAGGTGGACTTTATTGTCCTTGACATTAAGCACCCCGGAAGGATGTCTGAGTCTCCTATTATTTTAGGAAAGCTGTTCTTAGCCTCCGCTAAGGCGATCGTCGATTGCGAGACTCGGGAAATCAAGTTCCCGAACTTGGACCACAATGAACAAATCCCCAATGACATGTCCTGCCCTGAGGAAAACCAACTTGAAACCAACAGTTATGATCAGGAGATAAATATTTCACATTATCAGACATCTCCGCAGGACACACTGATACAACCCCTAGGAGAGTCGCCTAAAAGACTATCTATTGGACAAACTTCGGATTCTCACCACCCTATCACTGCTCCTAGGAAAAATCATGATTTTGGAGCTTATAAGGAATTGGACCATATTATTGAAGATCAACATGATTATTTGAGTGGTCCAATCTTTGAGTCGGCAGTAATTCATGAGATACTTGAACCATATAAGGAACCGACTCCGGAAACATCCGATGTCACCAAAATTCATGACCATCCGGAAGTGACATCAACACCCCCAGCCATAAACCACAAGATCCGCAGGAACAATCTCCCTCGACCGAAGCAGTGCATGACCCTTCAAGAATTGGTCGACTTTTTTGGGGACTCATCTGATGAGGAACTCATGAATGTCACATCGGTTACTCAAGACAGGGAGATGAAGACTGTCCAACTTCCTCCTAATACTTCCCAAGGAAACAAACCGACCAAGAAAGTCACCTTTGATCTTAGACACCAAGTGATTTCTGAAGAGTCCTCGTCCGGTCCTGATGTGGTTCATCAGATAAGTGCAATAGGTACAGCTCTGATCCATGGGCACTTACCTCTGATTGACAAAAGTTGGAGATCCTCTGCAGACGACTACTATTCTCCTGAGGACGACTCCGACGATGGCTGGTCTTCTTCATCGGCCTCCTCTTCATCGCCCTCCACATCTCCATACTATCTCCCTCCACACTCCCGCAAGAAGGTCCGTCGCAAACCTCCTTGATCTTGTACATCCACAAATCTACCCGGTTCCCCATCTATAATTATCCGATTATACTTAGGCTGACCTGAGCCTAAGTATAGGGGGACCGCTACCATTGTTTATACATCACTTCTCTTCTTTTGTTTTTAACCCTTCTATATTTAGTACGAGCCATGTCAACATTTCACTTTGTGCCATGGGGACATAGCACAAGCTAAGTATAGGGGGTGTGTTTGTATATATTCTATCTACTTTATCCATAGCTCGTACTTTAATCGTTTTTATCTAACATCGGGGATGGGTACAAGTAGTGTGTATAATACCTGTTTTAAAAAAAACAAAAAAACCCAACAAAAAAACAACAAAAAAAATTTTTGCATTAAAAAAAATCATCACTCATGGTCTTGCATTTCATCAAGCATTTCATGCATTCCTTGGTCGATATATTCCTGACACATTCACCATCACTCAAGGCTTGAGGATTTTTTAGGACACTTGATTTCTGAGATCTTGAGATTCTGAGTTAGCCTGCCTTAGTCATTAGGGTTTTGAACTTAATACTCCACACTTCCCTAGTTTGAAAGATTTGAGCGCTATATTGCACTCTTCATCTCTACCTTTAAAAAGAATATAATCAGCACAATCACTCCCACAACTGCATAAGTGATGAGATGAGTTGAGATATCACTTGAGGAACTAGGACTAGAGATTTGAGTTTAGACCCAATCTAATGATATTCAAGGATGGGATAAAGTTAATGAAGGCTACAGAAAACCTGAGTGTCAGCAAAAACCTAGCTAGTATGTGAACAAGTTCACATGCTATCTTTTTTATATTGACCTAAGTGCCAGGGTGTGTTGAATCTTAATGAAAATTGTTGATCGGTGTGCGCCAACTTTTGGTAAAAGCAGTGGAGCTAGCCAACAAAAAAAAAGAGAAATAGAAATGTAAAGAAAAGCTCTATCATCCAAAGTCAAATTCCAAATGAGATTCCACTAATGGCGAGCGCTCCCAAACATTTTCAAAGTGTACACTTGGACCAAGCGCTAATTAGGACCAAGGATTCGGGCTGACACCATAAAAGGGCCCTGCATCGTAAGCGATACAAGTCTGGGTGTCGAAGGTATCTTAGATTCAAAAGAGACACACCCCGGTGTACTCCCAGAAAAACAAGTGCATACGACTCCAAATTCTCTTGACGGACACATTGATCAACAAAATAAAAATATACTTGTGTTGAGTAATAAGGCACTCGAGAGGCACCTTGTTCCAATGAAAGGGAGAGAAAATCAGACACAATCCTATGCCCTCCATCATCTGGTCGTCCATCTACACTTTCAAGTCTGACAAACTAATGAGACGGTTGACTGAAGCAAGAATAGACTTATTCCCTAGTATTGAGGATTAGGTCTAGAGGAGGATCTTTGGGACTGGAACTTTGAGTGATGCCCCGACTCGACTCTCATGAAATGCAGTACACTTAAAATCATATCCTTATATTATATGTACAAACAGAGAGTCTGAAAATTAGAGAAGTTGGATTCCTTTTGATTAAAGCTTGATTGAGCCCAAAATTTTAGGATCACTCAAATTAAGAGTCTTCTATGAATTAAGCCTTGAAAATTCACATTCACAGTCAGGGATGTAATCAACTAAGTCATTCATTCATGCTCGAGGACGAGCACGGTCTAAGTATAGGGGTATGATGAATCTCGTATTCATCATGCTAAAATTGGTCATTTAGGCTCTGTTCCCCATCATTCACCTGTAATTAATAATTAATAGAGCATTATTAGCCATCATGCATGTGTGAATAATATCTGCATTTCATCATGCATAATTGCATTTTAAATCCCAAGTGTAAAAAGCCGCTAACTTCTCACATTTTTAACTAATTCATCCTAACTCCGATTGATCCCAAACCACCTCCATTGTGTAGATATTACTAACCTTATTAGATAAAAAATACAAAAGAAATTACTAACTCCAATAGTGTCAATTAATCCCAAAGTCTAATTTCACATCTGACAGACTAAAATGAGCATATCTCCCACATACAGTGTCCGAATTTGGTCTACTCACTTTTAAAGTACTCCATTTTCAAATACCTTCAAAACATGACTAATTTCGTAAAATTCGGAGCTCATTTGTGAAAGTTGGATTTTGGGCCTCTTTTGCGCAGTTTAACTTTTTGCTATTTTTGACCTCAGTTTTTATGTACATAATTAATCCTTTTAATTTTATTTCTTTTTCATTTGTGTTCTTTGATGAAAGTTTTAATAAGAAGCGTAAAGATCCAAATCCAGATCAAAACTGAGATCAAAGAAATTGACCAAGTTCAAGTATCCGTTGTCGGTCTGTACAAAAGTTGTGTGTTTCTTACTTTTATTTTATTTTTATATTTTCTTATTTACTAAAAATACAAAAAATTAGATTAGTGTGTAAATATTTTTCTTGTATTTTATCGTATTTTTTCTATAATTTTTATCCCCTTCAAAACCACCAAAAAAATACAAAACCCCAAAAAGTCGGTTTTCTATACACTTGGAGAGCCACCAAAAATACCACTTCGCACAGGTCACTTCTTTTGCTCTCGGATCCTTCATGAAAGTTGTAGATCTCGACGAGACGAACAACTTTCATGAAGAAAATTTTTTGATCTGAGGTCTCCTGCTACTTCTTTTCTATTTTTCTTTGCTTTTAAATTTTGAAATTTTTTTGGGGTGCCACGTGGCACCCCACTTTCTTCACTCCACCTCCCCCCTCCCAGGTCACGTGCCTAGCACGTGACCCACCTTCTTCCTCCTCCAACAAACGGCTCTCCATCCTCCAGGTACCCCCTCCCCTTCCCGCTGCCGTTTCCACTCCTCCCTCGTAACCGCTGTTGCCCCTCCGCTCCGCTCGCCCCGGCCATTACGGCCCTCGACCGTTACGCGTCAGCTCTCCTATAAAACGAACCCATCGTCGGCCTTCCTCATTATCCGCCATTTTCTTTAGCTCAGCCGGTGACAGCGACCGACCCCTCTACTCGCGGCGTGATCCGAAGGCCCGCCTTCGTTGCACGGCTCCTGGCTGTGCTTAAGCTTCGAGGAACTCCTTCGCCGGACCTCTGAGGCAATCATCAAGAGCTGCTCCTCGCAACTCTTCTCCCAGACGAGTTCGTCCACCCCCAGTTCCCCCCTGTGTGTTTCTGGCTAACCCATTGCAGGTACACCATCGCTCCCCCTCCGCCTCGCCGCATCCAGTCGTGAGCCCCATCTCCGCCATCACCTCCACGCCAACCCCGCTCCTCCGTGCCTCATCACCCTCACGCGGGGTGCCGCCCGAGCCCTCCACCGAGGAGACCAGCTTGACGCCGCCCACTCACCGCCGTGACCGCCTCAGCCCAAGCTCACCGGTCGCCCCCGTACGAGGCTCGGCCGTGTGTCGGCTGAGCGCTCGAGCGCCACATTGCCGCCACCGAGCTTCGACCACCGCACCGCCCAGCTCCGACTGCCTCTCCTCCACCGCCTGGGCCGCAGCCCCCGCATGCAAGGCCCTGCCGCCCCTGCTCCGCTCTCCGTCCGCGCTTAGCAACCGGTCAAGGGTCGGCCACCTGCCCTACGCACTCACGGCCGAGTGCAACCACTGCTCTGCCTCAGTCGCAAACTCCGCCTCACCGCCCGTACAACGCATCTGCACTCCGCCTTCGCACGTCGGCGCCGCCTTGCCGCCTCCCTCTCGCCACCGAGGTTGCTGCATCGGCACTCCGCCCATCGCCTCACCATCGTTGGATCGGGGGATCCAACGATTCGTGCCCCGCCACGTTCCCCCCCCCCCCCCCCCCCCCGAGCCTCGGCCCCAGCCTCGAGGCTCGGGGCCCCCGAAGCACCGCAGATCACCACCTAGGCTCGGGAAATCCGAGCCTCAGCCCCATCATCCGAGCCTCCGGGTCCGTTCCCAAGCCTAAGCTTCAGGTCACCAGACACAAGCTCGGGAGCTCCGACCCTCCGCCTCACGTCCAACCCTCCAGGCGCACGTGCAATGCATGTGCGTGGCTGGGAAAATTGCACTCAAGCCCCTGGCACTTTCAGAATTTGCAGAAATATCCCCGCTAGGGATAAATTACATAGGAGCCCCTCAAGTTTCTATAAATTACAGATAAGTCCTCCCAGGGACCTTTTTGAAAAGAAAACTTTATTTTAATTACATTTTAGTCCCTGAAACTTCATTTTATCATATCTTTGTCATATGGACTCCGATTTTAGCATATAATATGTCGTTTCGAAGCTAATTGCGTGCTCTACAACTTAGCATAGTTTGCGACCAGATCTGAGGGCATTTATTGAGAATTATTATTCGAGTATTTAATTTGACATGTAGGCTCCACTTTGACATATTGATGCATGAGAAATTAACGTAAATCTATTGCAGGAATTCGGTTGAGGATTTTAACTTGATTAACCTCTTGTGTTTATTGTTGATTATTCCAAATCTTTACAGGGGTTGAATTGAGGACCAATATTTTTGACTCTCTATTTGGGTGATCAACTATTAACTTAGAGAAGTCAATTTACATTGAATCTTTGACATAAATATACATCTATTATCCTGTAACTTAGAGTTGATTGATCTTTCTTATTATTCGATCTGTGATAATATTTGATGATTAATTGAATTTGTTAATTGAGGATTTAAATCGTGCACAATCACAAGATCCTGAGCTGAATTAGTATTCCCATTTATTTTCTGTGCATAACATTCGCATCATTGCATTGTTTATTTTTTTGCAAACACACAAATTAATCGAGCATTAATTAATTATTTAATTTGATTTAAAAACCACACAACTAAAAATCATTGTTCCCTGTATTCGACCTTGGTACACTTACCAAGTAAAAATACTCCACAATGTTCAAAGCTTGTGGTATTTTGACGACTGAAATCCGCCTCCTATACTACAATTATCGACTATTAAAGAGGTGGATTTCGCGATCATCACAGCTACTTATCCCTACCATTTGGAGAGGAGAGGTTGAGTGTTGGAGGTCGCTTCCACCATCTCGGACGGTCCATCACCGTGAGGTACCAATCTCGCGACCCACAGCTGCTCGAGGTATCTTTTCTTATTTTTTAGGTAGATTTTATTTACTATTTTGATTCCCTGCAATTAGCTTTAGGTTTACTTCTGCGATTTAGCGTAAAATCACCCATTTGTAGTTCATCAGAGCTCCACTCCCACAAACCATTCAATCGTGAAATAGTTCCATTCCGACCCACCTTCAGCCACCAACTTGCTCCCCAATGCTTCTTTTTAGCCCTGCGCCATTTCTTTCACCCAGATCCACCGTAGATATCCATTCTCCCCGCTACCGCATCGCTGGAGCACCTCCATCGCACCCCATCTTCTGCCATTTTACCCCGACCTTCGCCAATAATAGCCCAGTCACCTTGCCCTCGCTTCGCCTTTCTTATCTTGCATGTATAACAGTTGGAAGGGAGCATTTGAGCCCCGGTTGACTTAAAAACGACCCCCAAGGCTTTCAAGACCTCCAGGGCTCTATCGCTAAGCCCCAGGCGTATTTGAGGGATCATGAGGCTTTGCGGCAGTAGCAGGAACAAGGAGAGCCCATCGGAAGGTTCCCTGGTGGCCGGAGGCACGTGTAGTAGCATATCGAAACTCGCCCACTACGAGTTCGTCCTCAGTTCCTCCAGCCACACCGCCGATTTCTCGATCATCTGTAGCCTCCAGGTCGCGAAGTTGACATCGGATCTAGCATACCTTAGCCATAGGATCACGATCTAAGATCTAATCATGGACGTCCAAGAGAACTGTCATCATGCCACTAAGGTGTGCCACGCGTTAGGTGAAGCGCCTTATCTTTATATTTTAGCCTTGTAAAATATTTAGTTAGTTTATATTTTTGGTAAAATTTGTAAGGAACCCCCTAGTTTTATTTTATATTACATATAGGTCCATTCCACGTCACCTCACGTGTCGTCCCACGTGAGATGGCAATTTTGATAAGTTGTTTCAGTAATTAAAGTTTGAACATTAGTTGTAACTTTTTGGGTAATTTGCACTATAGCCCTTGACTTTATTTTTAATTGCAAAAATACCATTTCTAGTTTAATAATTTTTGTGTTTGTTTCATTTATTAAAAATACCATTTGTTCTTAGAAAAATATGTAAAAATAGGATTAGATGCCTACTAGCATGTACTTTCATCCACGTAATTATTTTTACATTTTAGGCTTTTATCAATTTATTAAAAATAAAAAACAACACATTTTATCCCCATTTAACTTAAAAATCCAAAAAAATATAAAATCATTTTAGAAAATTCCCAAAAAAATATCTTTTGTTTATTATAGTAGTCTAGAGCTCCAGACCGAACCACTAAACATAAGCATATAAACTCCAAAATCTTCTATAAAAATACAAAAAATCCCAAAAATATTTATTTCTATCTCTAAATTTTATTTTTATTTATTATATATATTTAAATTGATTTGGAGAAATTTTGATACTTTTTGCTATTTTTAATCTTCAAATCAATTCGGTATGTTTATTTATTCCCTATTTTGGGATATTGTTAACTTTAAAAATACCTAAAAAGCAAAATTACTTGAAAATCACAAAAATAGTAGAAAATTATATAAAATCCAAAAATATTTTATTTCTTGTATTTTGATTATTTTTAGTAGTATTTAGAATTAGATTAGCTTGTATTATCTATATAGTTATATATATTCCTATATTATTTATTTAAAAAGAGAAGGAAATTAAAAATTAGAAAAATATAAAAATTAAATAAGAAATATATATATTACAAAAAATATATAAATTAAAATCCGTAAAAAATGTAAAATAAAACCCACACAAAAAGAAAATAAGTATACAAGAAGAGGAACATTTTTTGTGCATTAATTTGCCCAATCTACTGTTTGCTCCATTTGTTCAACACTCTACATACTTGCACTATACACACATTTTGTAGAGTTGAATAAAATAAATTTTAAATCCACACATTTATTTGCATGCTATATTTATTTGTGTGTTAATAGTTTATTGACTTGGGATTTCTTGTAGGTCGCCTCAACGACAATTTATCTTCGCTTTCTGTGAGGATAATTTCTGACTCGTGTGAAATCCCAATTATCAGTGAGTCAAACACAAACTCCCTCGCCTCCCATCCCCTTAGTTGTGGCAGACCCAAGCCTCGGCTTTTCATCTACTTCTCTTGCACATTTTTCCATGAGTTCTTATGAGATTTTTTCCTTCCTAGAGGATTCGAAGGACATGGCTAGAGGGAAGGAACCAATCAAGGATAGAGCTGCTGAGATCACTACGCTGAGAGCAAGAGCCGGGAACCCATCACCACATGTTGTGGTTCCAGCTACTTTGAGATGTGATTATGATATGAGATCTAGGACGCTACACCATTGGATTTAGTTACCACTGAATCAAGGGTCATATGAGCTGATCGTCCTTTATTTCATTGCTTCCCAAGTTCTATGGGAACACTTCAGAGGAGTTGTTCACTTTTGTGCAGCTGTTTGAGATGATATGTGAAATGGCTAGTTATCCAGGAGTTACGCAGGAGGCTATATACCTCAAAACCTTCCTCTTTACCTTAGCAGATAAGGCGCTTAATTGGTTGAGTCATTTGGGGAGGGAGATTTCTACATGGGATGATCTGAAGTCCACATCATTGCGTAAGTAATTTCCTCTAGGATAGACGAATATAATGAGGAGTCAGATCTCCAACTTTACACAAATTCTACATGAGTCATCCCATGAGGCATGGGATCGATTCAAGGAATTGATTGAGAGATGCCCTCGCATGAGACACCTTTAAAGGTGCTTGTTCAGAATTATTTTGGAGGACTCCATCAGGATGTTCAGGTCTTAGTGAGCGCCACATCTGGCAGTAGTTATTTGAATAGGGATGGTGAGTCATTTTGATCCATCTTTGAGGGGATGGCAGAGAATTCACATGTTGTTTACTCTACTCGGTCATTCCAGAAAGGCCCACAACCACCACACCAGTGAGATCATCATAAGGTCATGTTTCAGATTCTGATTCACGATACAACATGGGATGTATTAGTGAGAAGCTTACACCGGTCGATGTGATTCAAAATCAAGTCTAAGAATTACAACCGCTGCGAGAGTTGGAGAAACTCTCATCACTTCCATAACAATTGAGATATTTGACGAATAAGGTAAGCGAATTACAGTTTTAGTACCATCAGTCACGTCCTTCTTCTACTTCTCGGTCTGTACGGAGATCTTTACATGCTCCTCCCACTCGCCAGATTCAGTACATTCAGAGCGAGCCAGTACAGGCCACTGAGCCTCCACAGTTGGATTGGCATAATGATTCGTCCAATGCCAACATGAGTCAGATCACGGGCCCTATAGATGATGATGTTGATCTTTACTTCACTTGAGATCAACGGAATATGGTACGCTCATGTTCAGTCACCCAAAAATCCCAAAAATATTTTTTTCTATCTATAAATTTTCTTTTTATTATTTATTATATATTAAAATTGATTTGGAGAAATTTTAATACTTTTTGCTATTTTTAATCTTCAAATCAATTCAGCATATTTATTTATCCCATGTTTTGGGATATTTTTGACTTTAAAAACACTAAAATTAATAAAATTACTTAAAAATCATAAAAATAGTAAGAAATTTTATAAAACCCATAAACATTATATTTCATGTATTTCGATTAGTTTTAGTAGTATTTATCATTAGATTACCCTGTATAATCTATATATTTATATATATTCCTATATTATTTATTTAAAAAAGGAAAATAAATTAAAAATAGAAAAAATAAATAAAACAAAAAATATATATTAAAAACAAAAAAACTATTAAAATCCATAAAAATAGTAAATTTAAAACCCACACAAAAAGAAAACAAATAGACAAGAAGAAGAACAAATTTTGTGCATTAATTTGCCCAATCTACCATTTGCTCCATGTGTTCGACACTCTACATACTTGCATTATACATACATTTTGTAGAGTTAGAAAAAATAAATATTAACTCCACACATTTATTTGCATGCTATTTTTTTGTGTGTTAATTATTGATTGAATTGGGATTTCTTGTGGATCGCCTCAGTGACAATTTATCTTTGCTTTCTGTGAGGATAATTTCGGACTCACATGAAAACTCAGTTATCAATGCGTCAAACATAGACTCCCTCACCTCCCAGCTCTTCAGTAGTGGCAGACCCACACCTTGGCTTTTCGTCTACTTCTCCTGCACATTTTTCCATGAGTTCTTATGAGATTTTTTCCTTCCTAAAGGATTCAACGGACATGGCTAGAGGGAAGGCACCAATTGAGGATAGAGCTGCTGAGATCACTACACTGAGAGCAGGAGCCGAGGACCCACCACCATCTGTCGTGGTTCCAGCTACTTTGAGATATGAGTATGACCCGAGAGCTAGGATGCTACACCATTGGATTTGGTTACCACTGAATCAAGGGTCAAACGAGTTGAGACCGTCCTTTATTTCATTGCTTCCCAAGTTTTATAGGAACACTTCAGAGGAGCCGTTCAATTTTTTGCAGTTGTTTGAGATGATATGTGGAATGGCTAGTTATCCAGGAGTTACGTAGGAGGCTAAACACCTCAAGGCCTTCTCCTTCTCCTTAACAGATAAGGCGCTTAATTGGTTGAGTCATTTGGGGAGGGAGATTTCTACTTGGGATGATCTGAAGTCCACATTCCTGCATAAGTATTTTTCTCTAGGACAGACGAATATGATGAGGAGTCAGATCTACAACTTTACACAGCTTCCACATGAGTCATTACATGTGGCATGGGATCGATTCAAGGATTTGACTGAGAGATGCCCTCACATGAGATACCTTTAAAGGTACTTGTTCAGAATTATTATGGAGGACTCCAATCAGATGTTCAGGTCTTAATTAGCACAACATGTTATGGTAGTTATTTGAAAAGGGATGTTGAGTCAGTTCGTTCCATCTTTGAGGGGATGGCAGAGAATTCACGTGTTTTTTACTCTACTTGGGCATTCCAGAAGGGCCCACAGCCACCACACTAGTGAGATCATCATAAGGTGGCACATGTTTCAGATTTTGATTCACAATACAACATGGGATATATTAATGAGAAGCTTACACTAGTCGATTTGATTCAAAAGCAAGTCCAAGAATTACAGCCGTTGCAAGAGTTGGAGAAACCCCCATCACTTCCGCAACAATTGAGTGATTTGACGAAGAAGGTGAGCAGACTATAGTTTCAGTACCAGTAGTCGCATCCTTCTTCTACTTCTTGGCCTTATACGGAGATCTTTACCCGCTCCTCACTCCCGTCAAACTCAGTACATTCAGAGCGAGCTGGTACATGCCACTGAGCATCCATAGTTGGATTGGCATGAGGATTTATCCAATGCCAACATGAGTCAGATCACGGGCCCTCTAGATGATGATGTTGATCTTCACTCCACTCAAGATCAACAGAATATGGTATGCTCATGTTCAATCACCAACACATTTTACACCTCAGAGCATACACCAGCAGCAGCAACAACAGTTTCATCCATAGCATGGATGCCCATCTCCACATTTCCAGCACCAACAACATTACACGCAACAGCAGTCTCACCAGCATGCATATCAGAGACCACATTCTTATCAATATCATGTCACACATTCACATACTTATCATCACCTTTAGCTGCAGTCTTCTCTTACACCACAAAGGTCTCCTTGGCTTTATACGCCACAACAACAACACACTCCTAGGTAGGAGAGAGTAGAGAACCAGGGACAACATAGTGAGACAGAGATATCTTCACAGTCCCTAGCACTAAACCAGATCATGGATATGTTGAGAATGCTTCAGACAACACATAGGACTGAGATGGAGCGGGTTAACCATCGTCTAGATGAGTTAGCCACAGCCAAGATCACTCTCCCGTCACAACCTTAGATGAATCCCAACAACAAGAAGCGACATCCAGATCAGGTAGACACCACTACAGGTATGGTCACTTTTCCTGAATTTTTATCTAATTTCATTCGTCTCAGGAGTGGTAGAATACATGAGCACTTGATCTAGAGGAGGAGATGGTGTATGATGAAAAGCGAGAGTTGATTCATGATTATGTTACACATTCGGATGCAGAGGGGGAGGACCACCATGAGGACCAGCATGATGTCCACGATGATGTTATGAAGGGGAGCGATGCAGAGACCATTGATATGGATGCAGACGACTCAGATGATGATGATACCACGCCACGCCATACAGATACTCCCGATAATTCTACTTCCTTTCCTATATTCGAGAGTTTTGTGCATACTTCTGAGACTCCCGATGTACATGCTCATTCCACTCACGTTGATATGAATAAAGAAAAGAGTTTTGTTGTTTGTGACATTTTTACTTTTCATGATGCTTTGTATGGAAAAAGAATAAAAATACCAAAAAGAATATTGTCACTTCAGAAACAGAACGATTATTGAAAGATCATATTTTTCTGAAGATTCCATTACATGATGCCTTGTACCACTTTCCTACGCATAAGAATCGAATGAGGAATAAATTTACTACACGTAGGAAAAGGAAATCATGAGTTAAGAAGCATGTATTTACAAAGGATACAAGGCACCCAAGAAAAAGAGAGATTCATGAGCTCACTATGTCACATGATATATTGCAGATGCAACATTCCATTACACTCTCTTAAATAATGGTTCCTCGATTAATTTGTTACCATCTAGCTTACTTGATAAGATTCAGTTAGGTCCTCTTTACAAATCATGAGCGTTACTTCAATTTGTTGGACGGTCTGTAAAGAGACCTAGATGTGTGTTGAGGGGCATTACCATGATTGTTAAGGCTTGCAGTTTCCAATGGACTTTAGTGTCCTAGACATGGCATGCCCTACACAGTTACACCTTGCTCCAATCATTCTCAAGAGCCTTTTCCTGCAGACTACAAAGACTGTCTTTGATTATGATTCTGGGAGAGTATCATTCCGTACAGACAACGGTGAGGTACACATTGAGATGTTGAGAGAATGTAGCAGTCCCAGATCAGTATTGTTATGCACGTCAGAGGACAACAATCTTGCATATGATTGTCAGCACATAAATGAGACGTAATCTCTTGATCTTGAGAGAATTTATTTTGATACCCATGATATCCTACATGAGGATGGGGTAGATCACATGGTACCTAGTTCTTTATATGACTGTTCACATGCATACACAGAGATCATATCAGGACTAGATGAGCAATCAGTTGCAGTAGACATCTCAGTGCAGCAGATTGAGAGTACATATTCCAGGATGAGAGCCAGTTGATTACATTTCAGAGATCATAGGATCTATTCAGCGTAGAGAGTCTGATGGTTTGACGGATACATGTTTAGACATCTTCTGTAGTCTGACTCTGGATCATATTGAGATGGTGGATAAACATAATGCAGACACATCTACCACCAGCACAGTTCTCAGTACACAAATAGAAGAGGACATAGCAGAACCAGATTCAACCTTGCCAAGACTGAAAACCATGCCACCGAATATGAAATATATTTTCCTTGTGGGTCCACATCGATAGTTTCTGTTCATTATCAACTCATCTTTGACCGAAAGGCAAGAATCTCGTTTGATGGATATTCTTAAAAGAAACCGCAGGGCCAATGGGTGGACTGTATCCGATCTCTGCAGGATAAATCATGCTTTGTACTCTCACCATAACTATCTCGGCCATGACAACATACCTTATAAAGAGTTTCAGTGTAGGCTGAATCCAATTTTAGGATATGTTATCAAGAAAGAAATTACGAAACAGTGCGACACATGGTTTATTTATCCCATCTCCAGCTCTGAATGGGTTAGCCCATTATATGTTGTCCCGAAGATCGGAAATTCAGATGGTCAAGAATGAGAGTGGAGACGAGATTCCAAAAAGAGTAACCACATCGTGGAGGGTGTGCGTTGTTTATAGGAAATTGAACATTGCGACAAAGGACCACTTTCCTTTACCTTTTATAGACTAGATCATAGAGAGGTTGGCAGGAAAGGAGTACTTATATTTCCTTGAAGGTTACTCCGGATATAATCAGGTTACTATTGCTCATGAGGACTAGGAGAAGACTACCTTTACATGTCCCTTTGGCACGTATGCTTTTAGACGGATGCCCTTTGGTTTGTGCAATGCCCCTACTACATTCCAGAGGTACATGCTTTCCATCTTTGCAGACATGGTAGGTGACTTTCTCGAGATCTTTATGGATGATTTTTCAATCTATGGCGAGTCCTTTGATGAGTTTTGCGCACATAGACTAGGTTCTTAAGAAATGTTATGAGGTGAATCTCGTTTTGTCATGGAAAAAGAGCCATTTTATAGTTACAATCGGGATTGTGTTGGGGCATATCATCTCCAAGCAAGGCATGGAGGTTGACCTTGCCAAGGTGGATGTCATCAAGCATCTCGAGCCACCAACCAACATGAAGCAGTTACAGTCTTTTTTGGGGCACATCAATTTCTATCGACGATTCATTCAAGATTTCTCTAAGATTACTCGATCGTTAACAGAATTATTAGGCAAAAACATTGAGTTCTTTGTAGATGACAAATATCTTAGTGCTTTCCTCAAATTGAAGAAGATGATTATCAATGTTCATGTCCTACAACCACCTGATTGTTCTATTCCTTTTGAGATCATGACAGATGCTTCAGATTTTACGGTTGGGGATGTATTAGGAGAGAGGAGAAATGGACTTCATGTTGTTATCCATTATGCCAGCCGAACTTTAGGTGATGCTCAGCGTAATTATATAGTGATAGAGAAAGAAATGTTGGCAGTGGTATTCGCATTGGGCAAATTTAGATCATATCTGCTTGCTTCAACCATCACAGTTTACATAGATCATTCAGTTATTAGATATTTGATAGAGAAGAAGGATGCCAAGGCATGCCTTCTTAGATGGGTTCTTTTACTTTAGGAAATTGATTTGGATAGTAAAGACAAACCTAGGGTAAAGAATGTGGTAGCTGATCACCTCTCTCGATTACAGATAGAGCAGCCTTCAGATGAGTACATGTTAGAGATTGCAGAGATATTTCCAAATGAGAGTATCTTTGCAGTTACAATGATTTTGTAGTATGCATACATAGTGAACTTTATAGTTACACGGAAGAGTCCACAGGGATGGCTGAAGGATCGAGTTGACAGACTGGTTTCCGAGGCATGATACTACCACTGGGAGGATCTGATTCTTTTTTCGTGAGGGATCAAATTGTGCTTACAGGTGATGTATTCCTCAAGAGGAATACAATAGTGTCCACGCCTTGTGCCATTCTTTAGAGGAAGGGAGACATCATTCAGAAATGAGGACAGCGTAGAAGTTAATTTAGAGTGGATTTTGGTGGCTGACTCTTACTAGAGATGCATCCCATTCGTGAAGAGTTGACTGGATTGTCAGAGAGCAGTAGGGACAGTCAGTGCCAGAGATGCAATGCCAATGTGACCAGTTATTATTTGTGAGATCTTTGACACATGGGGCATGGATTTTATGGGATTGTTCCCTTCGAGCAGTGGCTTTGAGTACATTCTTCTGGCTATAGATTATATTAGTAGATGGGTGGAGGCTATACTCGCACGAACTGTTGATAGCAAGACAGTGTGTAGGTTCCTGAGGGAACATATTATTTCACGGTCCGGTATTTCATGTATTCTTATTTATGATGGGGGTAGCTACTTTATTAATAAGGAAGTGAAAAAGCTAGTGAAGAGTTATGGCATTGATCATAGAGTAGCTTATCCTTACCACCCACAGACGAACGGCATGGCCGAGGTCTCAAATAGGGAGGTGAAATCAATTCTCCAGAAATTAGTACGACCAGATAGGAAGAATTGGTGATAGCTTCTAGACCAAGTTCTTTGGGCATATCATACTGCATACAATACTCCCTTAGGTGCTTATCCTTTCAGACTAGTTTATGGGAAGCCATGGCATTTTCACATGGAGATCATGCACAAATTTGAATGGGCTATCAAAGAGATTTCATTAGATATGCACAAAGCAGGAACCAAGAGGAAGATGGATCTGAATGAGCTAGTTGAGATTCGAAATCAGGCATATGAGAACACCCTCATTTATTAGTATGAAGTGAAGAAATGGCACGATAGGCATATTCATCATAAGATCTTTGTCCCTGATCAGAAAGTCTGGTTGTTTAATGCACGATTGAGAATTTTTTCTGGCAAGTTAAAAAGCAAGTGGGATGGATCTTACATAGTTGGAATGGTGCACGACAATAGAAGTATAGCTATATCATACGTGTCACCTGGTGCAGAGCCACTCGTGGTGAACGGGCAGATGCTGAAGCACTTTGCGGAGACTACTGATCATCTAGCTCGAGTTGAGGTGATCTATTTTGTACATGACTCATGACTACTCTTCCACTTCATTTTGTCATGTACAAAGACTTGTGAGCTATTCAGCTTTTAGAGTACATCATCACTTGTATATTCTTCTTAGTTTCCAATCGTCTGCATTTTTATTCGTCTTTATACTTAGGATACCAGATCCTAAGTATAGGGGGGATCGATTGTCTGTTGATTTTTCGATTTTGTTCTTTTCACTTTTTTTGTTTTTCCTTTTTTTTACACCAATCATTGATCCCTAATTTTTGGACACATTCTTTTCTATACTTATGATGCTGGATTCTAAGTATTGGGGGACCGAGTGATTTCGTTGATTTCATTTCTTCTTTTTCTTTCATTCCTTTCTTTTTATATTCCTTTCCCTCAGTCACCTCATTTTTGTCTTCTACTATACTCACGATGACCAGATCATAAGTATATGGGGTCGACTAACTTATATTCTTTTTCACCAACTTTTACTGAGCACGAGTTATGTCCTCCTTTTTCTCTTTTCATACTACGAGGACATAACACAAGCTAGGTATATGGTGGGTGCATATATATTCTATATATACTTTGGTGCATAACTCGTACTTTTATGTGTTTTCTAAATCTATAAATCCATAAGTGAGTAAGGGTTTTTTTGTTTAAAATATATTTATTTATTATTTATAAAATCCTTATAAATAAGTAAAATATTTGTAAAATATTATTTAAAATTATTAATTTAAAATTTATATTTAAACTATGTATAATATTTATTTAAAGTCCTATTTATTAAAATCTGTGTAAATAACTTAATATTTAAAATATTTATATATAAAAATTGCAAAATACATTTGTCATTTAATCTAAATAAAATATTTCTAATCTATTTTGTAAAACTCTTGTAAATATGCTTGTTTACGAAAACTAAAAAATCCATAAAAAATTCCTAAAATTCATAAAATTGTAAAATTTTTAAAATCCATAAAAATGAGTAAAATTCAGAAAAAAATGTACTTCACAAAAATATGGTTGCATTTGCATTAACATTTTTCAGAATAAGTTTGATTTCTCAAACTAAAGATTGGGAATAGTCTAAAGGATAGAGCTTGATTATGGCCTTTGACTTTCATTGTAAGGAGCCTAGTAGGAACTGAAATTGACTCTTCAGGTCTTTGACTTAAATATTTGGGTTTCATGAAACCATATTTGGGAATTCAACTTTAACTTTCTTAAGCAGAACACTTTGTGTCATCCATTTTACTCTCCAACAGTAAACAAATTTTGGCCCATGCACCTTGCACTTAGCTGGACTTGCATGGGGTTGTCAAAGGAAAATCGTTTTAGTGGTGCATTTTCATCCTTTTCTAGTGGGTTGGACATCTAAAGATGGGAGTTGTGGGGTTGAAATAAAACTTCGAATGAAGGAAGGATATGTTGGCACAATTTTTCCAAGATCTCAAAAATGGACTAATGAAAAGATGTTATATCTGTCAAGGTACAAAAAGATTGATGCAGTGCAAGAAAAATTACAAAGTCTACCAAAAAGAAGCAAACCATCAAATATAAATATGGACACAATGGACCAAGCTTCTAAAAAGCCTACACATCTTAGTGGAGACTTAGCTACACTGGTTGGGCTTCACAAGGAGATGCGATACACTGGTCATACTCTTATTCTTCTACATTCTCTCTATATTTGATTGTGGACACAACATGACCTGATCTTAGAAGGAAATGCCCCCCTCCTCGAGGAAAGAGTAGCTGGATGAGGAACCAATGGGAGTGTATTATTGAGATGAGTGGTTTCTTCACTTCTTTAAGCAGGAAGAGCTAACACAATTCACAAACAGTACAAATTGAATTCAAGGTTGATAGAGTTAGCGATATGGATAAGTGGATCTGAGCTGGCTATTGAGGTGAACTTGAATAAAGATTTGTGGAACTTGAGGACTCTTGAGATTAAAATCCTAATCCTAGTTAAGGCTCTGACAAAATGCTTGTTTTAGGCCCGACCAAGCTTTATCCTTTGTCCGTTCACATGAATTGGTTTAGGAATACAAATTCATTCTAACTTTCTTTCTTTTTTCCTTATTTTCAAATAAGTGTTTGCTAAGGGACTAACAAAGTTTAAGTATTGGGGGTTGATGAGGCCATGATTCATTAACTTTTCTTTCGTATTTTGTCTTAAAATCCTTAACAAATGCATGTAAATATCCATCAATTATAATTTCTTATAAAAACATCAATCATGAATAAAAATGCATTTATATACATTAAAAAACATGTAAGTAAATAAATAAAAAGAAAGAAATAAAAAGAGGCAAACAGTAAATATGTATATATGTACAGTATGACTAAATAAAATATAAATATAGTATAAGATATATTTATATAACCTAACCCCCGAGACCACGTCATCATGGATTGGTTGACAATCAAATAAGTAGAGGAAATAAGTAAGAAAATAAAAAAAGGAATTAATTATGTACATAGAACATTATTCCTTATTTATCCATTATTTATCAAACCTTCAATGATTTTTAGTTAATTCTTTTGTACATATTTTCACCAAATGCTTCTCTGATGTATTTAAAAAAAACATTAAAAAAATATAAAAATCATAAAAAATCTCAACCTATATATATGCCAAGAAATCCAACTTTCAAATTGTCAATTTCTCAACTTTCAAACCCCGTAACTTCTTCATACAAGCTCCAATTTTACTCTACTTGCTTTAAAGTCCATAAACTAATATTATCTAATTAATGAAGGTGATTTCACTAAAATCAGAGTCCGTTTGCAAAAAGTCGGTTTTGAGACATAATGACAACTAGGTTTCTAGGCTATTTATTTTATTCTGAACATACTATTTATAGTATCATTGATTTTATAATTTTTATTATTTTTATATTGTATTTTATTTATAAATTATTTCAGAATTATTAACTTTTATTTAATATTTTAAATAAATCAAGACCCTAATTTATAGATGAAATTGAACTGTATAACATATATATGTATTTATTAATATATAAATTAATTAAACAAAATTCAGAAAAAATCATCCACCTCTTACTTATTATTATATTAATTAATAAATTATAAAAATAATATGTTATTTACTAAATTATTGATTTAAAAATAAGATCATATTTATTAAGTACACAATATACATATTTACTAATATTATATTCATATTCAATAAACTATTTATTATATATAGAGATAAATGTTATCATAATGTAGTTAAATTAATTATTTACATTTTTTTTATACCTAATTTAAATAAGTTCATTTATTATTTATTAACTAATTAATGCAATATTGCATTTTCTGGCCTACCAAGTGCTGATACATGTCAGCACCTGAGGCCTTCTTCAGAAGGGGTCGTTAGTATTATGTTCTACCATGCCGACTTCACTCAATTATTCATGCGACATCTTCCATTACTTTGATGATCTCCACCCTCCTTCTCGTTGTAACTACCAGGATACTCTCTATCCCTTAGATCTATACCAAACCTTCATTGATCCATCTATTTAATGATACAAATCCCATTAGTTTTAACCAACATTCTAGATCCAGAACCACCTTGTAGTAACCTCCCCTTCCAAGCCTCATAGCTCCATCGACGGTGATGACAACACCAAGGTGGTGCCTCTATGTGGAAGGTGGATCAATGGAGGAAGTTCCAAGGCCTTCACTAGCCTTGAATCGTCACCACCGCACGTATGTCCAGCTCCGGTTGCCACCCGTCGAGCTAGAACAGTAGAGTCCTATACTCTGCAATCCTAGGTACTCCTCCATTCCATCCTTCAATTCCTAGATCCTTGTGTACCAATTAGTTATCTTAATCCCATCTTTAGATCACTCTAATCATACATCGCGATTCACAAAACAAATTCCCATACAATTCATCTTAATTCACTTGATTTTGCTTGATATTCATCTTTCCTGGAACGTAACTTCCAAGCTGCAATTACAATTAATCTTTTGGTCGATTCCTCTGTGAATCGAGTAGCTATTTCTCAGTTACAGGTTCTTATTGTGCTCTAGAGCACATCTTTACACCTGGAGCACCGCCTATCTTCATCGTTTGAAGCAAAACGAGCAGCAGAGCGCTACCTGGAACTCCAAACCCTAGTTGTCGTACTTCTAGACGTCATCACCATCTTCCACGACTTCGCCCCACTGCAGGTGAGCTCGAAGGGGATATGCAATTACCTCTTGGCCCTGTAGGAGGACAATCATACCCGCGCTTTGTTGGAGATTGAAGAACGAAGCCAATCGTCGATGCCACTCATGATGATTGGGGAAGAACAATCGAGTGAAGGTGGCTGACATGTGGCACAATCGTATGGTCCATATTAACATGCCATCTTCTAATCGTGATCGTCAAGAATGGGCCGATGTGAAAATTGCATAAGTGGCCTTGAAGTTTCCAAGAATTAATTCTCACTTCCAAACTTCATTTTATTTACATTAAGATCCCTGACTAGGGACCTACGTGTAAAGATTTCCAGTAACTTTCCTGACCAGGGACCTAATTGAAAGAAGAGTATTTTATTCTTGTATCTTTTTATATGCATTCATCATTGTACTTTGAACTAGTATGTACTATTGTGGACCTATTTTGAGACATTATTCTTGCATAGTATTTTTTATTCATTTTACTTGCATCAAAATTTGAAGATTTTATATCGCTTTTTGTTGGGATTTTGATCTTCGATTTTCGATCTGTCTTGATTTCTTTTTTATCTCTTTCTCGAGCTTGTTGCTCGAGCAATTCATCTACTATATAATATCACTATATTATCTATTATTTTTACATACTATTGAATATAAATTGTTTGAAAAATATCACTTTGAAAATTTAATAAAAAGTGGAAAAAATAAAATAAATAATATAAAAATATAAAAACTAAAATAAATAAAAAAGAGTTTTCTTGCATAAGAAGAAAAGAAAAAATCACAAAATTAATTTTCTCACTCGAAAATTTGAGCGTGATTTTCTGCCTCCTTGAGTTCGATCCAGGAGCACTTGCCTGGATAAAAAAATAGTGAAATACCAATTTAGGAGAGAACAATTAATTTTTTTCTCTATTTTTCTATCTCTCTCTTGAATTGGTAGATTTTGTTTTATCATTAGATTTTCCTCAACAAGTGCTACAACCGACAATTTTTACCACTGATAAAATCTATGTATCAAGCCCTTTGCCTCGAGTTTGGCCTTTAGTTTTTCATTAGAGCCATTTGGATATTATTTAATCGTAGAGACCCATATGCGAGCAACGTGACTTATGCCTATAGAAATGTCACAAGATCCCACATGCTCTTGGAGGTAACTGGATCCATCTCCTCATCTTTAGCCTTTTTCCAACAATGGTCTTTTAGTTCACTGCAATGATCACAAGGAATTGTAATTGTCATGACAGCATATGTAAATCTCCTACCATGATTGGATACACTATTAACTAAAACAAAATATGACATAGAATGTAAAGTATGTTGCATTTTTTATTTTCATAGTGTAATAAGATCTAATGGAGCATTTAAATTCATAGTGGTGGGGCCACTTGAAGAAGGTGCATCATCCAACAAATAAGGAAATGAGTCAGACTGGACATCATGTTTCAATTTGTACATAATGGGAGGTGACAGGAGCTTTAAGGTAATGTCACTGACAAATTATGTAAAATTACCAGCCTGTTCAAAGAAGGTTGCATCAGAAGATATGTCGTAGCAACGACTAGTGGGTCCGAGAGTAGCCAAGGAAAATTGACTTTAATGCAATAGGAGACATCTTATCTATAGTATAAAAATTTTGAACAAAAGTAGTGCAACCAAAAATTCTCAAGGGGGAGGAAGGGGTTCTTTGTCTTTATGCAAGAGGGGAAAAGAAGTTACCCCATTGAGAAATGAATATGATACTTGATTATTAAGGTACATGGCAGTGAGAACAGCATCCTCCAGTAGGTTTTAGGAATCTTCATGCAATTAAGAATGGTACTGACAATGTCCATATGGTGAAGAAGTTCCCTTTCTGCAATCCCACTTTGTTGTGAGGTAAGGACAAGAGGTTCGGTGAAGAGTTCCCTGAGTAGCAAAGAAAGTGGTCAAGTCCTACTGAGTGAATCAAGAATATTTTTAGCCTTGAAAGTCTTATTATAAGTAGATAAAGAAGTCTTGGTAAAATGAAAGTCCGTAACAATGTTATTAACATTTGACCATTTCTTTACTAAAAAGACCCAAGAAGATTTTCTATAATCATACACAAAAATAGCAAAATATTTATGACCTCCTACAGTATGAACAGGAGAATGTCCCCAAATGTCACAATGGACTGAAGAAAATAGCAATGAACAACGAGGCATGATCCTTAGAGGAAAGGAGGCCTAATGTTTTTTCTGACCTAGCAAGCTTCGCACTCAAAAGGCTTCAGCGATTATAGTTTGGGAATCATCTGAGAAAGGGTTGTAATAAATGGATGAGCAAGTCACAAATGTGATAGGAATGGGTCGACAGACACAGAAACGACGTCGACAAAAGTGGATTCTGCATGGATATCAAGCATATAGGCTACTCAACTCATGTTCCCATCAAAAATCTGCATCATCTGTATGTCACGAAAGTAGCAACAGGATTCATCAAAAATAACTTTACAATTCAATTCAACATATAGTTTATGGATAACTAGAAGACTGAAAAGAAAATAAAGGGAACAGAAAACATTAGAGAGCCCGAGTATGGAAGAAAACTCCATAGACTTTACACTGGTAATAGGAGAATGTGCACTGTTGTCCAAGCGAACTGACTTCATATAGAAAGAGGACCAAGAGGAGGTTAGTAGACTATCTTCTCCAGTCAAGTGAGTAGACACACTAGAGTCAATGATCCACGTGGTCGATATGGCAAAGGCAGAGTTGGCTATAGTATCTGAGATGGTATCTAGGTTAGTAGTAGGGAGATTCTCACTTGTAGAAGAGTTATGCAGTAGTTGCATCAAGTAGGAGTAGTATGTGGTGGAGAGTTGGACCATATGTACACTAGAGTCTTGATCAGATGGTGTCTCTATCACTGTGACATCATACTCGGGTACAATTACAGTGTTGGTCCGCTGTGGAAAGGCAAACTTCGCCCAACACTTCTTAAAATGATTGATTGATTCGATGATAGTGATGTACAATGTACGACCTCAACCTCCTTGGGAGTTGTAATGGTTTCCTCTTCCAGAGGAGGTAAGAAACGAAGAGTTCTCCACGGGTTGTGGAGAAGGAGTACAACCAGTGGAATTCTCACGTTGTTATTGTCATCCAAAGATGACCTTAATGGATGAAAAAGTGTCAAATGTGAGGAACTAGTCCTTCACAGTCTGGTAGCGAGGATGAAGGTCAGCAAGAAATATGTAGACGTGTCATTCAGATCTTTCTATCACCTATTCAGGACAACATGTTGGCTAAAAGATGGTAAGATCCTCATAGATGTCGATGAGGTTTTAATAATAGTCCACAAGGATGGACTCTCCCTGAGAAGCGAACTAAATCTGCATGTAGATATCAATAAGATCATTTGGGATACCACACCTTCTCACAACAAGGCTACGACTCATGCACCTATGCGAGGTTATCAGAGATGGCGCCGCCTGTACGTGGGCGCATATTTTGATCCATACGACTGGGTTTGCCGCCTTATGAGGGGACTTTAGCATTGAAGAAGTTTGGGGCATGGAGTGGGTTGTTTGCGTTGCAGTTGCCTAGAGCATGGAGGTTGATAGTGCACAGGGTTGCAGGTGCGGCCTGAATTTTGCATGTTGTCGTTGCATGGAGTCATCACATGATCCCCCTTTTTCTTTCTCTACTTGTTCGTGGAGGTGTGCATTGTACATGGTTGTGACAGCCTGACATACGCCTTGTAAGATCTTCAATGGAGAGGCAGTTGTGCTTGGTTGTTTGAATCTGATCACGGCATGAAATCCAATATCTTGATTATGAACCCTAAAAAATTTTGTCTTCTTCGCATCATGGATTTGCAGAACATGAAGGAAGAATCTCTTTTAGGGGTTGGAAAATAAATATGCAACATCATTGATATAGAATAGATCTCGTTGATCTTATGAACAGATCTCCAATCTCCAACTAATATAATAATCCAAATAAAATCAAATTTAGAGAAAAAAACTCAGAATCGACTTGCTCTGATACCATATAGAAAATAAGAATATGGAAGCGGGATCGAAAATAATAAACAAAAACATAAACATCTTTATTTTACGCGGAACCTTTCTTCTTAAGAAGCAAGATGAAACTATAAGAGAATGCCTCTACTCTCTAGGGCTAGCTATTGCATTATGTTACTCATCGATTACAATGGATGTGGGGCTCTTTATATAACCTACCAAGACACCAAAATCTCGCCACTCATTCATGCAGGACTAATCAACTCCCACTCATAGAGGCCTAATTACACAAATATCTCAATACATTATAGTACCAACTTTTGGGGGAAATGAGCATGTAGTCAACCACCATAGAAGCACGTGAAAATAAGATGGCATACAATTGATGGCCAATCACCTCTCACTACAATCGAAAAAGAAAAATCACGAAGGAGAAGAAATAAATACGAAGTCTTTCCAAACTGTTTGATATTCGATTGCAATTGGTCACAACAATAGGTTCAAACCAGGAAGAACCTATTGCAGGGAAACTATTGTACTATGTAGTCGCCATAGGTTCGGCCTAAGAAAGTCGAGGTTTCTCGGCGAAATTTACAACAGGGATCTCGTTTTTTTTCTAAAAGACTTCATGCAAGGGAGAGGATAGATGGAAAAATCGTTTTTTCTAAGTTTTTTTGCTCTACTTGGTTGCTGTCAGAGTGGAAATTCCTTCCCTACTTTGGTATCTAACGAACTGAGCTGTTGCACATGTTTGCTAAAAAAATGGGTGCCGACGAGTAAAACGTTCTCTCAACAACTGCTATTCTTCTGCAGCACTGGTCTTCCCAGATAGCGTATTACTGGTATTTCTCAGGACTAACTTTTTATCTCAAGATCATATCTTCTTCCAATGTACCTTTGCGGGAGCCACCTGGGGCTTGGTAATTGCAGGTCTCGATCTCCCCCAGCCTCCCTCTTGATGCCTCAACAATCTTACTGAGTGGATATGTCTTCTCCCCTCCAACAGCATTCGTAGGAAGGGCAGCATGGCGTTGGCTGCCACTGTTTGGGAGCTATGGCATGAAAGGAATAACAGATGGAACTATGTCTGCCACTCTTCTTCTCTGGCCCTTGCCAACTCAATCATCTCAGCTGTGAGGTCCATCGGTTGTGTTGGGCGTGCAATGTAATCGGCTAATCCCAGTAGAAGGATCTTTTTGTGTAATTCACTCCAACCCCAGCCAAGGGCTGCAACAATTTCTGATCCTTACCCTGTCTGTTGCAGTGGGGGGATCGCAAAATTTTTTGGATATTTTTGTTTTTTCACCTTCTGGGGTATACCCTCTTGTAACTTTTTGGTTTTAGTATACTGAAATACAAATGGAAAATTTACCTATCAAAAAAAAAACTTTTTATCTCAAGAAAATGTATTTATGCCAAGTTTTTATATTTCAGGTAAATGCCTAGTGATTGCTTCGCAGGCAGGAATATGTAGAGCCTGTGTAAGTGAATCAGAATTCTTGCTTGAAGAGGATTAGCATTGACTAGAAGATTATTAGTTCAACTGTCAAAAAAAACCATCATCAAAGACCCACCGAATATAATCTAAGCCTACACCCTTTTCCAATGCAAGTGAGGCGAATATTGATCTTCAGGAGTCTCCTGTACATCCGATTTTACCCGGCAGACCTTATAAACTTTGTCAATTACCTCTACGACCTTTGAAACAACCTAATCCCCCCCCCCCCCCCCTCGACCCCGTAAACTTGCCAACTCTTACCCCATGAACCCTCCGGTAAATCTGTTTGAAGCCTGTGAGGATTCTTGGGGTAATTTTTGGGGTTGATGGGGTAATTACGTTGTGCAAAAGGTCGTAGAGGTAATTGGCAAAGTTTATAAGGTCTGCCGGGTAAAAATCCCTTGTTTATTTGTTGAATGCCAGTAAAAAAATATTTTTGGGATTAGCCACCTAATTATCGAAGCCAAATCAATCAAGCAGCTCAAAGATTCCACTTGAAGAATATTAAAGCAAGGAAGAAACACTATGTAGTTAGAACTGTATCTCAGCAACTATTCATTATGTGTCGATACAGACGACACTATCTTCGCATGTTCTGTACAAGAAAAGAAGAAAAATGGCATCTACTGTTCTAAGCTCCTATTCTTCGTGTTTCCGTCACCAATGAATGTGATGCATCATGCATCTGCAGGACGTGGATCACATAGTTACTTGCACTGCCTTGGTCGGAAGTTCTCTTCAGCTAAGAGTTTAACCATGAGGCGCTCCAATCTGATGGAGCCTGGGCCAGGCCGGAGGGCTGTCATGTTTCCCACTACCAAACATGGATCTGTTCCGTTCTCCCCGTTCCCAGCACACCATCCTCCTGGCACAAACATGCCCGGCCTACGAAAAAGTAGCTCTGCATCTATCTTGTCGAGCACAGGCACCTCTCCGGGGAACTTCCTAGCAAATGGTGCATTGCTGTCGACCATCCTTGACATGTCATTGAGGTTCAGGTAGTGTGGGTGCTGCTTAGGTGGGTTGTCCCATGATATAAAGTGGAGGTCGTGATTGACGGTGGTGTTGCGGAACTCCCTGGCATTGCAGATAACTGTATGGAAGTACCCCTCGGGGGAGGAGAGGAAGTTCGCATAGTACATGAGAACAGTACGAGGAAGGTTGTCCCATCCCCAAATGCAGTAATCGATGAAGGATCTGGACAATGCCATCCATGCAGAACCTGTAAGTAGAAAGGACGATAAGCAGAAAGTACATCAGTTCTTACATGATAACTGACAATATCTTTATTTGGAATGCAAGAAAACATCAAGATAGAAAAACATATAGCATACGCCTCAATCAGGAGAACAGAAACTTCCCTAGCTTGCTCAATTACAGTAGAAGGTATCAAGTTTCCATCAGAAAAAACCAAATATTAAAATATGTTAATGGGATACGAAGTCGTTTTCCAAAGTTAATGCCATCCACAATCTCGACTTTCGAAGAAAGGATGAGTTAATTGCACTGGACAACTTCCTCCAAGCCTGCTTAAGTACAACTTGGTAAATCAAAAAAGCACACAGACCTAGTATAAAAGAGAACTGTTGCTATTTATTGTTTCTTTGAGGAACAACTATGAATGACAATTTTATCAAAAATACATGTTCCCTAAAAGTACAATCGTGTTGTAGGATTCCTTCAAGCTTAGAGACATGATGATGCAAATATTAAGATTACAGTCCGGAACATCTAATGCTTATGGTGGAAAGTAGAGTGGATCAATCTCAAGGACATATTTCACCTGAGATTCTTTTATAAGATTTTGTTTCAGTAGAGACTTAGATTTGCATTGTCAATAGTGTTTACCAAAATAAACGAGGCTGTCGAGCTCTTAACTGTACACAATTAAGAGAATTAGTCTGGATTTTTGGTTGGTGTGTGCAAGCGGTGATAACGTGAGGAATCCAAGGCCATTTTTACATGTATGTATTGTAAGATTCGTGAAGCCTTGCAGACTGTCTTCAGCAGCTTCGACTGAAGACTTGGGTTCCGACCAAAAAATCGAGAATGATCTGGAACAGCAACTCAAATTCAAAACATTCTTATATTCAAAACAGAACAAGTACATCCTATCCTATTTGACAAGTTAACTCTTTTTCTTATAGTTTAAATTAATGATTTGGTGGATGTGAGAGCATCCAACTCAAGCCAGTTGACTGAATTGGAGAGATCCAACCATTTAATATTCATTTCATAAATCCATGTTTTAAGTCGTGCCTCTCTAGGGGGGCAGGTCGGTCCTCCAACAAGACATTCTTTCAGCAATCCATATCTTCTCTATAGTTACATGCTTGATCATGTTCGGTGTTCGGAAGCACCTGGAGTCCATCTTGCATCAGTTCTTTTGTAGTTGTAGTGATTGTCAGTCAAAGGGTTGTGCATCTTGTTGCCTAGGATGATGTTACCCTCCCTACCACCATGGGTGGTGTTGGTGTTATTTGGCTTGCGGAGATGAGCACGGCCCTCTTGGCTAAGTGGGCAGTGCTGATATGGGGGGCCAGAGAAATTGTTTTGCAGATTGCTTCGCACTATCTACAGACTAGGGGACACCTACCGACCGCCTCACCACTGCCCTTGGCGTCTACCCCTTCTGAAAAGGGGTATGTTCTGTTCATCTGAATGTGCCTAGGCTCTCTCCTATTCTTGGGAGCGGTTGTTCTTTCGCTTCTAGAAGGACGACTGGTTTGACAGCGGTGCCCGTGCCTTCTGTACTAGATTCCCTCGCCTCATTGCCTTGTCCATTGACCTGAATTTACTGGTGAATGAAGCTTGGTCTGAGGGGGTCTAGTTCCCCCCATTCAGTATGGGTCTTCGGAGTTTCTGCAGATCTTGAAGGCCCTTAACGAGGCAAGATACCCCTCTACTCTCAGACAAGGCCTTAAAAGTCTGATTTCGGTTTCGTTTCGTTAAGTGACCGAAACGAAATTCGGTCATTTCGGTTGTTTTTTGAACTAGCCCCCCTCCCTCCCCCCCCCAAATTTCGACCGATATAGGCATTTCGGTCGAATTTCGGTCACCCACCGAAACCGAAATTCGACCGAAATTCGGCCGAATTTCGGCGAAATTTAAGGCCATGCTCTCAGAGACCACTGGGAGAGGAGGTATTGAGTGCCTTGTAAACAAACAGGTAAGCGGATCTTGAGAAGGGATCCGTTTACCTTGAGAAATTTATATACCTCTCCCTCTCCCTTTTCAAAAAGAGAAAAAATAGACAAAGCCCTTTGTTGTTGTGAGCAACAAGGGTCTCTTCTTCCCCGATGTGGTTTTTTCCTTCCACCATCGAGGGTTTCCACGTAAATCACCTTGTTTATGTGCTTGTTTTGATTCACATGGTATCAGGGCCGAGTGCATGCTGATTTCTGCTCGTTTCTGCTGCTCGTTGGTGCCCGCCGTGGGGCCATGTTCTGCAGTGAGAGCTGCTTCGAGTCCTCTTCGCAATTGCTAGGCTGTGTGGGCTGATTGCTGTTGTGCATGATAATTCCAGACTTCTCTCTTCGCTGGCTGCTGTTCTGATGTGCTAGGCTGCCTTGCAAGCTTTGACTGTTGAAGGCGGGTTGTGTGTGGGCGAGTGGCCCTTGAATGCTGTTTTTTAGGACATTTCAGTCCATCTTTTTTCAGGTTGTGAAGAGTTTGGGAGGAGCACAGCATGCGTATGTCAAAATGTCAGAGCAACTTCAAAGTATGGAGACAGAAGACGGAAATTCAGCACTCCATGTGTATGACAAAATGAATTCAGCACTCCATGTGTATGACAAAATGAATTCAGCAGACAAACATAAGTTAATGTTGTTCATACGGTTAAGGATTTGAAAGGAAAAGCTGGAGTTGTTTGTATGGAAAAGAATGATGTGAACTTCCCCGATCTATCACCTACATCTCCTACGAAGAAGAATGGTTTAAAAAGAAAAATTATGGAGAATCTATCTTCGCTAAGTTGAAGACAACAAAGTGAAAGATCCCTATGATGTTGCAATGAAGGTGTTACCTTCAATGCCTATTTATGGGCCTTCTTCTGCTACTCAAGATCAGATCAACAAACGTCATGATTACCGACGTATGATAAGCACTTGGAAGGAAAACTCTGACAAGGCACATGCCATTAATTGTGCTCGTGTCGCTGCTACTCAGAAGAAATGTTATGATTTGTAAATTGTACGAAAACAAAGAGTGAATAATAGATAGTAGTGCCATTGACCACATGACAGACAATCCAAAACTTTTTAGCACCTATAAATTAGCCTCAGACAAAGATCATGTTGCCCTTGCTGATAGAGCAGTGGAAGTGTATCACTTTTTAACAAATTTTATATCCATAATGTGTGTCATGTCCAGGCATGCCTCTATATATTATTTTTGTTAGCAAGATAACGAAAGAATTGAACTGTAACATTATTTCTCCCCCAATGATCATTGTATGTTGCAAGACTTCGTGACGGGAAGAGAATTGGGATTGGTTTGATTTTTGAAGGTTTGTAACGCCTCCCAATTAAAGTGGCAGCTACGTTAACGATTGTGATTCAAGAAAGGAAAAATAAGGATTGTCATAGGTTGGCTATACAGTGGCATGAATGTCTTGGTCATCTTCATGTTGGTAATCTAAAGGAGGTGTTTCCTCTATTATTCAAAGATTTGAGATCTGCAGACCTGATTTGTCATGATTGTTTGAAAGCAAAGCATACTCGAGAAACTTATCATATCTTTGAGAGTAGGACAAAAGAACTTTTTGAGTTAATTCACTCTGATGTTTGGGGCCCCTCGAATGTTTCTACTCTTAATGGCTACAACTACTTCATTACGTTTATTGATTATTATTCTAGAAGCACGGTTATTTAATTCGTTACCGTAGTGAAGTTGGTAGCATTGTGAAACAACTTTTCACTCGTATCGAGATACAATACCGGAAAGTGATTAACCGTTTCAAGTCTGACAATGCTCGTGAATATTTGTCGAAAGCACTATTGAAAATGTTTAATGCTAAAGGGACTATTCGTCGAAAGCACTATTGAAAATGTTTAATGCTAAAGGGACTATTCACGAGACTTCTTACAACTATACCCCTCAGCAAAATGGTGTAGCAGAGCGAAAGAATATATACCTTCTTGAAGTTAGTAGAGCAGTCTTATTCTAAAAAAAACCCCTTAATTTTGGTTGTGTTTGTTATTTTTCACAATTTTACAGCTAAAGCGAAAAAACTTGATGCTCGTGGATTCAAAAGGTATTTTTCTGAGATATTCGTCTACTCAAAAAGTATCTAAATACTTCAATTCTGAGGGGAAATAGATGTGACTATAAATGTCACCTTTATAGAACAACTCTTATTTCTCTGAGTATTCCCTTCAGGGGGAGAATGTAAGCAATAATGAAAGAAATGCTCATGATATACTTTTCTTGAATGCATGTAATGATTCTATAAGTTCTTTAGGCAACTTCGTTCAAACAGAGGACTGGAAGCTTCATTCTCCTCATTGGAATGGAACAAGTATAGTAAGAATGATCGTCAAGATACTCTATTGCAAGCTAAGGGAAGAGAAACAATCTTAATCCCGTTCAATCTCAAGATGACCCAAAATTTTCTACTACCTCTCTAACTGTGTTCTAGAAAGTGATCTAGAAAATGAAGTCAGTGACAATGATGAAGATGAGAATGTTGAAGGTTTGATCATATGTGAAGAGGATTCAGTGGCACAGAGGCGTGGACGTAGGGAAATAAAGCTCCCCTCGAGATATGCATATTGCACCAGATACCTTATAAACATATATGTTGGATATTCCAAACTCAGTAAAAATTACAAGTATTTTATAACCTCTTTATCTATGTATGTGATTCCTAGGAATGTACAGAAGTATTTGTTGATTCACGGTTGATTTGTGAGATGGAAGAAGAAATGGAAGCACTTAAGAAAAATTTTACATGGGACATTGTGGACATGCCTTAAGGAGTGCATATGGCTAGGTATACACCATAAAGTACAATCCATATGCTCAAGCGGAGAGATACAAAGCCATACTTGTAACAAAGAGATTTAATTAAATATATCTTGTTGATTACTTGGAAACTTTTCCTCTTGTAACGAAAATGAATATGGTGTGTATTAGTCTTTCTCTTGTTATTGTTAAGGATGGGAAACTTCATCAAATGGATGTGAAGGATGCCTTTTTGAATGGAGATCTACAAGAAGAAGTTTACATGCATATGCCACCAGGTTATGAAAAGACAGGAAAGTGTTGCAAGCTAAAGAAGGCTTTATATGGTCTGAAACAATCGCCCAGAGGTTGGTTTGAGAAGCTTAGAGTTGTAATGATGGTTTGAGAAGCTTAGAGTCGTAATGATCCGATTGGACTGTCATTAAGGAAATAGGGATCACACTCTATTTGTCAAGACGAGAACTAATAAAGTTTCTCTTCTAGTCTATGTTGATGACATGATCATTATTCATAACTGGGGATGATGAAGAGGAGATTGTAAGATTGACAGGAGAACTTGCCATGGCATTTGACTTGACAGATCTTGGTGACTTGAAGTACTTCTTAGGTATTGATACGGCAAGATCAAATAATGGACTTGTTTCGTATAAGAGAAAATATAGTCTGACCTCTTAAAGGAAACAAAAAGTTGGGATGTAAACCCGCCACCACTCTCATGGAGGAAAAGCACAAGTTGGGAATCAAGGATGGGAAACGACTTAATGAAGATTCAAATAATCAATACCAAAGACTTGTGAGGAAGCTCATTTATCTCACACTTACCACACCAGACATCACATATGATGTAAATGTGGTGAGCCAATATATACATACACTAATTGATTTGGACATGAAGGCATTTGATCGTATTCTCTGCTATATAAAAAAGAATCCTGGAAAAGGATTTATCTTTGTGAAAATACAAAGCTTGAGGTCGAATACTACACTGATTCTTATTGGGTTGGATGTGTTGATACGAGGAGATCTACAGTTGTATAGTGTGTATATTTGGGCGACAACCTTGTCATTCGGAGGAAGTAAACAACATGTTTGCGCGAGATCAAGTGTTGAAACTAAGTACAAAGAAATAGCAATGGGTGTCACAGAAATGCTATGACTTAAGATCATCTTAACAGACATTGGGGTCGATTTGGATATGGCTATGAAATTATTTTGTGATAACAAGTCCGCCATAAATCTTTCCAACAATCATGTGTTGCATGACAAGACAAAGCATGTTGAAATTGATCGTCACTTCATCTGAAAGAAAATTGATTCCAAAGATTTGGTGTTGACATATATAAAAAGCAAAGAACAAGTTGTTGATCTCTTCACCAAGGGGTTATTCATTGCCAAGTTTAAAAAGAATGTTGGCAAGTTGGGTATGTTTGATATCTACGTCTAACTTGAAGGGTAGTATTGAGTGCCTTGTAAAAGAGTAAGCAGATCTTGGGAAGGGATCCGTTTACCTTGAGACATATACCTCTCCCTTTTCAAAAAGATAGAAAAAATATACAAAACTTTTCGTAGCTATGAGCAATAAGGGTTTCTCCTTCCCCGTGATTTTCCCCTTCCATCGTGGAGGATTTCTATATAAATCACCTTGTTTGTGTACTAGTTTTGATCCACATGAGGGATTGTCTTTTCTCTGTCAAAAAGATTTATTCGATCGTGATGGATCTCATGCCTCTGATCGCTGCGGATTTTAGACATGATTGTGGGGTTATTTGGTTTTCGAAGTTTCCCCTGAGTGTGAAGATTTTGCTATGGTTGTTACGCCATGGTCTCCTCATGATGTGGGTTCAGAGGGCTTCTTTTACCATGGGTGCGGATGTGCTATGTCCTTTCTGTGCCACCCATCGGAGGAGCTAGAGCATCACTTCTTCACCTAGAAGCATCTGCATAAGTTTTGGCTTGAGGCTTATTGTGCTTGCTTGGAATCTCTTCTGTAAAACACTTTTGGGATTCTTTGACCCAGCCAGGGACATCTAATGATATGCTAAAGTCCTTGTCTTAGATTTGGTATATCTAACTCATCGGAAATTGCATTGTGTTTCGTGATGATTGTTTAGATGTAGAGAACGCAGCATATTGAGCAGCTTTGTCCTTTGAATCATGGACTCCATAATCATTTTTTAATAAAAGCTTTGGGGGTGCACTTTCTTGGTGTACATCCTCTTTTGCATCAAAGAAACTATCGCATGCCTTCTTTGGTTTCCAACATGTTCACAAATCAACAGATGAGACGAAGATTAAATCTTGATGTTTGACTGAAATGGCTCTGATATGATGCATATGCATCTAATATAAATTCAATTGGCTACTTCCTAATTTTAAATCAAAAAAATTTCAACAACATTTGTATTGTTTGGACTTTATACATGATATACATGTGCTCTTTGGATTTTTTTTGTCTATTTTTTCCTGCATGAAGGATATATCATCACTATTTTCCATTTTATTAAAAGAAAATTGTTCTTTTTTAAGACTCAAATGATGACTACAAGAGATTGGTAGTTACCACACCACGTCGAAAGTTACGAGGGTACAAGCTAGTGCCAAATATATCAAGCACCCCTACTCACAACCCATACCTTGCAAAAATTACTTAATGGAGATTGTTGGGAAAAATCGAAGAGTTGTGTATTCTTGGGAACCCTAAGCTCTCTTATATAGAGGAGAGACCTATAGGTAAATTACATAAGATGAACATAAAGAAATAAGAATAACAGAAAGGTACATAGGAACATAGAAATGTCTCTATACTCTCCCTTAAGATGGAGCATAGATATAAATCATGCTCAGCTTGGAAGAACACTTCTAAAATGGCCTCCTGAGCAATGCTTTGGTAAAGATATATGTTGTTTGCTCTCCTAAACAGACATTGTTAGAAAATATAATGCGAAAGTGAATATCAGATAAAAAGATTAAACGTGATGAACACGGAATTTGAATGTGGAACTCTGCTCCTTAAGGAGCGGGACGAAACCACAGGAGAACGCCTCGAAGGGCTAATTGTCTATTGACTTTCTCACTGGATACAGGAGGTGAGCGGGCTTCTTATATAGCCCTCACTGAGTCTCTACATCCCACAACTGGTAGATGTGGGACTAAACAAATGGATGGGGATCCCGGAGAGATCCATTTACCCATCTCCTACACAAGTGACGCGTAACCAAATACTCCAACATTCCCCCCTCAAGATGGAGCATACAATGCTCAACTTGGACAAACAGAAAGAAATATCAACTCACAATATAAGACATTACAGACAATATCAACTCAACGCGCACAATTGTTGGCTGTTATCGAGGACGTTGCTTCTCATGTCGTGCAGTGAGGAGGACGAATGGGCTGGAGTGTGAGTCAAACTGAATCTCCTCATCGGAGAGCAGGTGCTCTGCATTGCGCCTGTCAGCGTCAGCAACAGAAAATGAGTCTCCACTTGGAGAACTCTGGCATGCCACAGCATGCGGACAACTGCTCCATCTCTGAAGGGCCGAACTGAAAAGCAGTGGAGTGCAATCCTCGTCGGAATCCACGGTCGCTGGAGAATGGAGTCTGAAAGTCTCCTCGTCGGAGAACTAGGTCTCTCCCATCTTGCTCAGAAAATGGGATCTCTGTTCTGAGGTCCTTATGAAACTATGGCCTCAAATTTCAACGAAATTCGATCGAATTTCTGTCGAATATCGATATCCAGTCGAAATCAAAATTCGACCGAAATGACCGAAATGACCGAAATATGGGGGTCCTAGTACAAAAAATGACCGAAATGACCGAAATTTCGGTCGAAATTCCACCGAAATTCCATCGAAATTCTGTTTTAGTCGATACCGAAATGGTGACCGAAACCGACATTCAAGGCCTTGTATGAAACCACATGAAAATCCTAGCCCTCATGGCATAGGGAATGGGATCTCTACTCTGGAATCCCTATGGATCACATGAAAATCATGGCTGAAACGCAAAAGATGGGGACCACAAACAAAAGATGGCATACATGTGCACATTTGAAAAGACCGCATACATGTGCATGTCTGAAACTGATGACTCGGAACAAATCTGACGGCGAGCCTGGACATCTGAAGAAATGTAGAGTCTGAAAATCTGGCCGGTCTGGAGAATATGAATCTGACCAATGACTCTACACAATACTCCCCCCTTCTCCTATACTTGTCAGAAAGAAGACATCGACCAAGTTAGGAGAAGAAAAGATGTGGGGAGAACCACTGTTGCAAAAGTCGGCCGACTAAACCGACTAGTCGGCCCGACTATACGACTCGGAGGGTCTCCCGACTCGACTAAGAGAACTCGGGCTATAATCGGTCAGACCCGATTACTCGCCCGATTACTCGGTTTACTCGGCCGAGTAGTCGGCCGCCTTTTGCATCAAGGGTTTTCGGACATCTAAGACCCGATAATCCGATTAAATTGAAACTTAAGTTTCAAGTTTCTGTCGGACAGAACCTTGTCATTCCCTTTTGTTCTCTCGACCCCCGCAGCCCTACCTCCCAGCCCAGGTGCGCCGCCTCGCCGCTCGCCGCCTCTCCGTGCTGCTGCCCCATCGCCGCTCGCCTCTCCGCGCTGTTGCTCCAGCCTCCATCGCCGCTCGCCACTGCTCCCTCGCTCGTCGCATTCAACCTCGCTCGCCGCTAGGTTAGGTTTTTATTTTTATTTTTCGTTTTTTTCTTTCTCTATTTTTATTATATGAATATTTTATGCACTAGACTATATCATTTAAGTTGTATGTTGGCATGGATATAAACTTGTATGTTGACTTGCCCTAATCAATTTTTTCTTGTTTGAACTTTATGCATAATGATTTGAACACTGTATGTTAGCATTTAGGTAAACTTAGATATTCTTTTATGATTGTCATTGTCTATCTTATATGTTCAATTTGCTAAACTTGGAAATTCTTATATGATTGTCACTTGTCAATGTTGTCTTATATGTTAGCATTTAGGTAAACTTAGATATCTTATATGTTCATTTAGGTAAACTTGCTTCTTTTTTCATTCTCTTGCTATTTTTTTCCTCTTAAAAATCTTAAAACTGCTAAATATATGTATATAAATGAGAGTATATGCTATAATAATTGATTTATATATTTAAAATAATAAAAAAATTCCAAACCGACTAATGCCCGACTAAATCCGATTACTCTCCCGACTGCCGATTAATCCTTAGTCAGTGACCCTGCCGACCGAGTACCGACTGCCGACTTCTGCAACCTTGGGGAGAACAAAACCAAATAAGACGATTTTTTTTACAGATTTTCTTTCTTCCTTTTTTTACGCACCTCTTTTTCTCAAAACAAATTCACGATTTTTTTAAACAATCCACATCCCCCTCCTTTTTTAAACAACCCTTTTTTATGGGCCCCTCATTTTTCATTTTTTATACGACCCGACTAGCAACCTCCTCCCTTTTTTAAATAACGACAGTCCACTTGGGATGCTCTCTCCTTTTTTTACAACATACGACCACTAGGGCCTCAGAAAACAGCAACTCCCTTTTTTTAATTTGAACTTTCGGTCATGAGGGTCTACCCTTATTTAGGGTTCCCATGCAGGGAACCCTCGTAAGATCGCCTCCTTCGATGGGGGCTTACTCTCGTTGCCGTCGATGGTGCTCTCGCGGGTGGAGCTGCACCTCCGCCTGGTCTATGGAAGAGGGGCTCTTCGCTACTGCCGCCTGGAGATGTCGAGCTCGATGCCTTGAGATGAATCGCATGAGAAGCCGCCGCTGGACTCGATGGATCTGACAAGCTGGTACTTATGCTTTTACAACCTGTCATGGATCTGACATTACAGAGTGGATTATAGACTCCGGTGCAACACATCATCTATGTGGAGACAGGCATCATCTTACGTCATATAAACAAGTTCCGCCAAGGAAAACAGTTGTGATAGCTGATGGGACTCATTCCCCAATCACATGACAGGGGGAGTCACGTTGACGCCTTCGATGCATTTGCAAAATGTGTTACATACTTCGGATTTCTCTATGAATTTGCTTTCTATTAGTCAAATTATAAAGGATTTGCACTGCCGAGCTATTTTTGACTCATCGTCTCTTATTTTTCAGGACATTCTTATGGGCAAAGTGATTGGATGTGGCCGTGAGCAAGGTGGCCTTTATCGTCTAGTTTGGACTCCCTATGCAGGTGTTTCTTCTCATTCATCGGGATCAGTCTCTCCATTTACTTGGCACCTTCGGTTTGGTCATCTCCCTCTTCAGAAGATGTGGCATATGCTGCCGCAAATTTCACCTAGTTCTTCCTTTCAGTGCGAAGCTTGTCAGTTGGTAAACCATCATCGGTCTGCTTTTCCCAGTCGTCGGAGTCGGAGCAGTAGCTCCCTTTTTGAGTTATTTCATATTGACATTTGGGGTCCGGGTCGTGTGCATGATCATCAGGGATGCATATTTTATCTTGTTGCTGTGGACGATTTTTCACGATTATCATGGGTATTCCTTTTGAAAAATAAATATGAAGCAGGGGATATGATCAAAACCTTTATTACTGAAGTGCAGAATGTTTTCTATACCTCTGTGAAATTTGTGCGAACTGATAATGCTTTGGAATTTGTACTCGTGATCTATCTCATTTTCTTTCATCTAAAGGGACTATTCATCAAACATCTTGTCCTTGTACCTCTCAGTAAAACGGTGTTGTTGAGAGAAAGCATCGTCATCTTCTTTATGTTACTCGGACTCTTCTTATTCAGAGTCATACACCACATTCATTTTGGGGTGATGTAGTTCTCACAGCATGCTATTTGGTGAATCGTATGCCATCGTCTGTCTTGGGTTAGAAAATTCCTTTCTCCATAGCTTTCCCTGATAAGGAGTTATTCTCGCTCACTCCTCGAGTGTTCGATTCTGTTGCTTTCGTTCACCAGTTGACTCCTAGCCTTGACAAGCTCGTTCCTCGAGCAGTCAAATGTGTAGTTGTTGGGTACTCCAGGACTCAGAAGGGATATCGGTGTTATTACCATGCACAGAAAATACTATATCAGTGTTGATGTCACATTTTTGAGTCTATGATGTACTTCTCTCCTACAGGTGATAGGTTGGCTTCATCGAACTGGGATGATGAAGTCTACATGCCACCTCCTCCAGCGCCAGCTATATCACCTCCACCACCTCCTCCACCACCACCACCTCCTCCACCCCCTCCTACTACCCAGTCACATGCGTCGCTTGTGCCCTCTTTACTTAAATTCTACACTTGTCAGACTGCTTCTGCTCATGGTCATCGCCCATCATCCACAGAGCCCCAGGTTTGTCTTGATAACATAGCGTCTAACGATGGGTCTGGAGATATATCAATGCAGGGATCATTGCAGGAACATAGCATACATATGGAGGAAGTTCCCTCTGACCTGGATATTCCTATTGCAGTTCGAAAGCAGAAGCGATCTTGTGCTTCTTGCCCCCTTGCTTCTCAGGTCTCTTTTCATCGTCTAACAGGGGATTTTCAACGGTTTGCAGTAGCCCTATCTTCCGTGGAAATTCCACGGAATTATGAGTCCTTGAAGAATAATCGCTGGCGCTTGGCTATGGAGGAGGAGATGACCGCACTACAGTCACGTGGTACGTGGAGTCTTGTTTCTGCTCTAATTGATGTATCCGTTGTGGGACGCATATGGGTGTTCACTGTGAAACACCGTGCGGATGGCAATGTGGATCATTATAAGGCGAGATTTGTGGCACGTGAGTTCACCCCGATATACGGGGTAGACTACCATGATACTTTCTCTCCAGTAGCCAGGCATTCTACTCTGCATATTCTTTTTTCAGTTACGGTAACACGAGATGGCCACTCTATCAGCTTGATATGAAGAATACCTTCCTTTACGGTGATCTACAGGAGGAGGTATACATGCAGCAACCACCAGGGTTTGCTACTGAGGGGGAGTGTCAGAAGGTTTGCAGGTTGGGTTATTTATGGCCTTAAGCAGAGTCCAAGAGCATGGTTCCAGAAGCTCTCGGACTTGATAGAGCAACAGGGGCTTGTGCGATCGGCTGCCGATCATTCCTTGTCTGTGCAGAAGACCCAGAAAGGTACTATTGTCATTCTTGTAAATGTTGATGACAATATTATTATAGGGGATGACAAGCAGGGCATTCAGGGTGCCAAGGACTTCCTAGGTCAGCAGTTTGTGACCAAGGATCTTGGACATCTACGTTACTTCCTTGGGCTGGAGTTTGCCTAAAACCATAGAGGTCTTGTGATGACCCAGAGAAAGTATGTTGCAGATCTTCTTTCAGAGACAGGCATGACAGATTACAGATCTGCCACCACTCCTATTGATCCGAGTACGAAGTTATATGATGATGACACTGAGGAGGTCGACAAGAGGAGATACAGGGAGCTTGTTGGAAAGCTACTATACGTGACCATCACCAAGCCTGATATATCTTTTGTTGTAAGCAAAGCAAGTCAGTTTATGGAGCAGCCCAAACAGACACATATGGATGCAGTCCATATGATTCTGAGATACCTGAAGACTTCACCTAGTACAGGACTTCTTTTCAGCAAGAGCACATCTCTCTCAGTTACTGCATGTGAAGATGCAGATTATGCGGGATGTCTAAAGGATAGAAAGTCTATCTCAGGCTTTGCTGTGTTTATAGGAAATTCTCTGGTTTCATGGAAGAGCAAGAAGCAGACTGTGGTTGCCAAATCGAGTGTTGAGTCAGAATACAGGGCTATGGTGCAGGCCAGCACAGAGATGATGTGGGGTCAGATCTGTTCTTACTGATCTAACTATAGAGGTGCCTCTTCCCATGCACCTCCAATGTGACAATCAGGTTGCTCATTTCATTGCCAAAAACCTCGCATTCCATGAGAGAACGAAACATATTGAGGTAGACTGCCATTACACTAGAGATACGATCCAGAAAGGTCTAATTTCTACCTTCCATGTTTGTTCAGGAGAGCAAACAACAGATATCTTTACCAAGGCATTACTCAGGGGGCTATTTCAGAAGTGTTCGTCCAAGCTGAGCATGGTTGACATCTATGCTCCATCTTGATGGGGAGTGTTGAGATATTTCTATATTCCTATATATCTTTTCAGTCATTTTATTTCTTTATGTCTACCGTATGTGTAGAGAAGATGAATAAAATGAGATGATTATTCCATAGAGCTAGGGTCTCATATATAGAGAAAACCCTAGAGAGGACAAGGGTTACGGAACCCGAGAGGTTACAGGGGGTTACAGAACTCGAAGGGTCACAGAGGGTTACGGAACCCGAAGGGTCACGGGAGGTTACGGAACCCGAAGGGTTACAAACATAAATGTAAATCTAATAACTCTAACACTCCTCCTCAAGCTGGAGCTGAGAAAGCTGTAGCTTGTAACAAAAAGAAAAAGTATACACCACATCTTTGCACGAAGCATCATAAGAACATATGTCTGCTGCTGGTAGAAGACCTCGCTCAAGGACGGGTCTGCGGCTTTCAGGTCACCGGAACGTATCTCTGTCATGCCTGTAGAGTCGCTGCGATATTAGGTCACCGGAACGTATCTCTGTCGTGCATGCAGGTCACCGGAACATATCTCTGTCGTGCCTGGAGAATAATCGCTGTAGAAGAAGTCCAGCGCGAAGTAGTAGTTGGGTCGTAAAAGAAGAAGTAGATCTGAGTAGTAGTCTGGAGCGGAGGTTTGTCAGTCATGGTAGGGCAATAGACGTCCTGAAGAATCATCTCTGACTCCCCCTTTCTCCCATACTTGATAGAATAAAGAGTATGGAACATGAAGTTGGGAGAAACAAAAAGTTAAGAGAAACAAGTCGTGATGAAGCATGGACTGTCGGAGGGGGGGCTCCAGGCAGTACCGACGATGCCGGAGGAGAGGCAGGAGCTGTCGGAGCCTAAGGTGGCGCTTTAGGTGTCGCTGGAGGTGGCAGTTGGTGTTGTTGGGGGCTCGGATTGACTTGCGCGAGACCATGGTATCCGCAAGAGATGCAGGAGGTCCAGCCCTCTCTCCTTGTCGACGGAGAGAGGGCAGGTGGCGGCGGCGGATTTAGGGTATTAGACTTCGGTATAGGACCCTTACTCTGATACCATGTAGAGAAGAGGAATAAAATGAGATGATTATTCCATAGAGCTAGGGTCTCTTATATATAGAGAAAACCCTAGAGAGGACAAGGGTTACGGAACCCGAGAGGTCACAGGGGGTTACAGAACTCGAAGGGTCACAGAGGTTTACGGAACCCGAAGGGTCACGGGAGGTTACGGAACCCGAAGAGTCACGGGAGGTTACGGAACCCGAAGGGTTACAAACATAAATGTAAATCTAATAACTCTAACAGTATGTAATTTACCCATAGGTCTCTCTCCTATATAAGAGAGCCTAGGATTACAGGAATAAACACTTCACTTATTTTTCTCCAACAGTCTTCATTTTACATGTAACCCTACTCCCTAAGGAGCGTTATGAAATCACGGGAGAAAGCCACTAAGGGCTCGATAGTAGCTATTGCATTATGTTTCTCATCGAATACAAGGGGTGTAAGACTCTATTTATAGCTCCACCAACTTAACAAGTTCTATCCATGTGGGACTAAACAACTCAGTACACAAATATCTCAACACTCCCCCTTGAGCTGGAGCGTGGAATGCTCAGCTTAGACAATACAACATACACAAGCCGAGTACATATATCAATTGCATTTTATCATGCTTTCCGTCTAGGGAATTTGCAATTATTGTTGCATGGCTCTTGAATGCTCTGGAAATGGAAGAGTGGAAATCGATCTTTTCAACAGAGACTATTGTGAGTGTGTCACCATATGCTGATATGAAAAAGACTTCAATCATGAAGTCGTTGCAATCAATATCTTACAAGAGCCTCAAATTGGGCCTCTCCAACATTGGCTCGAAAAATGGGATCTCTTCTCTGGAGTCCTTATGGATCTCTCCTTATCGGCATGTACCATAAGTCTCTGTCATACGTATTCCACATGAAAACCCTAAGCCCAAATCAAGAGTATGGAGATCTCTCAAATAAATGATCGCATATGTACACCTCAAACAAAACAAGGAGGTATTCATGGACACTTCCCTTATCTCCCATATTCATGTGGGAGATATAAACAAATACTCAAATTCTCCCCTACACTTTTTCTCTCCTCTTTTTCAGCATACTTTTTTAACTCCATCTCAATTTTTTTAGACTTTCATTTTTTCTACTCCCAATTCCCTTCAATATTTTTGGCCTCTTTTTTAAGGCCAAAAAGGAGGAAACACGCGTTGGTGCCCACCCCGTTATGTTATTTAAAAAAGAGGAAGAAAAAGAAAGAAAGAAAGAAATTACAACAACTGCATTTCTCCTTTTTTCCTTTTTTCAGCTTGTCTTTTTTTGGTTGTTCAACTTACATTTTTCAGCCCCTTATATTTGTTGCAGCAATACATGGCTCATTGAGCCTGGATAAGAGGAAAAATGCAAGACAAAACAGGTTTTAAAACCCAACAGAGCGTTATCGACCATTTCCCATTCATCTTCTTAGATCATGTAGGTTCCAAAAGAAAGGAACCTATCGATAGGGTTCCACAAACCAATCACGCACTTGTTGTCGTCGTCAACCGGAAGCTTCCGCTAAGCCTTCTCGTGATGATCTTGTTGCTAGGTATAGCTGCCAACGAAGGTTTGTGACCATCTCTTGTACATGGGAGATCTTACGCGTGGAGGAGTCACTCATGCCACTTAGGGTTCTTCAATAGGGAGAACTCATCTCCACTCCTTTTCTTCTTCGGTGGAGAGCTTAGGGTTCACAGGAGATAACCCATTACAAGGGATCGGGAGCGCCACCACAAAATAGAGATTGTATGCGCACCATCGCAGACTCATTCTCTACACAACGGCGGAGGTTGGCATCGTCAATTTAATTTGTTTCAGCACCATCTTTCGTCCTATCTCACGACATCACTAGCACGGCTACCGATCATGCTCGAAGTCCTCAAAATTGGTGTTGTCTATGACATGCACATCTCAGCAAAGCTTCTGAAATCGTAGGCACCACCACTCCTAGCTAAGACAAAACTAGGGCTTGCATCGTCCCAACGGTAAGTGCCAACTTGTGATGTTGACCTCATGTTGCTTAGGATTCAGTAGAGGGAACCTCCAAAAATGTGCGATGAAAAACGCACTCCAAGCATCTGATGCAACATGAATATTTGAAACAACAACAACAAAGCCTTTTCCCACATTAAGTAGGGTCGGCTACATGGATTCTTCGCCTCCATTCATATCTATTTTGGGTCAATCTCGGGCATATATCCAAAAAACTAAGATCCATTCGTATAGTCTCTTTCCAACACTTCTTGGGCCGTCCTCACCCTCTCTTAGCCGGCTCAACATCACAACACTCGCATCTCCTAACCGGTGCATCAGTTGATCTTCTTTGCAAATGACCAAACCATCTTAAGCGGTTTTCTTGCATATTATCCTCGATCGGAGCTACACCAACTTTCTTTCTGATTGCATCATTCCGAATCCGATCTTTACGCTTGTATCCACATATCCACCTTAGCATTTTTAACATGAATATTTGAAGAACAAAACAAAAAACAGATTTCGAAATCAAATCCAAAATCGATTTGCTCTTAAACCATTTAGAAGTATAAGAATGAAGAAGCAAAAATTAGACACAAGAAATCAAAACATAAATATCTTGATTTTACGTGGAACCCTACTCCCTAAGGAGCGTGATGAAACCACATGAGAAATCCACTACATATCACTATTGCAATATGTTTCTCATCGAATACAATGGGTGTGGGACTCTATTTATAGTCCCGCCAACTTAACAAGTTCCACCACTCATCCATGTGGGATTAAAAAACTCCTGCTTATAGATGCCCAATTACACAAATATCTCAACACTCCTCAACATATCCAACCTCCTTTCACTACTTGTCAAGATCCTAAACAAACATGTAAAAGTGGCACATAAGGAAACAAATCCAAATTCAACAAGCGTGAACAACCTCATTGTAATAGCAGCTTAATGGTTAAACATTCTAAATACCTCACCACCCTTTCCACCACAAGGTCCAGTCCAATCCAGCCCCCTTAAATTTATTCGTAGAAAGAAACACTAGGTAGATGAAGGAAGGAATCCATGCTGCAAATCTAAGTCGTCAAAGCACTCTGACTAGACCTTGGTTGACTTGCGATTAACCGTCAAAAAGGTCTCCCTAGAAATACCCAACAATAACTTCATATCAACTCTAAATGTCAACCCTAAATGAAGAATACTGTATCATCAGCATATAGGCGTATAACAGCTGGAGAATCATGGATCATGTTATCCTGTCCTAAAGTTGTGAACTCGTCAACAACTCAGCTTCGTCAACCCCAATTGCATCACTGTTAATGCAACAGTTGTCAGAGTAAAGAGAAGGGGAGGCAACAGACACCGTCTTGCACCCTCCTTTGTGGTTGCACACACCCACCTCCCAATCTTACTATAGACATCACTAAACTTAGACAATTGTTTTCGTCTTTTTTGTGCTTTCTATTTCTAGTGGTCCTATCTTATTAAGAACTCTATTATATTTTTCCTCTTTTGTATGATTAGGGTTTTAGGGTTTAACTCTATATAAGAAATCATAACCCTCCAAAGAAATTATCGTATTCCATCCAATTGTTTTCTCACATGATACTTCTTTTAATCCAACCCCAGTCGTCCACTAATTCAATTTCATCTCCATGAGTTTCTGCAACATGGGGTATTGCCTGCATCGCTCAGCCAATTCCTATTGTCTGCATTGCCTCCGCAAATCCCTGGAGTGTTATCGCCTCTTCTACTTCTCCTAAAGAGGCACCACCCTTTCTATATCGCCTGGAGAAGTATCGCCCTTCTATTTCTTAAAGAGGCACAAGTTCTGGAGCAAATCTATATCGTGTACTGGAGTTTTGCTTCGCCCTAATCAAGGTCCAAATTTTTGGAGTTGTGCCAATCCCCTGGATCACCTGCAAAGAGGTTCCTTGCTGCTTCACCCTAATCAATCTCCTGGAGAGGTATCGCCTGCACTACCAGGAGAGGTCTGACTCTTTATTTTGGGCATCATCTGGGTATCGCCTCTTTTATTTTCGGGTATAGCATATACTGTGGTATTGCATGCATTGTGGTATGTTGGGTCACGCATCCTTTATTTTTGAGTTTCTATCATTAGGTTCCAGAGAGATATCGAGACTAAAGTTCTTATGTCTGATCGTGATGAGCCATAGCAACTTGAAATTCTGAACAAAGTTACAAAAACAGTGGTTCTCCCACAGTGTCCCACATATATTCTCCCACGTGGTCTGAAATGCTATTGTCTCACAGGTGTTTTAGGATCTCACATGGTAACCGGCGCCAAGACTTTTAAATAGATAACTTAGTTGAAGGTGTGCACAAATGCCATTGTTGTGCACCATCTACACCCATATTTCCCCATCTGTTGTGCGCTGAAGCACAGATTCAAGGTTGTGAACCTGTGGCAGTTAATGCATTGTGTTCTACTGCTATTCTTGCCTGCTATCTAGAACAATCCATGGGCTAGTTGATGCTGCACCAATCTGATAGCACACATGATGATTCAAGTATGATAATTCATCTCTAGAACTCTTCACTGATTTATCTCTAGCATGGTGATGGTACTATTATACGTACATCGTGTTATGGCTACTACTATAGTACTATATTTGCTAGACTCTCTAATACTATAGCGAATTGTGAACCAACTCCCACTTATAAGTGGATAATTGATTCAGGGACATCAAACCATTTGACTTGTGATGATAGCCCCGTTTCTCTACTACCCCATATGTTTTTGTAAGATCGGTTAAATTGATCAATGGATCCCTCTCTCTCTCTCATTGCAACCAATGCAAGTTTCTACCCCCATACTGAAACTCTCTGGTGTGTATATTGTGCTTCAGATTTTCCTCTAAGTTCGCTATTTGTTCATAAATTATGCACATAGCTAAATTGTCGGATTTTTTGGCAATGCTGCTACTTTCAGAATTTTCATACTTTCATATTTTGGTCGCGGTTACGAGAAATGGAGACTATCATCCTGATGCCTTTGATATCTATTTGCTATTGTCACATCCATATCTGTTGACACCCTTATCTCTGCCATCAACACATTAGACATCCTTCTGATATGCTCCCTCAGATGTTCTTGAAATCAACCCCCTGAAGCCTTTTAAAGGTAAACCTTTCTAGTTTAGGGAAACATCACAGGACATCCTTTCCTCATAGAACTGAGCCATGAAGGTCGATTCCATTTGATCTTGTACATTATGAGGTTCAGAGTCCTTACTGAATACGTGCTATTGCAATGAACAAATAGTTAACTGTTTTCATCGATTAGTATAATCAGACTTCGTAGGTTTACCTTATAAAGGAAAAATACGAGATCGGTTTTGTAATTAAGTCCTTTGATGAAATCAAGACTTCTTTTTCTACTTGCATTAAAATAATTCAATCTGATAATGTTCTTGAGTTTATGCAAAAATATTTGGTTTCCAGGGAACTATACATCAGAATTCATGTCCTCACACCTCACAGCAGAATGGTATGCGGACAGAAAACATTATCATCTTCTTTTTTTTAGTAAACGCGCGGGTGGCTTCCCATGATGGGATCCACCTCTTATTTATTAAATAAAAAGGAAGAAAAGGAAAAAAAGATTACATTACATGTTCCTGACGCTACGCATCCCATACTCTACACAACACCTTACAATGTTCGAACACATTTTAAGAAATGAAGACATTCCCATCAAAAACTACTCCGTTACGCGCGCATCAAATGGCCCAGATCACCGCAAACGGAAGAGCACAGTCCTCATGGCAATTTCCACACAAATTTCGCATTGTTCGCCAAAAATCAGAGAAATCTCGAGGAAGAAGCCAATGAATGCCAGTCATCCTCCACACCTCCGCAGAAAATGGGCATGAGAAGAATAGGTGATCCAAGTCTTCAGTCGCCAAGCCGCACCTGTCGCAAGAACTGTCTTCCCCACCCAAAATTCTTTTACGCCGCTCCTTCGTGAGAGTCCTTCGAAGTCTGAAAATCCATAGAAAGATCTTGATTCTAGCCGGCACCTTACTTTTCCAAACCATCTTAATATCCATGCTCTCCTCTTCATCGACCCCTACCTCCACCCCGTTGAAGTGGATATAGGCTTTCTTAACAGAAAATCTACCATCATCCCACAAAAAATGGTCCCTAAACCCTGAAGGTGCCTGCTCATGAGCCAGAGCAGCCTGCATCTCCAAGAACTCCTGCACTTTCTGGTCCGAAAGCTCTGCCACAAAAATCGGAGTCCATGTCCCTTCTCCCCAAACCTCCCTAACCCGGACCTCCGTATTCACCGCCTGCTGCACTAGCCGTGGATACCGCACAGCCAAAACCCCCTCCCCCGTCCTGTCGTCCAGCCAGAAACGAAAGCCTTCACCATTTCCCCTGTTAGGCTTCATTTTATAGACATCTCCGGCAAAACCCTCACCACACCTCACCACAACGGTGAAGGGGATATGTTCCATCTCAACCTCCAATGACTTTGACACCCCATATATTTGTCTTACTAGCCTGCACACCAAGTTGTCTGAGCTCCTCCCCATATTCACATCACCAGTTGGCCAAGAGCGCCTTATTTGTCTCCTCCAGCTTCCTGACGCCCAGCCCGCCCTTTTTTCTGAGCCGTAATCCTGTCCCACCCAATCAAGTGACAACCATCCTGGGCTTGGCTCTCGTCTGACCAGAAGAACTTCCTCAGGATAACCTCAACCTCGCATCTAATCCGGGCAGGCATTAGTCACGTAGAGCAGAAGAAAATCGGTATCGCCGAGAGAACATGCTTAAGTAGAACAAGCTTCCCACCCTTAGACAGTAGCTTTGCCTTCCATCCTGCTAATCTTCCATGTATCCGTTCCATCATGGGCCTTCAATCTCGCGTCTTTCCCTTTCCCGCCATCAAAGGCAACCATAAATATTGAATCGGTAGTGTCGCAAGCGTGCACCGAAGTGCACCGCAACCACCGTCGCTTCACCGTCTATAAATCCGATTGTGACCACCATGGACTTGTCCCGATTTATTTCGAGCCCTGAAATGTCTCCAAATATCTCCATCACTCTCCCCGTCCTACGGATGCCCTCCTCCTCCGACCCCAGGAAGATAACAGTGTCATCAACATACTGTAGCAACGGAATTGAGATGTCCCCTCTCCTGTATCTTGACCACCACCCCTCAGACGTCGCCAACCTCATCATAACTGCCAAAGCATCTGCCACGATCACAAATAGTAGTGGTGCCAACGGGCATCCCTAACTGATGCCCTTCTATGGTTGGAAGAAACCCCCCTCTGGGCGTCCATTAACCAGTACTGCTAGCGAGGTCGTCGTGATACAACGTTTAATCCATGTGATCCACTGAGCTGGAAAACCTCTCTTCTGCAAGGAAATCCACAGGAAACTCCAGTCCACGCAATCATAAGATTTGGAGAAAGTCCACCTTTCAAATTACCCCTTTTGAGTTCCATCGCTTCCAATCTGTCACCACCTCCGAAGACGCGACCAGAGCATCCGCCATAGTACGGACTGGGTTAAAAGCTGATTGTTTCGAACATATAATCTGATGTAGTACCCCTCTCAATCTGTTAGCCAAAATCTTTGCAATGATGAGATATATTGCATTAGACAGCGCAATGGGTCAAAAATCTTCCACCCTTGCCGAAATATTTTTCTTTGGTAACAAACATATCATCGCCCTATTCAGCCTTTCAAAACCATGATTTCCATTACAAAACTCCGCCATCACCTCCATGATATCCCCTTTTAGCATCTCCCAAAACTCCCTATAGAAGCGCACCGAGAAGTCATCCTGGCCAGGTGCCCCTTCAGCATTGAGCGACCACACTGCCCTCTTCACCTCCTCCTCTGTAAACGTTCTGATCAAGTTGTCCGCCGAATCTTCCGATAGTGTAGCCACGCCTTTCCCCTTCCACCCCCAACCCTCCCGACGTCGTCGCCGACTGAACCTCCAAAAATGCAATCTCCACGCCGCCCAACCTCCTTATTTCCCTCAACAATCACCCCCTCCACCGAGCGGATGTAGTTCCTTCGCCTTCACCCACTCGCCACCGCATGGAAGAATCGTGTATTCACATCCCCTTCCTTGATCCACCGTTGTCGTGCCCTTTGTCGCCATGCCACCGCCTCCTTTCTATCCTCGTAAAAGATCTCTGCCAAGTGCCCTCCCCTCGCCTCCATCTCCTCCATTTGCAAAGTTCGTTCATCCTCCAGCCTATCCAGACGCGTCACCTCCTCATGTGCCCTTCGCCTCTTTTCTCACCACCGCTCACGGATTTCCCTCCCTTGTACCGTCAAAAAGTTTCGCAACACCTTCAATTTCCCCACGAATCTCGTCGTTGCCAAACCCACAACAGTGCACCTCGCCTAGAAATCGGACACCAATTCTCTAAAGCCCTCCTCCAGAATCCAAGCCGCCTCGAACAGGAAGTAGAAACTGTATCGGGTGTCCTCCCTAGAGGACCACAACAGCGGTGTGTGATCCGAGTGCGCTCGAGAAAGCGCCCATGACATCGACATTGGAAACAGGGCCATCCCCTCAGTGGACAGTAAAAAACGGTCAATGCGTGATCTCGACCTCGAATTTCTCCATGTGTAGCGGCATCCCGAAGCATCTATCATCATCATCCCCTGCATGTCCAATACATCATGCATCGTCCCCGAGCTGGCATCTCATCCACCTCTCCCACCCGAGCGGTCTTCCTGGAATAGGGTAACATTTAAGTCGCCGCCAATAATCCACGGTATGTCTGGGTACCTTGCCCTTGCAGCACATAGCTCCTCTGTCAAAACATCGATCCCAACGCCACCGCATGGACCATATACATTAGAAATCAAAATATGTGTCCCGTCAGCCAGGTGTGCCAATACGACAGAAATGGAGTGTTATCCCATAATTTCTTCTCCTTCCAACTCAAACGTATCGCAGTTCCATCTCGTCATCAAACCCCCTGCCGAACCCGTTGCTCCGAGCGACCTGACCTCTTCCAGTCTTCCACCCCCCGCAGTCCTCCACACATCCCGGATCCCTCCTTCGACCTTCGTTTCCTGCCCCAACCACAACTGCACCATTCTCTCTAATCAATCTTCCCAATGCGACCCTCTTTTCCGCCAGTCCCAATCCCCTTACATTCCAAGACACGATCTCCATTTGGGGACCATCGACGAACCCTTTGGCGGAATTACCCCAATGCACTTGAACAGCTCCTGCTCCATTCCCCTTATCATTTCTCCTTCCCAGAACGAGGACGTCTCCACATCCGCCACCGAGTCATGTGCTCTTTGCGAAAAGCGCCCCTCTCCACCATCAGCATCTGACGGGCCCTCATCGGCCTCCTTCCGCGCCTCAACCTGCAGAAGTCCTCTGACTATAAACCCGCATTTCTCGGAGCTCAGATACTAAACCGGGTCCCTTTCAAACTGTAGAGTCTCCTCACGCCTCTGCTCCGTCCCTATCGTCTTCCTACTGTACACATCCATCCTCCTCCTCTCTGAAACAGCCGCTCTGGCGTAGGAGAGCCCAAATCTGCAGCCTAACCGCGTGGTCTGGGAGATCTCGTCCGCTCGCACCGCTGCAATAGTCGTGCGGTCTTCTTCCATGCCGAAATATTGGGCACCCCTGAGCAGGCCACCTGACGCAGACTCCCCCGATCCAGGCCACCCTCGATCACACCGCGCGATGGAGTCGGTTTTGCCACCGAGATGGTGTCCATCCTCCAACTGCCATGGAACCGTGTTGCACGCCAGTCCAATATGCCCCACCCCCACCCTCGCAGAAGGCCCACAAGACACCCCACGCACAACTGCAGGGATCACGGACTCAGCCACCCGAGTTACGGAGCCCCGCAACCCCTCCTTTATCGGAAAAGCAGACATTCTCCTCTAGTCCGCGTTAAAAGGTCTGTCGTGTGAAACCAGATGTAATCTCCAACCGCTATGAGTTTCTCCGTCTGGTGAACCCGAATCTGCTCCCACCCGATACGAATAGCGCAAACAATGTTCGGATCCAGGCCATTCCTTCGAGCCAGATCCGCCCTCCCTTCCTTGAGTGGATCCATCCATCTTACTCGCCACACATCGCACGACCTCTGAGAAGAGAGGGTGCTTTTCAGTTTTCCCATCACGCGTGCCAGCACGCCCTGAGTAGGCGGTACCCGAGGTCTCCTGTTGACTTGCACCGCACGGAATCCCCATAGCTGATAATGGAAAACCCTTTTGAAATCTGCTAAAAGGTCCTCAGTATCTATCCGTGCAACACCCCGCCTCACGTACGGGCATCAACCGGCCGCCCACCCCTCCCATCGTCGATGTCTCCAGACGATCTAAAGCAATGCACAAGTACGTGCCCCTGATCTGCGCCATTAGCTCGCATGGAACTTTGCAGCCAAACCAAACCCTCATACTACCAACCCTGATGGATGTCCCCACAGCAGTCCGGAGAAAATAGTCTCCGACACCTGCAAAATCGGAGCTACTGCCATGCGCACCTCCGCAAGGTTGTGAGCTATCAGCGGCCTCTCTCGGACCTTGAAAATCCCCTCCTCCATTACCAGAGTTGATACCCCATCTCGCGGCAATGGAGCTCACCAGTGCATCCGACTACTTGTCGTCCGAGAGAAGTCCAATAGTCTCCGTGCTTCCATCGCCGTCAGGCCCTACGCGTACACCTTTGTGATATCCAGTTCTACTACATCGCCTGTGAAAACCATCCTAAGAGTTGTACCTGCATCTACCATGGTCGTCGCCAATGTTGTGTCCTTCCCATGACACACACCCACCATCAGCAAACCCTTGTCTCCCCCCGTTCTCTCACCTGCATCACAACTTGAGCACTCCATTTGTACTGATGTCGCCGCTTCCCTTCGCTTTCTCCCACATCTAAAAGTGCGATGTCCATTTCCGCCACAAGCGAAACACCTCACTGGATCTCTACAGTCCGCAGCGCGATGACCCCAACCGCCGCACCTTAGACAACGACCTCGGAACCTCGCCTCCGGAGATTTTCGAGCGCCAAGGGAGCGCGCGTTCCCCAAACCTCGCTACCCACATCGATGACCGAGGACCTTTGTCCAACCTCCGTCCTCCATCCTCCTTTTCCTCCAACATTATCATCTTCTTGACATAGTCCGCACTCTACTTACTCAACTGAAGGTATCCAAAAGTTTTCGGGATGATGCTATTCTAACTACATGCTATATTTTATTTAATTAATCGGGTTCCCTCATTCATATTGGGGCGCTCCATTTTCACTATTTTATCCAGGGCATGGTGCTTTCGGTTACACTAGTTTTGTTCATGATTTGCATGTTAAATATAATATTTATCATCGTGCAATCAAATGCGGCTTCTTGGAGTATTTTACAAGCCAAAAGATACGCAAATGCTATTATCCAATTGGTCAGTATTATCTTGTCTCTACAGATGTCACATTTTTTGAGAATAGGAGTTTCTGCTTCCAACCCAGATGCTGAAGAGATATACGATGATCACTTGGAAGAGGCGTTGCCATAAGAGCTATTGTAAATGTTTTGTCATAGCTAAATAACCCATTAGTAGAAGTAAAATGTGACATAGAGTGTCGAGTAAACTGCCTTTTGTGCTTCCTCGGAGTAATAAGAAGCTATGTAGAGGAAGAGTGACCGTTTGTATATGTAATGTTGGTAGTAGCATTAGGAGATGGATCATCAATTGCATGGTCATCAGCTTGTAAATCAAGTGGAATACGTTTCTCCCTCCGATTGTAAATCTACCTGACATATCGGCTATGCATCCGTAATGTACAAGAAAAAACTCCATTGGTAGATAATCAAAGTCTTAATTGGAATCATAGTCAATCATTGTTTTAGTTCCTTAACTAACATCTATCTAACCATTCAAACCTCACATCCTCTCTTATCAACCGGTAATAAAATCTTCGAGAAGGTCTATTAGATTGAAGTTAATCGCCGATAATACCCAGCTAAACTGAGAATTATGTGAATCTCGGAAGCATTTTTCAGTTGGCTTCAATTCATTACCGCTTCCACCTGAGTCAGGTCCACTGTTTTTTTTTTTGAAGCTCTAAGTCAGGTCCACTGTAATGTCATCTTTTGTAATGATAGACCCAGAATGTTGTTTTTTCTATAAAACTACACTTCAAGAATTTAGCATAAAGGCGGTGCTAACATCATCACATTTCAAGTATGATTCTAAGATGTACTCGATGTTGCTTTGGATCGGGTGAGTATATCAGAATGTCACCCACGATTATCTATGTTGTTGCCAATTATAGTTGCTCAATTTTCCCAATAGATGTCAAGAATGCCTTCATGTGGTGATTATGAGGAGATCTATATGGCACAACAATCAGGCTACACCATTGCGGGAGAGTATGTGTCTTGTCTACGCAAGGCTATCTATGACTAAAAATAAAGCTCATTAGCATGTTTTTGCAAACTCATCTAGAAGATCAGCTCCATTTGTTTGCATAGGCCTGTGTCCGACTACTCCATGTTTATTATGAGACGTGCTTCAGGTATTGCTGGTCTTATCGTATATGTTAATGACGTGATATTACTGAAGATGGCATTTTAGGATGTTATTTGCAAAACCCTTCGCCTTCTTCAGCCATCGTCACCAAGAAGCCTCGATGCCACCTCCAGCCATCTTCCCCTCTGCATCCGCCTTAGTTTGGTTTGGAAATTTGAAATCGGTAATTGATATAACTTATAAATAAGTTTGGATATATTTTTAATAGATCCATCAGGGTTCTTTTAGGTCCACTTTAGTTTTGGAATTGAATTGTTAAGTTAGTTGTTATTAGTTGAATTTATACTACAATTTAGAAGTTGGAAAAGTTTCCGGTTTTATTTATGGTGGGTTGTTAGCCTTCTTGTGTATGATAGGGCTTCATCTTGTGTAAGGATACAGTCTGGGAAGACTGACTATTTTGATATCAACATTGGCTTGCATCAAGGTTCAACTTTGAGTCCATTCCTTTTTACTTTGATTACGGACGAGTTGACAAGTAACATTCAGTCTGAGATACCTTGGTGTAAGTTATTCGTTGATGATATTGTATTGATTGATGGGACTAGAGATGGAGTAAATGAGAAGCTTGAGGTCTGGAGACATGCAATGGAGACTAAAGGATTTCGTATAAGTAGGGCTAAGACTGAATATATGGAGTGTACTTTTATGGAAGCAATGGTGAAGGAATCGAGGTTAAGATTGGTGATGATAACATTCAGAAGAGAGATTCTTTTAGATACTTGGGATCCATTTTGCACCATTATGGGGAAATTGATGTAGATGTTACAAATAGAATAAATACAGGTTGGCTAAAGTGGAGAGGAGCCTCTATTGTTCTCTGTGATAAGAAAAATCATTTAAAAATCAAAGGAAAGTTTTACAAAGCAACTGTGAAACCCGTTATGCTCTATGGATCTGAATGTTGGCCTGTGAACCATAGACATGTGCAGAGAATGGCAGTAGCAGAAATGAAAATGCTAAGGTGGATGTGTGGACACACACGTAATCGGACTCAGGATGATGACATCAGAAGGAAAGTTGGTGTAGCTCCGATCGAGGATAAGATGGGAGAAAATCGCTTAAGGTGGTTTGGCCATTTGCAAAGGAGGTCAGTTGATGTACCGGTAAGAAGATGAGAGTTTTGGAATGTGGAGCCGGTTAGAAGAGGGGCGAGGAAGGCCCAAAAAGTGTTGGAATGAGATTATACAAAGGGATCTTAGTTTTTTTGATCTAAGCTCGAGAATGACCCAAGATAGATTTGAATGGAGGCAAAAAATCCATGTAGCCAACCCTACTTAATGTGGGAAAAGGCTTCGTTGATGTTGTGGTGGTGGTAGTTGTTAGACTTCTTGAGGTACTTAATTTGAATATTAGTTGAATCAATGCATACTAAAATTATTATTTAAGTGGTTTTAGTATGCTTTTATTTGGAATTATGATTGTGCATTGAATTTCAGAATGATGAAAGCAAAGAAAGACAATGAAGATGTTGAAGGAGGTTGAAGTGATCCTGAATAGAAAATTGTGTTGAATTCCAAATAGAAGAGCCTCTGAAATGTAAGGGATATTTATTATTGTGCAGAGCAATTTTTGTAGTAAGAACATAATCGACTAGTCGGCTCGACTAGTCGAGTCAGGGGGTAGCCAACTCGATTAAGCCTATTCAGCCGCTAACCGGTCAACTCGGTTAATCGGACCAACAAGTCAGCCTAGTCGATTAACTTTTGCATAGAGCTTTTTTATTTGTTTTTGTTTTTTTAAAAGCAATTTTATTCCAATGTTTAATGTTATATTTAAAGCCAATTACTTCTTTTGTTTCATTATGATAGTATTGAGAATGTACGAATCTATGTAAATATATAAGAATATATGTATAAAAATGGTTTATATATTTAAAATAATTAAAAAATTCAAAACCGACTAATGGCCGACTAAATCTGATTAGTCGTCGACTACCGATTAATCCTTAGTCGGTGACCCTACCGACTGAGTACCGACCACCGATTTATGCAACCTTGAGTAAGAATATCACTTGTGGGATTGTAAGACTCAAGCATCAACTTGCAAAACTAGCAAAAAATGTGAGGTTTCGATTGAAGTTTTGAATGAAATAAAATCTTTATTAGCAAGGAATGAATAGAAGAATAGAATAACATTGAAGAGATGGAAGGACTTTGCAGAGTGAGTGCTTATGGAATGCAAGATCCTTCTGGATGCAATGACTATCAAACATTGACAAGATCCAATGAGACGTCCTATGGACTTGATATAGCAGTCTAGACTGAAGCTGTAAATCCAGCATGTTACTTGGTTAATCAGAGTTATGCATCTGCTATCAATTATAAACACGGTTTGAAAAAACATGCCTAGAGACGTACAAGGTGTACACCTCAAGGCAAGGCAAGCCCAAACCGTTCTAAGGTGGTCACCTTAGCTAGGGGCTATGAAGTGACAACCTCAGCTACTCAAGGCGGTCGAGGCGTGAGGTAGAGGTGAGGTGTCATTTGAGGCATTAATGATTTTCTGAGCTTTTTTATGTAAATCGTTTGTCTTATTGGTAGTTTCAAATGTTTATAAAGGTCTAGTTATTTAGGATATAATTATACAAGATGAATGCTTAAATTTGACAGCTTTTGTGTTCGAATTTACAATTAAACATGTCTAATGATGTTAATAAACTAATAACATTACACCCTTATGCATACGAATACGCAAATATCATACAAACATTACCCGTAAACTTATTTTTGAAGGAGTGGACACACAATGTACTATGTAATGTACCAAGCAGAACAACCAAGAGAATTCAAGGTTAGTTTATATACCACTCCCGTATAGACAGATCCCTGATACAAATGAATCTATATACCCCTAATATAAAACTGTTAATAAAAAATTCACTGTAGGCGATGCCCCCACAACCCCACAAGGAGGGAGCGCACCTGCTCCCCCCCAGGCTCGCTAACCGAGCAGCGAGACCCCCATCTTGTTGGGGTACTGGTACGACGGGAGGGGGAGCATATGTCTTTTTTTCAAGGGTCAGATGGTTAGGATTCAACATATATCAAAAGACCCCCTCTCTAATTGCATGCAAATTTATTAAAAGGCATATAGAGTTATATATATATATCCGATGTTCCTATCGTTACAATTTCAGAATAAGTTATAATGCTATATAACATATATTAGTCAAAATTATGCATAATTTAATTAGTATATATTTTATTGTAGTTTTTATAGCATATGCCTCGACCGCCTCAAGGCTACATCTCGCATCCATTCCTAGAAAAATCGACTCGTTCCACTTTTCGTTTTTTTCAAATCTTGACTGTAAAATACCTTTTGTACAATCAAGTACTCATGCTAATTATTCTATTTTATGTATTTTTGATAGTGATGCTTTCTATCATGTTAGTGAAGGAAAGTTACAAATTTAGAATCAAGGGCAAAGAAAGGGTGTTTACAGGTTACGATGCATGAGTAAAAGGATACAAAATCCAGTTTCCTTGTGAGCATAGAATTATTATTAGCATGAATGTTACGTTTTATGAGAATTCTACCCTTCACTAAAGGAACGAGTCTATTGATGAGGGACGGGTAATGATATCCACTAATAGGTGGAGTTTAAATTGGCACCAAGTAGTGATCAAGTGGTCGATCACATCTATTCTAACCAGACCGATAATGAACAACCTGAAGTTTAGCGACCAGAGGAGAGGCAACATGGTATTACTACTAATCTGCTTCTAAAAGAGATATATCCACCTCAAAAATATGGTTTTGAAGATAGAGTTGCATTGGCACTACATGTTGCTTAGGAGGCGGTCTTTAGAGCTACCCACTTACAAGGATGTTATAGCAGGTCCAGAATCCGGATAGTGGATTGATGTTATGCATAAGAAGATAGAGCCTCCTCATAAGAATCAAATATAGGAGCTTGTCAAGTTGCCAAAGGGAGGAAATTGTTGACTACAAATGGGTCTTCAAGAAAAAACACGAGTCTTAAACAGTGAAGGCATCAAATACAAAGCATGTCTAGTTGTGAAAGGATACAGTCAATAAGAAGGCGTTGACTACAATGAGATATTATCTCATATTGTAAGACATACATCAATCAGGGTACTATTAGCTCTTGTAGCACATTGAGACTTTGAGCTAGAGAAGTTAGATGTAACAACAGCTTTCTTGCACGGTCAGTGTTCATGAAAGCGGTCGAGTAAACAGCATACTCGTCGCATACTCGTACTCGGTAGCCTTGTCGCTCCGAGTATGGTGAAACGGCCATGTATGTGGGTTGTCCCGCATATTCGGCCGAGTATACCCCTTATGCGGCCGCCTACTCGATCGCTTTTCTAATAAATATTTTTATATAACCTAAGTCCAACTAACCCTATATGCATAATAACATAAAACCACATACTCCCAGCATAAAACAGCATAGTCTCCCGTATAAAATCGCATACTCTCCCGCATAAATCCGCATACTCTTCCGACTGAGGATATTAACATAATATTAAATCTTTATTTATATTTTTAGTAATAAAATTACCAAACCGCATAAAACCGCATACCACATACTCTCTATGCAGTGATCCCTCCGACTGAATATCGCATAGCACCTTCCTGAACATTGTGCACGGCAAACTCAAAGAGGTCATTCTAATGAGTCTGCAAGAGGGATTCACATTTCAAGGCAACGAAGATCATGAGTGCAGATTGAAAAATACCTTATAGGGCTTTAACAATCTCTCAGGCAGTGGTACAAAACATTTAATAGTTTTATGATTTACCTTGATCGCAACAATAGCTCATATGATTGTTGCGTGTACCACAACAAAGTGGAGGATGGATCATTTATCCATTTGTTGCTCTACATTAATGACATGCTTATTGCTGCCAAGAAAAAAATACCAAATGATCTAAAAAGCTCCTAAGTTTGAAGATTGACATGAAGGACATCGGTGCAGCGAAGACGATTGTGAAAATGGAAATCATTCGGGGACAAGCAGAAAGATAACTTTTCTTATCTTAGAAGAACTACATTGAGAAAGTCTTGATGAGATTTAAGATGCCTAAACCAAAGCCCCTAAGTACTCCATCGGCTGCAAATCCATCTCTCAATTTCTTTAGCACCTCAGTCAAATGCATAATTGAAGCACATGTCATGATTTCCCTATGCAGTTGGGAATCTTATGTATGCAATGGTATGCAAAAGATCAGATATCACTCATGCTATGAGCATAGTTAGCATAATCGTGAGGAATCCAGGGAAAAAGCATTGGCAGACAACATCAAGCAAACTTTTTCGATATCTTAAAGACATCTAATATTGCCATCATCTATAGAAGCAAGGCCTTAAATGTCGGTTTCGGTCACCATTTCGGTATCGACCAAAACAGAATTTCGATGGAATTTCGGTGGAATTTCGATCGAAATTTCGGTCATTTCGGTCATTTTTTATATTAGCAACCCCATATTTCGGTCATTTCGGTCATTTCGGTCGAATTTCGATTTCGACTGGATATCGATATTCGACAGAAATTCGACCGATTTTCGCTGAAATTTGAGGCCATGTATAGAAGTCATTCATAATATTTGGTTGCTATATATTCAGATCCAGTCTATGTTGCAAATGTTGATGATAGGAGATCAATGACAGGCTATGTCTTAACTTTGGTGAATTCTGTCAATAGTTAGAAGGATACTTTACAAACATCAGTTACTTTATCTACCACAGATGCGGGTTATATGCCTTTGATAGAAGCGGCAAAGGAAAATATCTAGCTAAAAATTTTAATTGAAGATCTCGATCTACAACAAAATCAAGCCATCATATATTGTGACAGCCTTAGTGCAATGTCTAGCCAAGGACTAGGTACATCATGAGAAGACCAAGCATATTGATTTCAAGTATCACTTCATTTGTTCTAAGAAGAGGATCAAGGTGAACAAGGACGATACAATCGTACAACAAATATTCCAACTAATATGTTCACATCAGCAGTTCCTGAGAATAAGTTCAAGCATTGCTAAGACTTGCTCAACCTGATAGTTGGCAATGATACCAAGAAGGGGATGGTGGTGGTAAAGCTTATTATGTCTCTCAGAGGATTCAATTTAAGGTGGAGATTGATGATATGTCGTGAATCCTAACCATCTAATTGGCTGACCTAGTTGAAGGAACCGATTTTTCTCCACTCTCCAGAAAAAGGAAAGGTAACCGTACTTTATAAACAGTTTCTATTCTATTTATTTAATTGAATCTGCCTGTTTTTTAGATCCATTTGTTCTAGGAGTACCATATAAACTCCCTAAGGTTAGGGGTTTCTACATCCTTTGTAATATCACTTCTTCTCATATAATGAACCGATCACCACCGTCCAAGGATGTATACCACAGCTAAGGTGAACCTCGTAAATCCATGTGTATGTATGTTTGTTTGTTTGGTTTGTGCTTGTTTGATTTCACCATTTGCAACACACATCATCCAAGTATGAGTGATCTTTCATAATCATTTTTTCTTACTCCTTGTGTTACAAGTTTAACATCATTTTGACAAATTGTTGAGTTTTGCTTGCTAACATAAGCCAGTTCCTTTGTTTCAATTGAACCTCCCTAAATCTCATGGATAAGATCATATATTTAATTACAAAGTAATTATGTTGTACGATCGACATATTATTTGATTAAAGGAAGTTCAGTTGCATTCACATCCTTACACACTACAAGTCAAACTCAAACTACCAATGGCAAACTTTACCAGCTCAAGAGTTCCATCTCCAAAACTTCACCAGTTCGCTAAAGATGGTCATATATTATATTAAAATAAATAGTAATGAACAAATTAGATAATTAATACATGATATACGTACTAAGACTCCTTTTCTTATGGATAGTCATAGTATTAGAGTATTCGAGCAATCCTTGTGTGCTTGTGAAAGCATTAATTTGTAGATCACTTTTCTCTATGTCCAAAAAAACGCGTATCAAAAAAATCACTGGGGTGGGGGAGGTTTGCTGGTGCTACGGGGGCTCCGCCGGAGGGCTCAAGAAGGAAGAAGGGGTTTGCGCACGAGACAAATTAGAGCCGGGGGGGGAGGGGGAGATAGGGGCAGTCGGTGGAGGGGGAAGAAGAGAGTGCCGAGGGAATCACGGAGAGGGCTGAGGCTGGCGAAGAGCGGATTTTTGCTGACCTGAAGACAGAGGAGGCCAGGTTCGGTACGTGCTATGCGAGAAAAGAACTTCTCCCGGTAGGTAGGAGAGGTAGGAGAGCGAAGTGGCTCACTTCGACGGAGTAGGAGGCGACTGTTCAGGATGTGCATCCAAATGTCTTGCTTCCTTGGGTGAATTAGAACAGATTCAGTATCCTGGATAGGTGCGTGGCGGAACACTTGGCGTGGTGCCGCCTAAAAAGACGACCCAAGCGGTTCTTCCATGAAGATACTATCTTGGAATGTAAGGGGGCTAGGCCGCCCCGAGAAACAGTAGGGGGTACGAAACCTGATAACGAAGACCAACGCAGACATCTTCCTTCTTCAAGAGACGAAGTGGTCCGTCGGTGTAGATGTGGTAAGGTAGGGACTGGACGTGGGATGTAGGTTCGACCTGGCGGAATTGCCAACGAATGAGGCGTCGGGCAGAATGTTAATAAGTTGGAAGAGAGACGACTTCGAATTCTTGGAAGAGTAGAAGACAATATCCTGTATGTCTGTTAGACTGAAGAGGAGAGTGGATGGGCTCATGTTACTGGTCACGAACGTCTATGGCCCGATTTTGGGGGGGGGGGGGGGGGTTCTCTGGTGGCGGAGTTGGAACAGTTGGGTTCGTTAAATTTAGAGGAGATTTGGTTGATCGGGGCCGACATGAATGTCACACTCCTTTCAGATGATCGCCCTCGAAGGGGTGGTGGATGTGACCCAGGGTCGGGGGACTTTCGGAGGGTTGCCCACAGCTTGGGCCTGTCAATCATCGACGTGGTTGGGCGCTCCTTCACTTAGCGGAATGCAAGGTCGCGGTCCAGACAAGATAGATTCTTTCTCTCGACTCGCAGGGCGAAGGCTTTCCCCCTCTCGCGTGCCCGGGTGCTTCCACATGCACACCCTGATCGTACGCCTATCGTATGGTCTTCGGGGGAGGAAAGGAGAAGCAGATTTTTCTTTCGCTTTGAGTGAAGTTGGCTTCTAGAGGAGGGCTTCAGAGAGGAGATCGCGGAGAAGTGGAGAGGCTGGAACCCCGAGAGCTCGGCCACTGCCAGATTGGCAGCAAAGTTGAAGCTGTTGCAGTCCTTCCTTATTGGATTCAGCAAGCAGGTGAAATCAAGACGGAGGGCTAGAAGGGAGGTGGCCCAGACTGGGGTCACCCGATTGGACGGGTTGGATGATGAGAGAGGGTTGGATAAGGCGGAGTTGGCAGAAAGGCAAAGCTTGCTGGAAGAATTGATAATGGAGGACAGAAAAGAAGAGGTTGAGTAGAGGCAAAAATCCAGACAAAGATGGCTGAAAGAGGGAGATGCTAATACGAGATTCTTCCACATCATGGCATCCTGGAGGCGGAGAAGGAATTACTTACATGAGATGGAGGTTGGAGGAGAAAGGGTTTCGAGGGATGCTTAGATAGGCAGCCCCCAGCGGACTCATTTTATAGAAGCAACTCGAAGGAAAAGAGGGGAGGGCTGGGGCTGGCTGGGGAGAGGGGTGGAGATTCTGCCATCGGCCCAGTCAGAGAGCCTGGTAGCTCCGTTTTCAGAGGAGGTGAAGAGAGCAATTTGGGATTTGAAGGCGGACGGCGCCTCGGGACCAGATGGTTTCCCGGTCATGTTCTATCATGAATTCTGGGGTCTGTTGAAGGAGCTCCTGGAGGTTCTTAGCGAGTTCATGACCGAAAACATGGGGTTTGAGAGAATCAACCGGGCCTTGTTGCTCCTTCTTCCCAAGAAGGACGTCTCGATAAGGGTAGAGGATTCCAGGCCTATTGCGCTTTCCAGCGCCATCTACCTAATCGTGGCCAGGGTCCTGACGAACTGGCTGAAAGGGATTTTGGATCTGTTGGTGCTTCAGGGGCAATCGGCTTTCATCCCGGGTCGACAAATGGTGGACGGCTTGGTAATGGCATCGGAGATCTGTCTTGACTGGAAACGAGCAAAGAAGAAAGGGGCCATGTGGAAAATCAACTATGTCAAGGCATATGACTGTGTCGACTGGAGGTTCCTGTGGTTATCCCTGAGAAAGAGAGGTTCCCGGACCTGTGGGTGCATTGGATGAAGAGATGCGTAACGACCTCGTCTTACTCAATTCTGGTGAACGGTAGGCTGGAGGGGGGATTTTTTCAACCACAAAGGGGAATCAGACAGGGTTGCCTATTGGTACCAATGCTATTTGTTCTGGTGACGGGTGCGCTGGCAATCCTGTTCTAGCAAGCGGTGGAGGTCGATTAGTGTTCGGGCTATCATCGGGACGATATCTCTGTCCCGCTGTTGCGGTATGCTGATGGCACGCTCTTGTTTCGTGGGGGCTCGAAGGAGCAAAATAGAAATGCGGCCCAGATGGTCGAAATTTTCAGCAGTCTATCGGGTCTTCTCATAAACCGGCACAAATTAGTGGTTATCGCGTTCGGGATGGACAAGGGGGAGCGCTCCAGGTTGGCGGAGGGCACGGGGTGCCCGCTGGGCAAGCTTCCAATCTCCTACCCGGGGTTGTCGTTGGTTGCTGGGAAACTAAGGAAGGTGGACTGGGACGTGGTGGTGCAGAAAATGGAACAAAGGCTGGCATGGTGGAAGGCGATCTCTTTGTCGAAGGGATGGAAGCTGATACTGTTAAAACATGTGCACTCGGCCATCCCTATATTTTCTATTCCACTAGGTTGGTGTCAATTGGGGTTAGAAAAAGAATTGAGACTCTGATGAGGACTTTCTTTTGGTCAGATGGCAAGCAACAGAGATCTGGGCTGCATTTGGTTAGTTGGGAGGAGGTGACGAAGGGTCACAGTGAAGGGGGGTTAGGGGTCCGTGATGTGGAGGGTTTGAACAAGGCGCTTATTGCTAAGTGGATGACTCGCATCCGGGGCCCGTCGACCTCGCTGGCGACCGGACTGCTAAGGAACATCTATGGGGTCAAAGGCGAGTTGGTGGCTGGTAGATTGAGGTTCGAATCGCCACTTTGGGTAGGCATTCAAAAGGTCTTGTCGAAGATTGCCGGTAGCTTAGTGTCGAGAGTGGGGGATGGTCGCACGTTCAGATTCTGGAGGGATGAATGAACGGGAGAGGTAGCTCTCGAAGGAAGATTTCCCAGACTTTTTGCTTTGTCAACCTCAAAGGAGGATACCCTCTCGCAGATGGCAGAAGCGGGTACATGGACACCGGCCTTCTCTTCAGATCTCTCGGATCAACGCTTGGAGGAGCTGTTCAGACTGCACGAGGAGATCCCTCCCCCAGAGGCCTTTACTCACAGCATTGATCATTTTGCATGGAGAGCGGCGAGATTCTCGGTGTAGAAAGCATATGTGGCTTTGACGGAGGCTGCGGTGGAGCAGGACTTGGCGTTGTGCCATGACATGAAGGTGGTTTGGGTGGCCAAGATCCCGTGCAGAATTAAAATCTTTTTATGGTGTCTGAGAAGGAATCGCTTGTGCGATAAAGCCAGGAGGGGGAGATTGTTCGAGGTAACTGACAGTGTGACAGGTGCGAGGGGATGGTGGAGGATTCGGATTACCTATTTTTCAGCTGTCCAGCCTCAGCGCGGGTTTGGAGGTGTAACATCCAGGTCCAATTAAACCTGAACCCAACCCAATTAGGATTCGTATAACTCAATAAAGTTATTAATCAACGTTAAATAACCTAAATCGATCAATTAACTGTAAATTCGTTCGGTCAAAATCAACTGAAAATCGAGCGCATCGTAATGCGTGCCCGAAAAAGCCACGACACAAATTCAGAAACCGCGAAACGAACCAAGACCGCCACTAAATCCAATTCGACAACAAGACCAACATAACGATCGTTTGTCAATCAAAATCGTTTGGTATTTTTGGATCACAAAATTTAAACCTAAACCAAAACCGTATCTCGAAAAGTTCGGGGATCCAAACCCACTCAAAAGTATATCAATATTATACTCATTTTGATCGTCGTTTAGAGACGATTAAATCAAGATATTACGCGTCGAAATCTGACATTCGAGGCACGAATACGGAAGACATTTATATCTCAAAAAATAGTAATAAAAAATTAAAATTTTAGTTACGACTGCTACTGGCTAATTAAAAAAACAGTAATACAACAGTAAAAAATAAATAAAATTATAATAATGACATTCCAGCATGTTGACATCAACATGCTAGCATCAGCATGCTGATGTCACTAATAATATTGCAAAAAATATATATTGAAGAGGAAGGTTCCAGGAAGAAACCTTCCCATCCTCTTTCCTACTTAAGCCAATTCCAGCCGTAAGTCATATGTCTCCTTTTCTTTTCCCTCTCCTAATTTTCTTCTCAAATTTTTCCATTTTCTCCAGCCATCTTCTCCAGCAGTTCCTTCTCCTTAGCTGCAAGAGCAGCTCCTATTGTTCAACCATTGGTTGAATTCTCTGCCGCTAATGCCATTCTCTTGAAGTCCTGGAGGTTCTGCTGCAGCCTTCCTCCATGCGGCAATTGCTGCATGCTTGATCAGCCCACTTGTGATCTTCCAAAAAAAGGGTACAATCTCTGCCTTTTCTCTTGATGCCATTGCATGTGTTCTCACAGTGGATTTCCCTTTTGTTGGGAATTTTTGGGACCTTATATCATGCAATAAGCTTCAAAAAATGTTAAATCTTAATTAGATCCTTTGATGTCTGCTATATATATACATTTATATATATAAAGGAGAGATCCACTGATTTTATATTAGTCCCTATTCTATAGAGAGCTTGATTAAAGATATTAGAAATCATCAAATATTGAATTTTAGTTTCTTCAATTATCTGTTGGATTGCTATATAAAAAGGGTTCTCACAAGGAAAACTCGCATTAACAGATAAAAGAAATTTTCTGGAATTCAATTCCCTGAATACTGTAAACTAAAGAAATTTTCTGGAATTCATACTGTAAACTATTGTGTATATATAATTGTTTATATTATAATTCAACAAAAGATAAAATAAATTTGGATTCAATTCTCTGGATACAGTAAGTTGTTATACAGTAAATTGTTATTATATACTTGTTTATATCATAATTTAACAAAAGATAAAAGAATATTTTTATATATACAATAACATGCGTAAATAAGATATACTGATAAACGTGTGTTGCTCAGCCTCGAAGCCAACACAAATATTACATTTTAAGTTCAACAATGCGGAGCCACTAGTTAAGTTAGTTATTTTAACTCTTGGGTTCTTCTCTGGAAATTGTTAGACAAGTTTAAAGCTGTCTCCAATAACATTTTTTTATCATCAGTTGGAGTTTATTTGAAATCTGATCTTCTATCGCAATTCTGACATTGGTACATCTAAGTTTTCATATGTACAGTTCAACGTGTGCTACAACGGGCATACTAAATGATACTATTGCACCTAAATGACTTCAAATCATGTCTCATTACCCAATATTTAACAAATTGAAAACTAAACCATAAATTTTATTTAATTCCTAAAATCCCCCATAAATTTTTGAACAACACCTAGAGAATATGGAATTGGGGATACTTGAGTATTATAGCATAACATATGATGTCCTCTCCTGAATGATAGTAAATATATATATATATATATATATATATATATATAAATGATAAAAAATTGTTAGAAGCATGAAATGTTTGAGCACATAGAAGTACTACATGGGTATAGTTGGATTAACACCTAACATAACATGTTACTATTTGAATGAATATATTTTAATCTATAAATCAGGTACCTCTATAGAACAGTGATACCAATAAAATCATTGATAAAAAAAATCTAGATCCATACAGTCAACTACAAAAGTATATAAGACAGAAATAAGTAGTCAAGAAAGAAAAGTTAAATGCTTAATTAGTGATGCCATTTAATCATGCTGGTATTGGTGACTCTCGCATGAGGAACGCATGCGGGTAATTAAGCTAGTTCCGCTGCATCACCGCCCGGATGCAGTCTAAAATTTACAAGAGTTCTCGCATAATGGACGCATGCAAGTAAATAAGTTAGTCCAAAAGAGATTGCAAAGGAAGTTACGGATTGGTAGTTGGAATGTTGGCACTTTAACTGGAAAATTGATGGAGATAGCGGATACGATGGAAAGAAGGAAGATTCATTTACTATGTCTTCAAGAGACTAAATGGGTTGGAGAGAAAGCAAAGGAGATCGAGAAGACAGGCTTTAAACTTTGGTATTCATGAAAAGATAAGTGTAGAAACAGTGTTGGAGTGGTTGTTCATAAGGATTTGAAGGATTGTGTAGTTGAGGTGCAAAGATTCGGGGATCGGATTATTTTGCTAAAATCGGTGCTTGAAGAAGAAATTATGAATATCATCTCAGTTTATGCATCACAAATTGGTTTAGATGAAAAGACTAAACAAGATTTTGGGAGGATCTGAATAAGATTTTACCAGGAATCCCACAAAGAGAGATGATTTGCATAGGTGGAGATCTTAATAGACACGTGGGAAAAGATGCTTCAGGGTATGCTAGTGTTCGTGGAGGACATTGTTTTGGGGATAGAAATGAAGAGGGAAAAGTCATTCTGGATTTTGTAACGGCATATGATCTTTTCATAGCAAACACTCTCCTCAAGAAGAGGGAGGAGCATTTACTTACTTATAAGAGTGGGCCAACTAGAACACAGATAGATTACTTTGCGTTGATGAGAAGAGATCGGTTGTGTTGTAAAGATTGCAAAGTAATCTCAGGAGAGAGTTTGACAACTCAACATTGCTTGTAGTCTTGGATGTGCAAACAAAAGGCCTGGTAAAGAAAAGGAGGGTTCCTAAGATCACTAGAACTAGATGGTGGAATCTTCCACGGAAGCAATCAGGCTTCAAAGAGAAGGTTTTAGAAGACTTATCTTGGGATTGTAGCAGAAGTGCAAACGAGATGTGGAAGGCAGTAGCATCTTGTATCCGAAAGGTAGCCAAAGAAATACTAGACGAGTAGAAGGGATGAGCTCCAGGTCAAAAGGAGGCTAGGTGGTGGAGTGAAGGGGTGCAAGAGAAACTAAAAATTAAAAGAGCGTGCTTTAAAGCTATGTCTAAGGATAGAACAACGGAAACTGTCACAAACTATAAAATAGCGAACAAGGAAGCAAAGAATGCTGTAAGCTAAGCTAAGTCAAAAGCTTATGATGTTTTTTATAAAAATCTCGACTCCAAGGAGGGCCAGAAGGATATATTCAGGTTGGCCAAAGCAAGAGAAAGAAAGACCAAAGACCTTTCTCAAGTGAGATGCATTAAGGACGAGGAAGGTCACGTGCTTGTTACTCATAAGGACATAGAGAATAGATGGGAGTAGTACTTCCATAAATATTTCATTGGGGAAGGAAATCGAGAGATCACTTTAGGTGATCTAGCTAGTAGTGAAAGTTACTTGAATCGTACAAGCTATAGACGCATACAAAGAAAGGAAGTAGAGGAGGCTTTGAAGGTTATGAGACCTGGGAAAATGTGAAACCGGATGACATCCCTGTAGAAGTTGGAGAGTTTTAGGTGAGCGCGGTTTGACTTGGCTTACAAATCTATTCAATGTTATTTGGCGAAGCAAGAAAATGCCTGAAGATTGGAGGAGGAGTATCGTAGTGCCTCTTTATAAGAATAAAGGAGACATTCAAAATTATTCAAATTACAGAGGTATCAAGCTGATGAGTCACGATTCATGCCAGGTCGCTCAACTATTGAAGCCATCCATTTGTTGAGGAGAACAATGGAGATTTATAGAGCTAAAAGGAAGAACCTCCATATGATCTTTATTGATTTGGAGAAGGCTTGCGATTTTGTCACACGAGAGATATTGTGGAGAGTTTTGGAGAAGAGACAAGTACATGTCCTATACATTAACCTCATAAAGGACATGTATGATAGGGCTTTATCTTGTGTAAGGACCCCGTCTGAGAAGATTGTCTATTTTGACATCAACATTGGTTTACATCAAGGTTCATCTTTGAGTCCATTTCTTTTTTACTTTAATTATGGACGAGTTGACAAGTCACATTCAGGATTAGTTACCTTGGTGTATGTTATTTGCTGATGATATTGTGTTGATTGACGAGACTAAAGATGGAGTCAATGAGAAGCTTGAGGTCTGGAGACATGCATTGGAGACTAAAGGATTTCGTATAAGTAGGGCTAAGACGGAATATATGGAGTGCACCTTTGATGCAAGTAATGGTGAAGGAATTGAGGTGAAGATTGGTGACAATAACATTCGGAAGAGAGATTCTTTTAGATATCTGGGATCTATTTTGCAACAGGATGGGGAAATTGATGAAGATATTACTGATAGAATAAATGCAGGCTGGCTAAAGTGGAGAGGAGCCTCTGTTGTTCTCTGTGATAAGAAAATTCCTTTAAAAATTAAAGGAAAGTTTTACAAAGCAACCGTGAGACTTGCTATGCTCTATGGATCTAAATGTTGGCATGTGAACCATAAACATATGCAGAGAATGGTTGTAACAGAAATGAAAATGCTAACGTGGATGTGTGGACACACATGTAAAGATCGGATTCGGAATGATGCAATCAGAAAGAAAGTTGGTGTAGCTCCGATCGAGGATAAGATGCGAGAAAAGCGCTTAAGATGGTTTGGTCATTTGCAAAGAAGATCAATGGATGTACCAGTTAGGAGATGCGAGTGTTGGGATGTTGAGCCGGCTAAGAGAGGGTGACGACGCCCCAAGAAGTGTTGGAAAGAGACTATACGAAGGGATCTTAGTTTTTTGGATATAAGCCCGGGATTGACCCAAGATAGATTTGAATGGAGGCGAAGAATCCATGTAGTCGACCCTACTTAATTGTGGGAAAAGGCTTTGTTGTTGTTGGTAGTGGTGGTGGTCTTGGTGACTCTCACACCAGACTGTGCGAGGGTGCGGTGACCCTCAACTGGGCGGAGGAAAGGAAGCACAGTTAGGGCAACGGCCGTCAAGTGCGCAATCTAGGATCCCAGTCCTTTTACACTTTTACGCGAGCTCGCAGTGTTTTTACACCTCGTTGGGATCCCGACTTTTGACCAGTTTTGTTGACCTTCTGTTTTAGGACACCCAGGCGAGGGATTCTCGGTTTTCAGTTTTTTGTACAAGCTTGTTTGCTCGTACTAGTCGGGTCAGTTTCTAGAGTGATTTTTCTGCAAAGTCTCTCTCACCCGCCTCTGGGGCGTAGTTTTGGAGTAGACATTTCCTCTATTGGATCGCATTTCCAATAAGAGAGCAAGACAGAAGAGCCTCTTAGGAGACTACCTCACCGCTTGAGTTTTGGTTACTTTCCGCCAACAGGCTTGGCGATGCTACATCAGAATCATCTAGGGTTACATTTGAAGGAGTTACAGCTAAACTCGGAATAAAGCATAATGGATCTTGTCTTAGAGATGAAGTCAATATTAAGTTGTGTTGGCTAGAATTGATTATAATTAAGTTAGTAGACGTGTTGTGAACTTAGTTATGATGCATTACACAACACTGCATGCCTACGGAGGTACCCCAACCCTAAAGCATTATCCACGCCTTAAAAGTCATAGTGTGAGGTCATACATAAACCAAGACCACAGACTATTCATTAGACTTGAAAAGATAAATACAAATGAGAACCAGATTAGAATATTATCCTTTTTCATCATCAATAACTAAGAGTTAAATACAGCATCATCTCACCAACTTCTTATCAAGATTCATAACCTGATCTCAATGACAAGAAAACAACGTTTACATATAGGCCATAAATTAATTTTTTTGATGTAAAAGAGGGAGATCTCCCGATGCGGGAGTCACCACAGCAACGCTTCATTAATAAAAAGGTAGAGTACATTGACGTGAAGCCCAAAAATTGTAAAGAGCATTACAATGCGATACAATATTCTCTGAATAAAACCTCTGATTTTTAAATATCAATTCATTCCGACCAGTCCATATGGGCAAAAGCACTGCAAACGGTTTAGAACAGTCATCCGACAAACCCATGCCTACTGCGTCGATCTCCAAAATGCCTCTAACTCGCTGACCTCGACCCAAGGAATCCCCGCCTCCCTCCAGATCTGTGCCGATGTCGCACAACGAATAAAAGATGGTCCGCATCTTCCACTGCGCCCTCACATCTGTCACAACACGTGTCTGCCAAGCCAAACAGTCCCCCCCTCCTCGCTTTATCACACAACGGTTTCTTCTCAGAGACCAGAGGATAATCTTCACTCTGCACAGGATCCCGGCGGCCCAAATAACCTTCATATCCTGACACAGCTCCTCGTCTCGCTCCACTGCCGACCTTCTCATCGCATCGTAAGCTTTCTTAACTGAGAATCTCGCCCCTTCCCATACAAAATGGTCTGCCTCCTGAGACAACTCCCCCGGCGGAGGTATCTCCGCCAACAACCACATAAAGTCCTCCATGCGTTGATCCGACAAATCCGAGACGAATCGCGATGCCCACGAGCCAGAGTCCGCCACCTCAGCAAGAAGCGCATCCCTTGCAGCTGCCAGAGCCAACAGTGTAGGGAAACACCGCCCAAGAGCGCCCTCCCCCATCCAGTCGTCAAGCCAAAATCTAAACATATGGCCGTTAACCATCCTCGGACGCAAATAAGGAACAAGATTCGGCAAAACGGCACGGATCCCGACCCATAGCGGCGATTCGAATCTCCTTCTTTCTGCCACCAAAGCCCCCTTGACACCATAAATACTCCTTAAGACTTTGGCCGCCAGCGAGTTCGAAGATCCCCAAATCTGATTCACCCACTTGGCCAACAAAGCTTTGTTCATGTCCACATCACGGACCCCAAGGCCTCCATTACAAATCCCCTCCGTAACATCCAGCACACCAGATGCAGCCCGGACCTCTGTTGTATCCCGTCCGACCAGAAGAAGGACCTTATCAAAGACTCAACCTTCCTTCTGACCCCAATCGACATCAGCCGATTGGAATAGAAGAAGAACGGGATGGCTGTGAGAACGTGCTTAAGGAGGGTCAACTTCCCTCCCCTAGACAGAGCGATCGTCTTCTATCCAACCAACCTCTCCTCCATTCTGCGCACCACGCTATCCCAATCCGACTTCTTAAGTCTGTCATCTACCAACGGCAATCCCAGATAGGAGATCGGGAGGCCCCCCAGGGGCACCCCGCCCACTCCGCGACCATGTCATACTCCGAAACGTCCATCTCGAAACTAATCACCACCGACTTTTGCCTGTTGATCTGAAGCTTAGAGAGGCTGCCAAAGTTATCTACCAGAAGCGTTGCATTATGGTTCTGTTTTTCTGAACCCCTAAGAAAAATCAGTGTATCATCAGCATACTGAAGCAACGGGACAAAAATATCCCCTAGCCGGAAGCCCTCGCACCAATCAACCTCCATTGCACGTCTGAACAAGACCGCCAAACAATCTGCCACAAGAACAAAGAGCATAGGAGCTAGCAAGCATCCCTGACGGACACCTCGTTGGGGCTGGAAGAAACCTCCTTCCGACTTGCCATTCACCAAAATCGAACAGGAGGATGTAGTGACACATCTCTTCATCCATTGAACCCAAACCTCAGGGAAACCCCTCCACCGCAGAGAGGTCCACAAGAATTTCCAGTTGACGCAGTCATAAGCTTTGGCATAATCAATCTTCCATAGTGCCCCCTTTCTTCTTCGACCGCTTCCATTCGAGGTAGATTTCCGACGCCATGACAAGACCATCGCTATTTGACGTCCCGGAATGAAAGCGGACATCCCCTGAAGCATCACCGAGTCCATAACCACCTTGAGCATGTTCGTCGTCACTTTTGCCACTACCAGGTAGAAAGCATTGGAAATCGAAATCGGTCTGAAGTCCCCCACCCTCAACGGATTTTCCTTCCTTGGAAGAAGAAAGATCAACGCCCAATTGACTTTTTCGAAGTCTATATTGCCATCCCTGGATTCACTGAGCACCTCCAAAACTTCCACCTTCATAAGATCCCAAAACTCACGGTAGAACAGTACAGGAAATCCATCAGGACCCGGAGCCCCATCCGCATTCAGGCCCCATACTGCCCGCCTCACTTCCTCAGAGAAATCAGTTAACAACAACTTCGTATACCCGGCAGGCCATAAATTAATATATAAATATATATATATAAGAAAGGCTAATGGGCAAATAGAGAATTTATACTTATGAAACATTAAACTACTATACAAGAATATAAAAAATAGTGGTTAAATTTGGGGACATTTCCTTAAGGTAGTTTGAAAATCTTCCTCATAGCAAGTAGTTGTATGCCTTACTACTTGCTTCTTTTGTAACCACTTTAAATGCTTGTTTATTTTAATAAATTTTTGGGAAGTACCAGCGCTCGCTGACGCCTCTTGTTCCTTGCAGTTTTGTCAAGCAAGGAGCCTGAATTGCAGTAGCTGGTTGATGTTTCCTGGCATCCGTACATAGCAGACGGTACAGTTACTTTTGTCAGTTTTTGTTCAATTCATAATGTAAATGCTTCCTTTTCTCTTCTTTAAATTTTGGGATATATGTATAACTGTCGGGATATTGTATATCATGGAAATTAATGGAATGCAATATTGGTGGCACATCTTCCTGTTGTCCTGTGGTTGTGAATATTGAATTGAATGCCATGGCAGAAATGCAAAAACGCGAAAAATTTCCCTGTATTTTCCTATACTTATTGTGATGTTTAGTGAATGTTGTATTGCGAATGCGGCGTAAACGGGTGTCCGGATCCGAGGGCGTCACAGGAGGGAGGTTGGGATTCAGTGGGTGGAGATTGGAGGGGCTGAGGAGTTCTGGAGGTCTGTTCATTTGATGGGCGGCAACTCTAGTGATGACGTTTTCCAAGACGTTTGTGGTTATGTGGGCCATCTGGCTCGGGCGAAACGACGTGGTCTTCAATAATCAAAGTTTCTTTTTGGAAAATGTAACTTCACATTGTAAAGCCCTATATCAATCTTGGCTACACTGATATTGTATCTTTAACTTCTATGTCTTTAATAAATTGCGGTGACTCCCTTTTTAGGGGGATCGTCCTCTTTTTCTATGAAAAGAAGAGTGGAAATGACTTCCAAAAATGATATTCAACATCTAAGAAAGTATGTCGCATCGTGCAAATGAGTATGGAGTTGTTGATCCATCATCCACAATGTCCAAAATACTACAATGTCCAAAATACTTTTTTGAGAAATGATGGGATGGACCTCCATGAGAGATTCATCCAAAAGTCCAAAAATACTTGTCTTTAATCTATCATTTCCCAACGTGTGTGCAATTACCTTGTTGCTCTATCTATATCTTCATAAATGAATTATCTTGTTGCTCTATCTATACCTTCATAAATGAATCCCATTAGCAGATATAACCCATTAGCGGATATTTCTGAATCTTACCATTCGTACGGTAGAACCAAGACCAAGGGCTTGGTTATTATGTTCACAGAGGTTACACCATGACAAAAAGAACTACTTATAAGAATTGTATTGAGACGTTTTCCTTGAGGTTTAGAAGCATATGGACTCCTCTTCCATGCATTTGAAGTAAAAAATAACTTGTGAGAATCATGTACGCTGAAAATTCTCTACGACGTGAGCAGGTCTCGGACTATATATCGTTCTTGATATGGACCATTATCACGCGATATATCGACAATATATCAGTTTATCAATACAATCCGTCGATATGCAAGGTTTTCCAAGTATAATTCACACCATTTGACTGATATCGACCTCATTTCGCTCGATAGTGATCCTACTAATGCCGCTTGTTGGTTTTTGCTTTGGAGGAGGCATTTGGAAGGTGCTTTTTATATTTGTTATGCTTTTTGATGTGGATTTGGTAGGGATTGTATATATTGATGTTCTTGTGCTTGTTCTTGAGCTTTTTCCTAGTGATTAAGATACCATTTCTTCAATATGTTGAGATCTTAAGGGTATGCTTTTGAGGTTTTTACTGGATTTATTCGTAACTACTTTAAGATGCGATTATTTCTCTTAAATATTGTATCAAGTTCGACCTGCAATTTCTAACTTTTAAGATCCAACCTTTATGCATCAAATATTTACCTAATTGTTAGGTTTATGTAATCTCCTTTAAGACATAATATTTTTTTGTAATAAATAATACATCTAAGTATATAATTAAGAGTAAATTACACAAAATTCCCTAGACTATACACCCAATTTTAACGTCGTACCCAAACTTTAAAAAGTAAAAGTATAGTATCCCATCTATTAGTTAAGTTACAATGTAGTCTTTATCTAACGGGAACACCTTACTGCCATTATCTTTTGAATGTATAGGACGAAAGTGCCCTCATTCACATATGAAGACAAAGATTATTCTTTTTATAATTTTTTTCTGCTCTCTACATGGGGAAGGGGCATTCTTTTCCATGGCCGAGACAAGGCATTCGTCAAATGGATGCAGCAAGCACCGCTCCATCAGCCCAAACAAGTCATACACCAAGCAGCCCGCTCGGTCTTTTTCCTCCTCGTCTCCAGCTCTGTTCTCCTATGCCAATGGAGGGATCAGATTGCGAGGGTGGTTCACTACAACCGGCGGCAGTCAGCGGATGGTCGTGTTGTCTCAGGTGAGGGATGCAGCGCCCTTGGGGAAGAAGAGGAGGATGAAGCTATTAGCTCTAGCTTGGCCCTTGAACTTGCCCTCCATTAAGGAGCACAAACGGTTCAATCCCACGGTGGCGTCATGTGCGACCCTCGAGTCGGAGGCATTCACCCAGAGATCAGGACACAACTCCTCTGCCATGGGTTGGAGCAAGCACGTTGTTGCACATGGCATGTGGGATCAGATGGGCATTGGGGAGCATGAACCCCTTATGCCATGCAGTGTGCCGACTCTGCAGGTTGCGGGATGGTTTTACAGCGCCTTAGAGAGAGCCATGCTTCTTAGAGGTGAGGACTTCCCTTCGTTGAAAGCTACATTTTTTGCTGGACCAAAGCAGAAGGATGCCGCGGGTCAGAAGCAAAGAGCTGTTATGCAGGAGCAATAGCAGTCTGAGGAGCAGATGGTGCATTTATCGTTCGAGCCAACACTGACAATGTGGCCACACGTTTAGAATCCCCATTGTACATATTTCAAGGAGTCGAATGATGAGGTGAATGTGTCTGGAAAGCGGTGAGGAGAAGTTATAAAAGATGGGCGAGTTCTTATTGGGGCCTATATCGTTGATACAGTTCAAGCATACCTCTGATTGGCTGACGATAAGCCTGACACGAGCCATGGGATTCTAGATAGAGATAGAGCTTGCAGTTTTCGAGAGTGGAGTTCGATAAAGGTTAAAATTATTCATGGCCAAGAAGTTGGTACTCGGAGGAGCACCAATGCTCGTCTTGAGGGGCCCGATATTCCGACCACGAAGCTTAACGAGATGGGTTGCACTCCATTACATGGATTGATTCCATGGATCATGCCAAAAGCTCATGCTTGAGGGGCCCGCCCATCCTTTCTTGTTGCATTCATGTGACGACACTGTCAGTCTGTCACCCACCATCCAGCGGGGGCTTGATGCCATGTTAACCGCCATGTTGGAGAAGAATGTCCCTTCCCCATGGAGAGCAAAAAATTGTAAAAAGAACAATCTATCTTCATCTGTGAATGAGGTCATTTTCGTCCTATACATTGAAAAGATAACGGCAGTAAGGTGTTTTCGTTAGATAAAGACTACATTGTAACTTAACTAATAAGTGAGGTACCACATTGTTACTTTTGAAAGTTTGGGTACACATTAAAATTAGGTCTATAGTTCAGAGACTTTTGTGTAATTTACTCTATAATTAATTAATCGGCATTTACTTTATGCATTGGTTTTTGTATTTTCTTAGTAATTAAAATGCATCTTATTTATGGAAATTATTGTGAAGGATGTACTCTATAATCTATATGTTAATTTCTTAAGGAAATCCATATGTTATTATTGCAGAAGTTCTCTTGTTTGCTTTCTAATATCTACTCGGTGTGCTAGTGTGGATACATCATAATGCGTATGGTGTAATAATATTAATATACTAAATGCACCTCATTCTTACAAATAAGCGTGTGTTTATTTTACTTACTGAACTTATATTATTTCAATTTGCATTCATAAAAAATGATATTGATTCATAAGAAAATCAATTTGTAAAGTCGCCTTTGAGATCTCAAGCGACATTCCTGTTATATCCTTGATATATCTCTTTCAGGACCTATTGATGTGATATCGATATCAATATTTCAAACCTTGGATGTGAGGAAAACTGTAGCAAATGTATATCAACATGCCACACCAAATTTCCGCATGTCTTTCCCCTTACATGGCTAATTTCCATCCAATTGGGATTAATGTAGTTAATGATCCTCTATGCCTTCTCGAAAACAGACATGTAGGGTTAATTTCATAATGTCTCTATGCATTAAGTTGCACATTGAATCCAATGTACGTTTTTTATTAATTCTCGAACGCATTATCATTTGATGGCAATAATTCCCAAATGACTTGTAATTTGAGACCATGCTTATCTTCAACCCTATCAACCACTATCATTGTCTCCATAGTTATCTCCGACTAGAGAGCCCAGCAATTTTTAGACCCACAAATATAGTGACCTCCCCGACATTATTCACTTTCCTAGATCCCACAACCTCTTTGCACTCCAAGTGAGGACCATCATAGATCAACTGGAGTCTGGAACCCCATCAGAATCAGACTTAAGTATGTGTCCCAACTCAACCAATCTCGTATCTTCTCTCATCAATGCCCCAAACCATGCCCAATACCACTTTCAATCTGTTGCTGTAGAGATAGTTTCTAGTATTATCATATGTTTATGTACCCTGTTTCTATTTCTTTCTTTTATTTAGGCATCCATGTAATTTACCCGTAAGGCCTCTCCCTATATAAGAGAGCCTAGGGTTTTCCTACGAATCATAACAAAGACTCCCTTTCGTCTAACATGGTATCAGAGCCACCCTAGGGCTCTTCTCCCTACCCCCCACCCGCCGCCCCCACCTTCTCTCCTCCTTCCCGGCGGCTTCCAGCCGCTATCGGCCCCACCAACCGCTGCCTGCGGCCCCACCAGCAGCCCTAGCCGCTGCCTGCGGCCCCACCAGCCGCCCGAGCGGCCCCACCAGCCCCTGCCTGCCGCCCTTGCGGCACCGCCGGCTGCCCGAGCAGCCCAGCCAGCCGCTGTCTGTCGCCCCAGCGGCAGCCAGCACACCTCGCGGCACCCGCACGCCGCCCCTACAGCCCCAGCGGCGCCCCCTGCCGCTCCTACAGCCCCAGCGGCAACCCCATCAGCCGCAGTAGGGGTTCCGTGGCCTCCACCAGCACTTAAGCGTCGCTCTCGAGGCCTTTCAAGGGCTGTTTTGCTTCCTTGGAAGCGTGCCCTAGACCCTTCTTCCTCGGCTTTATGGATTTGAGTGCGTAAAGGTCTACACACGTACTCAAATCCGATGCAGTTGGTGTAGACATTCATCACATTGTCTATTCTCCCTTCGTCTTCTTCCAGCAGCAGTATGTCAGAATCGAAAGTCGATTTGCCCTCCACCGGCGCATTCAAAGGTCCGGCGCCGATAGTGAAGATGGACGGGTCTAACTATGAGTTATGGGTCATGCAGTTCATGAGCCTCATGAAATCAAACGGTAAGAAACACATTCTTACCGAGGATGAGCCTGCGGAGAAGACAGGGATCTATGCCTCATGGGAGGCCGATGATGCTTATGCAAAGGTATGGTTATCGGGTACGTTGACGATGGAGATAGCGAATGATGTCCTCCATCAGCCCACTGCTAAGGCGATGTGGGACATTCTTGCTGCTACATATTCGCAGGTACGAAATGAGACAAAGATGTTGCAGCTTCAGCATGACATCTTTACGATGAAGCAGGCCGGCAGACCTCTACACTCTCTATACACATCCCTAAGAGGGATGTTTGAGAAGCTCTACAGTACCATCCCTCTGACTGCTACTCCAGAGCAGCAGAAGACGTTCCGGAACGCTACCATGGTGGGTGTTCTACTTGCTGCCCTCGATCCTGAGTATGATGCTGCACGGTCACAGATCTTAGCAGATGCAGTCATTCCTCCAGTTGAGGATGTATACAGGAGGCTCAGCCGTATCCCAGTTTCCTCCAGCTCTTCTACTCCACCCCCATCTGCGATGGCAGCTTCGCGTGGGAGAGGTGGACCATCCTCTTGGCGTGGCCGTGGACGTGGTCGTGGCTCTCAGGGAAGAGCAGGTCGCGTCAGTCAGACGTGCTCATATTGTCACAGAACTGGACACTCAGAGGAGACATGCTACTCAAAGCATGGGTTCCCAGCATCGGCACGGGTTGCAGACAGTCTCCATTACCGTCTACTGCAGATCATAGATTTGACGAACTAGTGGCCCGTCTCCGTGATATTATGCCACAGTCTTCTGGTGATTCATCTGGTGGCTCTTCTGATATTGCTGCCACAGCCTCAGCCAGTTCTTCCGCCGCTGCCAGTTCCTCAGGTAGATCTTCAGCAATCATTCCTTCACATGATATATCTGACTGGGTTATAGATTCCGGAGCTACACATCATCTGTGTCGAGATAGAGGTAGATTACAGGCCTACAGGGCTATTCCTCCAGGTCGCTCAATGCAGATAGCAGATGGTTCCCATTCACCCCTCGTTGGTCAGGGGGAGGTTTTCTTATCCTCCGCTATGCAGCTACAGAATGTTTTACATGCTCCTGAATTCTCACTGAATTTGCTATCTATTAGTCAGATTACAAAGGATTTGAATTGTCGAGCTATATTTGACCCGTCTTCTCTCATTTTTCAGGACATACTCACAGGCAAGGTGATTGGTTGTGGCTCTGAGCAGAACGGTCTATATCGGCTGGTCCGGGAATCCTATGCTGGCATCTCCGCTCACTCTGCTGGTCCAGTCTCACCTTACATTTGGCATCTTCGTTTTGGTCACCTTCCACTCCAGAAAATGCGCCATCTTCTGCCCCAGATTTCCCCAAGTTCGTCGTTTCGTTGTGAAGCATGTCAGTTAGGAAAGCATCACAGGTCGAGCTTTCCAAGTCGTCAGAGTCGGAGCAGTAGCTCCCCTTTTGAGTTGTTACATATAGATATATGGGGTCCGAGTCGTGTTCCTGATCACCAGGGACACAGGTTCTATCTTGTGGTAGTAGATGACTTTTCTCGTGTCTCTTGGGTTTTTCTTCTAAGGAATAAGTCTGAAGCAGGAGATGTTATTAAAAATTTGATTATTGAAGTGCAAAATGTTTTTTCTTCATCAGTCAAATATGTTCGGACAGATAATGCCCTGGAATTTTGTACACGTTCTCTTTCTCAATTTCTGTCTTTGAAGGGAATTATTCATCAAACCACCTGCGCATATACATCCCAACAAAATGGTGTGGCAGAAAGAAAACATCGCCATCTCTTGGATATCACTCGTACCTTATTGATTCAAAGCTGTGCTCCCATTTCCTTCTGGGGGGATGCTGTTCTTACTGCATGCTACCTGGTCAATAGAATGCCGTCCTCTGTCCTTGGAGAAAAGATACCAATTTCTCTTATTTTTCCAGACAAAGAACTATTCTCACTGCCACCTCGTGTCTTTGGTGCTGTGGCGTTTGTTCATCGTCTATCTCCTGGACTTGACAAACTCTCTCCAAGAGCAGTCAAGTGCGTCTTCGTTGGGTATTCCAGAACCCAGAAGGGATACCGGTGTTATGATCCTACTACCAACAGGTACTTTGTTAGTGCGGATGTCACTTTCTTCGAGTCGGTCATGTTTTTCTCGCCAGCCGGGGACAGAATGGTACCATCCACCACCGCTGATGATATTTTGGTTCCACCACCACCTACCTGTCTTACACCTCCACCTCCTGTGTCAGTCACTATGCCAGCACCGCCACCACCACCTCCACCTCCACCACCACCGCCACCTCCACCCATTCCACGGCGAATCATATCACCATTTCCTAACCACTATACGCGTCGGTCAGGTCCTGCTCAGCCAGCAGATCAGCCAATCACTGAGCCTCAGGTATGTTCAGATGATGTTACTACTGACGGGTCAGGTTCGGAACATATGCAGGATGACTCCTTACAGGTGGACCCCGATGATGATCTGGATGTTCCGATTGCTATTCGGAAGCAGAGACGACAGTGTGCTTCCTACCCATTTGCTTCACAGGTTTCCTTCCACCGACTCACAGGTGATTTCCAGAAGTTTGCCACTGCTTTGTCTTCCGTGGACATACCACGGACATACCAGGAAGCCTTAAAGAGTGAATGCTGGAGACAAGCTATGGAAGAAGAAATGGGGGCCTTGCAGTCCCGTGGCACATGGTCTTTGGTTCCTGCACCTCCTGATGCATCAGTTGTAAGCTGCAAATGGGTCTTTACAGTCAAATATCATGCAGATGGCACATTGGATAGATACAAAGCACGCTTAGTCGCCAGGGGATTTACACAGACATATGGTGTTGATTATATAGATACATTCTCTCCAGTGGCGAGGCACTCGACTCTGCGTATCCTCCTGTCTGTTGCAGTAGTTCGTGATTGGAGCATTTATCAGCTGGATATCAAGAATGCATTTCTGTACGGGGACTTACAGGAGGAAGTCTACATGCAGCAGCCACCCGGGTTTACTGCTGAGGGGGAGAAGCATATGGTATGTAGACTTCACAAGGCCACATATGGACTGAAACAGAGTCCACGAGCATGGTTTCAGAAACTGTCCAACCTAATTGAGCACCAGGGATTCAAGAGGTCCAATGCTGACCATTCGTTGTTTGTCCAGAAGTCCGCGGCAGGTACGGTTGTCATAATGGTCTATGTGGATGATATTCTTGTTACAGGAGCTGATATTCAGGGCATAGCAAGGGCGAAGGCATTCCTAGGTCGTCAGTTTGTTACAAAGGATCTTGGAACCCTAAGATATTTTCTGGGGTTGGAATTTGCAAGGAATGCACATGGTCTGGTGATGACACAACGGAAGTACATTACAGACTTCCTGGTTGAGACTGGTATGGATGGGTGCAAACCATCAAGCATCCTCATGGACCCCAGCATGAAGCTATATGATGATGATACTGATGAAGTGGATAAGAGGAGATATAGAGAGATGGTGGGAAAACTCCTCTACATTACTATAACCCGTCCAGACATTGCATTTGCAGTTAGCCGGGTGAGCCAGCCCAGACAGGTACACATGGATGCTATACACATGATACTGAGGTATCTGAAGTCTACTCCAGGATTAGGGCTACTATTCAGAAAGAGTGCAGATTTATCCATCTCAGCGTGTGCAGACGCAGATTATGCAGGATGCCCTAAGGACAGAAAATCAACCTCAGGGTTTGCAGTGTTCGTTGGAGGCTCTCTGGTGTCTTGGAAGAGCAAGAAACAAACGGTGGTGGCAAGATCCAGTGTGGAATCCGAATACAGGGCAATGGCCCAAGCCAGCACAGAAATGATGTGGGTTCGCTCCGTATTAGAAGATCTACATGTAGCTGTATCTCTACCTATGAAGCTTCAGTGTGACAACCAGGCAGCATTGTTTATCGCCAATAATCCAGCCTTCCATGAGAGGACCAAGCATATTGAAGTTGACTGCCATTACACCAGGGACCTGATCCAGAGAGGATTGATATCCACGGCCCATGTCAGCTCAGGAGATCAGACTGCCGATGTATTCACCAAGCCTTTGCTCAGAGGACCTTTCCAGAGATGTTCATCCAAGCTGAGCATGATCAACATCTATGCTCCACCTTGAGGGGGAGTGTAGAGATAGTTTCTAGTATTATCATATGTTTATGTACCCTGTTTCTATTTCTTTCTTTTATTTAGGCATCCATGTAATTTACCCGTAAGGCCTCTCCCTATATAAGAGAGCCTAGGGTTTTCCTACGAATCATAACAAAGACTCCCTTTCGTCTAACAGTTGCAAAAGTCAAGACAATCCCAACCACAAGTCTACCCCCTAGCACTACATCATAGATTCCATCTTTTGTACCCTATGTAGGTTTGATTTCTCATAGTCATGGCATCGTTGCTTCCCATCCAAGTGTTGTCTAATGTGTGACGGCTAACCTTAAGCATTCAAGCCCTAGATTGATGTCCCGGTGTGAAAGATAATAGCACCACTACAATACCAACAAGCTCACATAAGTTCGCCTACTACTAGGTCGACTTGTTGGATCAAGGGGGCTCCCGATCCGGATAGGCCTAGTCCACCAATCAGTCTGACCTCCCATGGTTGTCCCGATTAGATGGTCGACTGGGCCGATTAGTTGGTCGTTTTTTTAACAAGGAATTACAACTGAACTAATAGTAATGTGCTTAATGTTTGGTCGGAATTTAATTGATACTTTTATTTCACTACGGTGGTATTGAGAATGTCGGAATTTAATTGAAACTTTTATTCACTACGGTGGTATTGAGAATGTCCAAAACTATATAAATATATAGCATGTATATATAAAATAATTTATGTTGGAGTATTTGGTTGTGCGCCATATGAGTTGTAGCAGGGTAAATAGATCCTGGAGAGATTCATTTACCCCATCCACATGTTTAGTCCCACATCTACCAATGGTGGGACTTGGAGGCTCTGTGGAGGCTATATAAGGAGCCCCAGACCTCTTATATCAGATGAGAAAAAGCAATGAAGATATGCCCCTTTGAGGGCTTCTCCCGTGATTTCATTCCGCTCCTCACGGAGTAGGGTTCCACGTAAAATATCGTGTTCAATGATGTTTATTCTTTATTTCTGATACTTGCTTCCGCATGTTTATTTTCTAACATGGTATCAGAGCGGGTCGATTCTCGGAGATTTTTATGTTATTTTTTTATTTCAAGAATCGGTTCTTGATTATCATTGAAGATTTATTTGAGAAGATTTGTTGATCATGATTCCTCAAAGATCATTCATATTCAAGGATCATAAATATTGCTTGGAGAACTGTTCATCTAATATTTTCTTCGTTCGGAGATGTATCTATTGCAAGCCGCAATGAATCTAGATCCAGATCCAGGCGCACATCGGGGTTCCCGCGAATCCCAACAGGCGTACGCCCACAGCAACCCTTGTGGCGTGCGCAAGCATCTCCATCGCCATCTTCCAGTTCCGGTGGCAAGATGGCTTGTAACGGCAGCCTCTAGCGGAGGCACCCAGGCGAGGCAGTCAACCATCCAGGAGGCACGCTCCAAGCGTGCACAAACATCCAGGCCAACCCTCTCGTACAGGCGCGCCATCGCGCTCCAACGCAATCACACTCCGTCGCGAAGCAGCAGGCGGTGTCGTGAAGCAGCAGGCGCCGTAAATCCCTCCAGCACCGGCAAGCGGCATCGCCCGCAACCTTACTCACGCAGGCGATTAATCCAGCCGCAGAAACCCCAGCCGCAACAGGAGAAACAGCCGCGCAAGCGGCGAGCCCCTGCGTGCAACTCTCTGGCGGCGCAAGGCCGCTTCGAGCTCTCACATCATGCGGCGTTCGAGCCCTCCGAGCCCCCCTTTCTCTCAGCAGCGATTTCTTCTCATCCTCTCCAGAAACCCAATGGCGGCGACGATTTCTTTTGAGAAGGGATTCCCCGTTGGGAACCGTAACTGCACGCATGTTTTATTAAAAAAAGGAAAAAGTTGGTTATTTGTTTAGGAACCCAAGGGGGGGTTGCTACCTATTAAAGCCCTATAAGTGGATACAACAAGTTGGGCCCATGTGGGCCATATCGTAAAAAAAAGAGGAGAGAGGTGGGCTCAGTCGTAAAAAAAAGGAATTGAAAAAAAAAGGCGCGTACATAATACAAAAGCCGTACGCATTTAAAAAAAATTGGAAAAAAAAGATGGTTGCACGGTTTTAAAAAAAGAAGAAGAAGAAGAAGAAATTAAAAAAAAATGTTGCCGTAAAAAAAATGGAACGGCCAAATGTTATCCATGTTTTTGAAAAGCCGAAGAAAAATTTGTGGTCGGTTAATTAGTTTTGCTTTTCCCCATTTTATTGTATTCTCCCAACTTTATCGATGTCTCTTTTTCCGACAAGTATGGGAGAAAGGGGGAGTATTATGTAGAGTCACAGGTCTTGCTCTAGATTCCAGATTCAGATGTCAGTCTCCAAACCAGCCAATTGTTCAGACTCTACAGTTCAGACATTCAGACTCGACGATTGATTCCGAGTCTCCAGTTTCAGACACGCACATGGATGCGGTCTTTTTTTCAGATGAACAGATGTTTTGCCATCGTTTGTTCAGTGATCCCCATCATTCTTCTTCTTGTTGTTCGGTCAGAGTTTTCATGTGAATCATAGGTACTCCAGAGTAGAGTATCATTCTCTGAGCCAGATGGGAGAGACTCAGAGTAGTCCGACGAGGAGACTCATTTCCAGTTGCAGTGACTCTGATAGGCGCAGTTCAGAGCACATGCTCTCAGACGAGGAGATTCAACGGACTCACACTCCATCCCGTTCGTCCTCCTCACATGCACGTCATGAGAAGCAACGTCCTCGACAGCAGCAGTTGTCATGTTGGGTTGATATTGTCCGTAGTGTCCTGTAGCGTGAGTTGAGTTTCTTTCTGTTTGTTTGTCCAAGCTGAGCATTGCATGCTCCAGCTTGAGGGGGAGTGTTGGAGTATTTGGTTGTGCGCCATATGAGTTATAGCAGGGTAAATGGATCCTAGAGAGATCCATTTACCCCATCCACATGCTTAGTCCCACATCTACCAGTGGTGGGACTTGGAGGCTCTGTGGAGGCTATATAAGGAGCCTCAGAACTCCTCTATCATATGAGAAAAAGCAATGAAGATATGCCCCTTTGAGGGCTTCTCCCGTGGTTTCATCCCGCTCCTCACGGAGTAGGGTTCCGCGTAAAATCACGTGTCCAATGATGTTTATTCTTTATTTCTGATACTTGCTTCCGCGTGTTTATTTTCTAACAATTTATATATTTACACTACTGACTAAATAGATGCTAGACTACTAATTAATCTGTATTCAGTGATCTAACCAATTGAATATTGGCTACCAACTTTCACAAGCTTGGATACTATAAAGATAGTATTAGATGGCCAATTGGATCTCTTCAAGACCTAATTACATTGCTCTATTTAGTCTCATATTGCTAATTATTGGACTTATGTGTATTAGTAAGGATATATGAAGAGACTTACATGTGGCTTCTAAGATATTGTCCAATCCTCGGTGGCTTCCCTCGATGGTTTCATTCCACTCCTTGGGGAGCATGGTTACAAGTAAATCCAAGTTTTTATTATTGTTTTTTATTATGTATTTTATTTTTTATACTTTCATAAGGTATCAGAATAAGTCGATTACAGAACTACTTTTCAAATTTCAATTTTATTTCATCTCAAAGTTCAGGTTTCCTAAAGTAATTTCAAAGTTCATGTTGCAGTTTTACTCTTGGTCGTGTTGAAGATTGAGTGGCTATGAGTTAGGGTTTTTCATACTATTGCATCTACCGTTTCACCACGATTTAATGTTTTGTCTCTGAGGTCATGCCATCAACTGAAGGCAATTGCTCCCTCTGGCATGGACAGTGTTGCGAGATCAATCAGCTAGAAGGGTAACTACACATTACGATACATGCACGAGAACAGATGCTCCCAGCAACGTCAACAAGAGGATACAATGACGGAGACACCTTGGATGATGACTTCACTTCATCATCTGGAAGACGATTAACAATCCCCAGTGTGGAAAAGAGAATGAGAGGATGAAATTGCACGTCTTATTATGGATATCTAAGGGTCCTTGTATAGGACAAAACCCTAGAGAGCTCAATACGGGAAAAATGCATAAGTGCCCCTATGAATAACTAAGAATCGTAAGAATACATTATTAACACTCCCCCTCAAGTTGGAGCATTTTTATCAGTCATGTCCAACTTAGAAACTATCCATGAGAGGTGCTTCTTGGGTAAGGCCTTTTTTAATACATCTGCAAGCTGAAGATCTGTGGTGATGTGAGTAGTAGTAATCTTTCCACTTCTGACGGCGTCACGAACAAAATGGCAGTTAATCTCTATATGCTTGGTTCTCTCATGGACCACAGGATTCGTGGCAATGTATATAGCAGATTTGTTGTCTTAGTATAGTGGAATAGGAGTGGTGACAACATATCAATAGCCACGTGATCTCACAGGTAGCTTGAGCCATCGTCCTATACTCTGCTTCTGCACTGGATGTGGATATAACCGTATGTTCCTTGCTTCTCCATGAAATAAAGATTCCTCCAACCATCATATCATATCCCGTGGTGGAGCGACTATCCGTCTGGCGAACTTGCATAATCATCATCAGCATATACGATAACATCAGTATACTCATTTGCCCCATAAAAGATGTCATGCCCTGGTGATTCCTTCAAGTATCGTAGAATCTGGAGAACATCCTGCCAGTGATTGTAACAAGGTTGTTACATGTGTTGGCTAGTTCGGCTCACTGCATAAGAAATATCCGATCCGGTGATAATGAGGTAAAGAAGTTTGCCAACCAGGATTCTGTATCGAGTAACATCTTCGAAGACAGGATCAGAGGATATGAAGTGTTTCTTTGGATCTGCGGGAATACCATAGGGTTTGCATCCAAGTAATCCGGCTTCAGTAAGGATGTACAGACAGTATTTCCTCTATGAGAGACGAAGGCCCTCTGTAGTGAGTAGTACTTCTATGCCCAAGAAATAGCATAATGGACCAAGGTCCTTGGTAACGAACAACTTTTAAAGAAAGACCTTGGTCTCTAGTACCCCTTTATCATCATCACATGTGACAACCGTATCATCCGCATAGACAGCAAGTATAACAGTACTAGTTGTTCATCTTCTGACAAACACAAAATAGTCAGAGGTTGTTCTCTGAAAGCCAAGAGTGTCGATTTATGCAGTAAATATGTCGAACCATGCCCTTGGGCTCTGCTTTAGACCATATATTGTCTTGCGAAGTCAACATGCACACTCCCCCTCGACTTCATAACCCGGAGGCCGCATCATGTACACCTCCTCATCAAGATCTCCATATAGGAATGTGTTTTTCACATCTAATTGAAATGTAGGCCAGGCCTTATTAGCTGCAACTGAAAGGATAGTCCTTATAGATCCAATTCGTGCAACAGATGAGAATGTCTCAAAGTAATTCACTCCATATATCTGTGTAAAGCCTTTGGCCACAAGACGAGCCTTTAATCTGTCAATGGACCCATCCGGTGATTGCTTGGCTGTGAAGATCCATCTGCACGCCACAGGTCTAGTCCCCTTTGGACATTGTCCCAGATCCCATGTCCCCCTGGAAGTAAGAGCGCCCATCACTTCGTTCATGGCATGTCGCCATCCTGAATCCTACAAAGCACTGTGGTGGTCTCTTGGAATAAAAATAGACATGAGAGCATCTGCATATCTTCTGTCAGTCCATGATAAACTAGCAATGGAAGTGAACTGAGACATGGGATGAAAAGTATATTGCCTTTTATTACTGCGTAGAGCAATGAGAAGCTCCTGAGGATCATCCGGGACAGCAGTGGAGGGGACACTTGAAGAAGGCATAGCATCCTACAACAAAGAAACATGTAAAGGAACATCTCGTTGCGGAGATATTTGCTTGCACTTATAGACAATGGGTGGAGGTGGGAGATCCAGAGGACTATCTGTAACAGATTGAGTGAAGAAGTTGGTCTGCTCAAAAAAGGTTACATCTGCAGAGATATAATAGCAATGTCCAATAGGATCATAACACATGTAACCTTTTTGAATACGAGAGTAGCCAAGGAAAACACATTTGATGGCACGAGGAGAAAGTTTGTCTACAGCATGAAAATTATGAACAAAGGCCATACATCCAAAGATCTGCAAGGGTAGAGGAAAAGGTGACTTAGTTGGGTATAGCAGGGAGAAGGTGGTGGATCCATTAAGGGTTGGAGATGGAACTCTGTTGATAAGATAGATGGCGGTCAGAATAGCATCACTCCAATAGGTTTTAGAAACTTTCATCTAGGTGAGGAGGGAGCGGGCAATATTTAGTAGATGTCTGACTTTCCTTTCCGCTACCCCGTTTTGCTGGGAAGTATAGGGACAGGAGGTTTGATGAATGGTGCCCTGGGATACAAAGAAGTTTGTTAGATCATGTTAGTAAATTCCAATGCATTGTCAGAGTGAAAAACCTGAACACCTAAGGAGAAAATATTCTTGACATAATGGAAGAAATTCTTGACAATATTATTAATCACCGAACGTTCTTTTAACAGATAGACCCAAGATGATCGACTGTAATCATCAACAAAAATGACAAAAAACTTATGTCCACTTAGAGTACGGACTGAACAGGGTCCTCAGTCCCCAAATATCACAATGGACTAATAAAAAGGGACTTCGCGACGTGGTTCAGTACGAGTAGAGAAGGAAGCTCGATGATGTTTTCGAAATGACATGCCTCGCACTCAAATGGCTTGATCATAGAAAGTTCGGGGAACATTAAAGAGATGGCATTTGATGATGGAAGACCGAGGTGAAGGTGCCAGAGAAGAGGAGCTTCGAAGATTGACGCAACGCCAGCAAAACTAGAATCAGAGGGGATGTCAAGATAATAGAGGTCGTTCTTTTCATGTCCCCACCAGAAATCTGTCTCGTCCAGATGTCCTGAAAATAACAACATAATTCATCAAAGATAATTCTACAGTTAAGCGCAGTGCATAGCTTATATACAGATAAAAGACTAAATGTAAGAAGGAGCGTAGTGAACTCCAGTCAGTCGGAGTTTAGAGGAAAACTCCACAGTGCCCACAAGAGGAAAACTCCACAGTGCCCACAACAGTGACAGGGGATTGTGCCACATTGGCAACCCGAACAGTCTTCACAGAGGAAGACTGTTATGATGAGGTGAGAAGGCTACCTTCTCCCATTAGATGAGTCGAAGCATCAGAATCAATAATCCATGAAGGGTTGGATGCAGAAGTAGTACCTGAGGTAGTAGTCAAACTAACAGTAGGAGCATTGGTATTATTCTCATTAGTTGAGGAGTTCTGCAGAAGTTATCGTAAACGAGCATATTCAGATGCCGTAAATGGTGCCTGACTATCACCAGACAATTGATCATATGAGGCCTCAGCAGTATCATATGTGCCCTCATATGAAGCAGTCTCGTAGACACTGTTGGCATTAGGAGGCATGCCAAACTTTGCCCAGCATCGTTCAGACTGATGATTCCATCGTCCACAATGCATGCATGAGGGATAGTGAGCAGTAATGGATCGCATCCACGCCCGCGACCATAATCACGTCCACGTCCAGTATCACATCCTCGCCCACAACTAAAATCACGTCCGCATCCTCCCTGGAGGTTGGGTCATCTCCGAGCATAATGAGCAGTAGTCTCTGCGAATGGAGTAGTAGTAGGATGCTCAGTTGGAGAATCAAGCTCCTGTAGGGGACCAAAGATAATCTCAAGTGTGGGCAGCACGTCAACAGTCATAAATTGACCCTCCACATGCTTATATTTCAGGTACAACCCAGACACGCCTGCCATTCTGCACGCTCACCTATCTGTTTGTCACAGTAAGCAGGCTGAAAACTAGTAGTTCCTCGAATAGGCTTGTGAGAAACCTATAGTATTCAACTAGTGCAGTATCTCTTTGATTAGTAGACTAAATCCGAATGTAGATGTCTAAGAGCCTGGACTTGGCAGTCTTCTGGGAGTAGGTATACCCAAGACTCTCCCATATTGCCTTCATTATTTCCTTGTATAGAAGATTCGCAGCTATGTTTGGATTGATGATGTTAGTCATCCAAGTAATGACCTGGCAGTTATCCACATACCAGGTATCATAGTCCTTGTCCGTTTCCTTGGTTGGATCCATAGCAAGCACATAATTCTTTCATTGACCACCAATAAACACCTTGAACGATCGAGACCAGAGTACATAGTTCTCAGAGCCCTTCAGTTTGATAGAAGTGCCTTGTACCATCATAGAAGAAGTCGGGTACAAGGGTTTGGCTTTGTAGATGCCATGGTGGTCGTGTTAGGTCAGGGATAAGTGACCTAGAAAGGAAGATTTTGTCTTAATCACGCATCATGAAATCTAATCAAGCATTTTGAGGCCTTCGTAGTTGCTGGATGCCGCCCAAGGAGTACTGACTATGGCCATAGGTGCCTTGGAAGCACTGGTTGGATGTTGCCTAAGCAGCGTAGGTGGCCCACAAAGGGAGCAGGGACCCTCACGAGGGGTTGAGGGGAAGGGCAGCACCTCTAGAGAGCCCTTGGAGACCTGGCGTGGCACCGTTGGTGGGCAGCGAGGGCCTAGATGGGCAAGGCAATGATGCAAATGGCCCCACATAGATAGTAGAGAGCTCTCACGAGGCCCAAACAGTTAGAGCGGCACCGCATGTGCCTTATTGCGACCCTCATTGTGGATAAAGGCAACGCAGGTGAGCCCTAAGGGGCTTGCGAACGAGCAGACGGCACAGGTGAGCCCTTGGGGGAGAGAGCCCACACGATGGTTGGAGCGTAGAGTGGCAGCACATCGAGAGAGCCCACGCGAGGGCTGGAGTACCGCAGTTGGCGGCGGCGGGAAGGAGAGCCCTTGTGCGGGGCTTTGTTTTGTTTAGGGTTGGTGGTGGCGAAAGGGGATTAGGTCATAACACCGGTCTAGGATCGCTGCTCTGATACCATGTGGAAAAGAGAATGAGAGAATGAAATTGCGCGTCTTAGAGGTCTAGGGGTCCTTATATAGAACAAAACCCTAGAAAGCTCAGTACGGGAAAAATACATAAGTGCCCCTACCGGAGTTAAAATGAATAACTAACAATCGTAAGAATGCATTACTAACACCCAGCATTGAAAAATACAAAGCAGCTGGCAACCCACGAATTTATCAAGGGTAGTGCACGTGATCAGCATCGAGACTCTCTAAGTGACGCTACTGGAGGCGACGAGCAATCTCTATGCACGATGTGTCAATGGCAGTAGACGTTGGTCGATTACATCAACATTGAAAGAAAGTTGAAGGAGATCGAGGAGGAACATCCTTCACAAGGTGATGACAGTGCCTCAAATCACTAAGAGCGGTGCTGTCATGTGGTGGGTTCCTGTGGAACCCTAGCCCCTGCAGATGTGGGTTTCCAACAATCCATCCCTAATAGTGGTGAAAAAGATGGGCAATGGGTTCTTGCGTACAAAAGAAGATGGGGTGATGAGCAACTACATGAGCAGACAAAAAAAGAGCATGATTATGGTGTGGCTGAAATCTAAAAATAATAGAGGTTGTAAAAAAAGACTTGTTTGTGACCAGAAAAAAGGCAATGCTTGTGAATGCCAAATGAGCCATCATTTGAAAGAAATGGAGGTTGAGATTGCCAGAGCCAAAGTATTGTCCCTAACTACAGCATGCCACCCTGCAACAGAAGCACCAAAGTTCAACATCATCGCACCACCAAATACAACTGCACATATGTAGCAGGGGCATCCTCGACTAAATCGAAAAGTCTAATATGCAAATAACATCCCCACCTAATCCCTCCCAAATGTTGCCCCACCCATACGTGTTGACGTAATCATTATCTCCTCCATAACAACATCACATTCAGCCACACCTACTTTGCACCCACGAATCCCAGCACTTCTTTCAATGCACCCTCAGCACCCTCTATGGATCATTCACCCGATATGAGTCCCTACATGTACATGAGTATTGTCTATGGCCAACTATATCACATCTGAACCACGCAACATGATCGCGACAATCTCATGTTTTTTCCCTTCGTTCCATATTGAAAACACAACTCCTATACATTCATCAAATGAGGAAACCCACATTCCTCCTCTCCTCGAGCATTAAGAAAATTAAATCCAAACATGGTAGAGTTAAATTACATGTATTCCTTGAAAGGAGACTTGATTAGATCAAATCTCCTTAGGATCTTGATGACGATTAATTGGGATTAGTTGAGATCTTGATTGATTGAGATTGATTGAGTCAATCAGTCAAAGATTGCATTTGGGCCTTGTTGGAGTATTCGTGTATGCGCCATATTGAGTTGTAGCAGGGTAAATGGATCCTGGAGGAGATCCATTTACCCCATCCATTGTTTAGTCCCCATCGTCCAGTGATGGGACTTGGAGACTCTGGAGAGGCTATATAAAGAGCCCCAGACCTCCTGTATCCATTGAGAAAAAAGAATGAAGTATCCGCCCCTTTGAGGGCTTCTCCCGTGGTTTCATCCCGCTCCTCACGGAGTAGGGTTCCACGTAAAAATCCCGTTGTTCTTTATTTTGTTTATTTTTTCCATGTTCCGCTTCCGCTTCCGATTTTATAACATGGTATCAAAGCGGGTTCGATTCTCGAGGAGTTTATGATATTTTATTTTTTGTTCGAGATTCAAGTTTCAGATCTACGGTTTCTATGGAAACCCTATTTTTGTTGTTGAAGATTATTTTGAAGATTCGTCGGATAATCAGTTCTTAGTTATTGCCGGAGATTCATTCTTGAAGATTATTCATATCCTGTTCAGAGATTTGTGCATGTTCTAATTCAAGAATTCTAGAGTTTTGTCGAAATCTGTCCTGTTCATATCCTGTTCGGAGATTTTTAGAAAAAAAAAATGAGGGGTTATTCTGTAACCCTAATGGCGGCGCAGATTGACAACCAAGGAAAAAGAAAGCTCCCACGCCTCCAGGCCGCAGGCGGCTGCAAAGCGGCACATGCCTAGCGAGAACTTCCTGCATTGGCAGTGAAGCCCCATCGCGAGAAGGGGCAGGGATCCCGCGAGCATCTTCATCACGCCTAAAGCCCACCGTGGGGCTCCAGTTCGAGCCCAGAAATGTTGATCACCTCTTCCTCGTCCAGTTCGAGCTCCTTCATATCGCGCGAACGCCGATGCCGATCCTCTTCTTCCAAGTAGTCGCGCGTAGCCCTTGCCGCATCCAGCACCATCGTGGTGGCCTCCAGGCAGCGCCCTCACGCACCCGGTGTGCGTTCCCTTCGATCTCCTCGCTTAGGCGAAGCGATGTGCAGGACTTCATCCAAGCGGCGGTCCCAGGCGAGCCGCCTTCGTCTTTGTCTTCAGGCGGCGGCCCCACAGCCATCCAGCCCTTGTCGTGCCGCAACCCCCAGGCGCAAACCGCAGGCGCGTCCCCACGATCTCGCAGGCGTCATCCTCCCTCGGACGTGCTCCAGGCGCCCGCGCGCCCTCCTCCAGCCCCACGGTGCTCTTGCGATGCTCCACCTCGCGCGCATCGGCGCCCCCGTATGGTCCCATCCTCTCAGACGAGCACAGGCGGCAAATGAAGAGGCGGCGGCACTATTCTCGTAAGATTGAGGGTTTCCAACAGGGAAACCCTACGTATAGCTGCCCATGTGGGCTTTTGGATGTACAGGTCCAAGTGGGCCGTTAAAAAAAATGAGGATGAAAAAAAAAGAGAGAGTGGGAAGCTAGGGGGCCAAAAGAAAAAAAGAGGAAATATAAGAGCCCAACAGTGGGCTTATAAAAAAAGAAGAGGGCAGCCTTTTTTTTTACAAAAAAAAGAGGCTGGATATTTTGTTAGTTTAAAAAAAATTTGAAAAAAAAGGCACGTACAAGAAAAAGCCGTACGTAGTTTGCAAAAGCCGTATAAAAAAATCAACGGCTTATTTAAAAAAAAGGCGCGTACACCTCAAAAGCCGTACGCAAAATTCCAAAAAAAATGTTGAAAGCCGAAAAAAATGATACGGCTTGTTAATGTTTTGTTTTCCCCATGTCATTGTCTTCTCCCAACTTTGTCGATGTTCATTTTCCGACAAGTATGGGAGAAAGGGGGAGTATATGTAGAGTCACAGGTCTATTCATATTCTTCAGATCCAGATACAAATTTCCAGACCAGCCAGTTGATCAGACTCTACAAGTTGTTCAGATGAAGAGATTTCATGCGCAGTTCCAGACTCGACGTTGAGATTCCGAGTCCCAGTTTGATGCGCAGTTGTTCAGACTCGATGATTGTCTTCCGAGTCTCCAGTTTCAGACATGCACGAGTGTGCGGTCATTTTTCAGATGAAAATAAGTTGCCATCATCGGTTCGAGGTCCCCATCATTCTTGTTGTTGTTCGGCCAGAGTTTTCATGTGAGCCATAGGGACTCCAGAGCAGAGGACCATTCCCTTGAGGGCAAGGGTTTTCATGTGGTGTCATAGGTACACCAGAGTAGTGCACCATTCTCTGAGCCAGATAGGAGAGACCCAGTTCTCCGACGAGGAGACTTCAGGCGCAAGTTCAGACTCGATGGTCAGGTTCCGAGTCTTCAGTTGACTCACACTCTAGCCCGTTCGTCCTCCTCACCTGCACGGCATGAGAAGCAACGTCCTCGACTGCAACAATGTGCGCGTTGGGTTGATATTGTTCGTAGTGTCCTGTAGCGTTGAGATGAGTTTATTTCTGTTTGTCCAAGCTGAGCATTCCATGCTCCAGCTTGAGAGGGAGTGTTGGAGTATTCGTGTATGCGTCATATTGAGTTGTAGCAGGGTAAATGGATCCTGGAGGAGATCCATTTACCCCATCCAGTGTTTAGTCCCACATCGTCCAGTGGTGGGACTTGGAGGCTCTGGAGAGGCTATATAAGGAGCCCCAGACCTCCTGTATCCATTGAGAAAAAAGAATGAAGTATCCGCCCCTTTGAGGGCTTCTCCCGTGGTTTCATCCCGCTCCTCACGGAGTAGGGTTCCACGTAAAAATCCTGTTGTTCTTTATTTTGTTTATTTTTTTTCCATGTTCCGCTTCCGCTTCCAATTTTCTAACAGGCCTACATAAGAGAGGGTGGAAGATGGGATAGCACAACCACAAGAATGTAAACCTATAGAAAGGGAGGGAGAAAGGGAAGAGAGGAAGAGAGTGTGAAAACAAAGAGAATTATACTTATTCTTTTAGTATCCAACGGTCATGAGAGGTGACGGACTACCGTTATATTGTGGTATCTTCTTCCTCACGTGTTTTTGCGGTGGTTATTGATTATGCATTTACATTATGTTTCCAATTCATCACCAACAAATGGTATCAAAACAAATGCGATATTGCTTTTGTCTACAATAATGGGTATTAGAGTCAGGTCTGACGTCGTCGAGAGGACGTGACGTAGTGAGTACGCAATCCTCAAAAGTTGTAAAGAATTCTACAAGTAACCGTCGACAACGAGATCATGCAAGGAAGTATGATAGCATTCTGATGACGAAGTTCACATCAAGGGGTGCATCGTTCTCTTGGAACCATTCAACAAGAAAAACGACTTCACCTTATGACAATAGAGGGTATATAACACACTCACGCAAGAAGGATTTGTGAAAGCTCTACATGAAAAAGAAAAGAAGCCATAGGAAGATGAAAAGTGGAAGGAGATGAGGAATCTCACCAACAATACAATTCAATTATTCCTTATGGACAACACTCTTCACGAAGTCATCAATTTGGAGGATCCAGCGGACATCTGGATGAAGCTTGAGGGACTTTACAAGTCCAAATCTCTAACAAACAGTCTATCAAGGTTGCAAAAGTTGGTAGTCAGTACTCGATCGGCAGAGTCACTGAGTAAGGATTAATCGACAGTCGGTCAACTTAATGTATTTAGTCGGACATTAGTTGATTTCATGTTTGTTAATTACTTAAAATTTAATCAATCTGTGTACATATATTCATATATATTTACATAAATTTGTACATTCTTAAATTGAATAGTCATCCTTCGTAAATGAGACTTTGGTTAGCTCTAGCATCCATGTAAGTAGTCTACATCTTTCTCTTTTTTTCTGTCACGTGATGAATAACTAGTGGATTTAGGGAGATTCAATAAAGTGGGTTATACCTTTGAAGCATTTTTAGTAGAATGAAATGATAGATTTCATGAAGATACAATGAATTATATCAGCAACCTAGTGACTAATAAGTATACGGATGTTTTACGGTGGGCTGAAGAGAATTCTTCAGGATTGAACTCCGATTACAGGTTCCATTTAACTTATGGTAGCTGCATTGACAGTGATGGGTATATGAAAAGCATGAACCAACAAATGAATAAGTAACCTTGGTGGATGAGTAAATTATGTGCTTAAGCTTGTGTGTTTCTTTATTACGGAGAGAAAAGGCATGACCCATAAAAACCAGAGAAGATAGAGCTTACTGTAGATATGTGACTTTGGGAGAATATAGACGAAATAAAAAAAAATTAAGATGCATGAGAAGTAGTCTCATGGGAGTTCGGTTAAGTTTAAATATAACGACATCATTCAGTAACGAGGATACCAAATTTCCTTTTGAGAATATTCAAAGCTACTTAGGTGCGATTGGATTAGGTTGCTACATCCATTTGTGGGCCTAAAATTATATAAGCAAGCAGATATTCAAGTCGAACATGGATGACTTAGTCTTTCAAAAAAAAACATGGTTGACTTAGAATTACAAAGACTGAGAAATGGTAACGATGTGAAAGGGAAATTTTATTTAATACCAAAAAACTTAGATTAAGAATGTACCAAATGATTTCTATTGTTAAGATTCTGGTAAATTCGACATGCTATTCATTCTAGGAACCAGTGGAAGTCTCTAAGCATATCTTCATGCGAGGAATCTGCTTGGGAAGTTTTCCAGTGTAAAATCAGGAATTGTATTAATCCCCATAATTTGTTCTTAGATGGAAACACAGAAAGGCGTACTCTAAAAATCACTAAAGAAGATAGACTAACCATTTTATAGGCGATGGACATCCAATTATCAGAGGTGAATGGAATCAAAATAAATCTTTGTAAGGAAACTTTTATTCAGTAAAATCAATCGACAAGCTTTCATCAGAGATCTCTGCTCTCTACCATGGGCCTCTTGCAGGCTTGCAGCTCATGGCAGGAGACAAATTCGTACTAAGCAAACATAGCTATTATTCCATGAAAAGCACAGACAATCATCAAAAATAACTACAATCCCAGAAAAAAAAGAATAAAAACCAAAGAAGCCAAAAATGGAAGATAAAGCAATACCTGTAAACAGCTTAAATGCAGTGGGGATGCTTCTCTTCTGCGTTATCCAGAACACGTCCTTCTTCTGATTGAGGTAAAGCCCCGGATCAATTATAACCGGCTTCGCCCTCTGGAATCTATCTATCACAGAAAATTCAAACATCCATAACATAAATCATCCGCCCAGGACCACGGAAATCCAAGAACCAAAACAGATCGCTCCTTTCGGGAGTCAAGAAACGTACGCCTTCCAGCCGATGTTGCTGGTGTGATCGATGAAATTGAGATCCCTCGGCAGGTACGAGAATGTATGAAGCAGATCTAGACGTTACCACAACAGAAAATGTGAGGGGCGATCAAGAAGATCACAGGAGGCACCAACCCGAGAAAAGGAGGCGTCTTTCCGGATTTTAACAAGCCAACATACCGTCTTGGGTGACGAGGGGGTAATCGGTGGCGCTGAGATTGATGAACCAATCCCACTCGCCGCCCTCCCTGAGGAGGATCGCCGCGGCGTGGAGGGTGTTGGCGACCATGGTAGGGCCCCTGTAGGTGACGAGGTTGGCCTTGGTGATCATCCTCACGTTGCCGACGTCACGGAAGACGGGGTTGCTGTCAAGGAAATCGCTGAGGGCGTGGCGCTCGTCGGCGGTGGACTCGCGGTCGAGGTGGACGACGTAGCGGTTGCGGGGGTGGTAGAGGGCGAGGAGGGTGCGCTGGAGCATGAGGCCGTCGCCGATGGAGCCGGAGATGAGGTAGGCGAGGCGAGGAGGGTGGGGGAGCGGGGAGGAGAAGGAGGGGATGGGGGAGAGCTTGGACTCCACGAAGAAGGGTGGAGGGGAGAGGAGGAGGAGATGGGAGGGGAGGAAGGGGAGGGCGACGGTGGTGGAGAAGAGGAGGAGGAGGAGGGAGAGGACGGTGGCGGCCGCCAGGAGGAGGAGCCACTTGTGCTCTATGTGGGCGCGCTGGTGGAGGCTTGCTGCTGCCATGCTCGCCTTCATCTCGCCCGCTCTCTCTCTCAATCTATCTACGCTGTGCTGCAGTCAGCAACCACCCTCTTCCATCCGAACTTCTCTCTGCTCTCTTTTTAGTACGGCGACCATGGAAGGACGCGTGGAGTGAGGAGACAGGGATCTGAACTTAATGGAGGAAAGTGAGAACGCAGGGAAGTCGTGTGGAGTGCTACGAGGAGAGGGGGCGGATGTTAGCTCCTGGGAAATTTGGAAATTGTATGATTGCCCCTTCAAAGTTCACATTAACAAGAATATCCGTGAAAAGTTCTCCATTTCACAACGATGCCCTTGATTGCGTTTGGCTCGAACTTCGAAGGTTAAACAGTTAGGTGGCGTTTGGTTGGTGGCCCGGTTTTGTGTTTGTGTGTTTGGTTGGTGGGTTAAGGGTTGGGGGAGTTTGTGTGATGTGATTGTATTAGAATTTGAAAAAGTTGGTAGTTATTATGGTATGATTGTATTGAAATTTGAAAAAGTTGATGGTTGTTGTGATGTGATTGTATTGAAGTTTGGAATAGTGAGTAGAAGTTGAGTATTTTATGATTTTTAGATGATATGATGGTATAATATATAATTTTTTTATGGGAAGGGAGTGGGCCCCACTAGTGGGTTAAAAGGGGGGTTTTGGGGGGTTACCCACCCAAAGTGGGGGTAACCCCCCAACCAAACATGGCCTTAGGCTCTGTTCAGGTCGCGGGGTAAACTCCCCTTTGGGCCCCCTTAACCCACTCCCCCTCTCTCCTGCGTGCGTCCCACTTTATTTCTTTTTTGAAAAATTAAATAAATCAATTCTCCATCACCAATTCCATCGGAAAATAATATATTATACCATCATATCATATAAACATTATAAACTACTACACTTCTACTCACTTTTCCAAACTTCAATACAATCACATCACAATAACTACACACTTTTTCAAACTTCAATACAATCATATCACAACAAACCCACTTCAAACCCGCCCCCAATTTAACCCTCCATCCAAACATCAAAAAACAAAATGAGTTGCCCTCTACCAGTTTAACCCGTGTGTTTGGTATGCGGGTTAGGGTTAAACTGGTAGAGTGTAACACGTTTTTGTGTTTTGGTATTTGGATGGAGGGTTAAACTGGGGGTCGGTTTGAAGTGGGTTTGTTATGATATGATTGTATTGAAGTTTGAAAAAGTGTGTAGTTTTTGTGATGTGATTGTATTGAAGTTTGGAAAAGTGAGTAGAAGTGGAGTAGTTTATAACTTTTATATGATATGATGGTATAATATATTATTTTTTTGATGGAATTCATAAAAAAATGATTTATTTAATATATTAAAAAATATAAAAGTGGAACCCACATAGGAGAGAGAGAGAGAGTGGTTTAGACCCCGAGTGCCTAATGCCCCTTATGGTAACCTTTGGAAGGGTGACTTAGGGGTAAGTTATTTGTTTATTTTAATGTTTAGATACTTTAGAAGGTGGATTTGTTGCTAGGAGAGTTTGGTGTGATGTGATTTTAAATGTTGATTATTTAATCATTTTTAGATGATAATATGAGATGGTATATTGTTTTTTGTTTAGATGGAAAAAAGAAAAGAGAGTGAAAAGGGAGAGAGTGGATCGGCTGTATTAAATGAGAGAAAGGTGGTTGTTGAGTGGATCTCACGAGAGAGAGAGAGAGATGGGTAGCATGTGGGACACACGAGCTAGAAAAAATAGCTTTGGAGGAGAAATCAGAGGACATCATAAAAAGGCCCCTTATTATCATTAATGGTATCGAGTCTAGGTTTCTTTAGAATTAAAATCGAAGTCATTATTGAATGTATAATCTTCTGCTTTTTCATTCTTGTTGTCTTCTTCCATCCACCACCTCCTACATCTCCTCATGTTCCATTTTTACGGTAAAGACGATTGTCATGCACAGGAGACGAACTTGAGAGGGGATTTGGATGGGCTCTAGCAGCATTTGGGTATTTTGTTTAGGTTTGCAAAGCCATGATCTTCGTCGACAACGATCTCAACCGATTGCATTCAATATGAACTGGGACATGATGGAGTGCAACGCACAGTTCGGGGCTTCATACCACGTTCACAGGCTCTCCTCTGGTAAAGCCCCCTTAGTGACGAAAAGCCACATTGGGAACATATTAAAAGTACCACGATACGCCCTCATTTAGCAATCTAATAACATACTCGTATGCATCCTTCTTACTATCATTGTAGTCCTTTTCATGATATAATGGTGCGACAACAATAAAGATGTGGTATGGGGATTACGTTCATCGAGCCTCCCATGATCTTCTCATCCTCATCATCATAATATGGTGTGCCAATGATAAGAACGATTATATCAAGGAAAACCAACCCTGATAGCTTGTTTGATTCGAACCTAATTGAATTCATTGATAACCATCTAACTGCATGAGCTCAAGTTGTCAAGTAGTAATCACTCACTCTTACAATCCACTCTCACAGTTCATGATTTTCAGATGTGGGACTATTTTTGGGTGTTGCAATCTCACCCTTTTTTATTCGCAACATTCTCGTTACAATATGGTTCATCACTTATTCGAAGTTATGGTGATGATTGTAAACTCTAGTAACCTTTTCCTTAAGCCTATAAGTAGAGGTGGCTCCACCTCCCGGGTGTTACAACCTCCACCAAATATATACACCACGCCCTTATTGTAATATAGACCATCACTTATTCTACCTTCCGGGTTAACTTTCTAGTATTGGAAGAATCCTTTTTGGTAGCTCTTTGTAACATCATGGACGTAGACTTGTGCTATTAATGAAGAAAATTGGTCATGACAATTTATTAGGTTCTAATTTAACTAGGGATACTTACAACTATAGAGAACACTGAAGCGTTAACTATCAAGCAGTAACATCCACCACTTATAATCTACTTTTTACTGTGAATATTTCCCGTTGGACTACGCTTGATATCAATAGTCGTGGTTGTATGCTATGAGTTGTTTTTCTATAATCCCTTTCTATGGTGGCTCCAAATTTCACGTTGTCATTTCCACCCAGAGGTATCTTAATATTATTATGTATTGTTTCTGATCTAGATATGTGTCATCATCGAGTAAGATAGACACTAACAATAGCCTCGCAAGTTATAATTCTTTGTCGTCCTTCATTGGTATTTAACATATAGTTGCAAAAAACATCTAATTAGGTCATTTCGTCGATTTGTTTACTCGAGAGCATATGAGAGGGGAGGGGAGGTCATCGGTTAGAACTAAACGATCACTAGTCAACTGGTTTTTTTCACCGCTTCTTATTTCTTTTTTCTTCTTATTTGTAAAGAAAACTTAATCTAAGATGCTTAATGTTTGATTGAAATTCATTTTTTCCCTTTTTATAAGATCTCTAAATATTGGATTTCACTAAATCTCATTTTTAGGCCTGATACGATAAACATATCAGGTATGTATTATTCATTGAGGCCTTTCCAATAAGCTTAAGAACATCGAAATCTGAGTTCGTACGAGAAAGTTGTGAATGAAACAAGATCGGTTTACGGCTTCTGGGTTCGAACCGAACCCGGGACCTGAATTTATATAAAGCCAAGTGGGATGAACCACTTAGCTCACAACCCATCTAAGCTCGTCGGAGCTCCACTTCCGGCGATATTTTCTGATGTCTGGTCAAAGGTCCGAGTGTGTCATTGTGAAAAGCTCAACATGGAGATCTATATTGGGGTACTTGTGTTGCACAAAACACCTCAGAACCGGCGTTCAGGAGAGGGAAAGTCACAAGGGAGCAACCTCGTAGTACGGTTTTAACCCCTCCTTGTTTTTGGATCTTCATGATTTTTTATACCGTACGTTTTAGGCATAGTGTTCGACCTTGGGAAGGTGTTTTTATCGCAACCAAACGAGTTTCTGGTTGATTCTGAGTGATCCGATCATCACATGTAAATTTATACCATTGTGACGTGGGTTGTGTGAGGACCACATGCACGTGTTCGGGTCAAGGATCTAAATAGTTTCACATAGGGTGTATTTTAAATGTATCTACTTATCGCGACATGTTTGGGGTAATTCCGACCGATTCGGGCATCGCATGTCAATAAAAAGCATACCACGATTATGTGGACGAGATGAGGATCAGATACACATGCTCGGATCAAAGATCTGAATAGTTGCATGCATGGCGTATTTTGGGTGGCATCAACTTATCGCGGTATGTCTAGGGTAATTCTAGGAGATCCTGGTATCGCATGTCGATAAAAATTATATCATTGTCGTGTGGGTTGAAAGAGCATCACATGCATGTCCTCGGATCAAGGATCTTGACGGTTTCAAGGGGGCACGTTTTGGTGGTGTAACACAAAGCCCTAAGACTGGTTTCAAGGTTATCCTACCACTGCATGCAAAGGAAATTTTGTACATGTATATGGGAGAGTAGCTATGTAGATGGATATATTTGGATACACAATTATGGATAAAAATTTATGCATGAAATGGTGCTTGTAGTCTATCTGATCAAATAACTTATCAAGTTAAAATCTATGCGGTGAGCTTCTTGATTGAGAGCATCCATTACAAATACAGGAGGATCCCAGATATGATTATTATTGTATATTCGTGTGATTGATATGATCAAGTCAAGATGAGTCTATTTAAGTATTATAAATAGTGGGGAGCTACGTTAGCATATGGAGGTGTTTATCTGATTATGTATGTTGTATTTCCTACTTAAGTTAGCCAAATAATCATGGTTGATAGTGAATACTTAATAAAAGATGAGTGTTGACAAGAGTTCGATAGCCAAATCTTTTAGAATCCTACACCATTTTGAGCTCTTATCAATGGACATCGAGTTTGGATTGTTTTTGGAGTGAGGGTCATGTTTTGGGTTCTGTGCACGAGATTTGCATTTCATGTGAGTTGAGTTGCACTTCCCGAGAGTGTTTCATCGTCGTGGGCACCTTACCCTTGTTACTTCTTTACGCATTTTACAATCTTTACCTTATATTGTTTAGATGATTAGCACCGTACTAGGCAACTTTACTCATAGTGAACCTATTTGCATGGATCCAACAGATGTTTCAGCTGTTGTCGCAAGAGTGAGCAACTTCAAGACTAGACTTGATTTCATGGTTGTTGCACCATTCGGAGTACATTTTACTGGTAGAGAATGTCAGATGATGTACTTGTTGATTACTTTTGTTTAACTATCGTATTTTTATAAGTAATTTTTAGTCATATAAATCATTAAGTTGAGGACTCTATTATAAATTATTTTCGCGCAAACTGCTGGAACTATGAATAAAATTATTGCTTGGAGCATTTTATTTCAATTATTTCTTTTCATGTTATATATTAGGAATGTTAATCATGATGTAATGAATATGGTTATTAGGATACTTCTCACTTTTTATTTCATTTATGCTTTCTACAAAATATCTAAAATGTATGTAAATTAATAAGAATACATCTATAAAATATGACGTGTTTATTTAAATTGGCTAAAAATAAAAATCAACTGAAATCAACTAAATCTAATTAATCACCCAAATGCCAATTAATCCTTAAATCACCCAAATGCCAATTAATCCTTAATTAGTGATCTCGTCGACCGCATATCATCTATCTCCTTCTACAACTTTTTGTATTTAATGTGAGGCTATGTTTGAAATACAGATGATCTATAACAACTTCATGTTCAAATCATAGTATTGGAATACAATGACTGGAATTTAAAAAATCAGAAAAACGCTAAAACATATCGGTGTAAAGAGATTTTCTGGTGTAAAGCCATGTACCAAATTGTCTCTATTACATCCCTCGTTATAAGATTTTCAAGAACACATTAATTTCCAATAAATCGTCATTTCGGTGCATTTTGGGTAATTAAGAGTGTAATATGCCTATTTGTATTAAATATTTACAATATTGACTACTAAATGTACATCAACACAAAGAAAATCCACAAAACTTGAAATCTTATGTGATGTGCCCAATCTCTAAGGAATGGCATGTGCTACCTCCATTGTTGAGAAATATGTTGCTTTTTAAGATGGTTAGGTTTAAGAGAGAGCACTAAAAATAAATGTTATCCATTATAGTTTACAATGACTTGAATAAAAATAACAAAAAAGGGATAATTGTCTATTCAAGATAAAGTAGTTAGACCAAGTGAATGGGAGCATACTTCTGTACACTATTGGATTAAATTATTTTCTATTTTTCCACATAATTGTATTAAAGAGAGATGTACCTTGAATCCTTAGGAAAAGGTATTGGAATGGGGATTCCATTTTTATCTAAACAAATACATGGTGAGGGCAATTCTATATAGTGGGTGGATGGAGCGAGGATAAAGGTAAAGTTCCATATATGGGGTGGGTATAGTTATTTTTCTTTTAGGATTTTTAAGCTTGCACTCTTCTAAGTTTTTCTAATAACTCTTACCCCCCTTCTTTCTTGGTAATTATAATTATACCCATATATATTCATAAAATCCACGGTATTGTACTTCTATTAGGGAGCGTTCGATTCGAGAATAAACACGAATAAGGATGGAGAATACGGAGAATAAGTGCATATTCTTTGTTCGGCTGGAAAGATAGGAATAAGGAGAATAAGGTGGATAAGGGTAGGTAAGGTGGAATAAATATAGAAATAAGGGTAGAATAAGATGAAATAACGAGATGTGGATGGGAATAGTTGTAGTCTTAGAAACCGCATCGGACAGTGAATTGACCCTCTATTCAGGTACTTATTCTCATTGTTAGAATATAGGTGCATAATTGTGATTGAAAAAAGTTACAGATATAAAAGTTATTAGAAAAACTTTGAAAGAGCACATGTATAAGAGCTTGATTTGATTAGCTAGGCAATGACCTTATAAATGATGAATGTATGTGTGTGGAATCTGTGGATACCATTAAATATTGAATTTTGGTTTACAATTTCGAAAGTTGGGATATTTTTATAAATGTCCTTTTTTATACCCACTCATGTTCCCCATTACCAGGTTGGTATTGAGAATGTGGAATAATTGATGCATTATTGGAAAATAAACCAGAGTTATTATGGAATAAATTATGCAAGTGGGAGTCTGGGACATAAATATCAATGATGGGTAAGGGTAGCGGCAAGTTGGGGAATTTATGATAGGTGGGACACCCATGTCAATTTAGTAGTTGGATTTAGTAGTTGGATTTGGCACCATTTTATCGGCACCATCCGTTCATGCCGTCCCTTCTCCTCAGCGCCCACCTCCCGCCTTCCCTTTCCAACCTCCCTTCCCCGTTATTCCATCCATCGTCGACGGCCCACACAACTTAGCGCCCCTATGGAGATCCCGGCGGGAGGTCTGTGCTTCTGGTTCAGACACCCCAATAGTAAACCATAGGATGACGTTCACTCCGCCAACTCTTCTTGAAGGGGAGGAGGTGGTCTTCATCTCGGAGGCGGAAGCCCGCTCTCTGGAATGCCTTTGGGAGAACACCATCGTCTTCTATGTTCTCGGTAAGCGACCTTACTTCAAGCTGTTGTCTGATTTCGTTGCAAAGGTCTGGAAACCAAAGGGTGAATACAAGCTCGTCCCGAAGGCAAATGGCTTCTACTACCTGAAGCTAAACAACAAAGACGATTGTGATAGAATCCTAGGAGGCAGCCCCTGGTTATTCCAAGGGCGCTTCATGGTCTTGCGTAGATGGGAAGCGGCTTCTTGCCTTGAGAGGGATGTCCTCTCTGAGATTTCGATATGGGTGTGATTTCACGGCCTTTCATTAGGCCATTGCTTGGACCTCATTCTGAACAAGCTCTCCAACCTCCTAGGCACACCTTTATTCATGGATCATGCCACTGCGAGCGGGAGAAACCCGGATTTCGCCAGATGTTGTATCTTGATCCATGCCTCGAAGATTATCCCTAGGACGGTCCCTTTGGTGTTCTACTCGCGAGCCCGGCAGAACGTGGAGGTGGAAATCGAATGGTTTCCCCTGTGGTGCACTTCTTGTGTATCTTTTGGCCACAACACTCACCGCTGTCCGTTTGCGGAAGGCCTGCATTTGGACCCTGCTTCTAATCAGACCGAGCAGAAATCCCCTCGGTCACCTGTGGCTAATGAAACCCCTTGGCAAGCCTCCATGGGCGGAGAACCACCACAAACCTCTGATCAAGACGTCCCTTCCTCCTCTGTTCAGGCCGCCTGCTCCCCTGTTAATGGGCCTAATGTTGTCATCGACATCCCTGGCACCTCGCACCTCCTACCGAATAAGGGGGTTCCTGCAGTTCTACTGCTTCCTCCCTACCCACTACATATCACCACATTTCTGAGGCCGCATCAATCCCCCAGAAAGCTTAGAGGTGTCCCTCAGCCTCTACAAAAATATCCACCGCATTCCCTTTTGGTACCAGGAATCTGCTGCACAGAAAGGCCATGGCGGGCCGGCGGGCCACCGCACCTCCCCCGATGGGTGCTGAGGCTCAGGTCCCTGACCTTAGTGATCCTTGTAAGGATGACGCCTCCCTGTTTGGGACTGAGACCGTGTCAAATTTTGCTGAGCCCAACCCGGTTTGGGCTACGGCGACTCACAAGAAAAAGAAAGGTTATAAAGGGCCCAACATTTCTAATGGACACTCGGAGTCCAAAGCCAATGGGCAATCGGTGCCCAAACAATTACCCCAATAATTGCCATATGTCGGTGGTCATTTGCAATAATCGTGGGCTCAACAAGCCCAGAAAAGTCCGGTCCCTACTTAAATTGCTCCGTTCGAAGGATGCCCAGATAATTAGCCTTATTGAGACCAAGATCAGGCCGACTAATCGCAACAACTTCGCGACCGCAATTCCCAACGGCTGGGACCATGCGCATAATAACACCCCCCTTGGGCGAATCTACATGTTGTGGAACACTTCTTCTTGGAGCTGCGAAATGCTCGAATGCCACCCATAGGCTATTTCTATGTGCTGCTGCAACCATGGGGGCTTCTCCTTCAACTGCACTATCATTTATGGGGCCAATTGCCCTATGGTCAGAAGAGACCTGTAGGCTCACCTTTGCTCAATCAAAAACGTCATCTTCGGCCTGTGGTTGTTGTTGGGCGACTTCAATGTTGTGCGCTTTACTTTTGAGAAAATTGGGGGTCGTGCCCCTCCGCGTACTGACCTTGATGACTTCAACTCCTGCATTGCAGATTGTGGTCTTACTGACTTGGATGCTACGGGAAACTTGTGATCGTGGAACAATTCCTCTGTGGGACCACGTAGGATCGCTGCCAGGCTTGATCGTGCGCTTGTCAATGAGGCACTCATCACCTCCCTTCCACAGATCAAGTTGTGCTACTCGCCCCTTGCTGAATCGGACCACCAACTTCTCACTGTGGTTTTTGGCTCTAATGCACACTCTAAGTATCCTTTCAGGTTCGTCGATTACTGGATGCAAAGGCCCGGATATCGGGAGGCTCTTAAGCATGGCTGGGATATTCCAGTTCATGGGAACCCCCTCTTCAGGCTTGTGAGCAAGCTGAAAAATGTTAAGTATGCTCTGAAGACATGTGCGTCGAGGGAGGGCAATGTCCTGTCTGAACATAAGAGCGCCTTGGACCATCTACAGTCTATCTCAGCTGCACTCGGGGATTCTCCGGTGGATCCGAACCTTGCCCAATTAGAATCTGATGTTAAAGGCCACATTTCCTCGCTCGAAAGTGACCTTGAGTCCGCTTGGAAGCAAAAGAGCAGGGTGGACTGGTTGACGCTGGGCGACCGTAATTCGCGGTTCTTCCACCTTGCTGCAAACAAGAGGATCTCCAGAAATTTTATTTCACAACTTGTGGATGAGCATGGGCACGTTATTGACCGTGCTTCTGAGGTGGCGTCCTCGTCCCTAAACCACTTCTCTACCCTCCTCTCCCCGAGGGACCCGGTCCTCCTTCGGCATAACCCGCCTCCAGCCAAGCGTTGCCTCACGACTGACGCGAGGACTTGGCTTGTGCGGTCGTTTGATGATAGTGAAATCTGGAATGTGGTGTCTTCTATTGTCTCTTCCAAAGCCTCGGGCCCTGACGACTTTAATGCTAACTTCTTTAAAAGCCATCACTCCTGATTCAAAACGATGTCCGCGCTGCGATGCTCTTCCTTCAAAAAGGTGGCAGAATGGTCCGTCAAGTCAATCATACCTCACTCTAATCCCTAAAGTTCAATCACCTTCCGGAATTTACGACTTCCACCCTATCTCTTGTTGCAATGTCACTTACAAGATTTTTGCAAAATTATTGGCCAATAGACCTGCTGCTGTCTGATGAGCCGCCCGAACGACTAAGGTAAATCAGGTGTCACTAAGGTCGTTGTGACCTCAGTTACTCGGGACTCAGAGCTCAATCAAGAAAAATAATCAGACCACCAATCAGAGAGAAAAATCGATGAAAATCAAAATAGCGGTCTCGCTATGATATTAACCTGGTATAGCACCCAGGGTCGAACTCGAGGAGCACGAGATGGCCTTACAGCCTACGGAGTAGTCTAAAAATAATTAAAATAAAACAAATATTTTTTTCGGATTTTTCGCCTTATCCCTCTGTTTTTTGAATTAATAATAATCAGGAGATCTGAAAAAATCGTTAGATGTTGTTTTATTTGAAAAATACCTAAAAAATGAAAAATATAAAATTGGGATTGTTTAAGCAAACTTGATTTTAAAATACACTTCAACAAAAATATTTGTCTTGGGAGAGCAATTCCCTCCATGTATGGTTTGGATGAGAGAGAGAGTGACTCACACCCTAGGCTTGAGCCACATCCGACCCTTCTTCAGACTACTGGTCTCGGGTTAGTCGATCTCTAGTGAGGATCGCTCCGGTCTCCGGTAAAGCAGACCACTATATCCTTAACAGAGCGAGTCGATCGGGCAGCCGGTAAACGGTCCGCAGCTTGTACCGGCTGGGAAAAGATCTAACTTTGGATCGGGACAGTCTCCTAGGGGTGTTGGATTCCCAGCAGCTTACATAATCGCTTTGAAAGACTGTATGTTCACCTAATAAATTGACAAGATAAAAGATCAAACTTTCACGGTCATCACCTCTGCATGCGTAGGTGAATCGGGGGTTCGCTTGACCAATCCTGTTTATTTTTCCAGATCTCATCCGCCTTCACTCGCCAGATCAAGATGATGGGTCAGAGGTCCCTTAGGCAGCCTCTGGCTGCACCGCTTTCGAGCACTCCGACCCACTCATCTAGGTCGGTTCACGAGAGCCGAGACCGCTCTTCGAACCCAAGTTTAATTCCTCCCTGTTCCCCCTCGACCACCCTTCTACCAGTCCTGAGGTGCCTGATCAGATACAGCAACAACCAGTTGATTTATTGGCACCTGAGTTTGGGTCTTTTGCCTTTGCAGAGATCATGGCCAGCAGCGAGGAGCGTACAAATGGACCCAGCGGGAACCAGACATATGTACTTGACCAGGGTGCCATCAACAACACCCTATTAGCCTCCCTTGAGACGATGCAGCAACAGATCCGGGATAAGGGAGCTTTCATGGTGTACATGCGCAGGGAGATGGAGCAGATGTGAGCAGCGAGAGAGCATCATAGAGCCGCCGGAGGAGGAGGAGGAGATGGCCCAAATGACTGACAACCTGAGGAGTCTGTGCAGCCAGCAGTAGCCGTGAGACCGATGAGGGAGTTGCACAACCCTGATGCAACTCTCACCCACAGATGGATAGTGTTGCATGTTATTTTGGGAGATTTCAAGCTCCCACCTTAGACGACTCAGCTTCTTCCCCGCTTCCACAAACTCGCCACAAAGGAGCCGCACCTTCATCTCCAGAAGTTTGAGATGATCTGTAGTACCATCCATGACCGTCTTGTAGACGAGGACACCATCAGGATGATGTCCTTCCCTCTCTCCGTGGTAGACAGAGCATCCAAGTGGATGAAGCATTTAGGGAGATTTGTTACCATGTGGGATCAACTCCGGAACGAGTACCTCAACAAGTATTATCCACTCGGTAAGACCAATGCAGTCAGGGCCCTGATTAGCAATTTCTCCAAGCTCCCCAATGAGCAATTTCACGAGTTATGGGACCTTTTCAGGGAGCTCATTGACTAGTGTCCCCATCATGATATATCCAAGCCCAATCTCGTCCAGAGTCTCTTCTACGAGCTTACACCGGAGTTGCAGGTGATGAAACCCAATTTCATCATCTTTATTTTCCATAATTAACCCCCTTGCTTAAAGTTTTGTCAATAAACCACATATATTGTCCCGTAATTAACAGAGTCTCAGATAAATTAAAAACCACAAAAATGGCAAAACTAAAATCCGTGGTATTTTTAGCCTTAAAAATACCCTTAAAAATATTTCGAGCCTACATTTGATCTCATCTCCAGTTCTGGTCAACATGAAACTTGTAGATCTCATCGAGATCTACAACTTTCATGTTTTGAGTTTTCTCAAATTCGGCCATCTTGACCTTCATATTTCAATTTTACCCTCTGAATAATCTGATTGGGCCACGTGGCCCAATCTGGGTGAGCCACGTGGCCCGCCTCTCTTGTCGCTTCCGCCTCCTCTCCCAGCTGTCGGATCACCTTCTTAATCCAACAACCAAATGCTCTCCACGACTCGCTTCTTTTTCCTGCCGTCCGATCATCTCCCGCCTCTCATCATCACCCTCCATTCGCGCCTCAACCATATCGCACCACATGTCGCGCTGCGAGCCCTTCGATCACGCCCGCGATCTTTCCATCTGAGCCGCTAGTTTCGTATTCAACTCTCGGCCCTTTGATCAGCACCGTCTTCACATCACTACCGTCTGCCAGCGTTGCAGCCAGACCACGACACGTGGCAGCGCCTTAGCCCTTCGATCACTTCGCCTCAGACTAAATCCACACCGCATCTTAGCGCACTTCTCTCAGCCGTTGGATCGCAAGATCCAACGGCTGAGGCTTCGTCTTCTTCCTCCCACATCCTTCGCCCGAGCTCCGCGCCTCGCAGACCTCCTCCACCCCTCTAATTTTAGCCATAGCCCTGGTTATCCTCGCCATTCTCTAACCACCCCACGGCCGAGCCCATCCTCCCACGATCCTCGCGTGCATGTCCTCCATCCACAACCCTCCTCCAGTCGCTCCACACTTCCCTCGAAACCCATGACCTCCATTCTCCAGCTCCGCTATCACCACCTTTAAATACCGCGCCTCCGCCCCACTTCACCTTTGTCCACTTTTTCATGGGGCTTGTCCCAGCCCTCCGCCACCTCCCGGTGATAGGGGGAGGTGGCTGGATCGAGCGACGACGACCAACGCTTCTGGTGAGACCTGCCGACCTCCATGGCGGTGTTGCGGTGGCTCAAAGCCCCGCTCGAGCTCCGAGGACTTGCCGACCTTGACGTGCGACGACCAGGGCATCTTCTCCGATGCCCAGCCCAGGCTCCCGCTCCGCCCAACCTCCGGTAAGCCTTCTTCCTCTTCCTCTGTGTTTCGTCTTAATTTTCCTTAATTAATTAGGCCTCGCCGCTCTTCCTCGCCCTCCACCGATCACCTCTTTAGATCCACCGTGCATCCTTCACCTTCACCAGCCACTCCAATCACCCCCTTCCTCTGTCACAACCCCCTTCATCCCAGGCATCCTCCTCCACCGGAGGCGGAGGAGGACACACTACAGGCTCCGCTTCTCCGCCCCTAAGCCCTCCGCTCACCTCATCACGCACGCACACCCCGATTTCCATTTAACCCCTCTTGCAGGTCTAAATCCCCATTAGTCGGACCTCAGGCGGAGCTTGGTTCTAGAGCTCTACCTCCGGCAAGCCGGCGTCGACAGCGGACTCCACGCACCCTCTCGTCTTCCTCAAGCTCTGATATTCATCGCAAGACCTTCAGTTCCCTTACCCGAGCTGCACCGAGCACAGAGAGGCGTGACGGAGCTCCAGGCCTTTCACCGGAGCTCCAATCACGCCGCCAGTCATCGAGGTGGAAGGAGAAGCAGCTACCGTTGGATCTCGCCCCACGGCAGAGATCCAACGGCCCTGGAGGAGCCACGTCGCCCGTCCCGGAGCGCGGAGGCTCGGTGGGACAGAGCCTCGCCCGAGTCAACCTCGAGCCACCACGTGGCCCGAGCCACCTGCTACGGCCACCTGAAGCAGTGTCGAACCTCGCCCCCATCCGAGCATGAGCTCACGTGCTTCACGCACGTGGGTGTGGGCTTTTTGCATCGGCACCCTCGCACCTTCCGCATATTACATCCAGGTCCTGATACCACGTGGCAGTCCCCGAGACCACTCCGAACCTCATTGCCACCAAGCCTGGAGGCTCGTGTACGCCGAGCCAGCCCGAAGCAGCAACGAGCCTCTACCAAACCCGAGCCACCCTCCGAGCCTGGATGGCGCGTGCATAGCACGTGCCATCTAGGTAATTTACGCAGAAGCCCCGCCGACTTCTCCAAATAGAAAACGGGTCCAGATCACGTGCAACCCTAGCGCCCAGTGGGAATTTTGCACTTTGACCCATATGCCCAGTGCTTCGCGATCCAGAATCGTCTGCCGGCCAAGATGCCATATTCAGGAGCCCCATATGTCAGATGTCATATTAGAGAGCAGAGGTTCGACTGGACTCTATTGGATAGCGGATCGTCTATCAACCTCCTCCCGGCAGCCCTTCTCGACCGCTTCGAGTTGGGCACTCTTAGACAGAGCAGGACAGTCCTTCAGTTTGCTGATCGATCTGTCAAGAGGCCGAAGGGGTTGTTGCGAGACGTTGTTGTCACTATTCAGGGCCTGTAATTCCCCGTGGACTTCATAGTGTTGGACATGGAGATCCCTGATTCAGTGGCCGATACCCCCATCATTCTCGGTCGTCCGTTCTTGGCCACAGCCAAGGCGGTGACTGACCATGATAGCGGGAAGGTATACTTTCGCGTCGAGGGCGAAAGTGTACAAATAGAGATTGTCGAGGACTACAAAGCCAGAGACAGAGCATGCTCAGAAACCAGCACAGATACAGAGCAGCTGACAGATGCCGGGTTAGACATCCACCAGGACTGTGATTTTGTGATCACAGACGATGAGGCAGCATGGGCAGACCCAGCAGCACATGCCATCCTCTCATTTCCAGACACCGCTGATGCCGAGTTGATAGCAGAGGAGAGCTTGGAGAGCACAACCCTGGTCCAGGATACTTCAGTGGCAGCAGAGCTGGTTCTCGACCGCGACACAATTTCTAGTGATGGTGGTACTGAGGCCACCTTGTGTGATGGTGGTACTGATGCCACCTTGTTTGATACAGATCCCTCGGATTCAAAGTCTGATTGGGCATATTGCGAGGATCAGATGCCAGACCTGAGTCCCACAGAGCCTACAGCTGAGGAGGAGGTAGATGCCGCGCAGATCAGAGACAGTTCAGATGAGCAGCCTTCTCCAGATCCAGTTTGCGAGAGTTCGTTTTCATTCTCACAGGCAGACTTGGCAGCATACACTCACCTTCTTCCTAAGCCAGATTTGCCAGCACCCAGCTGTCCAGAGCTGAAGCCGCTCCCTACTTCGTTGAAGTATCGATTCCTTGCGGGCGAACTTGAGATGTACTAGTCATCATCTGCGCCGATCTGACTGGAGAGCAAGAATCCCGTTTGATAGGGGTTCTTGAAAAGAACCGCAAGGCAATTGGATGGAGCGTAGCAGATCTCCATGGGATTAGTCCATCGTTGTGCTCCCACCATATTTATCTCGAGGAGGGGGCGAAGCCGTCGCGTGAGTTCCAGCGACAGCTGAACCCCAACCTGAGAGAGGTCGTCATGAAGGAGATTTCCAAATGATGGAGTGCAGATTTTATTTATCCCATTTCCGACTCCAAGTGGGTCAGCCCCTTGCATGTGGTGCCCATGAAGACGGGCATCACGACTGTGATCAGTGAGTCGGGAGAGGAGATTGCTACACGAGTACCCACCTTTTGGCGGGTCTGTGTTGACTACACGAGACTCAACCAGGCCACCAAGAAGGACCATTTCCCCTTGCCTTTTATTGACCAGATCATTGAGAGACTGGCAGGGAAGAGCCATTACTGTTTCCTGGATGGGTACTCGGGCTACAACCAGGTGGCCATCGCTCCTGAGGATCAAGAGAAGACCACCTTTACCTGTCCCTTCGGCACATACGCCTTCCGACGCATGCCATTTGGGCTATGCAATGCCCTTGCGACTTTTCAGAGATGCATGCTATCGATCTTTTCGGACATGGTAGGGGAGTGTTTGGAGGTCTTCATGGACAATTTCTCAGTCTACGGCGACGGATTCGACTCCTGTCTTGACTTCCTAGACCGAGTACTCCAGCGATGTATAGAGGTCCATTTGGTGCTTTCTTGGGAGAAGAGTCACATCATGGTGACTCAAGGGATGGTGCTTGGCCATATCATCTCCAACAGGGGCATGGAGGTTGATCTGGCCAAGGTTGATGTCATTAGAAAACTCGCACCGCCGTCCAATTTGAGGCAGCTACGGTCATTCCTGGGGCACGTTGGTTTCTATCGGAGATTTATTCATGATTTCAGCAAGATTGCCCGGCCGTTGACTGACCTCTTGACGAAAGGCACCGAGTTCCTTGTCGATGACAAGTGTCTTTCATCCTTTGCGACTCTCCAGCAGTGTGTGATTGAGGATCCTGTTCTCCAGCCGCCTGATTGGTCTCTCCCATTCGAGATCATGACGGATGCCTCCGATTTTGCCGTAGGGGCCGTGCTGGGACAGAGGAGGGATGGAGTCCCCTTTGCTATTCACTACGCTAGCCGCACATTGGATTCCGCGCAGCGGAATTATACCGACACAGAGAAGGATATGCTAGCCGTAGTGTTCGCCCTAGATAAGTTTCGATCTTATATCATTGGATCTAGAGTGACCTTGTACACTGATCACACCGCCATCCGATACCTCATGGCAAAGAAGGATGCCAAGGCCAGACTTACTAGATGGATCCTTCTACTCCAGGAGTTCGACATTGAGATCAAGGATAAGCCTGGAGTCAAGAATGTGGTGGCGGATCACCTCTCCTGTATAGAGCAGCCTGAGGAGTCTGAGCAGATTGATCCCATTTGTGAGACCTTCCCAGATGAGGCGATCCTTGCTATCGCCTCACTCCCGTGGTATGCCGATATTGTGAATTTTCTCGTTGCTGGGAAAGTCCCACAAGATTGGCCCAGACAGAGGCTTGAGACCTTCCTTGCGAAGGCCAAGTCCTACCACTGGGAGGATCCCATCCTTTACCACGAAGGAGGGGATAGCGTCTGGCGTCGGTGTATTCCTCAGGAGGAGCACCATAGCGTCCTCACTTACTGCCAGAAGTTTGAGGCAGGAGGACATCATTCTGGGAGGAGAACGGCACAGAAAGTGCTCCAATCCGCGTTGTGGTGGCCTACCCTCTTCAAGGACTCTGATGAGTTCGTGAAGAGGTGTACTGACTGTCAGAGGATGGGCACTTGTGGACAGCGTGATATGATGCCGATGCAGCCCATTCACTTCTGTGAGGTTTTTGATGCCTGGGGCATCGATTTTATGGGTCCATTCCCTAAGAGTCAGGGATTCGAGTACATTCTGTTGGCCGTGGATTATGTTAGTCGTTGGGTTTAGGCTATTGATAATCTCGGAAATCGATGTGGTTGTATCGACTCACAAGGCGAGTCAACAGTCGGTGTTTGACCACACAAATTCTGAAATTAATCAACAATTAACCCACACTAAAGATCAATAAATTAGAACTAATGTGGAGTTAAAATTTATTTTTAACTCTACATGAAAGATGTATAGGTGCAAGTATGTAGAGAGTTCGAACACAGGGAGAAAGCAGGGTAATTCAAAAATGTGCTCAAGTGTGTGTGTGTGTGTGATATGTCAACACTAAGCAACCAAGCAAATAAATTTTTGTGGGTTTTAAATTTTGAATTTTTTTATTTTAATTTAATTTTTTATTTTGTATTTTGATTTTTAATTTTCTGATTTTTATAATTTATATTTTTTATTTTTTATTTCTTTTTCAATATTGGAAAGTAAAGACAATATGATAAAAGACAAGCTAAAATATTTATAAAAATATGCCAAAATAACCAAAAATTCAGGAATAAAGTGTTTTTGGTATTTTTAGGCTTTTTTACTGTTTTTGTGATTTTTGGGGATTTTTCAAGGTGTTTTTGCTATTTTTAAATACTGAAATTAAGGAAAACAGTGGAAATAATGCTGGCTGTAAGAAAAATGGGAATTGAAATTATCAAACAGCAACAAAAATTTTTCACACTATTTTTTAAATAAAGGGAACAAAAAAAGAACAAACAGGAACTGAGTTTCTATTTTTGGAGTTTTCTACTATTTTATATATTTTTTTGAAGTTTTTGAGTGTTTTTAAATTTTTAGTGTTTTTCTTTTGAGATTTTTAGTGATTTTTGGACTGACTCTAAAATAGGATAAAATAGACACTAGGTATTTTTTTTTTGTAATTTTTAGAAGTGTTTTAATATTTTTTTAGCATTTTCTAAACTAGACAGTACACAAAAAGCAAGTTTTTGATTTTTAATAAATATAAAAATAAAAGAAAATCAAAAACTAAAATTAGGGCGTCAAAATACAAGTGTCCAGAAGCTTAAGTTCAAAATTTTAGAATTTTTGGGGTCAAAATGATGCCTTAATTAATTATATCAAGCAATTAAAGATCTAAAAGTCTGGTAAGGGCATACATGCAATTAGACAAAATCCCAGGGGTGCTCATGCAATTTTTACAAAAATTTTCAACTCAGTAAAATATTTTCTAGGCCAAAAACAATACCCTAAAGCCACGAGGAGTTCTCTGTAAAAGTCACCAGGCACACGTGACTCGCACGCGACCTGGCAGGGGTTTATCCGCAATTAAACAAATGTTCCAGGGCCTCGCGACAATATTTCCAGAAATTTTATACTACAATAAAACTTTTAAGGACCAAAGTTAAATAACAAGACAAGCACGGGTGCCCTTGCAAAAGCACCAAACCCACGTGCCTCGCATGCGCATCTGGCAGGGGCACCAACGTAATATTACAAAACAAGGGGTTCAGAATGCAATTTCTACAGAGTTTTAAAGCAGCAAAGGAAAGTTTTAATACTTAAATACTAAATACAAAAACAGCCTGGGTAAGGAAGCAAAATTACCTAAGCCTTGCGCGGATCCGACGGTGTGGCTTCAGCCACTAGTCCACGTGTCAGCTCGCCGGCTCGCGATATCCCTTCGATTATAACGTCTCAGATTAGATCTCCTCCTGAAGATCGAACGGTGGCAGTTGGAGGAGATCCAACGGATGCTGTAGCGCTGGAGGAACTCCACTCAATCGGACGGCGTTGAAGCAACGAGGAAGAACGACCGAAGAACACGGCCTGATTGACATTGAGCTCCCAAAATCATCAGACTCGATGCGTTCTCCTTCCCCCCGATGACCTCCCTAACCTCCCAGGTCTCCTCCCTATCGATCTGAAGTATCCAGAAGCTCCAAGGGGCTCCAGTAATGGTGAGCGGAGGAGGCGGACCTGGGCGGAGCTCCAACCTTCAAAAGTCGACCCCAGGCGGGGGTCCCTTGCTCCGGAAACCTGCAAAAGAAGGGCCAGGCGAGAGAAAGTGGTTCCCAGGCAAGCACGAGCACAAAAAATGGATGTCGGCGTGGCTGGCGGAAGAAAATGGAGCTCGCCGGAGCTTGCTCCGGCGAGGGGGTGATAGTGGCGAGAAGTCGATCAAATCATGAACGGAATGCACAAATTTATACCTAATAACAACAGCTAACTGAACTACTAAAAAAAATGAAAAAGACACAACCTCAAGGGTGTAGAACCCGAGGAAGAAACCTCACGGCCGCGAGGCCGGAGATGGGGCTGGAACGCGCCGCCGAGCTAGGTAGGCACCTCGACAAGGTTGGAGATCGACCCTCTGTCACAGGGGATCCCGCAGCTAGACCTCGGAGGGATTGGCTCAGGCCAAAGGCGGTTCAAGGAAAAAGAGAGGGCTGGAGGGTTGGTTTTGAATGTTGGTGAACATGGCACAAAGATCGAGACGCAACGGGACGAGCAGTGATGCTCTCCCCGAAAAATTCCTAGGGCGAGCTAGAGGAATCATAGGTGATCAACTCTCGTGAAGACATCGATTCGATTCGGTGAAAGATGCGGTCTCCAAAAATCCGCGAAAATCAAGAAAACACATATTCTGACACTGTCCAGGCTGGGGTCAGAGAGTTGACCGCGGGTCAACTCTCCAGCCCCCCTGGTTGGTCCACGTGGACCAACCAGGAAAAAACCTGGAAAAACTTTTTGTAAAATCAATTTAAAATAGCAAACGATTTTATTGATTTTTAATTATAAAATGAAAAATGTTTATTTTTTTATAAATTATTTTATAATGATTTTTATTTATTTTTATGGGTTATATTTTTACAAGTTACCTTTTTAACCCTATATAGGTATAATACCTATGTATTTGAGTATTTATTTTTTATTTTATGTATTTTAATTTTATTAATTATGTTTATTAATTTATATAATTATAACATACTTTCATACACATAATTATATTTTTATTTTAATTTATTGATGTTCTTTGTATAATTAATAAAATAAAGTAATATATTGTATAGGTATATGTGTATGTATTTTACCTATGTATTGTGTATACAAGTATTTTATTTTTATTTTTATTTAGGTTTTATTTTAATTTTAATATTCACAATTATTATAAGTAATATTTACAAGATTAAAAAAATATAAAAATGAATAAAGAATTAATAAAGAATAAATTGAATATTTTAATCTGTATAGATATACAACGGGGGTCCAAAACTCAACTTTCAAACCGTAGCTCCGCCAAATGCGAAACCACCGCCATTAAATAGCTTATTTTCTTCTATATACAATCAAAGGTGAGTTTGACGCATTTGGAGTTTTCATTTGTGAGATACGGGTCTGGGAAGTTGGGATTCTGGATTTTTATTCAGACCATAACTTTTTATCTGTACATTATTTTTCTGTGAAATCAATTTTGTATTTTTATTTATAAAATTATCTACAATTTTCATGTACAAAGTTTCTTTATTTGATGGATAAAAAGTGGAACCAAAAATAGGTCCCAAAATGAATAAAGAATGAATAAAATGTATAGGTGTTTTATCTGTATTTTGGCCCTTATCTCCCCCTACTTTATTCCTTGTCGACCTATTCATCAAGATGCCTAGGTCTCGGGGTTTCGGGTCATAAAATATTTACAATATTTTATTCTTTTTCTTTTCTTTTCTTTATTCTATAATTTTGGCACTAAAAACCGTATTTTATACAATATTTACACACATATACATGAATGCTAAAATGCATGAAGTAATGCTATTTATACGCATTTACTAGGGTTTTTGGGGCCAAAATGATAGAATAAAGATGATGAAATGTGGATTCATCATCCCCCTATACTTGCCTTTGCTAGTCCCTAGCAAACACTTATGCAATAAGTGCAGAAAAAGAAAAATAAAGAAAAGAAAAAGAAGAAGGTGGACTAAGTGTAATGATCAAACTTGTCTTCACAAAATCAAAGTTTGGAGCTTAAGTCGGACCTTTGGAATTTTTGTGCGGTCGGAACCTTAATGAGAACCGAATTTGAAATCCAACAGTCCCTGAGAATCTCAAAACTCTGTCCAAGTCTCCTCAATAGCCAGGTCAGAAATACTTCGACTCATACGCAAACCCTTACGACTATGAATCTGACTCGTACAGTGTAAGTGATGGTGGCTCTCCCCAACTAGAATGATGAAGAAACTGACTTCTCCAGTACAACAACCCAATGATTCCCCAATCCAATAACTCCATGCTCGAGGAGCAGGGTATTCCCTTCTAAGTTCAAGTGGCAACCAGCTCAAGAGGAGGGGGTGAAGAGAAGAATGGACGGTAGCAAGTGTAGCTTCCTATCCTGGGATGCAAGACCAGTGTAGTAAAGTCATCCAGCTGCAGGCTCACATGATATGACTTTGGAACTCAAGCTTGCTTATTGACTTTACAACATATGTACATACTTTGCAGGCTTTTTATTTTTGTACATGCCTGAACATTTTTTTTGAATACTATATACAGCAGCATTTGCATAAGGAGTTTTTCCTCTTGAGCCAGTATACTATCCCTCTTTTGAAGCTTTATCGCAACCCACTGCCTCCTGTCTTTAGACTTCCTAATCACTGGACGGGTTGGGGTGCACTTCCCTCCCTAGAGGAGGATAAATGTTTCCATTTGTGTGCGTCTCATACCGGCAAATCCAATCCCCTCACCACTCCAACTGAGTTGAGCCATGTGAAAGGTGCAGGTGTCCAAGTTAGGTCATTATCAATAAGAATCGTGTGTGTGCTCCGAAATACTCTACTTAGGCAGTCAAGAATCCATTGAACCAAGTCTCGTGATCCTCAAAGAATTAAGTCAACTAGACTTGAAGTACCTCAAACCCAATTCCTATAACGTTCCTGTTATTAGGTAGATTTTAAGGTCCAATCAAGCTCCAATCTCCGGATTTTACTTAGACTTGTTCAACTATCAAACTCAATCCGAAAAATGCGAATGCTATGCAATGCAATGCAGAATGCAGAAAATATTTTTGTGATGCAATTTTCAAGATTTTGAACTTTTTATGGATTTTTGAAAAGATGATGATGCATATGCATTTTTTTGTCCTTTTAAAAAAGATTTTTCAAATGTTTTTTTGGATTTTAATTTTGCAAATGTTTTTGGGCTTTTTGAAAACAAAAAGATTTTGGCTGAAAGATAGGTTAAAATATGTACACGGGAGTGCTTCTTATATATACAAGAAGTGGATTTTAAGGATTTACAAGGGTAAGTGATCAATTTTATAAGCACATATATATAGTGGATCTTGGTGTGATGTAAATATTCCTCAAACTTATTTGACACAAGCTTTTTTCAAACAATTTTTGAAAACTATAGTCCAAGATAATTTTTACAAACACGTACACACATTTGAAAATAATTTTGCAAAGGTTTTCAAAACAGTATATATATAGGTTTTTCAAATATTTTTGCAACCATTTTTCAAACCATTTGCAAATCATTTTTCAAAAATTTTATTTCACACAAAGAAAATAAATTTTACAAACCACACATTTTTACAAAGGTTGAAAACATGTAACAAAATATTTTCAAAATAGTTTTCAATAGATGTTCACAAAGATTTTCAAACTATTTTTCAAACATTTTGCAAAAAAACATTTTCACCTGATTTATTAATCAGTAAATACAAAAAGAATTTGAGGAATAACGACATCTTTTTATTAAGGAATTTTAATGAATTTTAAAGCATTTTTAAAGAATTATTAGCCATATTTATTAAGAAAATACGAAAGTACGAGTTATGGCTAAAGTATATACGTAGTATATACGACCCCCCTATACTTAGCTTGAGCTATGTCCTCATAGATCGGAGAGAAAAGAGAAGACATAACTCGTACTAAGTAGAGGAAAATCTAAAGAATAAAGGAATAAGAGAGGAATAAATGAATGAGAAGTTGACCGTCCCCCCTATACTTAGGATCAAATAATCCTAAGTATAGCAGACTGTACACAAAGCAGGGAGGGTCAAGGGTGGGAATGAACAGATCGTACTCAGATTGTCTCCCCCTATACTTAGGGTAAGATATCCCTAAGCATAGACAAGACGAGTAGACAATGGAGAGGATCGAAAAGAATGGATTAACTCGGGGTGCACACCCCCCTATACTTAGGACAAAGTACGTCCTAAGTATGGAAAACTGTCTACAAGGGCGGCACCTTTTTGATAGATGAAGAAGATAGAAAATGAAAAGAAGAAAAGAAGAAAAGAAGAAAAGAGACCTGCAGATGGAAGGATAGATCAGAGGATATACACATCACTCCCCCTATACTTAGGGTAAAAGAAGCCCTAAGTATAGGCAACAACAGGAGTGATGACACGAAACGAAGAATGAACACTCAACTTGTCTACCCCTCCTATACATAGGACAAAGCACATCCTAAGCAAGGCAAACACGAGAAATGGGTAGACGAGCAAAAACGGGAGATAGAAAGAGAGTCACAAGAGAGAATCTACAACATAAATGGGTGATCATCAGAAGGTGGAAAGCAAACCTTCTTGCGGGACCGCTGAGGGATAGATCGGATATGGTGTATGTCGACATCGGGGTCCAAAGTGGACGGAGGCCGATCAGGGTCAACACGGTGAAGGCCCTCAGTGGAATCAAAACGGAAAGGGACGAACTGATCGATGGAAGCAGTATGGCTAGGTTTTCCCTTGGTGGTCCTATGGTGTGAAGGCACAGACAGGTGAGTGGAAGAAGTACGACTAGGTCCGGCCTTAGAAGTCTCGCAGATGTCAAAGTGAAATGGGACAAACTCATCATTCTCGGAAGAAGTATAATCGGAGTCGTCTTGCGAGTCCTCGTCCAGGTCAAAATCAAAAGGAACAAAATCATCTGTGGAAGTATACGAACTCTGTTCGTCCTCTATAATTTCAACCGGATCATCTTTCTCATCAAAAGGCCCAAATTTCTGAAGAAAAGCGATCAAATCAACTTCGGCCTCTGGCTCATCAGAATCAACATGGACAGGAGTGGACTCATCAGTGGAAGTAGTCAAAACAGGTTCGTCCTGTCTAGTCTTACATGGGTCATTTGTTTCCTTATGAGGTCTCTCAAAGTAATGGGCAACTTTGTAAACATCCTCAATTATTTTGGTATCTGCCCCCTTCTCAAATGGTTCAATCACATAAATATTCTGGATTTCATCAACACATCGCCAGACACCAGGAGGAGGATTAGTGAGGTCCATGCTTTCCGACTTCCTCCCCTTTCGGAGGATCCGTCGGGTCTCATCAGGGATCGCTAAGGAAGTATCTCTAGTAGAATCAGGTAGGTCACAGACCTCAGAGTCAGCTATAATCGGTGAAGGTGCATCAGGTGCGGGTCTCTGGTCAACTGTGGGTGCGGTGATCGACACTTCGCTCCCATCAACAGGACGGAAGCGAACCTCTCCTGATCCATAGTCAATAACGACCCTCGCAGAGGCGAGGAATGGTCGTCCTAGGATGATTGGAGATGGCTCCCCTGTGGAGTTCTCCATGGGCAACACGACAAAATCAACATTATGATTCGTGCCCTGAATAGAAATGACGACGTTTTCAAGGATACCCTTCGGCCTCTTGATAGACCCATCAGCAAACTGAACGATCATCCTGGTCTTCTTGAGAGGCCCTAAGTGAAGAGACTGTACCAACGAGAAGGGTAATATGCTAATCGAAGCACCGCCGTCCAGGAGAGTGCGATCACAAGTATGGTCAGAGATGGTGCAAGTGATGAAAGGTGTAGCTGTGTTCTTCTTCTTGGGAATGGGACGGTGTGTGATGGCGAGGGCAGTGGCCATGGTCAGAATGTGATGCTCAGATCTGCTCCTCCGCTTTCTCTTCTTGGGAAGAGGAGCAGACATGTGGGTCATGGCCTGATGATGTGGGGTACGGATAATCTCATGAATAGCAGCCACCACTTCGGGTTCAGATAACATTTTTTTGAATTTTTGGACTTCCTCCATACAAGGGAGGAAGTCGGAATCAGCGTATACACGAGGCATGCCATGAGCAGTCTGTACAGCGGCATCCTCGGGGTCAAAGGTGGGACTGGGTGTGAATGCATGTGTGGTCCAAGGTTCTGGCAAGTGGACTCTCTCCTCAAAATCTTGATCATCCAAGTGTCTCCCGAAATCTTTTTGGATTTTTAAATTTTTCTCATTTTTTTGTGTTTTGGGCGATTGCAAGCTCCCATGATCACCTACAAGTAAATCCGAATCCCTGACGGAAGGAGCATTAATCTGATTATTCCTCAAGATAGCAAGATTATCATTCAACAAATCAATGCACTTTGTCATCCGATTCAAGATATCGCTCATAGAGATCGAGGGAGGTGACTCCATCAGGTCAGACTCGGGTGGATGTGAAGGTGGAGATGGATAATACACAGGCGGGGGTGGATGTGGGTAGAAGTCCGAGTCGTGATACTGTGGCTGAGGTGGTTATGTACAAAAATCAGAAAAAATAGGAGGAGGATCCTCCTGATAAAAGGGAAGTGGATCGGCTGGAGCGAGCGAGGGGTCCACAAAGTCCGGATAAAATACACTCCAGGGGTCCATCTTGAAAACAAAAGGAAGTGATTCGGGGGAGCATGAAGGTCAAGTCAAGAGATTGAAGAAAAAGGCGCAAATGCGCAGAGGAGATCTAGGACACATAAAAACAATCACAGACAGAAATGAAAATAAGACAAACCCTCATTTCACCTACTCAACTCGGTAGAGACCGTAAAATACGGTCTTTTAATCTTGTCTGTTTTAGAGTTAGGTGAGAAGTCAAAGAATTTCACACACACTTAGGGGGCTTGATGGGATTTGGGCACTAATCCTTAAGGTGTGCGCGAGCAAATAAAAGCGAAGACAATGAGGGGATTACTCGTCCCAATACCAGATTTTCCTTTTTTATCAGTTTTAGGGCCAAATAATATTAGCAGTCCCAATTTTATTGGTTATCACTTTTTTGGAATTTTAATGAAATTGCACGTGCCTAACGAGGAGTCAATTCCTTTAAGATCCTAGGTTGGCAAAATCGGAGGTAGAGAGGCGGAAAAGCAATGCAAGCGATCAAAACGATGATGAATGCTAAAGCGTAAATGCTCACCTTGCCTCCAGCACTCTACATGCAAGGATGCTCAACAGAATTGAAACCAATCTATATGCAAATGCAAAAAGCCGATGAAATCGCCCTAAGTTTCAGAAATTGCTATTATCGTGAAGAACCACAAGCTGACCACCAACCCTCAATCCTAATGTCCGGTCTAGGCTCACCCCTCCTCTGCTCAACACATTTGAGTTAGGAGAAAGCGCTTGTGTGGGAATGAGCTCGCGGCGCGTGGATCAAAAGCTAAATGATCAACTGTTTAAGATTTTGACTAAGTCCAAACGAAACTATAGGTGCATGCAAAGTATTAGGTGTTTGGCCTTAATCTATCGCACGCAATCCTAGAACTAGGGGCTCAATCACACAAAATAAAGAAAATCGAAAAACAAAACAAAATAAAAAGAATGTGCCAAGTCCGGGGGTACCTGTATTATTACAATAAATGGTTCTCTCTCTCTCTCACAAATTACACAACTAAATGCGATAAAAGAAAATGCAGATAAAGTAGAGCTTGGTCTTCAAAAATTCTCCTCTCGTCTCCTTGGTGCTAGGTGGGCTAGAGCTGGCTTCGCGTGGGTGCGTTGGTGCCTCGAATGACGCGCCTCCCTCGGTCCGCGGTACCTCGCAGAAAGTCAACAAAGAAGAGGGATTAGACAGCTCAAGAGATACATCAAAAATAAGAAAGATAAAACAAGCAGAAATAAAAACTGTAAAGGTAGACAAATGATCACAACACAAAACAAAAACTCGAACTACGCGATGTTGCTCCCCGGCAACGGCGCCATTTGATAATCTCGGAAATCGATGTGATTGTATCGACTCACAAGGCGAGTCAACAGTCGGTGTTTGACCACACAAATTCTTAAATTAATCAACAATTAACCCACACTAAAGATCAATAAATTAGAACTAATGTGGAGTTAAAATTTATTTTTAACTCTACATAAAAGATGTATAGGTGCAAGTATGTAGAGAGTTCGAACACAGGGAGCAAGCTGGGTAATTCAAAAATGTGCTCAAGTGTGTGTGTGTGATATGTCTACACTAAGCAAGCAAGCAAATAAAATTTTGTGGGTTTTTAATTTTTAATTTTTAATTTTTTATTTTAATTTAATTTTTAATTTTGTATTTTGATTTTTAATTTTCTGATTTTTATAATTTATATTTTATATTTTTTATTTCTTTTTCAATATTGGAAAGTAAAGACAATATGATAAAAGACAAGCTAAAATATTTATAAAAATGTGCAAAAATAACCAAAAATTCAGGAATAATGTGTTTTTGGTATTTTTAGGCTTTTTTACTGTTTTTGTGATTTTTGGGGATTTTTCAAGGTGTTTTTGCTATTTTTAAATACTGAAATAAAGGAAAACAGTGGAAATAATGCTGGCTGTAAGAAAAATGGGAATTGAAATTATCAAACAGCAACCAAAATTTTTCACACTATTTTTTAAATAAAGGGAACAAAATAAAGAACAAACAGGAACTGAGTTTGCTATTTTTGGAGTTTTCTACTATTTTATATATTTTTTTGAAGTTTTTGAGTGTTTTTAAATTTTTAGTGTTTTTCTTTTGAGATTTTTAGTGATTTTTGGACTGACACTAAAATAGTATAAAATAGAAACTAGGTATTTTTTTTGTAATTTTTAGAAGTATTTTAATATTTTTTTGGCATTTTCTAAACTAGACAGTACACAAAAAGCAAGTTTTTGATTTCTAATAAATATAAAAATAAAAGAAAATCAAAAACTAAAATTAGGGCGTCAAAATACAAGTGTCCAGAAGCTTAAGTTCAAAATTTTAGAATTTTTGGGGTCAAAATGATGCCTTAATTAATTATATCAAGCAATTAAAGATCTAAAGGTCTGGCAAGGGCATACATGCAATTAGACAAAATCCCAGGGGTGCTCATGCAATTTTTACAAAAATTTTCAACTCAGTAAAATATTTTCTAGGCCAAAAACCAATACCCTAAAGCCGCGAGGACTTGTCTGTAAAAGTCACCAGGCACACGTGACTCGCACGCGACCTGGCAGGGGTTTATCCGCAATTAAACAAATGTTCCAGGGCCTTACGACAATATTTCCAGAAATTTTATACTACAATAAAACTTTTAAGGACCAAAGTTAAATAACAAGACAAGCACGGGTGCCCTTACAAAAGCACCAAACCCACGTGCGTCGCACGCGCATCTGGCAGGGGCACCAACGGAATATTACAAAACAAGGGGTTCAGAATGCAATTTCTACAGAGTTTTGAAGCAGAGGAAAGTTTTAATACTTAAATACTAAATACAAAAACGGCCTGGGTAAGGAAGCAAAATTACCCAAGCCTTGCGCAGATCCGACGGCGTGGCTTCAGCCACTAGTCCACGTGTCAGCTCGCCGGCTCGCGATATCCATTCGATTATAACGGCTCAAATTAGATCTCCTCCTGAAGATCGAACGGTGGCAGTTGGAGGAGATCCAACGGATGCTGTAGCGCTGGAGGAACTCCACTCAATCGGACGGCGTTGAAGCAACGAGGAAGAACGGCCGAAGAACACGGCCTGATTGACGTTGAGCTCCCAAAATCTTCAGACTCGATGCATTCTCCTTCCCCCCGATGACCACCCTAACCTCCCAGGTCTCCTCCCTATCGATCTGAAGTATCCAGAAGCTCCAAGGGGCTCCAGTAATGGTGAGCGGAGGAGGCGGACCTGGGCGTAGCTCCAACCTTCAAAAGTCGACCCCAGGCGGGGGTCCCTTGCTCCGGAAACCTGCAAAAGAAGGGCCAGGCGAGAGAAAGTGGTTCCTAGGCAAGCACGAGCACAAAAAAATGGATGATGGTGTGGCTGGCGGAAGAAAATGGAGCGTGCCGGAGCTTGCTCCGGCGAGGGGGTGATAGTGGCGAGAAGTCGATCAAATCATGAACGGAATGCACAAATTTATACCTAATAACAACAGCTAACTGAACTACTAAAAAAAATGAAAAAGACACAACCTCAAGGGTGTAGAACCCGAGGAAGAAACCTCACGGCCGCGAGGCCGGAGATGGGGTTGGAACGCGCCGCCGAGCTAGGTAGGCACCTTGACAAGGTTGGAGATCGACCCTCTGTCACAGGGGATCCCGCAGCTAGACCTCGGAGGGATTGGCTCAGGCCAAAGGCGGTTCAAGGAAAAAGAGAGGGCTGGAGGGTTGGTTTTGAATGTTGGTGAACATGGCACAAAGATCGAGACGCAACGGGACGAGCAGTGATGCTCTCCCCGAGAAAATCCTAGGGCGAGCTAGAGGAATCATAGGTGATCAACTCTCGTGAAGACATCGATTCGATTCGGTGAAAGATGCGGTCTCCAAAAATCCGCGAAAATCAAGAAAACACATATTCTGACACTGTCCAGGCTGGGGTCAGAGAGTTGACCGCGGGTCAACTCTCCAGCCCCCCTGGTTGGTCCACGTGGACCAACCAGGAAGAAGCCTGGAAAAACTTTTTGTAAAATCAATTTAAAATAGCAAACGATTTTATTAATTTTTAATTATAAAATGAAAAATGTTTATTTTTTTATAAATTATTTTATAGTGATTTTTATTTATTTTTATGGGTTATATTTTACAAGTTACCTTTTTAACCCTATATAGGTATAATACCTATGTATTTGAGTATTTATTTTTTAGTTTGTGTATTTTAATTTTATTAATTATGTTTATTAATTTATATAATTATAACATACTTTCATACACATAATTATATTTTTATTTTAATTTATTGATGTTCTTTGTATAATTAATAAAATAAAGTAATATATTGTATAGGTATATGTGTATGTATTTTACCTATGTATTGTGTATACAAGTATTTTATTTTTTTTATTTTTATTTAGGTTTTTATTTTAATTTTAATATTCACAATTATTATAAGTAATATTTACAAGATTATAAAAATCTAAAAATGAATAAAGAATTAATAAAGAATAAATTGAATATTTTAATCTGTATAGCTATACAACGGGTTCCAAAACTCAACTTTCAAACCGTAGCTCCGCCAAATGCGAAACCACCGCCATTAAATAGCTTATTTTCTTCTATATACAATTAAAGGTGAGTTTGATGCATTTGGAGTTTTCATTTGTGAGATACGGGTCTGGGAAGTTGGGATTCTGGATTTTTATTCAGACCATAACTTTTTATCTGTACATTATTTTTCTGTGAAATCAATTTTGTATTTTTATTTATAAAATTATCTACAATTTTCATGTACAAAGTTTCTTTATTTGATGGATAAAAAGTGGAACCAAAAATAAGTCCCAAAATGAATAAAGAATGAATAAAATGTATAGGTATTTTATCTGTATTTTGGCCCTTATCTCCCCCTACTTTATTCCTTGTCGACCTATTCATCAAGATGCCTAGGTCTCGGGGTTTCGGGTCATAAAATATTTACAATATTTTATTCTTTTTCTTTTCTTTTCTTTATTCTATAATTTTGGCACTAAAAAATGCATTTTATACAATATTTACACACATATACATGAATGCTAAAATGCATGAATTAATGCTATTTATACGCATTTACTAGGGTTTTTGGGGCCAAAATAATAGAATAAAGATGATGAAATGTGGATTCATCAGCTATCCCCGCCCGAGCCGCTGATGCGAGGACAGTTTGCAGATTTTTGAGGAAGCACATCATCACGCAGTTCGGGGTTCCTAGAGTTCTGATTTCAGATGGGGGGTCTCATTTCATCAACGACTAGGTGAAGGCCCTTGCTAGCGAGTTCGGTATAGACCATCGTGTTGCTACACCTTACCATCCACAGACGAATGGTCTAGCCGAGGTGTCGAATAGGGAGATCAAGACTATATTGCAGAAAGTCGTCCGCCCTGACCGAAAGGATTGGTCACAGCTGTTGGACTCGGTCTTGTGGGCATATAGGACGTCTTTCAAGACACCATTGGGCACATCTCCCTTTCGCCTCGTATATGGCAAGCCGTGCCATTTGCCTGTTGAGCTGAGACACAGGTCACTATGGGCAGTTACAGACATACTTAAGGATCCAGATGGTGTAGGAGACCAGAGGAGGGCAGATTTAGCAGCCCTGGAGGAGTTGAGAGATACCGCCTTCTCAAACAGCCTACAGTATAAGGAGAGAGTGAAGAAATGGCATGATTCTCACATCAGCCACAAGCATTTTGAGCCTGGACAGAGAGTATGGCTGTTTGATGCGAGGCTTCGTTTATTTCCAGGGAAGCTACGGAGCAAGTGGAAGGGACCCTACTTGGTGAGAAAGGTACACGACAACGGTAGCATTGATATATCCGAGTTGTCTTCTGAGAGTACCTTTCGAGTGAACGGCCAGCGGCTCAAGCCATTTCTAGATCATGAGCCGCGGGTCGTTGATCTTGCCCCTATTCATTTTGCGTGAGATGTGGTCTTTGACTCACATCTAATGCATCTCACGCCTGAGTTTCACTGATCTTCCGCCTTGTATAGATCCAGATGTCTATATCACTACATTCTTTAGTCCCACATCCCTTTCTTCATCTGTTGATTATGCTATACTTAGGGTGCACTTTACCCTAAGTATAGGGGGGATGCGAGACCTTCGGGTATTTCTTTTGTTTCTTTCTACCCCTGTTCTTTCTGCCTATACTTAGGGATATTTTACCCTAAGTATAGGGGGTAGACCCTGTACATTCTCCACTCTGTTTTCCCTTAGTATACAGCCTGCTATACTTAGGATTACTTGATCCTAAGTATAGGGGGAAGACCCGAGATCCTCTTGATTTCTATTCGTCTTTGTATATAGCCCTTCTTTTCACGTCCCTATACCTAGCACGAGTTATGTCTTCTTCATCGCTCTTGACTCTGAGGACATCATTCGATCTAAGTATAGGGGGGTGTGTATATATTTCATATATACTTTAGCCATAACTCGTACTTTGTGTGAGTGTGTTAATAAATAAAATAGCTGAAAACCCTAAAAATCACAAAAATTAAAAATTTTTCATGAACATAAACCTTCTTTTATTTGCACATAAATAGCTAGTGTACAAATTATTTTTGTAAAAATGATTTCAAAAATCTTTTTTGTAAAGCTTGTGTAAATATTTTCTTATCAAAATTATGTATATAGTACAAAATTTTTCCAAAATGTTTTGAAAATCAAAAGTTTGCAAAAATCTTGTGTAAATGTGTGTAAATACTTTTTGCAAAACTTGCACTTCATGCATCATCCATTCATGATTTCAAAGCATTTTTCAAAAATTTTGCATGTAGCATCTTGTGTACATATGTATATAGTTTTTCTGGATGATAGTTGACATTTAAACTAGCCTGGAATTAAATTGAGAAATGGAGCTTGATTAAGATCTTAATCCACCTAATTTATAAGAGGAACCTTATAGGGCTTAGGTTTAAGGCTTTTCAGGTCCATGGTGACTTAATTCTTTGAGTCCACTAGGCTATGATCACATGTCATCTCAATGAGCCTAAGTAGAGCATTTAACAACAACACATGACTCATATAGACAATGGCTTTACTTGGACACCAGCACGTCGCACCGAGCTCTCTATGGATGAGGTGGTGAGGAGGCAGTCTTCCTTGACTTGGGGTAGCATATGAGGGTAGTACTTCTAGGCGGAACCTCTCTTCTTCTTTTAGTGAAGGAAGTGCGTCTCAACTTGGTCTGGTTGCCATGAGGTCTAACGACGGGAGTTGTGGGTTGCAATAAAGCTTCAAAAGAGGGATAGTCTACTGGCTCAAGAGGAAAAACTCCTTGTATATATGATGCACATGTATATGTTGTATAGATGCACTTGAAAAAAAAATGCAAAAAGAAAATAACTCCAAAAAAGTGGTGGGTCTGATAGAAAATGATAATCCCACCGGAGTATGTATATAGAGTGCAATAAGCAAAGCTTGAGTTCATGATTCACCTTATGTAGCTTGCAGCAGGGAGACTTGGCTACACTGGTCAAGCTCCCAAGGGTACATGGCTACACTGGCCTTGACCCATTCTCTTCTTCCTCCTCTTCTTGAGCCGGTTGAACTTGAAATTAGAAGGGAATACCCCGCTCCTCGAGGAAAGAGTGGCCAGATTGAGGTCATAGAGTTACCTTGTTGGGGAGGGTTGTCAAGTTGCCATTTCTGAGGTGGAGAGCTTAGACCTCACATTCACAGGACAAGAAAAGATTCATGGTCTTCAGGGTTTGTGATTGATGACTTGTTCTGATCTGGAGCATTGAGGAGTCTTGGTTATAGATTAGTGGAACTTTGAGGCTGTTGAGTTTTAGGCTTAAGTCCAAATAAGGTTCCGACACATTAATAATCCAAAGATCTGATCGAGCTCCATACCTTAATTTAATGAAGGCAAGTTTAATAATCCGCCTTGATCCATGTACATTCTCTTTTTCTTTTTCTTTATTTCTTTTTCACTTCTTTTTCAAATAAGTGTTTGCTAAGGGACTAGCAAAGTTTAGTATAGGGGGGTGATGAATACTCATTCATCACTCTTTATTCTTATATTTTAGCTACAAAAACCTTTGCAAATGCATGTATATAGTTGTAAATAGAAATAATTACCAAAAGCATGCATTGTGTAAAAACCTATAATTAGCATGTTTTTGTGCAAAAATAAAAGAATAAAGATTAAAAAGAAAAAGAGGGAAATATTTTATTATAAATATTGAGCAACCTAACCCAAGGGAGGGCTCAGCATGGGCCTAACCGCATAAAAGCCAAAGTAGAGGGAGATAGGGGCTCATGTGTGTAAATATCTATGTAAATAAAATAAAAATATTTTCCTCCCAAAATGAGATTAAAATAGGCTTGTAAATACTTGTATATATTTATAAAGATAAAAACAAGATAAAAATAGAACAATTAAAAAGAAAACAAAAACATCACTTTCACCATGTATATAGTCCACTCATATTTATTTATTTAGCCCTATAAATAAATAAAATTAATTTCCAAAAGTTTTGTAAATATTCTATATTATATAGTGTAAATAAATAAAATAAAGTAAAACAAAAACAAAATAAAAAGAACAAAATTAAAAATCAAAAAGACTAATGTAAATATACCATGTATATAAATGTACATATGTATTTATTTCACCTATGTATATAAATTATAAAAATAAAATAAAAATATCTTTTTATTCCTTATTTTATGATATAAATAAATAAAATATAAAATGGGAATAAAATTGTATAAAAATAACAAATTAAAAATAAAATTTAAAAACTCTATATTGTACATATACCTATATATAGCTATATAATGTAAATACCTTATTTTTACTTTGAAAAATTAATTAAAAATCACTAAAAATTGAAAAATTTAAACAAAAAAATATTTCATGTTTTAACTTTTTAATAATTCGGCCATTAGCTATCTTTAATTTAACTTTCAAATATCTGCCACGTGGCCTTCACCCATTGGTCCAGGGGATTGTTGACCGCCCGGTCAACTCCCCCCCCCCCCCAGGACCACTTCCCACGGGTTTTGACACCTGACCCGATTTCTCGAATTTTTCGTGTCTAAACCCGATCATCCTCCCCCCAAACCCCGGGTCCGTTTTGATCACGTCAGATCCGGTACCCTCGCCGGCACATCCATCTCGGGATCCGCGCGCTCCATTGCCCTACCCGCGCTCATCTTTCCGGACCCTCCACCGTATATAGCTCGAGCTCCGCCATCTTCATTCCCATCCTTAGCTCATTCGCTCCACCCCTAGTGACCTCCAGTGCGTGAGTGAGAGTGACAGCTCGCTCCAGGTGCTGTCGCAACGAGGAGAGGGGCAGTGGCCCACTGATCCGGCGAGATACACCGCTGTGCTCCGCCCAGAGCAGGAGCTCGAGCCTCAGAGGTCGACGCTCCTCGAGGCAAGGACCAGGAGCTGCGCAAGCTCGCCTACAGTCGATTCGTCTACCCAGGTAGACCCGTTTCCCTTTCTTTTTCGCCAATTCCAGTTTACCCCCAATTCGCTCCGGCGTCGTGTTTCGCTGATTCCGACCACTTCATCGTTTTGTTCGATCATCAGAATCCACCTTCGCCTACGCCTTCCTCCCGCGCACGTTCTGCACCCATCCACTCAACCCAGCTCGCACAGGAGCTGGGGTTCGAGCTCCTCTGTCCACACCCTCACCGGAGCTCGCCCATATCGACCCCCCGACCACCTTCACCACGCCTAACGGGGTCGAGGCAGTTTGCCCTCGACCCGCGAGCTTTCTAGTCTACTTTGCAGGTCCATCCAAGCCCATCTGAGGGCTTGGACCATTCGGTCTAGTAGCTCCAGCTCCGCCGACCTTACCGGAGCTCTCCAGAGCTCGGCTGGTTCATCGGAGACCTTAACTCGACGCAGAAGCCTCCCACGCTCCTTCTCCAATCTTCAGCGAGCTTCCAAGAGGACGCCAGCACCGCCACGAGCCCGGCGAAGTTCGCCGGCACCCAGTTCATCCAGCATCCTCCTCCGCCGTCCGATCGCCTTCGACCTCCAGTTTGCATCTCGGCCGTCCACCTAATGAGGTCCAGTCACCGTCAGATCCTTGGAGAGGCGATCTGGACCGCCCAATGCGCAAGGTTTAGCCACCGACGCCCTCACCCGTTCGATTCTCCACGTGGCTACTCCTCCGCCGTCCGATCACCGCGAGGAGTCCAGCTTTGGAGCGCCAGCCGTCCCTCACCGTCTGATTCACCACGTGGCGTCCATCCAGCGGCTCCATTAATAAAGGGTAATTTACCCTTAGGCCCTCCTTTTTCTTTTATTTAGCATTTAGTCTTGTAAATACATAGTGTAGTTATTTAGTTTTGGTACAATTGCATTGTGGACCCCCGCACTTTACTTTCTTTGCTTATATGCCCCTGTGTATGGTGTAGCACGTGCTTCGACACATGGTCTTCTGGGCTTTTTGCATTTTATACCTTGTAGTTCTGAGATGTTATGAATTGAATGAAAACTTTTGGAATATTACTTTTATACCCCTGTGCGTAGTGTAATTGTGCATGTGCGTCTTTTATTGGGTATTTTGCAGACAGGCCCTTGGGCTTTTGGTACCTGTTAACAAATAGCCCTCGAAACTTATTTTTCTTCACATTTAGGTCCCTGAGTGCCCCAGGCACGCGCGACGCGTGTGATCTCCTCGGTATTTTGCACCGGACCCCCCAGGACTCTTGGTATTTGCACTTAGGTCCCTGTGCACAGTACCTTCTTTCTATTTTTGAATAAAATAGCAAACATACTCCAAATCCAATGAAAATTGGAAACATGGCTCCTGCCATTGTGTAAAATTTTCTGAGATTTTTGGAGACATTTTTATTTTGATTTGATATTCTTAAAAATTCAAAAACACGTATTTTCTTTCCTGTCTGATTTGAAAAATCACAAAAAATATTAAAACGTATCTAAAAATTACAAAAAAATTACTTATTGTTTGTTTTGTTGTGTTTGATTTTCTAGCCAATTTTGGCTATTTTTCATTATATGAAACTCACAAAAATTGAAAAACACCTAAAAACTCCTAAAAATTCTAGTAAATAAACTAAAAACTCAAAAATAATAATTTAGGGGCCAAAATTTTCCTTGTTATTTTCTCTATAGAGGAAAATTACCTCCAGGCTTATTGGAGATTTCTAGATATTTTATCTAGGTCCCTTAAGCTCTGCCGGACAGTACCTTCTTTTCTTTTCACTGTTTGATTTTTAGAAAATTAAATAAACATCAGAAAAATTCCAAAAATTCACTAAAAACAGTAAAAATTATAAAACACACAAAAATATTTTTATTTGAATTTTTGGTTGATTTTTAGTGCATTAAATAAATTGCTTACTTTCCTTGTTTTCTTTAGTTTCTTAGTTAATTAAAAATCCAAAAAAACATAAAAAGACTTAAAAACCACCAAAAATACTTTTTTATTTCCTTTTCTTTTCTTTTTGACTACTTCGTAGGCCGCGAGGCCATTTCGTGCTCCTTGTGTTCGACCCTGGTCGCTATACCAGGTTAAACTAATAGCAAGACCGCTAGCTTGTTTTGAGTGATTTTATCTTATATTGGTGGTCTATTTTTCTTGATTGATCGATCCTGATCGCTTGGGTCGTGATGACCATTTAGCACCTTATACCCTAGTGGTCAGGTCGACTATCAGTTGATCGAGTCTATCAAGAGACCTCCTGTCTCAAGACCGATCGTCGGAGAAGACGCTTGCGAGCATGGGGATGAATCGTGTGATCCTCAAAATCCAACGAGTTGATCCAAGCACGGTGAACTCCTGATCTCGTCGTATGAGATAGAACACCTTCTTTACGAGCGTAGCACTCCAAAGAAGATGGAGATCCGAAGAACGACGAGGCGGCGACGCGGTGGCGAAGCGACGATGAAACTCTCCTCTAGGGTTTTGGTGGAAGGCCACCAAGAGAAGGATATAAGATGTGGCGTGTGGAATGAGAGAGAGAGAGAGGTATCTCAAATGCTAACCCTAGAGAGCATGGTATGCCTCTCTATTTATAGGTTTTTGGGATCCATGGATCACAATCCATGGGATAAATAAAATCAATGGATGAGATTGATTTATGATTAATCAAATGGTCAAGATTGTCGTTGGTAAAAAAGCCAACAACTAATAATTTAATTTAGATCAAATAGATTTGATAAATCAAATACAATTCAATACTAAATTAAATTAAACAAATAAGGAGACAATCATCATGGATATTTCATCTCCCCATGGAACATGGTGGATGGCCACCAATCCCATATAGGACTTGGTAGCCGTCCATTTGTTTCCATGTGGAGGCAATCTCATGAAATCTCATGAGATTGCATATCTCCATGAAAATCTCCATTATTTATTCCAACAACTTTTGTTGTGATTTATTCTTCAAAAATATTTCATAATTAATTTTGAGAATATTGCAATCTTGCCATTGGAAATTTGTGAATCACATTCACAACCCAAAATAAAATATACTTTACATTTTCTATTAATTAAACAATGTGTATCCAATACACATCAACAATGAATTAACAAATATAAATTATAATTAGCTCTCTCTAACACATTATAAATCACATTTGTAATATATTATTAATAATTGGATATTGCTATCCACATTATTCTTATCCACAATAATTAAATCACATTTAATTATATTGGATAATTTCCGCATACATCAAGATAATTAAATCACATTTAATTATCAATTTCTCAATGCTTAGATATAATTCAACTATGGAATTATTCTTGAACACTTTCAAGAATAATGCGATTTCTCTGCAGAGACTTGGAGATAAGGGCAGGGCGATTGCATTGTTCCATGTATAGTGACTTGGATATTGAGATCACATCTCAAATCCAGATCTCGGCCTCCCATAGATGCTTGATTAAATCAAGACCGCAAATCTAATCTTCTCATTGCATCTGAATCACATTCAGATCAATGTCCAACATTTGGACTAAGATCAGATTACTTCTCTACTAAGAGGAGTCACTAAAATCCGGACCGTTTCATCACTCCTTAGGAATGGAAGTGTCATGTTTATACAACCGTTTATGATCACATCACCCTCAGGTATTCCTAACACATGTACATCCTGCATACTGGAAGACTCAGAATAAACCTGAAGTATAAGATCAATTTTACACTGTCTACTTCAGAGTTTTAATCATTAAGTTTCTCATTCGATTATTGGGAGTTGGTATCGATCATATGCTTTCCAAAAACATATATCATACACAGGTGTTAGTATAAATTCCAAAAGCATCTATCAAACCTACAAATTCAGTCAAGCTTCCAAAGCGAAATGACCGTGCACGGAATTTGGTTCTCCCCAATATCTCATGAGTGAGCTCATGTCTTCCAGTTCTATAATGAACCTGTATGATCCCTTTGAGATATCGTATTACTCATATGCCCTTATATGAACACCAGCATGCCGGTGTATAGACCTTGATTAGGTCATCAACCTATTGGTCTGCCAAATATGCATACTCAGACATATAATAACACATCTGTCTCCGGTCAGAGGATACGTGTTTATGTCGTGACAGCTTACGTTGTAGGACTTTGGTTATCTCGATCTCATTAAGTCAACTCTTTGACCTAACTAATCTGACACCTCCAACTCTCTATTCCTATGTAAAGGACCTGCATCAAGTGGTCGGTCAGATATAAGCCTAAATGAGAAAGGATTTCCATCTCCTACTCAGGCTGGAGATCATCTCTCAACAATCATTTGATGGTGCCTGATGAGTACTCAAACTAACTCTTTTGATAGTCATCCAAGCACCAGCCTCTATGATTTAATAATTCAATCAACAGCTGTATGATTATTAAGATGGACATGGTACATAACCCTAATTGTACTAAGGGACCTATTATGCAAATTATTTATTCTTCATTTCAGATCAGGGAATGATATTCGCAATAACATTTATTACGTAATGGCTCGTCGTGGGCTTGCATGTCCAACAATCTCCTACTAGCCTAAAGAGCCATTAATGGGCTTAATCATTTAAACCCACACTCATTTGACAATCATAGGCTATTTAGAAAATAGCTAGGTGATGAGCCGCCCGAGCAACTAAGGTAAAGGTGTCACTACGGTCGTTGTGACCTCAGTCACTCGGGACTCAGAGCTCAACAAGAAAAATAAATCGGACCACCAAATAAAGATGAAAATCGATGAAAATCAAAATAGCAGTCCTAGCTATGAGATTGACCTGCTATAGCTCCCAGGTTCGAACTCGAGGAGCACGAGATGGCCTCACTGCCTACGAAGTAGTATACAATAAAGAAAAATAAAAACAAATTATTTTTGGTGGATTTTTAATATTTTTATATTTTTTGGATTTTTAATTATAAAGAAAACAATAAAAAGGGTAAATAAAGACAATTCATGCAATTATTTAATTAGTCAAAAATGCTCTAAAAATTCCAATAAAATGTTTTTATGATTTTTATATTTTTTTACTGTTTTTAGTGAATTTTTGAGAATTTTCTTATTTTTAGGGAATTTTTAAAAAACAAAATAAGGCAAAAACAAATGAAAACTGTCCAATCAGGCTTCACAGACCATTTGAAAATATCAAATGGTCTGATCAAGGTCTGGAGGTATTTTTCCTAAAAAATATAAACAAAAAGGAAAAATAAGAGAAATAGTTTATTATTTTTGGGATTTTCTATGAATTATTAGAATTTTTATAAGTTTTTCAAGTTTTTTTAATTTTTAAGCTTTTTATAAATCTAAAAATAACCAAAACATGCCAGAAAATCAAAAACAACAAAACACACAAAATCTGATTTTTTTTGTAATTTTTAAAGAGGTTTTTATATTTTTTTATGAATTTTAAATCTGAACAGGCAGAAAAATGGATGTTTTTGAATTTTTTAAAATAATAAAAGGGCTCAAAAAGTTTCCCAAAAATTGGTGAAAATTCTACACAGTGGTAGGAGCCACGTATCAAATTTTCACTTAATTTGGATGAGATTTGATATTTTATTTAAAACAAACAAGAGCCCATAGTGCGCAGGGACCTGTTTGTAATAAAAATATCTTATGGGGGCCGAAAAGTAATAAAAACCAAAGCTCAGGGGGTCCTTGTGCAAAAACACCAGATTTCCACGTGCGCGGCACGTGTTCTGGGCACTAAGGGACCCGAATGAAAGAAAACTTAAGTCCCCGGACTTATTAGCAACATGTGCTAAAAGTCCAGGGGCTAAGTTGTAAAAATCCCATGATATCCAGCACATGTTCAATAAAAACACTCACAGGGGCATAAGTGCAAATATCCAAAACATATATTTCAATCAGTAACATATAAGAACTATAGGCCTATATATTGCAAAATCACCAAAACATCACGTGACGATGCACGTGTCCAACACATACAGGGGTAGAAATGCAATTAACATAAACAACCAGGTCCTCTATGCAAATTAACCAAAATAAAATGAACTACGGAAAATATTTACAGGACTAAATGATAAAAACTAAAAGAACGAAGGCCTAAGGGTAAATTACCCTTTATTCGCAGATGGGCCGAGAGTGCGCCACGTGGATGATCGTGCGGTAAAGATGCGCTGCGGCTGAACAAAGGGGCCTCGGCTCTGATCTGACGGTGGAGGGCTCGCCACGTGGATGATCAGACGTCTCTGGAAGGGGCTCGCCTCTCCTCTGCGACAGACGGTGCAGATAGCGCCACTTATAGATCGTACGGTGTTGGTGCGGGGCGCCTCTTCGTATAAATGAACGGTCCAGATCAAATCTGGGCCTCTGGGGGGTGAACGGACGACGGAGGAGGATCCTGGAAGAACAACTCGCCGGTGAGCTTCGCCGGAGGAATGCTGGTGCGTTGGACCTCTTCGGGGGCTGCAGATTGGTGGAAAAGGTTCGCCAACGCCTCCCGCGGATGAAGGACCCCTCCGATGGCGCCAAGGAGCTCCAAGGAGCCCGGGCGACAACGACGGAGCTGGGCTCCTGTGCCTAGAAGTTGAGGTCCTCAGATGGACCTCATCGGACCTGGAAAGCTGCACAGAAAGACACCAGGGTCGAGGGCAAAGTGCCTCGACCCGGTTAGCAGCGGAATGGGGGAACGATGCGGTGAGGTGGTCGATCTCCGGCAAGGCGACAGCGGTGAAGATCGAAGACCCTGCTCCTGGGCGAGTCAAAGGGTGTGAGTGGGTGCAGAAGGTGCGGAGAAGGCTCATGAGTGTGAGGGTCGAGTCCGATGATTGTGAGAGTGACTGGTATGGTCGGAATCGACTAACGACGGCGGATGGAGGATTTGGGCGTAAATGGAAATTTGAGAAATGTAGAAGAAATTAAGCTTACTGCATGGTCGAGGTCGACTGTGGAAGAGATCCTGGAGCTCTTAGTCTTTGCCTCGAGGGTCGTCGATGCCCGAGGCTCGAGCGTTGCTCTTGGGCGGCGCACGGCGGCGCTAGGCTGCCGGATTAGTGGCTGGGGCACCTCCTCCTCACTGTGACACCACCCGCAGCAAGCTGTCACTCAGGAGAAGGTAGTGGAGATCCAGGGATGGGAAGGCAGAGCCAAAGATAGCAAGAATCGTGTGGCGGAGCTGAGACTAAATAGTCCTAGGGGTCCGAGAAGATGGAGTCGGGCATGGAAATCGGAGCTCGGACCCTGAGGGGAAACCACCGGGCGTGGATCTCGGATGATCAGGGAATGATTAGGACCCAGGGTTTGAAAATTTGGAGTTCGGATCGAGGCACAATAATTGGGAGAAAAGGCGGGTCGGGCGCAGATCCGCGGGTCTGTGGTCCAGGGGGGGAGTTGACCGGGGGTCAACATTCCCCCGTGGAACAATGGGTTGCGGCCAAGTATTAAATAATTGGAAATTCAATATAAAATAGTAAATGACGGTTTTGGAAAAATTTAAAACATGAAAAATGTTTATTTATTTATAAACTATTTTTTTGTGATTTTTATTAATTTTTTTGAAATAAAATTTAGGTATTTACAATATAGTATATTATATATAGGTATATACACTATACATTTTTTATTTTTGATTTTTAATTATTTATTTTTGTACCAATTATTTTAATTTTATATTTTATTTATTTATATAATAAAATTTGGAATAAAAGAATATTTTATTTTATTTTTATTAATTATTTACATAGAGTAAATAAATACTTGTATGTACATATATACATGGTATATATACATTGTTTATTTTGATTTTATTTTTATTTCTTTTCATTTTATTTTTATTTTTATGGTTTTTATTTTATTTATTTACACTATGAAATCTAGAATTTGTACAATTTTTATGGGAGTTTTATTTATTTTTTAATAGGGAGAAATAAATATATAAGTTAGTCTATGTACATGGTGAATATACAAGGGTGAAGGCATTTTCATTTTCTTTTTAATTTTCTTTTATTTTTCTCATTTTTATTTTAATTTAATATGTACACATATTTACAAATAAATACAAACCCATTTTTATTTTTATTTAGAGGAAAATATTTTTATTTATTTATAGGTATATATGTACACACATGAGTTTCCTTATCTCTCTCTACTTGGGTTTTTATGCGGTCAGGCCCATGTTGAGCCCTCCCTTGGGATTAGGTTGCTCAATATTTATTCTAAATATCTCCCTCTTTTTCTTTTGTTTCTTTATTCTTTTATTTATGCACAAAAACATGATAATTATTTATTTTTACACAATGCATGCCAATTGCTAATTATTATTATTTACATATATCTACATGTGTTTGGCAAAGGTTTTGTAGCTAAAATAAAAGAATAAAGAGTGATGAATGGGTATTCATCACCCCCCTATACTTAACTTTGCTAGTCCGTTAGCAAACACTTATTTGAAAAAGAAGTGAAAAAAGAAAAAGAAAAAGAAAAAGAGGAGAAAATGCATGGACTAATGCTGAATATTAAACTTGCCTTCATTAAATTGAAATATGGAGCTCGATCAGATCTTTGGATTATTTATGTGTCGGAACCTTATTTGTATTTAGGTTTAAAACTAAACAGCCTCTAAGATCCACTAATCTATAATCAAGACTCCTCAACAATCCAGATCAGAACAAGTATACATACACAACCCCTGAAGACTATGAGTCTTTCCTTGTACTGTGTAATTGAGGTAAGTTCTCCACCTCAGAAGTAGTAACTTGACAACCCTCCCTAACAAGGTAACTCTATGACCCTAGTATGGCCACTCTTTCCTCGAGGAGTGGGGTATTCCCTTTTAAGTTCAAGTTCAACCGGCTCAAGAAGAGGGGGAAGAAGAGAATGGACCATGCCAGAGTAGCCATGTATCCTTCGGAGCTCAACCAGTGTAGCTAAGTCTCCCTGCTGCAAGCTACATAAGATGGAACCATAAATCTCAAGCTTTGCTTATTTGTACTATATACACACTCCGATGGGATTATCATTTTCTATCAGACCCACCACTTTTTTGGAGTTATTTTCTTTTTACATTTTTTTTCAAGTGCATCTATACAACATATATAATGTGCAGCATATGTACATAAGGAGTTTTTCCTCTTAAGCCAGTATACTATCCCTCTTTAGATGTATTATTGCAACCCACAACTCCCGTCGTTAGACCTCATGGCAACCAGACCAAGTTGAGACGATCTTCCTTCACTAAAAGAAGAAGAGAGGTTCCACCTAAAAGGACTACCCTCATATGCTACCCCAAGTCACGGAAGACTGCCTCCTCACCACCTCATCCGTAGAGAGCTCGGTGTAAAGTGCGGGTCCAAGTCAATCCATTGTCTATATGAGTCATGTGTGTGTTGTTAAGTGCTCTACTTAGAGTCATTGAGATGACATGTGATCATAGCCTGGTGGACTCAAAGAATTAAGTCACCATGGACCTGAAAAGCCTTAACCCTAAGCCCTATATGGTTCCTCTTAGAATTAGGTGGATTAAGATCTTAATCAAGCTCCATTTCCCAATTTAATTCCAGGCTGGTTTAAATGTCAACTATAATCCAGGAAAAACTATATACATATATACAAGGATGCTATTTACACAATATTTACACAAATGCAAAATTTTTGAAAAATGTTTTGAAATCATGGATGAATGCATGGATGCAAGTTTTGCAAAATATTTACACAAATTTACACATGATTTTTGCAAACTTTTGATTTTCAAAACATTTTGGAAAAATTTTGTACTATATACATAATTTTGATATACACATATTTACACAATATTTACACAAAAAGTTTTTGAAAACATTTTTACAAAAATAATTTGTACAATAGCTATGTATGTGCAAATAAAAGAATGATTATTTACAGGGAAAATTTTTTATGAATTTTTGGGCTTTTAGCCATTTTTATTTATTTACCCACTCACACAAAGTATGAGTTATGGATAAAGTATATATGAAATATATACACACCCCCCTATACTTAGCTCAAACGATGTCCTCGGAGTCAAGAGCGATGAAGAAGACATAACTCGTGCTTAGTATAGGGAAGTGAAAAGGAAGGCTATATACAAAAACGAATGAAAGAATAGAAATCAAGAGGATCTCGGCTTTTCCCCCAATACTTAGGATCAAATAATCCTAAGTATAGCAGGTTGTACACAAAGGGAAAATCGAGTGAAGAATGTACAGGGTCTACCCCCCTATACTTAGGGTAAAATATCCCTAAGTATAGGCAGCAAAAATAGGGGTAAAAATGAATCAAAAGAATACCCGAGAGTCCAACATCCCCCCCATACTTAGGGTAAGGTACACCCTAAGTATAGCATAATCAAAAGATGAGGAAAGGAATGTGTACTAAAGAATGTAGTGATATGGACAATTGGATCTATACAAGTCGGGAGAAAAATGATAATCAGGCGTGAGATGCAATAGATGTGAGTCAAGAGACCACATCTCACGCAAAGTGAATAGCGGTAACATCAACGACCCGCGGCTCACGATCTAGAAATGGCTTGAGCCGCTGGCCGTTCACTCGAAAGGTATTCTCAGAAGACAACTCAGATATATCAATACTCCCATTGTCGTGTACCTTTCTCACTAGATACAGTCCCTTCAATTTGCTATGTAGCTTCCCTGGAAATAGACGAAGCCTTGCATCAAACAACCATACTCTCTGCCCAGGCTCAAAATGCTTGTGGCTGATATGAGAATCATGCCACTCCTTCACTCTCTCCTTGAACTGTAGGCTGTTTGAGAAGGCGGTAACACGAAGCTCCTCCAAGGCTGCTAACTTTGCCCTCCTCTGATCTCCTACACTATCTGGATCCAAAAGTATATCTGTGACTGCCCAAAGTGACCTGTGTCTCAACTCAACAGGTAAATGGCATGGCTTGCCATAAACGAGGCGAAAGGGAGATGTGCCCAACGGTGTCTTGAAAGACGTCCTATATGCCCACAAGACCGAGTCCAAAAGCTGTGACCAATCCTTTCGGTCAGGGTGGACGACTTTCTACAATATAGTCTTGATCTCCTTGTTCGACACTTCGGCTAGACCATTCGTCTGAGGGTGGTAGGGAGTGGCAACTAGATGGTCTATGACGAACTCGCTAGCAAGGGCCTTCACCTGGTCGTTGATGAAATGAGACCCCCCGTCAGATATCAACACTCGAGGTACCCCGAACCGTGTAATGTTATGCTTCCTCAAAAATATGCAAACAGTCCTAGCATCTACGGTTCGGGCGGGGATGGCCTCAACCCAACAACTCACATAATCTATGGCCAACAGAATGTACTCGAACCCCTGACTCTTAGGGAGTGGACCCATGAAATCGATGCCCCATGCGTCAAAAATCTCACAGAAGTGAATGGGCTGCATCGGCATCATATCACGCTGTCAACACGTGCCCATCCTTTGACAGTCAGTACACCTCTTCACGAACTCATCAGAGTCCTTGAAGAGGGTAGGCCACCATAGGCCGGATTGGAGCACTTTCTGTGCCATTCTCCTCCCAGAGTGATGTACTCCTGCCTCAAGCTTGTGGCAGTAAGTGAGGATGCTACGGTGCTCCTCTTGAGGAATGCACCTACGCCAGATGCTATCCCCTCCTTCGTAGTAAAGGATGGGATCCTCCCAGTGGTAAGACTTGGCCTTCGCGGGGAAGGTCTCAAGCCTCTGTATGGGCCAATCTTGTGGAACTTTCTTAGCAACAAGAAAGTTCAAAATATCGGCGTACCATGGGAGAGAGGCGATAGCAAGGATCGCCTCATCTGGGAAGGTCTCACAAATAGGGTCAATCTGCTCAGAATCCTCAAGATTCTCTAATCGGAAGAGATGATCCGCCACCACATTCTTGACTCCAGGCTTATCCATAATCTCTATGTCAAGCTCCTGGAGTAGAAGGATCCATCTAGTCAATCTGGCCTTGGCATCCTTCTTTGCCATGAGGTACCTGATGGCGGTATGATCAGTATACAAGGTCACTCTAGATCCAATAATGTACGATCTGAACTTATCTAGGGCAAACACTACGGCTAGCTTCTCCTTCTCAGTGACTGTATAGTTCCGCTGCGCGGAATCCAATGTGCGTCTAGCGTAGTGAATAGAAAATGGGACTTCATCCCTCCTATGTCCCAGCACGTCCCCCACGGCAAAATCGGAGGCATCTGCCATGATCTCGAATGGGAGAGACCAATCAGGCGGCTGGAGAACAGGAGCCTCAACAACCCATCGCTTGAGAGTCTCAAACGACGAAAGACACTTGTCATCGACAAGGAACTCGGTGTCTTTCGTCAGCAGGTCAGTCAACGGTCAGGCAATCCTACTTAAATCCTGAATGAAGCACCTGTAGAAACCGACGTGCCCCTGAAAAGACCGTAACTGCCGTAAATTGGACGGAGGTGCGAGTTTTCTAATGACATCTACCTTGGCCGGATCAACCTCCATACCCCTGTTGGAGATGATGTGGCCAAGCACCGTCTTCTGAGTCACCATGAAGTGACTCTTCTCCCAAGACAACACAAGGTGAACCTCTATACATCGCTGGAGGACTCGGTCTAGGCAGTCAAGACAGGAGTCGAATCCGTCGCCGTAGACCGAGAAATCATCCATGAAGACCTCCAAGCACTCCCCCACCATGTCCGAAAAGATCGACAGCATGCATCTCTGAAAAGTCACAGGGGCATTGCATAGCCCAAATGGCATGCGTCTGAAGGCGTATGTGCCGAAGGGACAGGTAAAGGTGGTCTTGTCCTGGTCCTCGGGAGCGATGACCACCTGGTTGTAGCCGGAGTACCCATCCAGAAAACAATAATGGCTCTTCCCTGCCAATCTCTCAATGATCTGATCTATAAAGGGCAGGGGGAAATGATCCTTATTGGTGGCCTGGTTGAGTCGTCTGTAATCCATGCAGACCCGCCAAGAAGTGGGTACCCGGGTAGCAATCTCCTCTCCAGACTCGCTGACTACTGTAGTGATGTCCGTCTTCTTGGGCTCCACATGCAAAGGGCTGACCCACATGGAGTCAGAGATGGGGTAGATAAAATTGACGCTCCACCATTTCGAGATCTCCTTCGTGACAACCTCTCTCAGATCCGGGTTCAGACGCCGCTGGAACTCACGCGACGGCTTCGCCTCATCCTCGAGATAGATATGGTGGGAGCACAGGGCCGGACTTATCCCCTGGATATCGGCTACGCTCCATCCTATCACCTTGCGGTTATTTTCAAGAACCCCCATGATGAATCCGCGATTCATCATCGTAATATCTTGATCTTAGCAAAATCCCCGAGTAAAATCCCAAATAAATGTCCATAAAATCCATAAATTAACAAAATGACTCTTGTAAATAAAATACATTAATTATTGTATTTTAGATTCTACAAAATAAATTAACAATAAAAAGCCGCAAAAATCAAAGGAGTTTCTCACATGTAAATAGCCCAAAACTTCGTTTATTTTTAATAATTTCATTTCAACTCCTTTTTGCCTAATTCTTTCTCTAACTTGTTTATAAAAATGTATAAAAATACAAAAATACAAAACAAATTTTACCTCAAATAAATGCTCCTAGATCCCAAAGAGAAAAAGCCGTAAAGTCCAACTTCCAAGCTAAATTCCCGCTCCGTCTGAACTCCAAATTCATCAAACTCACTTTTAAGGTTCAAGTTAGAAAATTATCTATCCAAAGGAAGTGGTTTCATTAAAATCGGAGCTCATTTGCAAAAGTTGGGTTTTGGGACCTAGATGTACATTGTATACCTTGTATATATTCATTCTTTCTTTAATTTTTATTGTATCTTTCTTAATTACTAAAAAATACAAAAAAATCATACTTGTATTGTATTTTAATTGTAGTATTTTATTGTATTTTTCCGTTGTAAATCTCTCTTATTAAAAAGATAAAAAAATTACATATTAGAAAAGTAAAAAAATGTGTATTTGTTTGTCTTCCATTGTAAATTATCCACTATTTCTCTTCTCTTTTTATTTTATTGTATTTAAAGTAGACAACTTTATTTATTTATTTATTTATTATTTAGTTTCCATTCTCTACAATAACCACCAATTCAACTCCATTATTCCACTATTTTTCGCAACTTCCCATTCAACTCCATTAATAATACAACCTCCCATTCAACTCCACCACTTTAATAACCTCTCATTCCATCATCTTTATATACATGTCATTCTCCTCAATTTTGCCTTTGATCCATCTTTATGTGAGGAGAGCTTAGTTCCCTGAGTTGAATCGGTGACAGCGACGCAACCGCGGTCGAGCGACGACAGCCCTCTCTCCAGTGAGATCCGTTGGTCTCTTAGCCAACATCACATCCGCAACCGTGCGCTGCTCGAGCTCATCGCACGCTGGCGATTCGAGCGAAGACCGTGCTTCGAAGGCACTCCATAGGCATCCGCGTTCATCGTATGTAATTTTAGTTACCTTGTCTTTTTGCAAATTTTTTTAAGCACACCACATATCATCCCTTTCACCACCCACCATCCATCATTTGCATATATATCTTCATATTCATCACCATCATCACCATATCATTTTGTTCCCCATATGTTTGTGTTTATATTTCCTGTTTAAAGAAAATTAAAAAAATAAAAAATTTTAAAACAAAAAAATCTCTTTTATTGCATCAGTAAAAAAATCAAAAAAAATAAAAAAATAAAAAAAATCGGAAGGTGGAGCAGCAGCTCCACTGCCGCCGCCCCACCTACCCCATCAAAACCGTCGACGGCCAGCCGAGGCCCGCAGCCCTCGCCGGCCGCCTGTTCACAGCCACCCGCCACGCGCGGGCCCGTCTCCGCCGCACACGGCGTACTGCCGCCAGCGCTGGCCGACCCGCGACCCCCCTTCAGCCCACAGCCGTCATCGGCCTCCACTTCCGCAGCCCTTCTGACCCGCCATCCCTGCACCACCTCCCCGTGCCCACCGGCACCGCCGCGCGCCGCCTCGTCGTGCGGGCGGTGCCGCCGACCCCAGCCGCCGCCGACGCCCTTTTGCCCCCTTTGGGTTCATCTCACCTGTAGCCGAAGGAAGAAGAAGAAGGTTATTTCCATCAAATTTTTTTTATTGTACAAATTGCATATTTTCCCCTATTAGTTCATGTAATTACTAAGGTGACCCCTTGAATAATTGGTGTTGTTTAGTTTAATTTCTGACTTGCACGGATACCGCTGTGTTCCTACTTTAATTTGGACCTCATTTATGCATCTTTTTATTCAATGAAAAATGCTATCATGTTGAGCAACTTATTCTCTGCCATCTGAATATTTAATATATTTTTATGAGATATGGGTAATTAATTAAAATTGTTCAACTGAAATTTTGTATAGTTTACCCATTCTGTACCATTAAATTTATATCTTACACACGGTTGCTCTAAAAATTCCACAAAAATTAAGAATGATGCCTTGATATGTGCTTCACTTACTATCCAAATTTCATTCAAAATGGATATGTCTTATGTCTGCAATAAATTGTAGAGTGAATTTAGTATTTGATTTTTAATTAAATCTACGTATATTTTTTTGCGAAATTTCAAGTCTCCTAGATTTTATATGAGAATATCTATTTGGGATAATTTGCACTCTGATTAATTTAATAACTGGATTAATTAGAAATTATTTACTCACTATCACTCTATTTTCACTAAAAAATCATAAAAAATTCATAACTTGTCAAAAAAATCCAAAAAATTTATTGTAGTCTCCTTGCATCATGTTTTAGTTCCAATAATGTTTTCATACTTTTTGTTTACTGTTTGTATAAGAAATTGCGGAAAAAACACATAAAAAGTGTGTATTTTTCCTTGTTGCATTTTAACCCCTAAAATTATAAAAAAATGTGTTTTGTGTTCATCTCTGGATTAGGATGCTAGGAAAAATATAATTTGGCTGAGTTGGATTAATTTAATATTAAAATTAATTTGGCCTTGTTGTATGCTTTCTTAGTGTCTTAATTCATCCGCATTTTGCCTTTGCTTTGGTTTTTGCATAAAAAAATCTAAAAAAACCGCATTGGATATCTAGACCTAAGTTTTTGAATTAAACCCGAAGTTGTTCCTTTACCTCCTTGAGTTTGACCCCGGACTTGCCCGGGATATAAATTAAAGCCGAGACACTCTTCACGGAGATCTTCTCTCGGTTCTGACCGAATCGCTAAGTACACGTATTACAACGAACACGAATTATTTATCGTATTTAGCGACTCGTCACCCCATCAGACTGGATTCTTGCTCTCCAGTTAAATCAGCGGAGATAATGACTGGGTACATCTCATGCTCACCCGTAAGGAACCTATACTTCAGTGACACAGGAAGTGGCTTCAGCTCTGGACAACTGGGTGCTGGTGGATCTGGCCTCTGAAAACTCTGCGTGAAAGCTGCCAAATCCGCATGGGAGAACTGAAACTCTCTGTCACACTCTGAATCTGGAGAAGGCTTCCCTGCTGGACTGTCTCTGCTCTACTCAGCATCTACCTCCTCCCTAGCTGCAGGCTCAGTAGAAGTCAGATCTGGTATAAAATCCTCAAACTCTGCCCAGTCAAAATCTGACTCCGTGGGATCCGTATCATCCAAGGTGGGCTCAGTATCACTGTCATCACAAAACAAATCAGTCTCGCGGTCGAGAACCAGCTCTGCTTCCTCTAAGGTATCCTAGACCAGGAATGCGCTCTCCAAGCTCTCGTCTATTGGCATCTCTGCATCAGCGGACTCTGAATGTGAGAGGATGGCTTATGCATCTGGATCTACCCCATACTGCCTCGTCATCTGTGATCATAAAGTTGCAGTCCTGGTGGATGTCTGGCCCTGCATCTGTCATCTGCTCTGTATCGGAAGTAGTCTCTGAGCATGCTGTGTCTCTGGCTCTGATGTCCTCGACCGTTTCTATTTGTACACTTTCGCCCTCGATGCGAAAGTATACCATCCCGCTATCATAGTCGGTCACTGCCTTGGCTGTGGCCAAGAACGGACGACCTAGAATGATGGGGGTATCGGTCACTGATTCAGGGATCTCCATGTCCAACACTACGAAGTCCACGGGGAATTGCAGGCCCTGAATCGTGACGACAACGTCCCTCAGCAACCCCTTCGGCCTCTTGACAGATCGATCAGCAAACTGAAGGACTGTCCTGCTCTGTCTAAGAGTGCCCAACTCAAAGCGGTCAAGAAGGGCTGCCGAAAGTAGGTTGATCGATGATCCGTTGTCTAATAGAGTACGGCCGAACCTCTGCTCTCTGATATGGCATCTGACATAAGGGGCTCCTGAGTCTGGCCTCTTGGCCGACAGACGGTTCTGGATCACGAAACAAGTAGCTCTGGTCAGCACATGGATCTCTGAATGGTGGTTCCTCCTCTTCCTCCTAAATGTGGTCATGTCTCTGAGTGAATGCTGGAGTAGAGGGATGTACTGCAAAGCCTCCTGAAGAGTCAGCTGAATGTGAAAACGGTCTATCATCTGCTGGTTGAACTCTTCCTGGTGCCTCTTTTTGGGGTTTTCTATTTTCTTCCCCTTCCCCATCTGAAGAGCTCTAGGAAAGGGGATCACAGGATCCTTCTCAGATGAAGGACTAGGAGAGGGTTTAGATTGCTCGACGGCAGAGTCCACACATACATCAAGCACCACAGGTGGACCTGAAGAAAACAAACCCTTTCCTTTATTGCCAGAAATGTCCCGAGATACATCAATAGAAGGAAAAACTACAGGAATCTAAGAAGTCAAATCGGTGGCATCAGCACCACCATCGGCTGGTAGACGTGCGACCTCAGTACAACGCTCTGGCTCGGCAACATGGGTGGCCTCAGTACCACCTCCTCCAACTGGTGAAACGACGGCCTCAGTACTGCCGGTGGGATCAGCATCTATGGTAGCATCAGTACCACCGTCATCATCTCTAGCGGCCTCAGTACCACTCTCCTCCTTGTTGGGCACTTTGGAAGTAGCCTCTGGGTGTCGCTTAGACGAGGCGCCGCCTGCTGGCATCCTACCGCTCCTAAGTGTGACAAAATCAGTATCAAACAAATATGCAGACATATCTCCAAATGTATCACTAGGAGGGGCATACTCCGTACAAACTACCTGCTCAGACTTCCTCTTGAGGTTGTTCAGATTGGGCTCTATCTGGGCAGGGATGGCGGCCTTCCCTCTCATGATATCCCGCATCTCCTGGAGGAACTCATCCATCTCCCGTCGGAATGTAGCCTGCTGATCTGTAAGGAGGCGGGCTATGTCATCCAAGTCAGGGTTCTCATAGGATGGCCCATGAGAACCTGACGGGTAGCCTCTCTGGTAGTGAGGTTGCTGCTGCTGCTGTGGGTGAGAGGGGTATGACTGTGGATGATGCTGCGGCTGATGAGGCTGATCACGCCTCCAAGAATGTCCCTGCTGATAGGGACAAGGACCATACTGCTGTGACTGTTGTGGCTGCTGCTGGGTGTATACTGGGGGCTGCTGCTGGTGGTGATCTCTCTGATGGCTATACTGGCCACCCTGTCCTGAAGGCTTTTGCTGGGAGCTGGAACCTCCAGCCGCCCAATGGAATCTGGGATGGTCTCGTCAGATACCGGACTGGGGGCGGTCGTACCAAAACCCGTTGACATCCATCAACGGCTCTGACTTGTACGGGGGTGGCGGGAGCACTGTCATAGGCTGATCCAGCTGGTATACCACCATCTGTGTGTCCGTGGATGGTGGTGCCTGGTAAGGAAGCTGCGGCTGCTGGTACGGCTCTGCCTGTACAAGGTGAACCTGTCTAGGCTGCTGGTGGCTGGAGCGCTGGGACGAGCTGATGCTGCTACTCGGATCGCCTCGTGCCTGAAGACGGGGTTGGGAAGCCGTTTGTGCCTCCTGGAGACACATGAGCTGTGTCTTCAGGTCACTCAGAGCATGTGCCATCTGCTCCATCAGCGTGATGCCATGGCACTGCTTCTTCTCAATAATCTCCATCCGGTCCAGCTTCTCGCTGATGATCCCCATGTCTGCGGTTGAACTCTCGGCCTGCACTGCTGCCGCTGACGAACTGGAAGGACCGGCGTCAACCCGTGCTATCCTCTGGTACTGCACGGTCTATGGCTGAGGACGTCCCTGTGTGTAGAGGCAGGTCTGGGACATCACTGTGTAGTTCTCTTCCATCTCCTCGTAGATGGCCCACACCTGGTCCTCATCCTTAGCGAAATAGGACCCGCCACAAGAAGCGTTCACCAAGCCCTGAAGCTCTGGTGTCAGCCCGCAGAAAAAACTCTGAATAATGTTCGGCTTGGAAATCTCATGGTGCGGGCATCTGTCTGTCAGCTCACGGAACCTCTCCCATGCCTCGTGAAAATGCTCGTTGGGGAGCATGGGGATGTTACTGATCAGGTCTCTAGCGGTGTTCGTCCGCCCGAGTGGATAGTACTTGTTCAAGTACTCGGTGCGGAGCTACTCCCAGGTGTAGACAAACTTCCCCAAGTGCTTCAACCTGGTGGCTACTCTGTCTGCTAAGGAGAAGGGGAAGGCAATCATGCGGATCGTGTCCTCGTCCACCTGTCTGTCGTGGACAGTGTTGCAGATCATCAAGAACTCTTGAAGGTGGAGATGGGGCTCCTCAATGGTGAGCCCGTAGAACTGGGGGAGAAGCTGCAAAGTGTTCGGGGGGAACTTGAAGTCCCCCACGATGGCTGGAAGCACGACCCAACGGTGCGTCAGTGTCGATCCGGGGTTGTGTAACTCCTGCATCGGTCTCGGCTGGTCCGGTACTGCTCCTACTACGGCGGCTGCTGCTGCGGCTGCGGCCGCAGCTGCTGCTGCCTCATCGGGTCTCCTCGGCCCGTCTCCGCACTCGCGCTGGTCATGAGCGGCTCTCAACTGCTCCATCTCACGCCTCATCTCTATCATAAACGCTCTCTAATCCCTCAACTGCTGCTGAACTGTCTCAAGGGAGGCGATCAGGGTGGAGTTGATCGTACCCTGCTCCGTAATGAATGTCTCTTGGGGCTGGGGACCTGTGGTGCGGTCATCACTGCTGCCGGCCATGGTCTCAGCAAAAGCAAAAGACCCAAACTCCAGGTGCCGATAAATCATCTGACGGTCTCTCCTCTGGCACTAGTATCTCGGAACTAAAAGAAGGGGGGTCGAGGGGGGACAGGGTGGAGTCAAACTCAGGTTCGGAGAGCGGGTCTTAGCTCTCACGAACCAACCTAGATGAGCGGGCAGAAGTGCTGGGAAGCGGTGCAGCCAAAGGCTGCCTAAGAGACCTTCTACCCATCATCTTGATCTGGCGAGTTGGGCGGATGAGATCTTGTAACAACAATGATCACAAGCAAACCCCTGATTCACCTACGCAACACGAGCTGAAGACCGTAAAGTTTCGGTCAATTATCTTGTCAATTTTTATTAGGTGATAAATCAGGATAGCAGAGTGATTAACGTGACCTGTTGGGAATCCAATATTTTTCTCAACCGACTGTTCCGCACAGAAAAGCCGGTAATCAGTCGAGAAAAAATCGGATATGGCTCTAGCCTAGGGTGCGGGTTACTCTCTCGCGCAAGCAAACCAGACAAGGAGGGGGTTGCTCTCCCCAAGACAAATTTTTCAGTGATTGTCTTTTAGGGTCAATAGAGTTAACCAGTCCCAATTTTATGGTTCAAATTTTTAGATATTTTTCAAATAAAAAGCAAACGCCTAACATATTTTTCGGTTCTCCTGGTTATTAAGTCCAAAAATCAGGGGGGGGGGGAGAAGTCGAAAAAGTCGATGCGCGAGAAAATCAATGATGCATGCAGAGTAAGAGATGCATACCTGACTCCAGCAGTCTACATGCAAAATAATCCACGCAGAATTTAAAGACTGAAATAAACTACCTAAATGGTGTAGGCGGAAATTCGAGCCCTAAGCAGCAGTTCTACTTGAAAGAACGTCTAGTCGACCACCACCCTCCAATCCAAGAGTCCGGTCTCTGTCCACCCCTCTTCCTCTCGACAAATCGAGTTTATGAGCGCTTGGCAGGGTGGGTTGTGGCGTGTAGGCTCGAAGGTAGTGGATCGACTATTTTATTATTATTATTTTTATTGTTGGTCCAATTACCGCTCTATAGGTACAGGCAAAGTTATTAGGGTGTTTGGATCCTATTTATTATGTCACAGTCAAGCGAAAATCCTAAGGCTAGGGGATGAAATCCACGAGAAACCGATTAGGCAGAAAATAAATCAAAATCGTGAAAAAGCCGCGAAAAAGCCGAGGGGTCCCCCGAGCACATCGGTGCTCGGCGAAACATACCCCGAGAGTCTAAAAAGAGTCTCTGTCCTGCTGTCTTGTATTATTACAACACTTCAAATAATGCTAAAAAGAAAATCTAAACTACTCTAGCTACAAGCCGCACTCGGCTGTCTCCTCGCGCTCTCCTGCGGCTTCGTGCAGAAGGGAGCCGCCTCCGATAGCCGCGATTGCACCGGCTCCTCGAAAGTCACCGCCTCGGTCCTCAGGCCCTCGCAAGAAAACAGAAGAGTGTCACAGACCAGATAAAAATAAGGCAAATAAAATAAATAAGAGAAAACATGGTATCTATGCAAAAATAAAAATAAAAATAAACAAACAAAAACAAACAAAATAAAATAAAAGAAATAAAAATAAAATAAAACAAAAAATAATAGAAAAATAAAAGCCGCGAAAAGCCGCGGACGACGAAAAAGCCACGGAAGGCCGTGAAAAAGTAAACAAAATAAAAAGAAAAAGAAATCGACTACCAAGTCGTGCTCCTCAGCAACAACGCCATTCTGATGAGCCGCCCGAGAACCTAATGTAAAGGTGTCACTATGGTCGTTGTGACCTCAATCACTCGGGACTCAGATCTCAACAAGAAAAATAAATCGGACCACCAAATAAAGATGAAAATCGATTAAAATCCAAATAGCAGTCCTAGCTAAGGGATTGACCTGGTATAGCTCCCAGGGTCGAACTCGAGGAGCACGAGATGGCCTCGCGGCCTACGAAGTAGTCTAAAATAAAGAAAAATAAAAACAAATTATTTTTGGTGGATTTTTAATATTTTTATATTTTTTGGATTTTTAATTATAAAGAAAACAATAAAAAGGGCAAATAAATACAACTTCAAGCAATTATTTAATTAGTCAAAAATGCTCTAAAAATTCCAACAAAAATGTTTTTATGATTTTTATATTTTTTACTGTTTTTAGTGAATTTTGGAAATTTTCTGATTTTTAGGGAATTTTCTAAAAATAAAATAAGGCAAAAACAAATGAAAATTGTCCGATCAGGCTTCACAGACCATTTAAAAATATCAAATGGTCTGATCAAGGCCTGGAGGTATTTTTCCTAGAAAATATAAACAAAAAGGAAAAATAAGAGAAAGAGTTTATTATTTTTGGGATTTTCTATGAATTATTAGAATTTTTATAAGTTTTTCAAGGTTTTTTATTTTTAAGCTTTTTATAAAACTAAAAATAACCAAAACATGCCAGAAAATCAAAGACACCAAAACACACAAAATCTGATTTTTTTTATAATTTTTAAAGAGGTTTTTATATTTTTTATGAATTTTAAATCTGAACAGGCAGAAAAATGGATGTTTTTAAATTTTTTAAAAATAACAAAAGGGCTCCAAAATTTTCCCATAAATTGGTGAAAATTCTACACAATGAAAGGAGCCGCGTGTCAAATTTTCAATTTTCACTTAATTTGGATGAGATTTGATATTTTATTTAAAACAAACAAGAGCCCACAGTGCACAGGGACCCGTTTGTAATAAAAATATCTTCTGCAGGCCTAAAAGTAACAAAAACCAAAGCTCAGGGGATCCTCATGCAAAAACACCAGATTTCCACGTGCGCGGCACGTGTTCTGGGCACTGAGGGACCCGAATGAAAGAAAACTTAAGTCCCGAACTTATTAGCAACAGGTGCTAAAAGTCCAGGGGCTAAGTTGTAAAAAGCCCACGATATTCAGCACATGTTCAATAAAAACACTCACAGGGGCATAAGTGCAAATATCCAAAACATATATTTCAATTAGTAACACATAAGAACTACAGGCCTATATATTGCAAAATCACCAAAACATCACGTGACGATGCACGTGTCCAACATATACAGGGGTAGAAATGCAATTAACATAAACAACCAGGTCCTCTATGCAAATTAACCAAAATAAAATGAACTACGGAAAATATTTACAGGACTAAATGATAAAAACTAAAAGAAACAGGGCCTAAGGGTAAACTATCCTTTATTCTCAGATGGGCCAAGAGTGCGCCACGTGGATGATCGTGTGGTAGAGATGTGCTGCGGCTGAACAAAGGGGCCTCGGCTCTGATCTGACGGTGGAGGGCTCGCCACGTGGATGATGGGACGTCTCTGGAAGGGGCTCGCCTCTCCTCTACGACAGACGGTGCAGATAGCGCCACGTATAGATCGGACGGTGCTGGTGCGGGGCGCCTCTTTGTATAAATGAACGGTCCAGATCAAATCTAGGCCTCCGGGGGGGAACGGACGGCGGAGGAGGATCCTGGAAGAACTCCTCGACGGCGAGTTCCTCAAGGATGGGGCGAAGCCGTCGCGTGAGTTCCAGTGGCGGCTGAACCCAAATCTGAGAGAGGATGTCATGAAGGAAATTTCTAAATGGTGGAGCGATGATTTTATCTATCCCATCTCCGACTCCAAGTGGGTCAGCCCCTTGCATGTGGTGCCCAAGATGACGGGCAGCACGACTGTGATAAGTTAGTCGGGAGAGGAGATTGCTACACGAGTACCCACTTCCTGGCAGGTCTGTGTTCACTACAGGAGACTCAACCAGGCCACCAAGAAGATCATTTCCCCTGCCTTTTATTGACCAGATCATTGAGAGACTGGCAGGGAAGAGCCATTATTGTTTTCTGGAAGGGTACTCAGGCTACAACTAGGTGGCCATCGCTCTTGAGGACCAGGAGAAGATCACCTTTACCTGTCCCATTCGGCACATACGCCTTTCGACGCATGCCATTTGGGCTATACAATGCCCCTGCGACCTTTCAGAGATGCATGCTGTCGATCTTTTCGGACATGGTAGGGGAGTGTTTGGAGGTCTTCATGGATGATTTCTCAGTTTACGGCGACGTATTCAACTCCTGTCTTGACTGCCTAGACCGAGTACTCCAGCGATGTATAGAGGTTCACTTGGTGCTATCTTGGGAGAAGAGTCACTTTATGGTGACTCAAGGGACGGTGCTTGGCCATATCATCTCCAACAGGGGCATGGAGGTTGATCCGGCCAAGGTTGATGTCATTAGAAAACTCGCACTGCCGTCCAATTTGAGGAAGTTACGGTCATTCCTAGGGCACGTTGGTTTCTACCGACGGTTTATTCATGATTTCAGCAGGATTGCCCGGTCGTTGACTGGCCTACTGACGAAAGACACCGAGTTCCTTGTCGATGACATGTGTCTTTCGTCCTTTGAGACTCTCAAGTAGTGTGTCATAGAGGCTCCTGTTCTTCAGCCGCCTGATTGGTCTCTCCCATTCGAGATCATGACGGATGCCTCTTATTTTGCCATGGGGGCCGTGCTGGGACAGAGGAGGGATGGAGTCCCCTTTGCTATCCACTACGCTAGCCGCACATTGGATTCCGCGCAGCGGAATTATACAGTCACAGAGAAGGAGATGCTAGCCGTAGTGTTTGCCCTAGATAAGTTCAGATCTTACATCATTGGATCTAGAGTGAACTTGTATACTGATCACACCGCCATCCGATACCTCATGGCAAGGAAGGATGCCAAGGCCAGACTGACTAGATGGATCCTTCTTCTCCAGGAGTTCGACATTGAGATCAAGGATAAGCCTGGAGTCAAGAATGTGGTGGCGGATCATCTCTCCCGTTTAGAGCATCCTGAGGAGTCTGAGCATATTGATCCCATTTGTGAGACCTTCCTAGATGAGGCGATCCTTGCTATCGCCTCACTCCCGTGGTATGCCGATATTGTGAACTTTCTCGTTGCTAGGAAAGTCCCACAAGATTGGCCCAGGAAGAGGCTTGAGACCTTCCTTGCGAAGGCCAAGTCCTACCACTGGGAGGATCCCATCCTTTACCACGAAGGAGGGGACAACGTTTGGCATAGGTGCATTCCTCAGGAGGAGCACCATAGCGTCCTCACTTACTGCCACAAGCTTGAGGCAGGCGGACATCATTCTGGGAGGAGAACGGCACAGAAAATGCTCCAATCCGGCTTGTGGTGGCCTACTCTCTTCAAGGACTCTGATGAGTTCGTGAACAGGTGTACTGACTGTCAGAGGATGGGCACTTGTGGACAGCGTGATATGATGCCAATGCAGCCCATTCACTTCTGTGAGGTTTTTGACGCATGGGGCATCGATTTCATGGGTCCATTCCCTAAGAGTCAGGGATTTGAGTACATTCTGTTGGCCGTAGACTATGTTAGTCGTTGGGTTGAGGCTATCCCCTCCCGAGTCGCTGATGCGAGGACAGTCTGCAGATTTTTGAGGAAGCATATCATCACGTGGTTCGGGGTACCTCGAGTATTGATTTCAGATGGGGGGTCTCATTTCATCAACGACCAGGTGAAGGCCCTTTCTAGCGTGTTCGGTATAGACCATCGTGTTGCTACACCTTACCATCCACAGATGAATGGTCTAGCCGAGGTGTCGAATAGGGAGATCAAGACTATATTGCAGAAAATCGTCCGCTCTGACCGAAAGGATTGGTCACAGCTTTTAGACTCGGTCTTGTGGGCACATAGGACGTCTTTCAAGACACCATTGGGCACATCTCCCTTTCGCCTCGTACATGGCAAGCCGTGCCATTTCCCTGTCGAGCTGAGACACATGTCACTTTGGGCAGTCACTGAGATACTTGTGGATCCAGGTGGTGTGGGAGACCAAAGAAGGGCAGAGTTAGCAGCCCTGGAGGAGCTTAGAGATACGACCTTCTCAAACAGCCTACCGTATAAGGAGAGAGTGAAGGAGTGGCATGATTCTCATATCAGCCACAAGCATTTTGAGCCTGGACAGAGAGTATGGTTGTTTGATGCGAGGCTTCGCCTATTTCCAAGGAAGCTACAGAGCAAGTGGAAGGGACCCTACTTGGTGAGAAAGGTACACGACAACGGTAGCATTGATATATCCGAGTTGTCTTCAGAGAGTACCTTTCGAGTGAACGGCCAGCGGCTCAAGCCTTTTCTAGATCATGAGCCGTGGGTCGTTGATGTTGCCCCTATTCATTTTGCGTGATATGTGGTCTTTTGACTCACATCTATTGCATCTCACGCCTGATTACCACTGTTCTCCCGACCTGTATAGATCCAGATGTCTATATCATTGCATTCTTTAGTCCCACATCCCTTTCTTCATCTTTTGATTATGCTATACTTAGGGTGTACCTTACCCTAAGTATAGGGGGATGTAGGACCTTTGGGTATTTCTTTTGTTTCTTTCTACCCCTGTTTTGCTGCCTATACTTAGGGATATTTTACCCTAAGTATAGGGGGGGTAGACCCTGTACATTCTCCACTCGGTTTTTCCTTTGTGTACAACCTGCTATACTTAGGATTACTTGATCCTAAGTGTAGGGGGGAAAGCCGAGATCTTCTTGATATTCTATTCTTCCTTGTATATAGCCTTCCTTTTCACTGCCCTATACATAGCACGAGTTATGTCTTCTTCATCGCTCTTGACTCTGAGGACATCGTTCGAGCTAAGTATAGGGGGGTGTGTATATATTCCATATATACTTTAGTCATAACTCGTACTTTGTGTGAATATGTTAATAAATAAAAATGGCTAAAAACCCTAAAAATCACAAAAATTAAAAATTTTTCCTGTAAATAATCATTCTTTTATTGCACATACATAGCTAGTGTACAAATTATTTTTGTAAAAATGATTTCAAAAATCTGTTGTGTAAAGCTTGTGTAAATATTTTCTTATCAAAATTATGTATATATTACAAAATTTTTCCAAAATGTTTTGAAAGTCAAAAGTTTGCAAAAATCTTGTGTAAATGTGTGTAAATACTTTTGCAAAACTTGCACTTCATGCATACATCCATTCATGATTTCAAAACATTTTTTTAAAAAAAATTGCATGGTTGTAAAATTTATGTAAATAGCATCTTTTCTACATATGTATATAGTTTTTCTAGATGATAGTTGACATTTAAACTAGCTTGGAATCAAATTGAGAAATGGAGCTTGATTAAGATCTTAATCCACCTAATTTATAAGAGGAACCTTATAGGGCTTAGGTTTAAGGCTTTTCAGGTCCATGGTGACTTAATTCTTTGAGTCCACTAGGCTATGATCACATGTCATCTCAAAGAGCCTAAGTAGAGCACTTAACAACATGACATGACTCATATAGACAATGGCTTTACTTGGACACCCGCACTTTGCACCGAGCTCTCTACGGATGAGGTGGTGAGGAGGCAGTCTTCCTTGACTTGGGGTAACATATGAGGGTAGTACTTCTAGGCGGAACCTCTCTTCTTCTTTTTGTGAAGGAAGTGCGTCTCAACTTGGTCTGGTTGCCATGAGGTGTAACGACAGGAGTTGTGGGTTGCAATAATGCTTCAAAAGAGGGATAGTCTACTGACTCAAGAGGAAAAACTCCTTGTATATATGCTGCACATGTATATGTTGTATAGATGCACTTGAAAAAAATGCAAAAAAGAAAATAACTCCAAGAAAGTGGTGGGTCTGATAGAAAATGATAATCCCACCGGAGTATGTATATAGAGTGCAATAAGCAAAACTTGAGATTCATGTCCCACTTTATGTAGCTTGTAGTAGGGAGACTTAGCTACACTGGTTGAGATCCCAAGGATACATGGCTACACTGGCCATGGTCCATTCTCTTCTTCCCCCTCTTCTTGAGTAGGTTGAACTTGAACTTAGAAGGGAATACCCCGCTCCTCGAGGAAAGAGTGGCCAGACTGAGGTCATAGAGTTACCTTGTCGGGGAGGGTTGTCAAGTTGCCATTTCTGAGGTGGAGAGCTTATATCTCACATTCACAGGACAAGGAAAGACTCATGGTCTTCAGGGTTTGTGTTTGATGACTTGTTCTGATCTGGATTATTGAGGAGTCCTAGTTATAGATTAGTGGAACTTAGAGGCTGTTGAGTTTTAGGCTTAAGTCCAAATAAGGTTCCGACACATTAATAATCCAAATATCTGATCGAGCTCCATACTTCAATTTAATGAAGGCAAATTTAATAATCAACCTTGATCCATGTACATTCTTCTCTTTTTCTTTTTCTTTCTTCTTTTTCACTTCTTTTTCAAATAAGTGTTTGCTAAGGGACTAGCAAAGTTAAGTATAGGGGGGTGATGAATACTCATTCATCACTCTTTATTCTTATATTTTAGCTACAAAAACCTTTGCAAATACATGTAGATATGTGTAAATACAAATAATTACCAGAAGCATGCATGTTGTAAAAACTAATAATTAGCATGTTTTTGTGCAAAAATAAAAGAATAAAGATTAAAAAGAAAAAGAGGAAATATTTAAAATAAATATTGAGCAACCTAACCCAAGGGAGGGCTCAGCATGGGCCTGACCGCATAAAAGCCAAAGTAGAGGGAGATAGGGGCTCATGTGTGTAAATAGACCTGTAAATAAATAAATATATTTTCCTCTAAAAATAGAATAAAAGTGGTTTGTATATATTGTATATATTTGTAAATATCAAAATAAAAACAAAAATAGAAAAATTAAAAAGAAAACAAAAACATCCAAATGTGCATATTCATCATGTATATATTCCCCCACCTATATTTATTTCACTTTATAAATAAATAAAATTAAATTCCTTAAAATTTGTATATATTTTATCTTTTATGTTGTAAATAAATAAAATAAAAACAACAAAAACAAAAACAAAATAAAAAGAACAAAATCAAAAACCAAAAATACATTGTAAATATACCATGTATATATATGTGCATATCTATTTATTTCACCCTTGTATATAAATAATAAAAATAAAATAAAAATACCTTTTTATTCCTAATTTTATGATATAAATAAATAAAATATAAAATGGGGATAAAAATGTATAAAAATAACAAATTAAAAATCAAAAATAAAAATCCTATATTGTAAATATACCTATATATAGCCCTATTATGTAAATACCTTATTTTCAGTTTGAAAAATTAATTAAAAATCACAAAAAATAGAAAAAATTAAAACAAATATTTTTCATGTTTTATGTTTTTATTAAATCGGCCATTTACTATTTTTAATTGATTTTTCAAATCATTTCCAGATGGCTGCTTCCCATTGGTCCACGGGAATGTTGACCGCCCGGTCAACTCCCCCTTGTGGACCACTTCCCACGGATTCCAGATGCCCGACCCGATTTCTCCATATTTTGGCATCCAGATCCGATCACCTCGCACCTAAACCCCGGGTCCAATTTGTCCACGCCAGATCCGACACCCTCGCCGGGATGCCCGCCTCGGGGTCCGCACTCCGAGCTGCCCTACCCGACAATTTTTAGCCGGACCCCTGGCAGTACTTAAGCCGAGCTCCGCCTCCCATTTCCCTATCTTTGGCTCCCCACCTTTCAGTCCCGTGACCTCCACTGCCTTCCTTGAGGTGACAGCTTGCTGTTGGTGGTGTCGAAGACAGGCGAAGGTGCCCGGACCCCTGATCCGGCGAGCTAGCGCCGCCATGCTCCGCCTGAAGCAGGAGCTCGAGCCTTGGGCCACGACGACCCGCGAGGCAACGACCCAGAGCAAGCCCAGCTCATCCACAGTCGACTCGTCCACCCAGGTAGCCCTAGTTTTCCTTTCTTTTCTTTGATTTCGCGTTTCGCCCAATTCGCCTATTTTCTGTTCATAATCGATTCCGGTCACCTCCGTCTTTGCCCCGATCATCGAACCACGCCATCACACTCGCCTCTCCTTCGCACACGTTCTCCGCCCTTCCATTCAACCCAGCTCGCACAGGAGCTGGGGTTTCGAGCTCCACCGTCTACCCCTCGCCGGAGCTCGACCGCCCCGCCTCACCGATCACCTTCACCCACGTTCACAGGGTCGAGGCAACTTGCCCTCGAACCGCGAGTCTGCTCGTGTGCTTTGCAGGTACATCCGAGCCCATTTGAGGGCTTGGACCATGATTTGCCGGTTATCTCACTTGGGTTTTAGTTATTTAATAGAGAATGTCATTGTACCCAAAGAGAAACCAACCGAATCAAACAATTATTAAATCCAAGTCAAAGAAATCAATGAAGATGATGGATTTTTTTTGCTATTTAGTTATTAATCTGGTATATCTTCCAGGGTCGAACTCAAGGAGGCAACAGTTATTAAGCAAGAGTTGTTTAATTAAAAGAAAAGCAATGGAATAAAAGAGGGAATCTAAGCAAGCTACTCTTGGATTTTTGTGAATCCTTATGTTTTTTTTATATTTTATGGAAGGCAATGTTTTTTATGAGTTTTTGAATTATTAAAAATAGCAAATCAAAGAAATTTGCAATGGAAAAAGAAATGATGAAGAACAACACAACAAGAACTTGATCTAATTTGTATAGAATTTTTGGAGACAATAATTGATTTTTATTTCATACAAATCAAGACATAATGTAAAATCTAGAAATAGAGGACTGAATCGTAATTTCAACAAAAGTTTTCAACAGATGATAACACCAAAATCAAGCAGGGTAGATATGCAATATTCACAAAATTTGTACATGCAAATCATGTGCCAATGCCTAGAAACGAATCACTTTGCAAGTACCATTACCATCAGGGAGTAATTCGTGATTGTTAAAATGTACTAAACTAATGACGACATAGAAAGAAATAGGGGTATGTATGCAAATTCACAACAAAAGATGTGCAGATTTCGTGACATTAACATGTCCAGGTTCTTTATGCAAATACAATAATGGCCGAGGGGTTTATGAAATTTACTCAATCATTCACTCCACGAGTCCACGTTAAGCGGCGGATACCGTTACTCTGGCATTGACACGTGGAAAAATTACGACCATTCGATCAGATGGTGATTGACGACCCTTGTTCTATCTGGACTCCGGAATGTTCTTCCCTAATTTCTTCGGCAGGCGGCGTCGATCCGGCTCAAGACGGAGACGGTCTGGGGGCTAAGCTTCTGATCATCAGTTGCTGTGTTTATCGTCTCATCTCCAGGTGCACAAGAATTCCTCTGATTTGGGCTGCATGTAGATCTGAACGTGTTCGACTCTCCAATTAAGATACAATCCGTGATGAAAATTGCATGCACAACAAAACCCAAATCTTAGCCATGATTAGCTCCAACGTAAATCAAAGGTGGAAGGAGGTTTCAGCCTGCAATAGGAAACATGGAATCTGGAATTAACATGTAAATTTAAGCACAAAAGTTAAAAAACTTCCTAAAGCAATTTCAATCGGATCTTCCTTCCAATTCTGATGTGTTCTCAAGAGTTCTATCCTCCAATTGTTGCAGGTAGTGCGACTGCGGCCTTAATCAGATCCAATCAGATGCCTTGAGGTGGTCGTTCTTTGAAGTAATCCGATCTTAATATCTGTCCCTGCAATTATCACGGCATAACTCGAGGTATTCAACCTCGGTCCCGAACCAAACAAAGATTAGATGAACGGGAGGGGCTCGTGCGGGTGAAGGATGAGCCCAGATCTCCGGCCACCGTGCGTGGCCGGAGTTGATCAGATCTGGAAGAAGAAGATAGAAATGGAGAGGGAGGTTGGTGAGGTGATGATCGGCAAGGTGTGCGTGAGCGAGATGAAGGCGGTGAATCTCTGAACGTGATGATCGGAGGGTGCTGGCTGCTAGGAAATCGACACTTGACAGAAATTAAAAACGAACTACAAAACTAAGGTTACCTAGATGGAGTGGATTGCCTGGACTGAAGCTTCGAGAAGCTTCGGGTCGTTGCCTCGACGGCTCGGTGGTGCCGGAGGCTCGAGCTCGCGCGAGGCGGAGCACGGCGACGGAACGCCGGATCAGAGGCCCTCGCGTCCTCTCCTCACTGCAACGAAGGTCGGCTGTCACTCACGATGATCGGAGCTCCTTGGAGGAGGATGAAATGACCAAAGATGGGAGGAGGAGGATGGGTCCTTATTTATAAGATGAGAAACGCCAATTTTTGAATGAAAATTCGGTGCGCAAAACGAGGCGGGAAATTTGAAAATTCATATGGGCGAATATGAGGATTGTAAAATCTTTATTTTGGTGAAGAAATCAACTCGATCGGATCAACGACGTGCTCTAGAAAATTTGGAGAAAACGACTCGGTTGAACAGATTTTTTTGGGCTGAAGGAGGAAAAAGACGAAACAGGGAAAGGACGAAACAACAGATTAAATAAAATATAAATACAGTAAATAGATAAATAAATGTTTTAAATTACAAAATAATGAAAATAAATAATGTTAATAATTTATTAAATAATTTTATGGTGATTTTTAATAAATAAAATTAATTAATTAATTAAGGTAAAATAAATAAGAACCTTTATTAATAGGTATAAAATACCTATGTGATACATACTTTATTTTATTTTTGATTATTTTCAGATCTTATAATTTTTATTTTTATTTTATATAATTAAAATAAATATATACAAAACATTTAAAAATACAATATGTGCACAAATAAATAAGAATATAAATAAATACAGATATATACAATATATACATATATACAAGTATACCCATAAGGTCCCAAAACCTACTTTTTGCATATTAACTCTGATTTCGGTAAAACCACTTTTATTTGATAGATATTTTTACAAAATGAACTTTAAAAGTGAGTACACTAAAACCGGAGTTCATATGGCCGAGTTATGAGGTTCGGAAGTTAGGCTTTACGGCTTTTAGATTTTGAGATTTATTGGTATTTATTCACATTTATTTTTAAGTTATATTTTTCGTATTTTTTGGTGATTTTTATGAATATTTCAGAAAAAGAATTAAGTTATTTGGAGTTACAAATAAATAGATAGAAAATAAAGATGTTTTATACACATGATGTACATATATACAAAAGGGGTCCAAACGCCAAAACTCACACCTTTTATTCTACGATTTTTTTGGTATTTTTAATAAATAGTATTAATTATAAAATGAAGTTTAAAGTGAGTTTGGTCAATTTGGAGTTTTCTATAAATAGTTATGAACCTGAGAAGTTGGACTTTTAAGCTTTTTAGGTTCATTGTGTTTATTTATTTATTAGTTAAATAAATTTTCTGATATTTTTATAAATTAGTATACATTATTACACACAACTTTCAAGAAGGAAATATTTTTATTTGAAATTGTTTTATTGATAAAAAAATAGGTGAAAATATGTACAAGGTGGAAAATAATGAATATATACAAGTGAGATTTGGTTTTCTTGATTTTTATAAGTTATGGACCCTATCTCCCCCTACTTTATTCCTGGTCGTCAGGTCAATTCTTGATCTTCTCTCAGGGTTCGGGTCAGTCCGCATTTATTCCATAAATACATCCTTCTTTATTTCTTTTCTTTTTCTTTTCTCCTTTATTCTTTTGTTTTGGTTAAAAAGAATGATAAATATACATTATTAACAAATACATGATGAATGACAAATAATGAGAGTTAATGGATATGTACATGTGTTTTACTAAGAATTTTAGCTAAAATAAAAGAATAAAGATGATGAATCATGGATTCATCATTCCCCTATACTTTACCTTTGCTAGTCCCTTAGCAAACACTTATTCAAAGAAGAAGTGAAAAAGAAAGATAAGAAAAGAAAAGGAAAGAAATTAGAACAATATTGATTATTAAACTCATCTTCATAAAATTGAAGTATGGAGCTCAATCAGACCTTTAGATTATTAGTGTGGCGAAACCTTATTGGGAAATAGGTTTAAGACTCAACAGCCTCTAAGTTCCACTATTCTATGGTCAAGACTCCTCAATAATCCAGATCAGAACAAGTCTACATACACAAACTCTGATGACCATGAATCTTTTCTTGTACGTGTAAGTGTTATGTAGCTCCCCACCTCAGAAATGGCAAAGTGACAGCCCCCCTCAACAAGGTAACTCTAATGCCCTAGTCTGGAAGCTCTTTCCTCGAGAAGCGGGTATTCCCTTCTAAGTTCAAGTACAACCAGCTCAAGAAGAGGAGGAAGAAGAGAATGGACCATGACCAGTGTAGTCATGTATCCCTGGGAGCCCAACCAGTGTAGCTAAGTCTCCCGCTGCAAGCTTCATGAGATTAGAATGGGTAACATAAGCTTTGCTTTATTGAACTATATACACTCCGGTGGGATTATCATTTTCTCTCAGACCCACCAATTTTTTGGAGTTTTTTTTTATTTTTGCATTTTTTCTTTTCTTTTTTTTGAAACACATATGTACAACATATCTACATGGTGCATCATATATACAAGGAGTTTTTCCTCTTGAGCTAGTAGACTATCCCTCTTTTGAAGCATTATTGCAACCCACAACTCCTGTCGTTAGACCTCACGGCTATCGGACCAAGTTGAGACGCACTTCCTTCACTAGAAGAAGAAGAGAGGTTCCGCCTAGAAGTACTACCCTCATATGCTACCCCAAGCCAAAGGAAACTGTCTCCTCACCACCTCATCCGTGGAGAGCTATGTGTAAGGTGATGGTGCAAGTAAAGCCATTATCTGTGAGAGTCATGCGTGTGTTGTTAAATGTTCTACTAAGGCTCATCAAGATGACATGTGAACATAGCCTAGTGGACTCAAAGAATTAAGTCCCAAATGGACCTGAAAAGTCTTAACCTCAAATCCTATAAGGTTCCTCTGAGAATTAGGTGGATTAAGATCTTAACCAAGCTCCATTTTCCAATTTCATTCCAGACCAGTTTAAATGTCAATACTATTCTGAAAAATACAAATGCTCATGCAAGAAAATATTTACAAAACTTGTTGTTTTTTCTAAGAGAAGACAAAATCTTTTTTTTTGAAAATTTTTTCAAAGAATTTTGCATTTTTTTAAGAATTTTATCTTTTTCAATTTTTATGTCTTTTCAATAATCAAATATACACATTTTATACAAAGTTTTACAAAAAGACTTTTTATTTACAAGTTTTATGTACAAATTTTACAAGTGGATTAAATATACATATTTTATACACGGATTTTATACACAAGTTATAAATTACATAAATTACAAATAATTACATATTTAATTCACACGTGGATTTTACAAGTTTACAAAAATAATTTTTATACCCATAATTTATATCCCACGTGACAAAATTTTACACAAATTTTACAAACCATTTTACAAAATTTTCCAAAACATTTTACAAAAGTATTTTACAAAATAATTTTGAAAATAATTTTACAAATGATTTTACAAAACCTTTACAAATCATTTTACAAAATTTTTCAAAACATTTTTATTCCAATTTTATAAATAATAGCCATATTATTAAAATACAAAAGTACGAGTTATGGCTAAAGTATATATACAATATATACGACACCCCCCTATACTTAGCTCGAACTATGCCCTCATAGTGATCAAAGAGCGACAAAGGAAGACATAACTCGTGCTAAGTATAGAAAAGTGAAAAGGATCCTATACTACAATGACTCAAAGAATAAAAAATGAAATGAATGGAAGTCGGTGATCCCCCCTATACTTAGGATCAAGTAATCCTAAGTATAGAAGACTATACAAATGGGGAAGACCGAGGAAGAGAATATACGAAATCAACGAATCAACTTGTCCCCCCTATACTTTGGGTAAAAGATCCCTAAGTATAGAAAAGAATATAAACAGTTGAGGGACAAGAGAGGGAATAGAAGATACTGAGACAAATATATACAAGATAAAAGGATAACATTACTCCCCCTATACTTAGGGTGAAGGATCCCTAAGTATAGGCAACAACAAGAGTAATGAAACGGAACGATAATGAACAACTCGGTGCCTACACCCCCTATACTTAGGATAAAGTACATCCTAAGTATAGCAAAAATAATCCTAAACGAGACCTGGGGTGTAAAACAGAAATGGAAGAAACAAAGAACAAATCAAGACGAAACACGTATATATAACGTAGATAATGTTGAGGTGCCTCTCAACAAGCGCTAGAGTTTACGCCCCTAGCTGGGCGCAAAGGCTTGGACAATGCAGTATTAAGGTTCAGGACGGCATCTATGAGGCAAATGTCGTACTGTCATTGCAGTCTCGGTATGAGAACAACGACGAACTCAAAAGTGTAAAGTAAAACACCCAAGTATGCAATCAAGAGGGTGTCTGCTACCGGCCAAGGATCGGGGAAGATGTGAATGGGATCCGGTAACACAAAAGAAATCATCAGCTCAGGATCAGACTGGAGTGGAAGTGTGGAGCTGAAGAAATCAAACGTGGAGAAGGATGGATCAGTCATAGTATCCTCCACGTCAATCAATGTCTCAAAAAGGTATGTATAGTCAAGATCAGGAGACTCTGTTAGAAGACTGATACTCGATGAATGAAATAGAATCAGATCAGATAGATCATCGAATATCTCCAGGATGGGCTCATCCTCGCGAGGGTCGTCGAGGTGAGAAGACTCAGAATCAGAAGGATCTAAAGACTCGGTTTCGTGCTCTGCCAGATCGGATACACTCTCAGAAAATGAAACCAAGTACTCAACGAGTGCGTCATTCTCCCGCAGATAACCCTCGGGGAGAAATGCAAGATCAAAGGTGAAAAAAAGAGGATCAGGGTCTAGATGGGCATCTGCGCTGCTATCAAGTATTCACTTGGTGCACCAGGCTGCATCGTCATCGGAAGTGTAGCTCTCGGCAATCTGGAAGCAGGAGAAGGTACTGGTCAACACCGCAGAAGCTGGCAAAGTGTCTGCGGCTGATCCTCGCTCTGCGGCTATGCTGGCTGCCAAATGGTCCTCAGCAAGTGTAAAGAGTGGAGGACAAAAGGCTCGAAGACGGGACTCTCTGTGTCTGTACTCTCAAAGTGGTGTCCCTCATCGAGCTGTGGCTGCTGGGCTGAGTCCTAGTAGCTGTTTGCATCCAAGAAGTGTCTCTGAAGGAAGGAAACTGACTCCTCCGGCACTGGAAATTGAAGTAGCTGAGTCAATGGCTGCAAAAGTTGGGGCTCCTCCGGCTCCTGGAGTATCAGAAGATCTGATAACCAGGACTCGTCGACTGGAATGTCTGGGGCTGCCTCGAACTCCAACTGGGAAACCAACGGGAACTCAAGTAGACTCTGGGTCCGAACCTCTGCTATGGAAGTCATATCCTCTGTCAGTGGTGCTGCATCATCCAAATCCTCGGGCTGGTATGTAGAAACTATATCATCATGTAAAGTGACACACCGCACTGGTACAGCATCGTCCACATGTGTCGTCCCGACGACATCATCTCGTGAAGAAGATCTCTGTGAAAGTAGTCGCGAGATGGTATCTAGTAAGTGAATGTCGGAACTGCGGTGTGAACCGCCACATGTGGTAATCACCAGTGTTATCTGCTCTGCGGTCATTCCCCGCATGGAGATCTCTATAAGGTCTTTCACTGGAAGTCCGTGGTCTGGAAATCTCCTCAAGAGGTCAAGAAACCTCGGCCATGCCTCATGTAGTGGCTCCTGGGGGTCTACTGAAAAGTTGGTGATCAAAGACCGCATAAACTCTGCTCTACGCGGGGGGAAGTATCTCTGTAAGAACTCTTGGCGTAGCTCTCCCCATGTATCGAATGTCCTCCCCAATCGTCGGTGCCATCGCATGGCTCTCTCATGAAGTGTGAATGGGAAGGTCCTCCTCATCAGCTCCTCTGCAGTGATATCGGAATATCTCTGTGCTCTGCAAAACTCCTCGAATGCGGACAGATGAAGATAAGGCTCCTCGCGCGCCTCTCCTGAAAATGTCGGCAGTCGCTGAATGTAATCCAAATCCAAGACGAATGGACGTAATGTAGAAGCTGACTGAGCTCCTTGTGCTATCTGCTCTTCCATCAATCTGGAATAGGATCTATCTGCTGATCTCCACTGCTCTCTCTGATCACGAACGGAGTGCGCTCTCAACTCAGCAACGGCATCGTCCAGGTCTCGCATCTTCTCTATCTGGTATCCTCGGACGTCAAGCGCAGCATTCCCAGAGTAGTGAATGGGATGGGAGGGAGGGAGCGGGAGGTTGGTCGGAGATCCGACCTCCCTAGAAGATGGACTGGACTGATGGTCAGATAGCGAAGAAAAAGCCGCAAGAGTCGGCTCGAAGTGAGGGGGATCCATCATCCAGGGGTAAAGGAGAAGAAGAAGACTTAAGGGAGGGTGGGTGGGAGACAGAGGGGAAGAAGATGGGGGGGAAAGGCAGAAAGGATCTGGAAATCACACAAGATGAAAAAGCAAACCCCCAATTCACCTACACACGCGAGCTGAAGACCGAAAGGGATCGGTCAATTATCTTGTCAATTTTATTTTAGGTGATCATTCAGTCTATCAGAGCGATTACGTGAGCTGAATAGGAATCCAAATATTTCTCAACCGACTGTCCCGTACAGAAAGCCGGTAATCAGTTGAGAAAATATCGGATATGGCTCTAGCCTAAGGTGCGTGTCACTCTCTCGCTCATCCAAACCAAACAAGGAGGGGGTTACTCTCCCCAAAACAGATTTTTTTAATTCGGTGTCTTTTAGGTCAAGTGTGATTAGCAGTCCCGATTTTATTGTTTTTCTTTTTAGGTATTTTTTTAAAAAACAAACGTCTAACGAATTTTCTGATATCCTTTTTATTCCTAAGTCCAGAAAACAGAAGGAGGAATACGGAAAAGCCGATGCGCGATTAAATCTATGAATGCATGCAAGAGATAGAAGGCATACCTTGCTCCAGCAGTCTACATGCAATATGATCCGTGCAAAATTTAAACTAATTTATATGAATGCAATGCGAGAACCGTCCTAGACAGAAACTTCTATTATCGTGAAGCACAGATTTATTTGTCTAAGTCCAAGCGAGTTCTATAGGAACAAATATTTTATTAGGGGCTTTGGACCTAATGCTACCTGGCTCAATCAAATAGAAACCTAAATCTAGGGGCTCAAGCACAAAAATCCACATGAAACAAAATAAAATAAAGCGATAAAAACAAAACACGGTGAGTTCCCCCATGTGCACCGGCACTTGGCGAAACAGACCCCGAAAAAGTTAAGTGTCCAAAGTCCTAGAAATTATTACAACTTATTACAAAAATGATAATGGAATAACATGCTAAAAGTTCTCAAGGGATCTTCAAAATCTTCTTCTCCTCTTCTTCTACGCTCTCCTGCTATTCGATGAAGAAACGAACCGCCTCCGCTTCGCTCAGGTGCGCCGGCACTCCTAGGAATGCCGCCCTCGCTCGTCGGGCCCTCGCAAGAAAGAGAGAAACAAAAGATATGTCAGATAACTGTTATGAGAAAAAAACAAGAAGAAAAAATATCAAATGAAATGAAGCAGAAAATCAAACAAGCAAAGAAAAACAAGTATATACACAAACCAAGAGCAGAAGGCAAAAAAGACCTAACTACCCTCGCCGTGCCTCCCCGGCAACGGCGCCATTTTGATTGGCTGGTTATCTCACTTGGGTTTTAGTTATTTAATAGAGAATGTCGTTGTACCCAAAGAGAAACCAACCGAATCAAACAATTATTAAATCCAAGTCAAAGAAATCAATGAAGATGATGGATTTTTTTTGCTATTTAGTTATTAACCTGGTATAGCTCCCAGGGTCGAACTCAAGGAGGCAACAGTTATTAAGCAAGAGTTGTTTAATTCAAAGACAAGCAATGAAATAAAAGAGGGAATCTAAGCAAGCTACTCTTGGATTTTTGTGAATCTTTATGTTTTTTTATGGAAGGCAATGTTTTTTATGAGTTTTTGAATTAATAAAAATAGAAAATCAAAGAAATTTGCAATGGAAAAAGAAATGATGAAGAACAACACAACAAGAACTTGATCTAATTTGTATACAATTTTTGGAGACAATAATTGATTTTTATTTCATACAAATCAAGACATAATGTAAAATCTGGAAATGGAGGACTGAATCGTAATTTCAACAAAAGTTTTCAACAGATGATAACACCAAAATCAAGCATGGCAGATATGCAATATTCACAAAATTTGTACGTGCAGATCATGTGCCAATGCCTAGAAATGAATCACTTTGCAAGTACCATTATCATCAGGGAGTAATTCGTGATTGTTAAAATGTACTAAACAAATGATGACATAGAAAGAAATAGGGGTATGTATGCAAATTCACAACAAAAGATGTGCAGATTTCGTGACATTAACATGTCCAGGTTCTTTATGCAAATACAATAATGGTGGGGTTTATGAAATTTACCCAATCATTCACGCCACGAGTCCACGTTAAGCGGCGGATACCGTTACTCTGGCATTGACCCGTGGAAAAATTACGACCATTCGATCAGATGGTGATTGACGGCCCTTGTTCTATCTGGACTCCGGAATGTTCTTCCCTAATTTCTTCAGCAGGCGGCGTCGATCCGGCTCAAGACGGAGACGGTCTGGGGGCTAAGCTTCTGATCATCAGCTGCTGTGTTTATCGTCTCATCTCCAGGTGCACAAGAATTCCTCTGATTTGGGCTGCGTGTAGATCTGAACGTGTTCGACTCTCCAATTAAGATACAATTCGTGATGAAAATTGCATGCACAGCAAAACCCAAATCTTAGCCATGATTAGCTCCAACGTAAATCAAAGGTGGAAGGAGGTTTCAGCTTGCAATTGGAAACATGGAATCAGGAATTAACATGTAAATTTAAGCACAAAAGTTAAAAAACTTCCTTAAGCAATTTCAATCGGATCTTCCTTCCAATTCTGATGTGTTCTCAAGAGTTCTATCCTCCTATTGTTGCAGGTAGTGCGACTGCGGCCTTAATCAGATCCAATCAGATGCCTTGAGGTGGTCGTTCTTTCATGTAATCCGATCTTAATATCTGTCCCTGCAATTATCACGGCATAACTCGAGGTATTCGACCTCGGTCCCGAACCAAACAAAGATTAGATGAATGGGAGGGGCTCGTGCGGGTGAAGGATGAGCCCTGATCTCCGGCCACCGTGCGTGGCCGGAGTTGATCAGATCTGGAAGAAGAAGATAGAAATGGAGAAGGAGGTTGGTGAGGTGATGATCGGCAAGGTGTGCGTGAGCGAGATGAAGGCGGTGAATCTCTGATCATGATGATCGGAGGGTGCTGGCTGCTAGGAAATCGACACTTGACAGAAATTAAAAACGAACTACAAAACTAAGGTTACCTAGATGGAGTGGATTGCCTGGGCTGAAGCTTCGAGAAGCTTCGGGTCGTTGCCTCGATGGCTCGGCGGTGCCGGAGGCTCGAGCTTGCGCGAGGCGGAGCACGGCGACGGAACGTCGGATCAGAGGCCCTCGCGTCCTCTCCTCACTGCAACGAAGGTCGGCTGTCACTCACGATGATCGGAGCTCCTTGGAGGAGGATGAAATGGCCAAAGATGGGAGGAGGAAGAAGATGGGTCCTTAGTTATAAGATGAGAAACGCCAATTTTTGAATGAAAATTCGGTGCGCAAAACGAGGCGGGAAATTTGAAAATTCATATGGGCGAGAATGAGGATTGTAAAATCGTTATTTTGGTGAAGAAATCAACTCGATCGGATCAACGACGTGCTCTAGACAATTTGGAGAAAACGACTCGGTTGAACAGATTTTTTTGGGCTGAAGGAGGAAAAAGACGAAACAGGGAAAAGGACGAAACAACATATTAAATAAAAGATAAATACAGTAAATAGATAAATAAATGTTTTAAATTACAAAATAATGAAAATAAATAATGTTAATAATTTATTAAATAATTTTATGGTGATTTTTAATAAATAAAATTAATTAATTAATTAAGGTAAAATAAATAAGAACCTTTATTAATAGGTATAAAATACCTATGTAATACATACTTTATTTTATTTTTGATTATTTTCAGATTTTATAATTTTTATTTTTATTTTATATAATTAAAATAAATATATACAAAACATTTAAAAATACAATATGTGCACAAATAAATAAGAAAATAAATAAATACAGATATATACAATATATACATATATACAAGTATACCCATAAGGTCCCAAAACCTACTTTTTGCATATTAACTCTGATTTCAGTAAAACCACTTTTATTTGATAGATATTTTTACAAAATGAACTTTAAAAGTGAGTACACTAAAATCGGAGTTCATATGGCCGAGTTATGAGGTTCGAAATTAGGCTTTACGGCTTTTAGATTTTGAGATTTATTGGTATTTATTCACATTTATTTTTAAGTTATATTTTTTTTTGTATTTTTTTGGTTATTTTTATGAATATTTCAGAAAAAGAATTAAGTTATTTGGAGTTACAACTAAATAGATAGAAAATAAAGAAGTTTTATACACATGATGTACATATATACAAAAGGGGTCCAAACACCAAAACTCACACCTTTTATTCTACGATTTTTTTGGTATTTTTAATAAATATTATTAATTATAAAATGAAGTTTAAAAGTGAGCTTGGTCAATTTGGAGTTTTCTACAAATAGTTATGAACCTGAGAAGTTGGACTTTTAAGCTTTTTAGGTTCATTGTATTTATTTATTGGTTAAATAAATTTTCTGATATTTTTATAAATTAGTATACATTATTACACACAACTTTCAAGAAGGAAATATTTTTATTTAAAATTGTTTTATTGATAAATAAAATAGGTGAAAATAATGTACAAAGTGGAAAATAATGAATATATAAAAGTGAGATTTGGTTTTCTTGATTTTTATAAGTTATGGACCCTATCTCCCCCTACTTTATTCCTGGTCGATCAGGACAATTCTTGACCTTCTCTCGGGGTTCGGGTCAGTCTGCATTTATTCCATAAATACATCCTTCTTTATTTCTTTTCTTTTTCTTTTCTCCTTTATTCTTTTATTTTGGTTAAAAAGAATGATAAATATACATTATTAACAAATACATGATGAATGATAAATAATGAGAGTTAATGGATATGTACATGTGTTTTACTAAGGATTTTAGCTAAAATAAAAGAATAAAGATGATGAATCATGGATTCATCAGACCATTTGAAGCAGCAGCTTGGTCTCTGCTGGGCTCGCCTGAGCTCCTCGGAGCTCCGTCGATTCATCGGAGGCCGCCATTCGACGCGGGAGCCCACATCGATTCATCTCCGATCATCAGAGTCCCGCGAGGAGGCTAGGAGCGCGAGCAACGGGCCGGCGAAGGTCGCCAGTCATCAGTTCTTCCTCGACCTCCAGACACCGTCAGATCGTCTTCCAGCTCCAGTTCGCATCTCCGTCGTTCATCTGAGGAGCTTCCAGCAGCGTCCGATCTTTGGAGGAGCGATCTGGGCCGTCGGCTCAAGAGGCTTAGCCACCGCGCCTTCCCTGTCGTCCGATCCACCACGTGGCGACGTCTCGGCCGTCGATCAGAGCCGAGGGAGCCTTGCGTTGGGCGCCACCAGTCCTCCACCGTCCGATTCACCACGTGGCGACCATCCATCCCTCGCATTAATAAAGGGGTAATTTGCTCGTAGGCCCCTTGTTTATTTTATTTCGTGTTTAGACCTATAAATATAGTTGATAGTTGTTTTTATTATGGTACTTTTGCATAGAAGACCTCGTACTTAGTTTATTTTCAAGTATGCCCCTGCCTGTAGTGTGTCACGTGCATCGACACGTGTGTCTCTGGGATATTTGCATGTTTAGACCTTTATTTCCAAGGTGTTATTGAATGAATGAAACTTTTTAGTTAATTGCATATATACCCCTGTGCGTGGTTTGTTTGTGCATGTGCGTATATTTTGGGTATTTTACACTAAGGCCCTCGGACTTTTAATACTTGTTATTAAATAGTCCTAGGACCTTAGTTTATTTACAACTAGGTCCCTGTGTGCCCCAGACACGCGCCTCGCCCGTGACTTCTTGGGATTTTTGCACCGGACCCCCTGGAACTTCTGGTATTTACGTACAGGTCCCTGTGCACTGTATCTAGGTTTTGATTTTGAATAAAATATCAAACTCACTCCAAATTCAATGAAAATTGGATACATGGCTCCTGCTATGTTGTAAAAATTTCTAGAATTTTTGGGGACATTTTTGGTTTTATTTGATATTTTTTAAAAATTAAAAAACAGCCTTTTTCTTTACTGTATGACTTGAAAAATCACAAAAAATATTAAAACTCATCTAAAAATTACAAAAAATTAGCTACTGTGTATTTTGTCTTGTTTGATGTTCTGACTGATTTTGGTCATTTTTCATTATATAAAACTCATAAAAATTGAAAAACACTAAAAACTTTATAAAAATTCTAGTAATTAATCTAAAAAAACAAAAAGTAATAAGTGTGGTGCCTAAATTTTCCTTGTTTCTTCCTCTTTACAGGAAAATTACTCGAGGCTTCTTAGGGTCTCTTAGATATTTAATCTAAGTTCTCCAAGCTTGGTTGGACAGTACCCTTGTTTTCTTGCCTTGTTTGATTTTTAGAAAATTCAATAAACATCAGAAAAATAATAAAAATTACCCAAAAACAGTAAAAATCATTAAAAACCTAAAAACATTTTTATTTGAATTTTGATTGATTTTAGATGCATTAAATAATTGCTTGAAGTTGGTTGTTTCCCTTGTTTTCTTTATTTTCTTTATTAAGTAAAAATCCAAAAAAATTAAAAACAATTAAAAATCCACCAAAAAGAATTTTATTTTATTTCCTTTTTTAGACTACTTTGTAGGCCGCGAGGCCATTACGTGCTCCTTGTGTTCGATCCTGGTCGCTATACCAGGTTAATCTAATAGCGAGACCGCTACTTGTGTTTGATTGGTTTTTATCTGACTTGGTGGTCTATTTTTCTTGATCGACCACGCTTAGTGACTTGGCTCGCAACGACCCTTGACGACCTTTTTACCCGAGTTGCCAGGCGTGTCATCAGCGCCTTCCCCACCTTCCGCTTAAATAAAGGGTAATTTGTTCTTAGGCCCTTTAGTTTTTAGTTGCTACATTTTAGTCCTGTAATTATTGGTTCCCGTTTTTATTTTGCAAATATTGCACATTGGACCTTCTACTTTTAAGTATTTACTATTCAGTCCCTGCATGGAGTGTCCACGTGCTTCTACACATGCTTTCGTGGTGTTTTTGCATTCTCTACCCTGTAGTTCTGGCGTGTTAGTCCTTGCATTTTTATAAATAGGAATGACAAAAATGCCTCTTCGTGTCTGAACCACATGCGCGGTGCGTGAGTCTTTGGGACTTTTACACTTTGGCCCCTGTGTTTTCCAGCAGTGTTATTTAAGGGGCCCTGAACCTTCTCTTAATTGCGTACAGGTCCCTGTGCACTATACCTTTGTTTTTTATTTTAATAAATAGCAAACCTACTCCGAATTTGATGAAAATTGGATACATGGCTCCTGCCATGGTGTAAAATATTCTATAAATTTTGGAGACATTTTTGACACTTTTTTTAAAAAAAATTCAAAAACTAGCATTTTTCTTACTGTCTGGATAGAAAATTCACAAAAAAATATAAAACATCTCTAAAAAATTCAAAAAAATTAGATATTATTTGTTTTGTGTTATTTAATTTTGTGACCAATTTTGGTCATTTTTAGATTTATAAAATCTATAAAAATTACAAAACCCCTAAAAACCCATAAAAAATCTAATAATTAAAAGAAAAATAAAAAATTAATAAGTCCAGTGCCTAATTTTTCCTTGTATTTTCTACTTTACAGGAAAATTATTTCAGACCTTGATAGGGCCTTTATCCATTTTATTTTGGCCCTCCAAGTCTGACTGGACAGTAGAACCCTTTTCTTGTCTTGTTTTATTTTTATAAAATTCCCTAAAAATCAAAAAAATTCAAAAAATTAACCAAAAACACAGAAAAATATAAAGAACATAAAAACATTTTTGTTTGAATTTTTGGGTGATTTTTGAGTGATTAAATAATTGTTTGTAGTTGGTTGTTTTATTGTTTTCCTATTTTCTTAATTAATTTAAAAATCCAAAAAAAATAAAAATATTCAAAATTCACCAAAAAAATCACTTTCTTTTATTTTAATTTTATACTACTTCTTAGGCCGCGAGGCCATTACGTGCTCCCTGAGTCCGACCCTGGTCGCTATACAAGGCTAATCCAATAGCCAGGGCCACTAGTGTGTTTCTTTGATTTTTATTCTGTTTTGGTGGTCTGATCTCATATTTTCTTGATTGACTGAATTGTCTCCGAGATCCGAGTCGCAATGACCCTTGATCTATTTTATTCACCCGAGTCTCATTGATTTGACGGTCATCAGAATGGCGCCGTTGCTGGGGAGCACGGCTTAGTAGTCTTTTCTTTTTCATTTTCTTTTTGTCTTCTTTTTCGCGGCTTTCCGCGGCTCTTTCTGAGTCCGCGGCTTTTCGCGTCTTTTTCTTTTTATTTTATTTTTAATTTTCTCTTAGTTTTGTTTTCTTTTATTTTATTTTCTTTTCTTTTATCTTTATTTGATTTTGCTTGTTTATTTTATTTGCAATTTTTGCACATACACCCCTCTTTATTTTTCCTTTCTTTGTTTGATTATTTTACTTGGTGTTTGACACTCTGTTACTTTCTTGCGAGGGCCCGAGGACCGAGCTGGTGACTCTCGAGAAGCCGGCGCAACCGCGGTGTTCGGAGGCGGCTCCGTTCTGCACGGAGCCGCAAGAGAGCGTGAGAGAGTAGCTGAGTGGGGGAGGTTTAGTGTAGAGATTTCAATTTTGTTATCTGAATTGTTGTAATAATACAGGGACAGCTTGGACTTGGACTTAGACTTTCTCGGGTCTGTTTCGCCGAGCACTGGTGTGCTCGGGGGACCCATTAGCTAGTTCGGCTTTCTTTGTGGCTTTTTGTTTTTCGCTGCCTTTTCTGGTTTCTCGCGGTTTTTTATCGAGCCCCTAGCTTTAGGAATTTCTGTTTGATTGTGACGTACTTAGTAGGATCCAAACACCTAATTATCTGCTTGTGCCTATAGTTCGTAATTGGACCTACTAATAAAAGAATAATAAAAATAGCTGACTCACTCCCTTCGAGCCTACGTGCCGTAGCCTGCCCTGCCAAGCGCTTCTCCTGAACCCGATTTGTCGGGAGGAGGAGGGGTAGGCCGAGATCGAACTCTTTAGATCGGAGGCTGGTGATAAGCTAGATGGTTTTTTCGAGTAGAAGTTGCTATCTAGGGTCCCGGTTTTCCGCTTGCACCATTTAGGTAGTTTATTTTCTGTCTTTCAATTCTGCGCGGATCATTTTGCATGTAGACTGCTGGAGTCAGGTACGCATTTCTTACTCTGCATGCATCATTGATTTCATCGCGCATCGGCTTTTTCGTCTTCTTCCCCTGTTTTGGACTTAATAACCAAAAGAACTGAAAAATTCGTTAAGCGTTTCTTTTTATTTGAAAAATATCTAAAAACAAAAACAATAAAATCAGGACTGCTAATCACACTTGACCTAAAAGACACTTCATTGAAAAATTTGTCTTGGGGAGAGTAACTCCCTCCTTGTTTGGTTTGGATGAGCGAGAGAGTGACCCGTACCTTAGGTTAGAGCCATCCAATTTTTCTCGACTGATTACCGGCTCTTTGGTACGGGACAGTCGGTTGAGAAATCTCGGATTCCTATTACCTCACGTAATCTCTCTGATAGACTGGATGATCACCTAAAAAATCGACAAGATAATTGACTGATCCTTTCGATCTTCAGCTCGTGTGCGTAGGTGAATCGGGGGTTTGCTTTTTCTCATCTTATGTGATTTCCAGATCCTTTCTGCCTTCCCCCATTTTTTTCTCTTCTTTAGTCTCACACCCACCCTCCCTTCATTCTTCTTTTTCTCCTTGACCCCTGGATGATGGATTCTACTCACTTCGAGCCGACTCTTACGGCTCCTTCTCCATTCTCTGACCATCAGTTCAGTCCAGCTTCTAGGGAGGTCGGATCTTCGACCAACCTTCCATTCCCTCCCTCCCATCCCTTTCTCTACTCTGGGCATGCTGCGCTTGACGTCCGAGGATACCAGATAGAGCAAATGCGAGACCCGGATGATGCTGTTGCTGAGTTGAGAGCGCACTCCGTTGGTGATTAGAGAGAGCAGTGGAGATCAGCAGACATATCCTATTCCAGAAGGATGGAGGAGCAGATAGCACAAGGAGCTGAGTCAGCTTCTACATTACGTCCATTCGTCTTGGATTTGGATTACATTCAGCGACTGCCGACATTTTCAGGAGAGGCGCACGAGGAGCCGTATCTTCACCTGTCCGCCTTCGAGGAGTTTTGCAGAGCACAGAAATATTCAGATGTCACTGTAGAGGAGCTGATGAGGAGGACCTTCCCATTCACACTTCACGAGAGAGCCATGAGATGGCATAGACGATTGGGGAGGACATTCGATATGTGGGGAGAGCTACGCTGAGAGTTCTTACAGAGATACTTTCCCCCGCGTAGAGCAGAGTTTATGCGGTCCTTGATCACCGACTTTTCAGTTGACTCCCAGGAGCCATTGTAGGAGGCATGGCTGAGGTTTCTTGACCTCTTGAGGAGATTTCCGGACCACGGACATCCAGTGATAGACTTGATAGAGATCTCCATGCGGGGGATGACCGCATAGCAGATAGCACTGGTGATTACCACGTGTAGAGGTTCACACCGCAGTTCCGACATTCATCTACCGGATACCATCTCGAGGCTACTTTCACAGAGATCATCTTCACGAGATGCATTCGTCGGAACAACACATGCGGACGATGAAATACCAGTGCAGTGTGTCGCTTTACATGATGAGACAGTTTCTACACACCAGTCCGAGGACTTGGAGCATACAACATCACTGACAGAGGAGATGACTACGATAGCAGAGGTTCGGACCCAGAGTTTACTCGAGTTCCCGTTGGTCTTCCAGCTAGAGTTCGATTCAGCCCCAGAGTTCCAAGTTGACGAGTCTTGGATATCAGACCTTCTGATACTCTAGGAACTGGAGGAGCCCCCTCTACTGCAGCCATTGATTCAACCGCTACAGTTTCCAGTCCCGGAGGAGTCAGCTTCCTTTCTGCAGAGATACTTCTTGGATGCCGACAGCTACCAGGACTCAGCCCAGCCACTACAGTTCGATACGGGACACCACTTTGAGAGTACAGACATAGAGAGTCTAGTATTCGAGCATTTTGTCCTCCACTCTGACGAGATAGACACCTTTGCTGAGGACCAGTTCACAGCCAGCATAGCCGCAGAGCGAGGATCAGCCGCAGACACTTTGCCAGCCTACGCGGTGCTGACCAGTACCTTCTCCTGCTTCCAGATTGCCGAGAGTGATATGTCAGATGATAATGCAGCCTGGTGCACAGAGTGGATACTTGACAACAGCTCAGATGCCCATCTAGATCCAGATCCTCTCACATTCACCTCTGATCTTGCATCTCTCCCTGAGGGTTATCTGCGGGAGGGATGCCGCACTCGATGAATACTCGGTTTCACCTTCTGAGAGTCTTTCCGATCTGACGGAGCGCGAAATCGAGTCTTTTGATCCCTCTAATTCTGAGTCTTATCACCTCGACGACCCTCGCGAGGATGAGCCCATTCTGGAGGTATTCGATGATTTACCTGCTCTGCTGCTATTTCATTCATCGGATATCAGTCTTCATAGAGAATTTCCTGATCTTGATTGTCCACACCTGTTTGAGACACTGATTAACGTGGAGGATTCTATGACTGATCCCTCCTTCTCCACGTTTGATTTCTTCGGCTCGACACTTCCACTCCAGTCTGACCTAGAGCCGACGATTTCCTTTGTGCTACCGGATCACGATCACTTACTTCCATATCCTTGGCCGGTAGCAGACACCCGCTTGATTGCATACCTGGGTGTCATTCTTTACACCTTTGACTTCGTCACTTTTCTCATACCGAGACTGCGACGACAGTACGGCATTCGCCTAACCGATGCCATTCTGAACCTGGATACAGCATTGTCATAGCCTTTGCGCCCAACTAGGGGCGTAAAATCTAGCGCTTGTTGAGAGGCACCTCAACATTGTACTCTTTTATATATACATGTTTCGTCTTACTTTGATCTTTCTTTCTTCCGTTCTTGTTTTCACCCCAGGTCTCGCTTAGGATTATCTTTGCTATACTTAGGATATTACTCATCCTAAGTATAGGGTGGTGGAAACACCAGCTTGTTCTTCGTTCTGTTTCATCACTTCTGTTGTGTTGCCTATACTTAAGGTTCTTCACCTTAAGTATAGGGGGAGTGATGTCCTCCTTCTTGCATATATTCGTTGATTTTCTTCGTGTCTTGCTACCCCTATTTTGCTGCCTATACTTAGGGATATTTCACCCTAAGTATAGGGGGGGTAGACCTTGTACATTCTCCACTCGGTTTTCCCTTTGTGTACAGCCTGTTATACTTACGATTACTTGATCCTAAGTATAGGGGGAAAGCCAAGAACTTCTTGATTTTCTATTCATTCATTCTTCTTTGTATATAACCTTCCTTTTCACTTCCCTATACATAGCACGAGTTATGTCTTCTTCATCGCTCTTGACTCTAAGGACATCGTTCGAGCTAAGTATAGGGGGGTGTGTATATATTTCATATATACTTTAGCCATAACTCGTACTTTATGTGAGTGTGTAAATAAATAAAATGGCTAAAAACCTAAAAACACAAAAATCCATAAAAATTAAAAAATTTTCCTGTAAATAAACATTCTTTTATTGCACATACATAGCTATTGTACAAATTATTTTTGTAAAAATGTTTTCAAAAACTTTTTGTGTAAAGTTTGTGAAAATTTTTTCATATAAAAATTATGTATATAGTACAAAATTTTTCCAAAATGATTTGAAAATCAAAAGGTTGCAAAAATCTTGTGTAAATGTGTGTAAATATTTTGCAAAACTTGCATTCATGTATTCATCCATCCATGATTTCAAAACATTTTTCAAAAATTTTGCATGTTTGTAAAAAATGTGTAAATAGCATCTTTGTATATATGTATATAGTTTTTCCTGGATTATAGTTGACATTTAAACTAGCCTGGAATTAAATTTGGAAATGGAGCTTGATCAAGATCTTAATCCACCTAATTTATCAGAGGAACCTTATAGGGCTTAGGTTTAAGGCTTTTCAGGTCCATGGTGACTTAATTCTTTGAGTCCACTAGGCTATGATCACATGTCATCTCAATGAGCCTAAGTAGAGCACTTAACATCACACACATGACTCATATAGACAATGGCTTTACTTGGACACCGTACTTTGCACCGAGCTCTCTATGGATGAGGTGGTGAGGAGGCAGTATTCCTTGACTTGGGGTAGCATATGAGGGTAGTACTTCAAGGCGGAACCTCTCTTCTTCTTCTAGTGAAGGAAGTGCGTCTCAACTTGGTCTGGTTGCCATGAGGTCTAACGACGGGAGTTGTTGGTTGCAATAATGCTTCAAAAGAGGGATAGTCTACTGGCTCAAGAGGAAAAACTCCTTGTATATATGCTGCACATGTATGTGTTGTATAGATGCACTTGAAAAAAAATGCAAAAGGAAAATAACTCCAAAAAAGTGGTGGGTCTGATAGAAAATGATAATCCCACCGGAGTATGTAAATAGTGCAAATAAGCAAAGCTTGAGATTCATGTCCCACCTTATATAGCTTGCAGCAAGGAGACTTAGCTACACTGGTTGAGCTCCCAAGGATACATGGCTACACTGGCCATGGTCCATTCTCTTCTTTCCCCTCTTCTTGAGCCGATTGAACTTGAACTTAGATGGGAATACCCCGCTCCTCGAGGAAAGAGTGGCCAGATTGGGGTCATAGAGTTACCTTGTTGGGGTGGGCTATCAAGTTGCCATTTCTAAGGCGGAGAGCTTATACTTCACATCCACAGTACAAGGAAAGATTCATGGTCTTCAGGGTTTGTGTTTGGTGACTTGTTCTGATCTGGATTGTTGAGGAGTCTTGATTATAGATTAGTGGAACTTAGATGCTCTTGAGTTTTAAACTTATGTCCAAATAAGGTCCCGACACATTAATAATCTAAAGATCTGATCGAGCTCCATAATTCAATTTAATGAACGCAAGTTTAATAGTCAACCTTGATCCATGTACATTCTCCTCTTTTTCTTTTTCTTTCTCTTTTTCACTTCTTTTTCAAATAAGTGTTTGCTAAGGGACTAGCAAAGTTAAGTATAGGGGGGTGATGAATACTCATTCATCACTCTTTATTCTTATATTTGAGCTACAAAAACCTTTGCAAATACATGTAGATATATGTAAATACAAATAATTACCAAAGTGCATGCATTGTGTAAACACTAATAATTAGCATGTTTTTGTGCAAAAATAAAAGAATAAAGAAACAAAATAAAAAGAAGGAAATATTTAGAATAAATATTGAGCAACCTAATCCCAAGGGAGGGCTCAGCATGGGCCTGACCGCATAAAAGCCAAAGTAGAGAGAGATAAGGAGCTCATGTGTGTAAATATACCTATCAATATAATAAAATTATTTTCCTCTAAAAATAAAATAAAATGGGCATGTATATAGTTGTAAATATTTGTAAATACAAAATCAAAACAAAAATAGAAAAATTAAAAAGAAAATAAAAATAACCTTCCTTATACATATTCACCATGTATATAAAACCACAAATATATTTATTTTACCTTGTAAATAAATAAATTAAATTCTATAAAACTTGTATATATTCTACATTTCATGGTGTAAATAAATAAAATAAAAACTATAAAAACAAAAATTAAACAAAAAGAACAAAATTAAAAACAAAAAAGAATATTGTATATATACCATGTATATAAATGTATATATCTAATTATTTACCCCTTGTATATAAATAATAAAAATAAAATAAAAATACCAAAATATTCCTAATTTTATGCTATAAAGAAATAAAATATAAAATGAGAATAAAAATGTACAAAAATAATTAGTTAAAAATCAAAAATTAAAAATCCATATTGTGTATATACCTATGTATAGTACTATAATGTAAATACTCTATTTTTATTTCAAAAAATTAATTAATAATCACAAAAAATAGTATAAAATAAAAGAAACACTTTTCATGTTTTGAGTTTTTAATAGTTCGACCAATTTCTATTTAATTTGAATTTCTAAATCATTTACACGTGGCCGGTTTTGATTGGTCCACGGGGGATGTTGACCCCCCGGTCAACTCCCCCCCTGGACCACAGCTCCTCGGATCTTGCGTGCCCAACCCGATTTCTCCATTTACTCCACACTCGATCCGACACCTAAAACCCTAAACCCCGGGTCATACTTCTTCCTTGCAGATCCATGATCCATGCCCGGGGTGGGTATGAGGGGTCCGAGCTCCGATTTGATTGCCCGATCCTTGCCTTCTCGGACCCCTAGGAATATAAATCATCGCCTCCGGCAGCCTTGTACCTCATCTCTGGTCCTCCCCCTCGATGCCAAGGAACTCCTCCGGCGTGCCTGAGTGACAGCGGTGCTCTCCGGAGTGGAAGTGAGGCTCGAGGCTTCGGGAAGCCTCTGATCCGGTGGCTTCGCCGCCGTGCGCCGCCGTAAGCGCGCCCAGCCTCGGGAACCCGATGATCCCTTGCAGGCAATGACCCAGGAGCTCCCTGAGCTCTAGCCCAGTTGAATGACTCCGCCAGGTAGTTTCTTTAGCCCTTAGTTTAGCTTAGATTCGAGTTTTTCGATTTCTGTAGCCGTAGCTCTGCCGTCTCCGCCCGTCATCTCCGTCCAGCCATTCACCCATCCGACATCGCCACCACCTTCGCGAGTCTCCTCCTCACCTTCTCCACCTACCTATTTTCCCTGACTCGCCCCGGAGCAGGGACTTCGGTCCTCCTCCTCCGTCGCTCCCGGAGGACCACCATACCGCAGCATCCTTCATCGGTCACGTGCACTAATGGGTCGAGGCAGTTTGCCCTCGACCCCTCTTTATCCCTGTGCAGATATCAGGCCAGATTGACCTCATCTAGAGGTCAGAACTTCAGGGCACAGGAGCTCCACACCACCGCCATCGTGGGGCCGTTCTGGTGGTCATCAGCATCATCGGAGACCATGATCCGCTGCAAGGCTTCACGGCAGAGTTCTTTCGCATTTCAGGAGCAGCAGGGGAGGTCCCACGCGTGAGTTTCGAGCCGGCGAACTTCGCTGGTCGTCAGTTTATCCAGGACCCTCCAGAGCCGTCCGATCGTCCTCTTGCTCCAGACGAGATCTCAGCCACCCATTTGAGGAGCATCGCCACCGTCTGATCCATAAGAGGACTGATCTGGGCCACACGATTAGATGAAGAGGCACCTGTGATTCTGAACCATCCGATCTCCACGTGCCCTCTTCCGAACCGTCAGATCGGCAAGGGTTTCCCCGCAGAGCATCGCAGCCGTCAGATCAGCCACGTGGGAAACTCTCAGCCGTTCGATTCAAGCGGAGTTTCTTCGAGGAGGAGCCCCCGTTCCCGACCGCACGATCTACCACGTGGCGCCTTCCCCACCGTCTGCTTAAATAAAGGGTAATTTGTTCTTAGGCCCTTTAGTTTTTAGTTGTTACATTTTAGTCCTGTAATTATTGGTTCCCGTTGTTTTTATTTTGCAAATATTGCACATTGGACCTTCTACTTTTCAGTATTTACTATTCAGTCCCTACCTATAGTGTCCACGTGCTTCGACACGTGCTTTAGTGGTGTTTTTGCATTCTCTAACCTGTAGTTCTTGCGTGTTATTCTTTGCATTTTTATAAATAAGAATGACAAAATTGCCCCTTCGTGTCTGAACCACGTGCGCGGCGCGTGAGTCTTTGGGACTTTTACACTTTGGCCCCTGTGTTTTCCAGCAGTGTTATTTAAGGGGCCCTGAAACTTCTCTTAATTGCGTACAGGTTCCTGTGCACTATACCTTTGTTTTTTATTTTAATAAAATAGCAAACATACTCCGAATTTGATGAAAATTGGATACATGGCTCCTGCCATGGTGTAAAATTTTCTATAAATTTTGGAGACATTTTCGACACTTTTTAATATTTTTAAAAATTCAAAAACAAGCATTTTTCTTACTGTCTAGATAGAAAATTCACAAAAAAATATTAAAACAACTCTAAAAATTAAAAAAATTAGATATTATTTATTTTGTGTTATTTGATTTTCTGACCAATTTTGGTCATTTTTAGATTTATAAAATCTAAAAAAAATTATAAAACCTCTAAAAACCCATAAAAATTCTAATAATTAAAAGAAAAATAAAAAATTAATGATTCCAGTGCCTAATTTTTCCTTGTATTTTCTACTTTACATGAAAATTACCTTCAGACCTTGATAGTGCCTTTATACATTTTATTTTGGCCCTCCAAGTCTGACTGGACAACAACACCCTTTTCTTGTCTTGTTTTATTTTTATAAAATTCCCTAAAAATCAGAAAAATACAAAAAAATAACCAAAAACACAGGAAAATATAAAGAACATAAAAACATTTTTGTTTGAATTTTTGGGTGATTTTTGAGTGATTAAATAATTGTTTGTAGTTGGTTGTTTTATTGTTTTCCTATTTTCTTAATTAATTTAAAAATCCAAAAAAATATAAAAATATTCAAAATCAACCAAAAAAATCACTTTCTTTTATTTTAATTTTAGACTACTTCGTAGGCCGCGAGGCCATTACGTACTCCCTGAGTCCAACCCTGGTCGCTATACCAGGCTAATCCAATAGCTAGGGCCACTAGTGTTTTTCTTTGATTTTTATTCTGTTTTGGTGGTCTGATCTCATATTTTCTTGATTGACTGAATTGTCTCCGAGATCCGGGTCGCAACGACCCTTGATCTATTTTATTCACCCGAGTCTCGTTGATTTGACGGTCATCACTTATCTCCGCCCATGTCATTGAGCTTCGAGCTCTTGCTGGGGAAGCAAGGGGCGACACAGGGGAGGTCGAGTTGGAGATGGAGGAGGAGGGGTCGGAGGTGGGCAAGCAGGGGAGCTGTAGGGAGAGGTCGGGCTGGGGATGGAGGAGATGGGGCCGGAGGTGGGGAAGCAGGGGGCGGCAGGAGAAGGTCGGGCTGGAGATGGAGGAGGGGCAAAGTTGAAGAAGTAGAGGATGGCATGGGAAGGTCAGGCTGGGTATGGAGGAGGATGGGCTGGAGGCGGTGGTGGAGGTGGGGAAGCATGGGGCAGTTGGGGGAGATCGGGATGGGTATGGACTTTTTTAACCTTTTTTTCTTAATTTAATTCCTCTTATATCCTTAATGCTAACGTCCATTTAGATTGAGGATGGATGGCAACTAACCCAATGAGTATAAATGATCATTGTGGAAGAAGTTGAGGGAACAACTGATATTCCTAAAAAGGGAGTGGTATAAATGATATTGCAATATCTCAGAGGGGAACAATTGATAAAAACCCTACATTTTATATGAAATTTATAAGAATGAACAATTATAATATTTCACTTTACATAATACATTAAGAAAATTAATAAAAACACTCATGATTTATAAAAGAAATATCTTCTTTAACATTACCTTCCGTAGAATGAAAGTTTAAGTTATCTAATGAACTTAACGAGCAATTTAGCATTAAAATAATTCAAGACAACTACAAAGATAAATGGGAAAAAGAATTTAAAAGATTTAAACTTTGTTTGTAAGGTTTTAAATGATCATCAACATGAAAAAATTTTGACCATCAACTTGAAAAGGTTATTTTTAAAAAATTGTTATATTGGATAACATTATTAAGTTGTTAACAATAGAATGATAGATTTCTGAAGAAAAATGAAAAACATAAATTCAAGAAATGATGATTTGTTGAGAAAAAATACATGAGTGATTAAATAAAAATTAAAATTGATTTGTTGAGAAAACGACTACATGAATATTTGCACAAGAAATGGTTATTTGACTTGAAAAATGATGGAAAAAATTCAAATGTGTTTAAAAATAAATCTCAAGATTAGAAAAATATGACAAGAAATTATAATAAATTAAGGTGTTTATAATCCAAAACTAATAATATTAAGAAAAGTACTTAGCGATTTATCTAGAAAATGCTGGGAAAAAATAGACTATTACCTGAGACATTGACTTGAGCATGAGAACAAAAATAGTGAATCGTCAATGCAGGAAATGATGGAAACGTATACTCTTGTGATACGTAATTTTGAATTTCAAACATAAAATACTTGTTTAAGAAAGATTAACTAATAAAATAATAAATAACATAATAAGTAAAACATCTATTTTAAGGAAAATATCTCCGAAAGTTCCCTTATGCAAACAGAGGTGACGTGAATAAAACCAAATATAGTAAATATCAGCCAACTAATGCTCCCTTAAAAATAGGAGCACAATCAAATAAATGCTACAAAAAAGGAAATCGACGGAGTGATTTTGCAGCGAGCGGGTGGTTTTAATATTGACCATAGATCAAGATCGAACGACCTAAATTGTAGGCTTTATAGACATAGAAGAAAGACCTACCTTATCTAAAATTTCCCTATATATTACAACAGATGAAAAATGATAGCAGATTTTTAAAAAATCAAAATCTTTCTACATATATAATTCATTAAAATCATAGAATTTTTAAATTATTTTGAAGGCATTGGCTTCTTCTAGTAATTAACTATCAATTAATTTGGTTATTAAATATCTAGTAATGCACTTTTCATTTTTAATCTTTCCTTTACTATCAAGTAATTTGTTTCATTTATATGTATATGTTTTTGAATTATTTGATAAATAAGGCTTTGAACATTTTATAATCGAAAAGAATCTATGTAGAAAATTAAAATATCAAGGAAATATCAAAGTTTTCTGAGACAATAACGCATGCGGCATATTCATCTATAATGAGACCAATAAAATGTTTACAAATAAGGCATGTGAAGAGTAAAAACAAACATGATGGAGTTATCAAAGACTGATTTGTACAAATACAAGGTGATGCAGCTGTTCCCCATGTATGTTGTTTCGTCGAGGTCGAGATCTAGATCTGACCACACGACGTTGGTCTGGGACTTTGGAGTTGGGGAACCACATCGCTCTTTTTTCCGTTTTAAGAGGTCATGGCTTCTTGAGGAGGGCTTTCATGACCTGATGGTCGAGCATTGGCAGTTGGTGGAGGGGGAGGGTTAGACGGCTTCTCTTCTATCACGGAAGCAAGTGAGCCTAAGGAAGAGGTTAAGTGAGTTCAAGCGAGAAGTAAGAGAGAACAGAAGGGCGAGCAGAACTTTGGCAGAGGAGGGGATTGCCCTGCTAGATAGTGTTGAGGATTCTAGAGATCTGTTGGAAGAAGTGTTCAAAGAAAGGAGGAATTTTATGAGGGTTATTGCTCTAGATGGTAAGAAGATAGCGGTGGAGTGGAAGCAAAGATCGAGGCAGAGATGGATTAGAGAAGGAGATGCAAATACGAAAATTTTTCATGTGGTGGCTAGTGGGAGGAGAAGGAGAAATCTTATCAGAGATGTGGTGGTAGGGGAGGAGAGGGTGGAGGGAGAAAAGGAGATAGGGAGGGTGGTAGGGGAGGAGAGGGTAGAGGGAGAAAAGGAGATAGGGAGGGTGCTTGTCAGTTACTTTCTCAGTCACTCGAGATGAATGATGCCTAGATCGTGGAGGTTGACAGGTACAGGGACGCACAGTCTCCTACCACAACAGAGTGAGCTTCTGGTTAAGCCTTTCTCAAAGGAGTAATTAAAGTGGGTTGTTTTTGCTCTAGATGATGACGGGGCACCTAGACCGGATGGCTTTCCAGTTTCTTTCTACAGAGAGTTTTGGGAGGTAATGGAAGACGATGTCTTTGCAGTCTTGTAAGAGTTTAGCAGGGGTAATGCAGGATTGAACTTAATCAACAAAGCTCTTATTTTCCTTCTCCGGAAGAAAGAAGCATCAAAGCGTGTCGAGGATTACCGTCCCATTGCTCTCTCTAATGCTATCTATCTCATTATTGCCAAGGTTCTTGCAGAGAGGCTCAGTATGGTTCTTGATGATCGTGTTTCTCCAGTGCAGTCTGCTTTCATCTCGGGAAGATAGATTGGTAACAGCTTGGTGATGGCCTCTGAGATTGTCGCAGACTGGCAGCGACGGCAGGCTCGTGGGTGCTATGGAAAGTGGACTTCTCCCAGGCATATGATAGTGTTGAATGGCATTTATTGTGGTCTATTATGGCTAAGAGGGGATTTCCAAAACTTATGGATATCATGGATGAAGAGGTATGTGACCACTGCATCCTACTCAGTTCTGGTGAATGGCCGTCCTGAGGGTGGTTTCTTCAAACCACAACGTGAGGTCCCTCAGGGTTGCCCCCTAGAAACGCTGCTCTTCGTGTTGGCGGTGGATGTTTTGCCTCGTATGGTAAATCTTGTGGTGGAGCAGCGTCTCACTGCGGGCTATTGTTTGGGGGACATCTCACTTCCAGTCATCCAGTATGCATATGATACTATCCTTTTTATCGAGGGCAGGGCAGCTGAGGTGAGGGGAATGTCGCTAGTTGTGGAGACTGGAAAGGCTTGACTTTTCTCTATTGCGCATTCCTCCAGTATGCTTGACTTTTCTGTAGCAAGACTGGTGCAGATGGCCACAATATACACCTTGTTGATTGTGAGAAGGTTACTATAACTAAGGATGATGGGGGGCTTGGTGTGTCGAGATTGGAGCTGATGAACTGTGCACTTTTGTTGAAGTGGGCTGCAAGAATTTGAGGTGAAAAAGAGGACGTGTGTTATAGGCTCATTCGCAGAATCTATGGGGTCGATGCACACTCTGTTGGCGAATTTCATCGCGTATGGTTTGAATCGGCATTATGGAAGGGTATTCATGCAATTTTGCCAGATTTTATCCATCTATTCATGTCGCATATAGGGGATGGCCATGATTTCTTCTTCTGGACAGATGATTGGTTGCGAGTTGGGACTCTCGCATCCCTCTTCCCATGCTTATTCCCTTTGGCAGAGGACAAAAATGCCTGCATTGTTGATTCATGGGCCAATGGTGTGTGGACTCCGGCCTTTACGCGCAGCTCTTATGAGCGACGTCGTCAGGATGTTATGAATTTAATCGAATCGTTGGCTGGGACTGAGGGACCAACTATTGGTAGAGACCACTGGATTTGGTCAGATGGAGAATTCACTGTCAAGAAGATCTACAATATTTTCATTGGGAGAACGAACTCGCTTCACAGGAATCTGAACATAGATTGTACGATCGTTTGGGAGTTTAATATCTCGGCACGGATAAAGGTTTTCTTGTGGCTCTTAAGTCATGGGAGACTGCTCACAGGGGATAGACGAGCTCGCATCCTCCGCTCAGAGGATATCTGATGGACCCGAAAATCCCGAGCGACTAAGGGAAAAAGGTATCAATGGTCGTTGCAACCTCAACCACTCGGATCGTTTTCAACAAGAAAAAGAGAAGACCACCAAAAATACAAATCAATTAATCAAGCAAAAATAGCAGTCTCGTTATTTTATTTTACCTAGTATAGCTACCAGGGTCAAACACAAGGAGCACGATATGCGAAAGCTACGAAGTAGTCGGGGATCTAAGAAAATAAAAGAAAATGGTGGTATTTAATTTTTTAAATTTTTTTATGATTTTTAAAATTAAGAAAAAAGGCTAAAAGAAGTAAAAAAACACAATCAAACAATTATTTAAAGCACAAAAAACTCTTAGAAAATTCAAATAAAAATATTTTTGGATTTTTAAAATATTCAAATATTTTTATTAATTTTCCTTAGATTTTTCTGATTTTTAATTAATTTTATCAAAATGAAATAACTCAAAAATAGCAAGCACTATCCAGCTAAAATATAAAGGGAATTTAAAATTATGTAAAATGCATGTAAAATCCCAACAATATTTTTATGATAAATTATAAAATGAAATCTAACTATAGAAACTTAAAACACTTTTTTTATTTTTTTGAATTTTAATGATTTTTCTAAATTTTTAGTCTTTTTCACTTTTTGTGGTCTTTATAAATTGAAATGCAACAAAAATTGGACATAAACAAAAACAACTCAAAGCAAGCAAGCACTAATCTTTTCAGAATTTTCAAGGGTTTTTAATATTTTTAATTTATTTTAAAAAACAAACATAGCAATTTTTAGGGTTTTTGAATTTTTAAAAAATTAAATGACAACAAAATAAAACACAAAATCATAGAAATTCCTACACCATGGCAGAAGCCATGTGTCAAAATTTCATGAATTTTGGACAAAATTTGCTATTTATTAAATAAAAAAGAAAACACACAGCACACAGGGACCTATCCGTAAATGAAATATATTCTAGGGGCTAAATAATAACATATGTGAAATCTTTAGGGCCCAAACTGCAATTTCTCCACCAAATTCAGCACATGTCACAAAACAGTACGCACCGGGGTATAACTACAATAATGAAACTATAATTTCAAAATATAACAGAGAATAAGTCTAGGACACTAAGTGCAATTAACCCACAACTATAGTTGATGAAGCACGTGAGGCCACACAGACAGGACTGAAATGTAAATAAAGAAAATTGCAGGGACTAACATGCAGAAAGGTCGATTATATAACTTTTATTTTACAAACTAAACAATAAAATTAAATAAATGCAGGGGTGGCTAGGCAAATTACCCATGCAATGTGTGCGCTGCGCGTGGGATGGACAGGTGGCAAGCGCTGAGTGGAGGCGAGGCGTGCGGCTCTGGTGCATGCAGTTGGCAGATCCAGCGACCCTCAAATGTCAGCTACGTGTGCGGCACAGAGGCCGTTAGATCTGACATCTAACGGCCTGAAAGCTACAGGCACTGGACAGCCTGGCATCTGGGCGTCGGAGGCGATCCAGTGGCAGGGAAATGAACTAGAAGCACTCCGCCTGGGCGAGGTTCACCAGAGCCTCGGCGGTGATCCGGCACTCCGATGAACAATCAGACGACGGCGAACGACTCGTGAGGCTCCTCCGCGTCGGGTGAATGGGTCGGATGGGCTCGCCGACGGTCGGATCTCCAAGAAGGTGGCTGGGACCTGGGCGAGCTTCGATGAAGCGGGTCGAGGGCGATATCAGGTGTTTCCACACGAACTAAGACCTGCAGGGTAAAGTTTTGACTCGGAGCAAGGCTCTAGTAAAGGTTATTTGACTGAAAACAAAGAGAAGCGGTGGTGGATGGAAGGGGGTTTCCGGCGAAGTGACAGAGGAAACCGATATCCTAATCTTGGCTATCCAAGTCAAGCCTAGGATGATCAGGTTGCATCAAAAGGTGGACAGTGAGCGGGTCTGTCGATCTGAATGGATAAAGGATGACGGCGAGGCTCTGACTGGTGGGTCGGAGCTAGCGAAGGTGCGGTGGGAGACAAACGAAGAATTAAATCAGATTATAGAGCTAGGAATGGTGAGGTGGATACCTGAGGATCCTAAAGTGATTCTGAGATCCAGGGGGTGCTGTCAAAGGTTGTCTTCGCCTCGACCTCGCTGTGGAAGGCAGGGGAGGCTCGTCACGGTGGTGCTCCAGCCACCAGTCTTGAGCATCGGCTGCAACGCTCCTCTTCGATCAACAAGGGTCTCCTCTGGTTGCTGTCACCAAGGCGAAGGATTCTAGGGTCTCAAGGGAGTGTGCGATGCAAGCTACGAACCCAGGAAATTGAATGAAGAATTTATACGACGTCCCAGGTGGCTGGAGAGATTGGGCGAGGGCGCGTAATCCGAGGATGATCTGCGGCTCCTTAGGGACCCGCGAGGATCACTGATCCACTGGGGAGACGCGGGCGCCGAAATTAGGGCATGAGTGAGCAGGATCCGATCGAGAAAAATGGGAGAAGTCAAGGCGAGAATCGGATCCACGCGCAAGAGGGTCCGGGAGGGGTAGTTGACCGGGGTCAACATCCCTCATGGACCAATAAGAAAGTAGCCCGGTCAAAAATATTTGTAAAATAAATAAAAAATAGAAAATGATTTTAAATCAAAAAGTGTTCAAAATGAAAAATATTTATTATTTTCTAAACTATTTTTGATGATTTTTATTTATTTTTTATGAAAAATAATTTAATCTATATATAGTATAGTATATACAGGTATAAAATACCTATGTATTTTATACAATTATTTTTTTTCTTATTTTTGCACAAATACTCCAATTTTATATTTTATTTAAAACATATTATTTGGAGTGTAAAATAATTTTTATATTATTTTTTATTAGTTATTTACAAGTATAAAATAAATAAAGAGTGATACACATATACATGTATTATGCACAAGGTTGTGAAGAGATTTTTATTTGGCGATCAGGTCCATTTTGGACCCACTCTTGAGTTCAGGTCGCTCAATATTTATTCTAAATATCTCCTTCTTTTTCTTTTATTCTTTTTTATTTTATTTTTGCACAAATACATACTAATTATTAATTATTAACAATTGCATACTTATTGCTAATTTATTGTATTTACAACTTTATGCATGATGTTTTGCCAAGATATTTAGCTAAAATAAAAGAATAAAGAGTGATGAATGAGTATTCATCACCCCCTATACTTTACTTTTGTTAGTCCCATAACAAACACTTATTCGAAAACAAAGTGAAAAAGAGAAAAAAAAAGAAAAAAGAAGGTGAATCAAGGTTGATTATTAAACTTGTCTTCATTAAATTGATGTATGGAGCTCAGTCAGACCTTAGGATTATTAGTTTGTCGGAACCTTATTTGGACTTAGGTTTAAAACTCAACAGCCTCTAAGTTCCACCAATCTATTGTCAAGACTCCTCAACAATCCAGATCAGAACAAGTCTACATACACAAACAGTAATGACCATGAATCTTTTCTTGTACAGTGTAAGTGGTATGTATCTCCCCACCTCAGAAATGGCAAAATGACAACCCCCCTCAACAAGGTAACTCTAATGCCCAAGTCTGGCAACTCTTTCCTCGAGGAGCGAGGTATTCCCTTCTAAGTTCAAGTTCAACTGGCTCAAGAAGAGGAGGAAGAAGAGAATGGACCATGGCCAGTGTAGCCATGTATCCTAGGGAGCCCAACCAATGTAGCTAAGTCTACCTACTGCAAGCTTCATGAGATGGGCATGAGTAACATAAGCTTTGCTTCATTTGGCTATATACACTCCGGTGGGTATTACATTTTCTATCAAACCCACCACTTTTTTGGATATTTTCTTTTCTTTTTGCACATTTTTTTGATGTGCATATGTACAACATATCTACATGGTGCAGCATATATACATAAGGAGTTTTCCTCTTGAGCCCGTAGACTATCCCTCTTTTGAAGCATTATTGCAACCATAACTCCTGTCTTTAGACCTCAATGCCACCAGACCAAAGTTGAGATGCACTTCCTTCACTAAAAGAAGAAGAGAGGTTCCGCCTAGAAGTACTACCCTCATATGCTACCCCAAGCCAAAGAAGACTGCCTCCTCACCACCTCATCCGTAGAGATCTAGGTGTAAAGTGCTGGTGCAAGTAAAACCATTGTCTGTGAGAATCATGCATGTGTTGTTAAGTGTTCAAATTAGGCTCATCAAGATGACATATGATCATAGCCTAGTGGACTCAAAGAATTAAGTCACCATGGACTTGAAAAGCCTCAACCCTAAACCCTCTAAGGTTCCTCTTAGAATTAGGTGGATTAATGTCTTAACTAAGCTCCATTTTTCAATTTAATTCCAGGCTAGTTTAAATGTCAACTATGGTTCAGAAAAACTGTACAAGCATATACAAAAATATTTTTATGCAAATTTTGAAAATGTGCAAAATTTTTGAAAAATGTTTGAATGAATGGATACATGAATGAATGCAGAAGTTTTGCAAAATATTTACACACATCTACAAAAGGGTTTTTGCAAAGTTTTTATTTTTCAAACATTTTACAAAAAAATTGTACTATATACATAATTTTAATATCAAACTATTTACAAACTCTTTACACACAAAATGGTTTACAAACATTTGTACAAAAATAATTTTTAAATAGTTATGTATGCGCAATAAAGAATATTATGTACAAGAAAAATTTTAAATTTTTATGGGTTTTTAAGGATTTTAGCCATTTTATTTGTTAACACACTCACACAGAGTACAAGTTATGGCTAAAGTATATATGAAATATATACGACACCCCCCTATACTTAGCTCAAACGATGTCCTCAGAGTGAATCAAGAGCGATGAAGAAGACATAACTCGTGCTTAGTATAGGGAAGTGAAAAGAAAAACTATACTACAATGAGGATTAAAAGAATAGAAATGAAATGATCTCGGTGTTTCCCCCTATAGTTAGGATCAAATAATCCTAAGTATAACAGGCTGTACACAAAGGGAAATCTGAGTGGGAGAATGTATATGGTTTACCTGTTGGACATGCGAGCCGACGATGAGCCATTATGCAATAAATGTTATTGCACATATCATTCCCTGATCTGAATAGGTCCCTCTGTACAATTAGGGTTATGTACCATTGCCATCTTTGTGATCATATAGCTGTTGATTCAATAATTGAATCATAGAGGTTGGTGTTTGGATGAATATCTAAAGAGTTAGATAGAGGACTCATCTAGCACTATCAAATGATTATTAAGAGATGATCTCCAGCCTAAGCAGGAAATGGAAATCCTTTCTCACATAGGCTGATATCTGACCGACCTCTTGATGCGGGTCCTCTGCATGGGGAATAGTGATTCGGAGGTGTCAGATTAGTTAGGTCAAAGGGTTGACTTAGTGAGATCGAGATAACCTAAGTCATATGTTGAATATTGTCACAGCATATGCACACATCCTCTGACCAGAGACAGATGTGTTACTATATGTCTGTGTATGTACATTTGGCAGACCATTAGGTTGATGACCTTACCAAGGTCTATACACCGGCGAGCTGATGTGCATATAAGGGCATATGAGTAACACTATCTCTCAAAGGGATCATACAAGTTCACTTATGAACCGAAAGACATGAGCTCACTAATGAGGTATTGGGACCGATCAATTTCCATGCATGGTCGTCGTGCTTTGGAAGCATGATAAGAATTTGAAGGTATGATATATGCTTTGGGAAAGCATATGATCGATACCAAATCCAAATGACCAAGATTGAGAAATTTGGTGATCAAACCCTGAAGAAGACAGTGTAAAATTGATCTTCATCTTCAGGTTGATCATTGGTCTTCCAGTATGCAGGATGTGCAGGTATTGGGAATACCTGAGAGTGATGTGATCATAAACGATTGTATAACCATGACGCTTCCAGTCTGAGGGAGTGATGAAACAGGTCTGGATTTTAGTGACTCCTCTCAGTAGAGAAGTAACTTGATCTTAGTCCAAGTGTTGGACATTGATCTGAATGTGATTCAGATGCAATGAGAAGATTATGTGCACGAACTTGATTTAATCAAGCATCTGTGGGTGGTCTGTTAGATCTGGATTTGAGATGAGATCTCAACATCCAAGTCACTATACGTGGAATAATACAATCGCCTTGTCCTTATCTCCAAGTATCTGCGAAGAAAGCACATTATCTTGAAGGAGTTTAGGAATAATTCCTATGATGAATTTTGTATCCAAGCAAGAAGGTCTTGATGATTAAATGAGATTTAATTATCAAGTATAATATAAATGAGATTCATATTGTGAGAATGATTGTCCAAGATAATTAAATGGGATTTAATTATCAAGGAAAAGCAGATCGTGGATAGTGTTATCCATAATATCTGTGTATATTATAAATGTGAATTATAATATATAATAGAGAGAGAAATTTA